>JAHXZK010000022.1:1297672-1946508 GCA_020975415.1 Calonectria hawksworthii
CGACTCTTGTCTCAACAAGAAAAAGCACGCAACCTGAAGTTATCTTGTGATGTCAATGACTCGCTGGCAGCGGCTAATGGCTAGGCAGCAAGGCAAATCGCAGCTAAATCTCAAACTAGCCCGGATTTCCGGCCGTATGTTGATTGGTGTTTCACATTACTTTCAATGTCGCAAGAATCAGCCCCGAGGACTAGCAAAGCGATTTGATGTGCTTCGCACTTCAGGTGCTTACACATTAGCGCCGATTCTGAATTAGGCATGGGCATCCCGTCACATTTCCTCCTACCCACGACAACCCCTCATCATTTTTCTTCTTAAACCCAGCTAGTCCATTGTCCAATTCCGCTTTTGCCGTATTCCGCTAGAAGGGCTCAGAAAAACAGCCAAGATTTGGTATCTCCAACTCGTTTTGTACCTGGTTGTATAACATGCGTTTCTTAAGGAGATCGGCCCCTTCCCCAGACAGGTCCACAGAAGCCGAAAAAGGCTGGACATTGAAGTCGTTGGTGACCAGAGTGAAGGAAAAGAGGGTGATAGATCTTGAAGGTACTTTGGTAATCGGTATTGATTTTGGGACGACGTAAGTTTATCTAAAGATTATCCACTACGGTAGGCGAAGAAGGACGACTAACTTCGGCATAGATACTCTGGCGTGGCGTGGGCAACGATTGCAGACTTTGAGAATGATCAAATAAACCTCATTCAGACGTGGCCTGGCATCGGCGGTGAAAGGGGCAAAGCCCCCACAGAGATCGATTACGAAAACGGCATCAGCTGGGGGTTTGAGATCCCATCTGATGGAGACCCAATCAAATGGTTCAAACTGCTTCTTTTGCGAGACGAAGACTTGACTGAGGAGATGAGAGAGTCAGAGTTCCTATTGAGGGCCCGTCGGAAGCTGAAACAGCTCAACAAGACTGCAGTCGATGTTGTTGCTGACTATCTCAGAGCTCTTTGGGCCCACATCCTTGAAACAATCCAAAAAGCTCGAAGCAAAGCCGTTGTTGAAGCACTGAAGTTTCATGTTGTTATTACTATACCCGCAATCTGGAAATCCTATGCACGCAGCGCCATGGAACAGGCTGCTCAACAGGCAGGGATTATTACAGATCGCTTACCGGGGCAGACAACGTTGGGGTTTGCACCTGAGCCCGAGGCTGCTGCCATTGCAACACTTTGGGAGAAATCCCAGGACATCAATACCGATGATGTATATGTGATTTGCGATGCGGGTGGTGGAACAGTCGTAAGTTGGCATTACCATTTTAACTCTAATACGTGCGCTGTTGACTTTTAAAAACAGGATTTGATTAGCTACAGAGTCGGGGCGCCCCTTCCTATCGAGTTACATGAAGCTGTCATAGGCACAGGTCAGTCCAACAGTTTTTCATCATTCCTTGTCATCTATCCTTTACAGTGCGAGGACCCGCAATTGTACTAACCCTCTTTAGGTAAATTATGTGGTGGAATATTTATTGATGAAGCTTTTGAAACTATGTGCAAGAGCAGGCTCGGCCGGCGGTGGAATAAGCTTAGCCCAACCGGCATCAAAGAAATCATGAGGGATGAGTGGGAGTATGGCATCAAGCCAGAATTTAGCAATGAGGCCGCGAAAAGCGAGTACATTGTTCCTATCCCCGCAGAGGCTTTCAAGGACTCTAGCCAAAACGACGACTCGGAGAAGCCTATTATAAAGAATGGGCGCATTCACTTTTCGAGGTAAGTCTTTTCAGCACTCGATTTTACAATTATTTTGCGCATGGGACTAACTTTTACTTTGTATAGCTCTAATATTCAATCGTCATTTGATGAAGTGTTTTCAGAAATTGGGAAGCTTGTGGACGGACAAATATCTCAAACCAAGAAGAAGAAGCTCAAGGTGAAGGTCAGCAAGAGCAAGCCTCGCCACATTTCTCGGATATGAACCTAACAATCTCACAGGGTATCATTCTTGTCGGCGGTCTTGGGTCAAGCCCATATCTTTATGAATACTTGAATGGCCGATACAAGTCGAAGCCATTTGATGTGCTGCAAGCGAGTGGCGTGAAGCCGTAAGTGATCCAAACAAACCAACGAACTGTTCTTGTCACGTCGAGCTTGTCTAATATTGTTATCCTCCAAAGGCGCACGGCCATCTGTCGAGGTGCTATCTACAAAGGATTTCTAAGCATGCCAGATAAACTCGCCAAGGGAAGCTTGCCGCTCAATATTGCCTCCACCATCGCCAGACAGAGCCTCGGGATAAAAGTAACATATCCATTCAAGGAAGGTGTTCATCTTGAAGAAGACAAGTTTTGGGATGACATTGATTGTTGCTACAAAGCTGACAGGCAGATGGACTGGTCCATCCGAAAGGTTTGTGAAATTCGGCAGTCGCTTGTTTCGCGCGTCAGCTCAGCCCGGCTAATCTTGAACGACAGGGTCAGAATGTGGAAAAGGGAAAACCTGTCAGAACTGGGTTTTACCGGCGCTTTAGAAACAAGGAGGAATTGGAGAATTATACCAGCAGTGAAATCTTGCAATGCGACCTGAGCAAACCGCCCAAGAGGGCTACATCCGACGTCAAGAAGTTCTGCTCCATCACATTAAGCCTGAAACATCTCTCTTACGATTCTCTTGAGGACTATCATGCCAAATGTGGCAAGACTTTGAAGAGGGTGCGCTTGGAGCTTGAAATGGTGCCTTCTGGGGCTTCCTATGAGTTTACTCTTTATTACAAGGACGAGAAGTTGGGTTCAAATAATGTGGAAATGGACTTTTAATAATTTGATGCTTGAATGAGCTGGAATCCCGACGAAGATAAATTTCCATAGATCGCTAAAGGGCTTTCAAAATCGAGTAGCTGCGTAAACAATAATATGGAACCCAGTTGAAAACATCTCTGGATGCCTAGTTCACACCAAGTGCATCTTATTCCGCATCCAGACCCAACCGTTTCAGTGCCGCCTGGATGGCACAAATTGCAATCACCTCCTTTGGAATCTGCCCCAAGTCTTCAGAGTTAACAGGCTTTTTATAGATACTTTTGGTGGCGGGACCTCGATAAACGGAGGCCCTGTCGGCCATGGCCAATGGCCAAAGGTCGCAAAGATGTTGAGTTTGCATCCTCAACATTGGGCCGAGGTCATCCCAGAGGAGGCTCCCGAGGATTCTCAAATGCCCAGCATATCCAGGGGATTCGTCAGAACGGTAGTCCTGGGGGTCATGGTTCACATCCACTGCGACGACAAATCCGTCACGAGCGTTCGGCTGAAGATATGAATTGACAACGTCAGAGTCAGCGACTAGAAATATGCCGGTATGGAAACTCGAACCATCTCCTTTAGATTTTATGTAATCTTGAAAATGCCTAAAATTCCATGTCGGTCAGCCAATTTTCATCAACTTCTCTCGGTGCTGGCAATACTTACTTCTTCGCTGCATCAATGTCCCCATCCTTGATGCCAAGGTCTTTCCCATCTAGCCACTCAACCTTGCAAAGATCGCGGATCTTATCAATATTGGAATATTCAAGGCCCCAGTTGGATGCGTCCTTGTCAAAGGCAGTTACAAACTTGCCCCATTGGTCGTCATTCACGGGCTGGTGGCTCAAGCGATATCCAACATAACTCCACTTCAATGTTCCTTGTTCGGCGTGGCGTAGTGTCTCGTGAATCCATGTGTCCTTTGGGAGCGCCTTGGGCTCACCGCGCAGCTCTTGCCGAGCCATTTCCTGTGCCGCAACCTGGGTTCGGGCTGTGACGTAGAGACTCTCGCCGCGGGACAAGTAACGCGGGTCCGAGTCGTTATACTGTTCTCGGCGCGAAAGAAACCTAACCCGTGTGATGAAATCTTGCCGTCGATTGTAAAAGGAGTGAGACCAAGTGATGGGTGTTTCGCGGAACCCCCTTCTGGGTCTGCTGGGGATTGGATCACGCTGAACCGGAAGTGGATCTCCGCGATATCCATCAGTAGGGATGAACATGACTGTGTCTGCCATAGTAACGTTTTCGGCCAGATCATGTAGTTGATCGGTTAGCCTCCATTGCGTTTGGTCAAATCCCATAAGAGGTGGATTTGTCGGTTCATATGTGGCGAGCTTGTCCATGATTGGTTGTCTCAAACGTTGAATATGTTCTATTACCCAGTGGTGCGCTTTCGCAGTGATGTATTCGTACTTGGCCTTCATGAACTCATACCACAACAACGTTATCGGAGGTCTCTCGGAGGTGTTTTCCGTTGTTGACTGCTGTCGGGCCAAGTTGATGGCGTTTTCGTAGACTTTGAGATGGCCCGATATGAGATTGAAAGTTTCTCGCAATGCGTGTCTGATGTAATCATCGTTGAGATAGCTGAATACATTGATAACAGCCACGATATACTTGCAGGCTGTTGCAAAGTTTTCTGGCTCGTCGAGTTTTAGATCCTTCCATCGTCTTTCTGACAAAGGCATGATGCCTTCCCAGACTCTGGACTTCATGGCATGAAGTTCTTTTGCAATAAGCTGGAGACGCTTGCCATCTTCATATGACCCAACTCGAATCATCATCCATTCCATTGTTGAACGATTGCCGATGTTGAACGGAGCAGGAGCCCACGCGGAGAAAGGCTTTGACATGTTCAGGGTCTCTTCAAATGTCGGCCGCGCATATGACGATTCCTTTCCGTTGGGCAAGCGTCCATGGCATAGGAACTCGAAAAAATGGGGCATCGTCTGGGGTTCCAGAATGCGATCTACAATCCAGAGTCGAGTGTCCGTCTCCGGGTGGCCTCTGTAGCGAATTTGGTCCTCAACTCCAACCGCGATATTGCCACGGTTCTCGGCAGCCCTGCGGAGAGGCGCTGTCATTGGAGTCCCATTCTCCGTCATGGCCATGTCAAATCGGAGCATCTGCTCCGCCCGGTTTCTGTCTGTCATTTTGGTGCAAGGTGACGGCGTCCGCGTTTACTTCGTTTCTCTGAAGCAATCTCAACGTTTTCACGGGCGGGCAAGAAGTCGTGAATAAATAGCAAAGCAACAGTTGAATGGGCAGGGCCGCGCCGCGCTCAAACTCAGTGGGAATCGCAGGCACCAACGCAGGGTTCTGAGTTGTTAGCTGCTCTGGGAAATTAAAGTCACGCCATGCGACCAACAAGAGCAGTCTGCCTGTTTCTTCACGGTCCACATTGGGTAATCTCCGACGATGTCTTTCCCGATTGGAGCTAGCGCGCGACAACCAACAGATACTGTGTATTTATCGGCCCAATCGGTTGGCTTGGCGTGCAACCGACGCATGAATGGACAAGGTCTGCTCAAAACACCGAGGATGCCAAATCTTGCAACGGCAGCTAGAATCCTGTGACTAGCTGTTGATCAAATGAGTGCATGGCTTATCTATTGAACCATGCAAATTGATCTGTTTTCTGCGGCGATCATTTTCGCCACTAGCACGAAAAGGGTAGCATCAGGAAGAGTCAAAGCGGAGCCACCAGTGAACTGACCTCAGAGGGCAAAATTGTACAAGTGATGTAATGTGAATTCTAGATATCTATGGTGATACAAGTAGAATATTAAAGTCTAAAATGAAAAATGTCGAATATTAAATCTCACCCATCTGGTGTCTATCCTCCTTCCTGCGCCTCTTCCTTTAGGCCAAGCCAAAGCCAGCCTTGGTCTGAGCGCTCTTGGCGCTGTTGGATCCAGCAGAAGCAGCAATGGTCTTACCCTTGAAGTTGCTGAGGAATCCAGAGTCGGTACCAGAGAGGGCGCCGGAGCTACCGAAGGCGTTGAGCTGGCAGGTTCGGCCGAGGGAAGCAGAGCAAACGTTGGCAGCGGCAGTGGTGGGGACGCTGTAGAGGCGGCCGGTGAAGCCAGCCTTGACGGGGTTCTTGACGTTCTGGAAGACGTTGCCCTCAGCAAGGACCATGGCACCATCGTCGATCTCGAAAGCGTGGTCGGGAACATCGTGGAAGTAGTTGTCAACGGCGTGGAGAAGGGTGTTGCCGAGAATCTTGGGGGCACGACCGGAGATGTGGTAGAGGTAGTTGCCCTTGAAAGTGACCATCTGTTGAAGGTTAGTATTTTTTTACTCCAGTTCTTGGACAAACATTTTTATCACTTACATCGTTGGAACCAGCAAAGTAGACACCCCAGTAGTGGTAAGAGTTGCAGCTAGCCGACCAGCTGCTGGTGCCGTCGATTCTGTTGTTGGTGATGGAAACCTTGCCGCTGGCGCCGTTGCCAAGAACGATGTGCTGACGGCCGATCAGAGAAGTGGTGCAGTGGTCAATCCAGATGTTGTCGGTGCCATCGAGAGTGATGGCATCACCACCCCAAACAACGTGGGGGTTGAGGTCGGTAATGTGGATGTTCTGGATAATGACGTTCTTGACGCCATTAGCGAGACGGATACCCTTGCCCTTGATGACACCCTTGGAACCAACACCGATGATGCTCTTGTTGGATCCGACCTTGATGGGGTTCAGACCAGCCTTGTCGTACTTGACGTTGACCTTGGGGGCGTTGGGCTGGTAGTTGGTGCACCAGTTGTTCTTGTTGATGGCAAGCTGGCACTGCGAGCCAGTACCCCAAGGAGCGCAGCCAGTCTCACTGGCGGTGCCCTCAGTGCCCTTGAAGTCGAAAGTGCGCTCGAGGTAGATGATGCGGGTGGTGCTGTCTCCGAGATAGCTGACGAGTTCGGCGTTGGTCTTGGGGTAGACGGCCTGGCCGCCTTTGCCACCAGTGGTGCTGGCAGCAAAGCCCTCGGCCTTGGTGGGAAGAGCGGCGAGAGAGCCGGGTAGGAGAGCCGTGATGGCGAGGAGGGCGTTGAGAACACGCATGTTTGAAGCTTCAGATGTATCGGTGTAAAAAATAATAGTTCGAGTGAAAAATGAGAGAAATCACCAGAGACCCAGCCTCTAGCAGTACAGTATGAGAATGAAGGAAGGAATGAATGAATGAATGGAAAGTGATGTAGCACAAGGGATGAAGAAATGCTCTTCTCTTGCGGTATTCGAGTCTATTTATCATTCGCATCTTGTCCATCTTGTTCGTATTGTCTACTTGATCCCCTTACCCACTAATTTCTTCCACCAACGACAACCCCTCAATGTCTGGAGAACGGCGCCACAGCAATATCCTATTGTGGACATTTCAGATAGAAGTCCGCCTTCCAGAAAACGGAATGCGTGAAACGTCGCATCGCGACATGCCGGCGTGCTGGAGACTGGGGCTAGAGCCAAGTTTCATGTAAATTCCGATTTTGAGGGTCCCGACATGGATATTTTGATGTGGAGCTAGAACCGGATTTCCGCTTGGTGGAAAGATTTCAGCGGAAATCCGGACCCTAGCGTAGTTTAAAGGATTCGGCCTGACCCGAATCGCCAGCAGGCGCCACGCAGGGGCCCAATAGTACGCTAAAGGCCAGTAGTCAGGGTTAGCTCGTATTGTGGCTGTTTCCAACTAAGCGAGACGTGATGGCACGGTCCTTGCTAATAGCCAGCGCGAGGGCCCATTCTTAAAACCTGGGACAGATCATGGCGTAAATCGGAAGTCGTCGGGCAAGGCGTGATCGGCAGCTGTCACACGGTTCCATAAACCGATCAGGAGGAATTTCTGGATCACGTTGTTTCGAACACATCGCCAAGAGGACAAAGCCAAGCACCAACTTCCGCTTCTGTCCAGTTGCCTGCATGTGTGCATCTATCTGCATCTTTGGTCAACACCTCAAACAACCGTCAGATACGTATGAACCTTGGTATCGAGCCATGAAATGAAGTACCCAGATAAAAGATCCACGCCAGGGAGCATGAACTGGGGTGCATAGCAAAGGTCCCTATCTCAAGCATCATGCCAAACTCCCCAACTCGGCCGGAGAAGATTTATGACGAAATGACCAGGGAAGATTTGCCCAAAAGTCGGTAATAAATTAAGAATTGTACCTTCTTTCTTTCATACACTCCGGACACGCCACTACTCCCGAGCCAATATACGCATGCATACCGTAGCTTTAGCAGGCCAGAATCCCAACCCCCAAGTCCCAAAACTATGCCAAATTTTGGGAGCTACATGACCTGGAAACGGCAGTTTTAACCCTTCAGAGAGCAAGATTTGAGGTTCATCCTCTCACAGATGTCAAAAAAGCGAGCTGCTAGGGTCTTCGGAAATTGCCTGCTTCGGCAAGCTGAAACCAGACCACTGGATGGGTTGCCGCTGGGAGTGGGCCAGTAGGCCGGAAGACGAGACCGAAAACCAATCGGTTATCCTCCACTGCCCCAGGACATCCCTCAAAATATAAGCTCAAATTTAACATTACAATGACATCCCCTTTTCCGCCAGACCAGACGAAATGTAGTTGCATGAATGAAGCGCAGTCTTCTCACTATTTGTCCGTCGGATATACCATATTTGTCATAACTAAAACAGAAATGATAATAAGTCTTGGGCTCCATCATTTCGGCTCTGTCTTGTCTAAAGCTAGTCTGTGTCCACCAGCAACCGAATCTGTGATATTTTGTATCAAATATCAGACGTTACTATTACAAGGGATTCACCATGATTGAAATAACACGAACACCTTTCAGATTAATTAAGCTATGCTCTCCATTTGCATCCCGTTCCGAAGGCCGTTGGTTGCGCACAGGCCATGAAACCGTAAGGCGACGGTGCTGCTAACTGGAAAAGATAGTGGTGTAGGGTAGGATCAGATTAATACGGTACAAATCCAGTAATTGACAGAAGTTCGTTTTGTTTATTATTAATTCCATTGATAACAAGAAAATGTTCTTAATAATAGAAATCATTTTGCTAGAATCCAACTTTTTTCTGGTGTTAGACTCGCCCGGGCAGTTACACAATCTACATGACGCCATTACCTCGGCAATGTACCAATGGCTATTTGAGCCCGTCTCAGCAAGATCATGAGTATTCTAGCTCCTAATTGCATGGCCAGTAGACGGATTTATACCGTGTAAAATAATAAAATATTCTCAAATGTTGAATCATTACGTCGCTTGACCTTTTTACCACTAAAGGTAGATAAGACTACTCGCGACTAATAACTAGGCTATTGGTGCAAGTCCACACTCATGATGCCGAGTCCGACGCCGAACTTTCAGTAGGATGCCTTGGAAAAATTTGTTTCTTTTTTGAAATTCTTTTCAGGGCGTGATCTGACTGGCCGAGCACAAGCGATAGATTGCCAGAAGGATTGTCAACAGGATCGTTGAAGGAATATGCCGAAGCTCGGGGATGGCAAGACCCACATGCTTACGACCGAGCTTGTGGGGCAGCCATCAGCGAATAACAATGGCCGTCTTAAGTCCGTACTTTTCTTCCACCGAAGTTCGGGTCTCAGGTTCGGTCGTGGAAGTTATAAATCAGTGTCACCGAGGTACCGAGGTGAATCGGCAGTAAAAAGACTTCTTCTCATTACCTCATATATCTACACTACACTCAAACTTTCTTCACTATGTCGGACAACACCTCCTCCCACAGTATCCAGATGGCTGACACGATTGAGTCGTGGTCCCGGCAACTTGCAGCCATCGCCGCAGATGTCCGCAACAATTCAGAGTCGACGCATGTTTCCAACGAGCAACGTACAAAGCTCACCGGAACTGCAAACGAGATACTCGGGACATTCAAGCTGCCTCAGGAGCGGTTGATTGAGTCCATGATTACCATGGCCGAGCTTGCGGCGCTGCGACTGTTCATCAAGTGGAAGGTTTTCAAAACAATCCCAGCGGATGGCACTATTTCCTACGAGGATCTGGCAGTTAAACTTGGTGCCGAAACACCTCTCATCAGTAAGTCCCTTCACTTATGCAACCGAAACTAGCTGCTGATATGCAATCTCAAGCTCGTCTGTCTTGGATCCTGGTGGCCACGGGTCTCCTTAAACAGATTGGTTCAGATCAGGTTGCCCTCACTGATGCATCCAAACTGTTTGCATCATCTAGTCCAATGAACTCCTTGGTGGAAAATGGGTGAGTGCTACCGTACCCAGGGGGCATCGAAACTCACGAGGTATAGCTGCTGACCTTCTCGATCATGTTAGATTCGACACCCATTTGAGGTCCCTGGTATTCATGCCCGATTACTTTGACAAGTATTCCCTAAAGGAGCCTTCCGGTAGATATCACACGATTCACGCGTTCGCTGCCGGTAACCCCGAGCTTACAGTGTGGGAGCACATGCATCGAGACCAGCCGAGGATGACTAGCTTCATGACCAGTATGGTCGCGATGGCGAAGAACCTCCCAGTCGTTGGCTCGTACGACTTTTCCTGGCTTGCGTCCAAGGCAAATGAATCGGAGAGGATGCTCATCGTCGATGTCGGAGGTGGACACGGCCACGCCCTTGAAGCCATCTTGAAAGCCACACCTGGGATCCCCGCGAGCCGTTGCGTTGTTGAAGATCTCCCCGAGGTTATCGACGAAGCAAAGTCGACGGCCAAGGGCGAGCTGGCTGAAGCTCAGTTTGTTGTCATGGACTTTCACTCTGAACAGGCCGTGAAAGGTACGTCGAATCTTCCTCTGACCCCCTGCGTAAATGTGCGGGTGGAATAAAGCATGATTTCTAACAATAGAACTCTTATTCTAGGAGCACTGGTATATTACATCCGACGCTGCTTGCATGATTATGGTGACGAAGATTCAGTCAAAATCCTGCAGCAGATCCAGGGTGCCATGTCAGATGACAGCAAGGTCCTTATCGTTGAAGAACTTCTGGACAACCCTCCATCTCCGATGGCATGTGCTACGGATATATTTATGGCTACCTTGGGAGGCAAGGAGCGGACGCTGGAAAACTTTGAAGCTATTACGGCGGCGGCTGGGCTGAAGATTGTCGAGGCCCACCGTTCTAATGGATCCGGGATCGCCATTATCGAATGCATCAAGGTTTAATGATGCGATAGATAACGGGCTATTGGCCTGAAGCTTGGAGTTGTTGTCCTGTTCTGGTGGTTGTTTGTACGATATGGCCGCTATTCGAGGTCACTGACAGGTGGTAGTCCACTCAATCTTTCTTAATCTAGTGCACAGAAATATGTATTATCATACAAGAGATTTATCGTTCTTGATGCTCATGAAGCTTTGCAAAACCGACTTGAAGTTCTCTGCATTGATATTTGATGTTCAGTGGACTTTATCTTAGCTCGATACAACCAGAGACGCCACGCAGTTTTCCGTGCGCCCGGGCTTCCATAGAGATCGGTGTAGCTAGAAATACATACAAACTTTCCACGGCTCTGCAATATTCAACAAGATAACTGAAGAGAATGATACCATGCTTGCACGTAGGAGGGTACAACTCATAGGGTTTCGATCCTTCCGTCATTCGGCATACTATTTGCAGCTGCGTGGGTCTTGTATCAACCCTCATTCATCCACTCAAGTAGCAGCCTCCGTCTTGGCAAACGTAGTTGCTCGGGCATTCCATAGCTGTCACACAAGATTGCTCGCAAAGCTGTGTCCCAGGACACTCATCTGGGTGAGAGCACGGTTTGAAGCACCGCCCATTTACGCAAGAATAGCCCGAGGGGCATGTCTCACTGACAGAACATGTAGGACGACGACAAATTGACTGAACACAAGACATGGGTTCTCGGCATTCGTTGATAGAATCACAGTACAGACTGTGATAGGAAGCGCATATGTTTATAGGCGCTGAAGTTGACGTGGACAATATAAATGTGGTGGTTGTTGACGTGAAAGTGGATGTGGTAAATGTGGTGGAAGCCGTTGATGTGGTAGATTTTGAACGGCAGATCCTGGCGTTGGCTATTGAGCAGAGACCAAATATCGGACCAATTGGAATCAACATCGTGCTTGGATTTGGTCTTGGTATAAGTAGATGAAATAAATAGATGGGGTTATGATCGTATGCAAGGACGTAAACTGGTTTATATCATGATTAACTTGGTTGCGTACGTAATCGGATGTTGGAATGCGCTGTGATCTATTGATGGCCAGTGGAATGCATTGGAACTTTATTCCCATCTGCGAGTCAAGTGGGAGATTCTCCACCCGATGTTCCCTTCTTTTCTCATCGTTAATTATATAAATGGTTCGAATGAAAATGAGAATCAGAGGTTACAGAAGCATTGATACATGGTAGAGACCAAGTTCAGGAGCGAGCTGCAGATCATCCATGCGTAGAGCCGTTGTCATAAACGTTCAAATATGGACAGCGGTTAGAAAATGAACCTTGCAATTACTAGACTTTAAATTGACTTTCTAGTTTATCTGGGCTGCTTATTAGAAAACTTTAAGCTTAAATAAACCTGGGATTGGGACGTGATATTCATCATGCCACACGTCATAGCTCTCATGATAAAGTTCACGCTGCATTGCTTGCCGACGGCTGAAATTGACCACGTCTCAATCTGGAAACCCCAGACAAGGGTCAAAGGTAGAGGTAGCTAGTAAAGCTGTGAACTGTTCGGGAGTTATGTACTCATTGGATTGACAGGGTGCAGTCCATGGCGCACACCTTGCAACTCGGGTTCAGCAGCACAGCCTTTTCAGCTCAAGTGAAATTTCCACGTGAAGTAGATCCTTGGTCTGATTAAACGAAAGAAATTAAATGTTTTGGACATGCAGGATTTCATTAACATCTCTATCTGTGACTGTGGTTTCGGCTCTACTTGAGCATGTGCTGAGTTGCATCTTTTTGCCGTACCATCATCATCAGTGAAAAAAATTACCCAATCGATATGTATGTTATAATTAAACGTGTGTTTATTTTTTCGGATAAAAGGACACCTTTTGATCTTGTCGCTGCAAATGGTATCGTCGCCTTCCCCTGTTTCATCCTCTGTGATTCCCGTTCAATTTCCAGCTTTAGACTGTCAACTCCACTTTTCAACTGTTGCCATTGTACCACGGCCTCAAAGACAAAGCAATCCTCGTAATTGGCGGAATCTTTGATGACGTAGCCATTACCTGGCACAAGATCAACGCGACGCTACCCAATGACTCTTGCCTATCTGGGTTAAATGTTGCGCACCTAAAAGCAATCCGCATGCAGGTGGGGCAAGCCCGACGAGTCCATCTTCTCTTGTTGGTCAGCCGCATATACGGCACACCCTGGTATTCAATTATGACGATATTTAAAGCACCACCTGTCGCTGAATCATTTCCCCCCTTTACTCTCTGGTTTTTCTCTCGTGCTCGCTCTCACGCTCTCAGTTGTGGCAACCCCAGATGATCCGTTGAGTTGGTATGCGACGGGCAACATGGGCGCTTCATTCTTTTCGCCCCGTGGCTTTATTATTATCGGCTTAGTTGCCTACCTTGTGTACAGATGGACCTGCCAACCGAAAACTCGTCGAAAACTACCTCCAGGTCCAAAGCCGCATTTCCTTCTTGGAAATTTCAGGGACTTCCCACCGGAGGGCGTACCCGAGTTCCAGCATTGGCTCAAGCACAAGGATGAATACGGACCGATAAGCTCCGTGACCGTTTTAGGCATGACACTGGTCTTTATCCACGATAAGGCAGCGGCACATGACATGCTAGAGCGGCTTTCAACCAAAACATCGGGGCGACCTTCCATGATGTTTGCTAATAAGCTGTGTGGTTATGAGTCTGTCCTTCTCTGCCAACCATATAATAGCACCTTCCGCAGATATCGTAAACTGGTGCACCAAGAGCTTGGCACCAAGTCATCATCGGCGAAATTCCGCCAGATACAAGAAGCCGAAGTTAACCGCCAACTTGTGCGTGCACTCAGGGACCCAGATAATCTATTGAAACATTTTAAAACGCAAGTTTAAGCTTTTGTGATCCAATCAATGAGAGTAATGTGTCTGACATGTCCGCATCATTTCACAGTACAACTAGCGCCACCATGTTAAAAATGACTTATGGCTACATCGTCGACCCAAGCAAACCCGACAAGATGATTGATTTGATTCAGCAAATGATGACCGAGTTTTCGCTCGCTGCTGCGCCGATGGCGTGGATGGTCGATGTGATTCCTGCGATGCGATTTATCCCTGAAAGCTTTCCTGGGGGAGGTTTCAAAAAGACGGCTCGGGAATGGAAAAACACTATCCAGACAATGGCGCATGCCCCGTACCGTTTTGTCCAGAAACAAATGGCGACTGGCTCGTTCTCACAGTCGTACGTTTCAAGGCTTATTGAGACATTCCAAAATAAGGATTCGGATGGTAAAGACCTCGATCGCGAGCTTGAAAAGGACATCATATGGACAGCAGCAAGTCTTTATGGAGCTGGCGCGGACACTACAATTATAACTCTCACCACCTTTACCTTGGCCATGTTAATGTTTCCCGAGGTGCAGCGCAAGGCGCAGGAAGAGATTGATTTTGTGGTTGGGACCGAGCGACTACCGACTTTTGAGGACAGGGACAAGTTGCCCTATGTTAGGGCCCTGATCCAAGAAGCTCTCCGGTGGTGGCCTATTGCCCCAATGGGATTTCCGCACACAGTGGATGAGGCCTTTGAGTACAACGACTTTTATATACCGAAAGGCGCCTATCTGCTCCCTTCCATCTGGTGGTTCCTCCATGACCCGGATGTCTACTCTAACCCCGATGCGTTTGATCCTGAGCGATTCCTACCTCCGCGCAACGAACCGGACCCGGTGGAGGCATTTGGCTACGGCCGGAGAGTTTGCGGTGGACAGTACTTTACGTACGACAGCCTTTTCATCAATATTACGCGATCCTTGGCTGCATTTAACATCACGAAGGCGATTGGTGCGGACGGAAAGCAAGAACATCTCGATGTCAAGATAAAACCTGGGGTGTTATGCTATCCAACTGATTTTCAGGTCAAGATTACACCTAGAAGCAAGAAGCATGTGGAGATGATCGAAAGACTTGAAGAAAAGGCCAAATTGGAGTCTTCGAACCTTGAGGGACTGTGCCACAGCGACTCTCTTGAGCTTTAATTTATCCATTTCAGGCGCATCAAAGGACGATTTATGACAAATTGTATATCAAATTGGCATCTAGAACCAAAGACTCTGGGTTCTTAGGAAGAAAGGTCGTTTTTGAATGTCTTTAATATGAGCTACTGACATAAAAGAAAGTCGACTAAATTATCCTTATAGCCCTCAATTAATGGGGAATCTGAGAACAAGTTTTGCGTCGGAAAATATAACCTCCTAATGACATAAGCATATGGGAAACGAGACGAATCCAACATATCTTCTCTTACGGTGTAGTTGAAAGCGGTGAGCATTGCTAAGAGCCTGATGACTGCCTAAATTGCGGGACCAACTTACAAATTGTTGGTTCGCGGCATGGTGCATACCTAACGCTCCTATGAGATGTCAAAGACGTTCGACAGACAACCAACCTTGAATACAAAGTCGGGCATGTCTCACGAAAGCCAGTTTTAAACTTTGGAGGAATCCGCCAAGGAATCATCTTTCTATTTGCGCTTCTGCTATTACCATCCCTGCCAATCTCATCACTAACCCTTGATCAGCTATCCCTGCCCCAGAACAATGGCTTATTCGGTATATAATGTGGAGGAGGAAATTGAAAACTTCTCCAAACAAATCTCTGTCACCTGGGGGGAGTGCGGTGCACGCGCGGAGGGACTGGTCCATGGGAATGTCACACGTGTCAACGTGCAGGGATGACAAGATTGGGGGATACAACATGCTTTCTCTGGATGGATTTCTAGTGAACACTGCAGCGAAATTTGAGGATATTAACATCAGCTAAAAATATTCCGACAGCGTTTGGCATCACTAATTGGGTTCGAAGCCACAATCCACCGGGATTAAATTTTAGACATAATTTCCTGTCTTCGTTCCTTGTAGGATTGGTAAAAAAGGTTGTCACCTTCTGACGCGTCCGCATCATCATTGAAGTAACATTCAGCTAGCCAACTTCTAGTGTACTGGACAATACTAGCGATAAAACGTCACCATCTTTTTGTGCCAGATCCTACTGCTTGCTATCATAAAGTGCCGAGTAGATTTGATCCAGTTCTTTTTTGAAGGTATTCTCAACCATTTTCCTTTGAATAGTTCCCTTTCCTGTTCTTGGCAAACTCAGCTTTGGCACTACAACAATGAGCCGCGCATCCTCAATCCGCTCATGTATATATCTCTTCTCGTGGAATGGAGCGATCCGATCAAGAATTTGGTTGTTGAGTACAGAGCCATCTTGGAGCAGCTCTTGTTTGAGGTTTTGGTGGGGCTCGACAAAAAGCGCTGGCGATGGCCGTCCACTGCCCACAACGACAGCGGCGCTAATGAGGTCCCCCGCGCAAACCTCCATTGCATTGTCTTCGATAGATCGCGTATCGCAACGGAGAGATATTTCCATCTTGATCCAGTCGTCATTGCGCCCTCTTGACAAATACCGACCAGGGGCCACTTCCTCAAACAGATCACCCGTTGCAAAGTCGCCATCTGGGTCGTCTCGAAGCGAGGGATGCGGGCAGTCAGCCGACTCTTTCGTAACAATTAGTTCCACAATCCGCCCGTCCACACCAGGCGCAGTCGGAATGGGCACAAACTTGTATGCAGTTTCAGGGAAGGGTTGCAAGTATCGCGATTCGAGATTTTGGTCTCCCTTGGACATCATAATGCCGCCAACCTCAGTACTAGCAAACATGTTGACCAATTTGATGCCCTGTTGTAATGCCCAAATTTCATCATCGGCTTCTAGCGGGAGTCCGCCGTGAGAGCAGCCCACGAAGGATTGAAGAGTGGCAAGCAGTTTTGGATCCTTGCGGGCTTCTCGGATCAGAGCACCGAGAAAAGAAGAAAACATGTTGAGCATATTGACTCCGCATCGCTCAGCCATTGACAGCAGTTCCTGCTGCGAGCATGGAACTTTGTGCGGCAATACCACACAACCACCTCGATCAATAAAACTGACAAGCGAGAGTGTTGCGGCAATATGACAAAAGCTTCCGCTTTATAACAGCGTTAGATGAATACATTTTGAATATGAGGCCTACGTACCCAGATGTTCTAATCTCCTGGCCGTCGAAGTCTGGGCCCTTGATGTTATAATGCCTGCCTTTGCGGATGTTGCAGTCTAACCACTTAGCAGATTGCGGAACCAACTTTGGTTTTCCCGAAGTTGAGCCAGATGAATGGAAAATGATCATAATTTCTTCGCCGGTTGAAGGAATCCATGATTCCGGCAAAGGCAGATGGCCCAAGTCCAATTCTCGAGAGTCAATGACAGGAAGGCTAGGTAATCCATCATCAAAGTTTGGTTTGTTACTTTGGTCAGAGATGAGAGCCTTTGCTTTGCCCTGACTAAGGAGCTCCCGCACGACAATTGGGCTTGTCAAGCGGTCTGAAATGAGCTGGGGAACGAACCCCGCTCTTGCAACACCCCAGATGTGCACGGCATCCAAATAGGACATACCTTTTAGCCTAAAACACCGTTAGTGGCACCACACGGGCTTTAGGGCTGCAATTGAGTTTGCTTGCGTACCACAATCCCACAACTGATCGACCCTCTAGACCGAGTTTGCCGAGCTCCCGAGACCAATATCTTGCAGATTGCTCTACATCTCTCAGAAAACGAGAAAAGGTGATATCTGTCCAGCCTTGGAATGTCTGATCATCTGCAGACCAATAGGGGACCTTGAAGGCTGTCGTCGATGCATAAGCTACCGCAGCGTGTTGGAGAACGCTCAAGTGAGTTTGGTATTGGGTCATTTTTGGTTTAATTTATCCGTGGATGTGATGAAAAATTGAATAAAAAATGAAGGACGGGTCTGAACGACGGATTTCTATCCATTTATAAACGCAATTGCTCAAATGTTCCTGCTCGCTTGCGGGGGGGCCCGGTTCAATATCCCCCGCATCCGATCCAAACTCAATATGTGCCTAACATCAATCAAGAGCCAAATTGGTGACGTAAAAATATACCCAAGAGCTCATGCTTCGAGTCAGTCCGGCATATCCGGAGGGATCAAAACTCGCATATAATTTGACTTTGTTTTATGCAAAAGAGAGGTTGCTTCCCACTATCACCATTTTAGGAAAGGGGCGATGGATTAGGAAGAACTTGCGAGACGGCAATTTATCCCTGTGCCATCTTCGGGGAATTCCAAATCCGGCAACACCAAAATGTGGGTAGTTCCTCATGTATACTGGCGCACTTTTGAATATTTTCAATCGAAAGGGCACTGGTTAACAAGCTGATTAGGCTTTGAAAACCCACCGTTGAATCTCACCACTAGCAGGGAAGGGTTGGGTACAGTGCGCTAGGCTGCGGTAAATCATGTCAGTAGCATACGAAAGTTAATTGCAAATGTTAAAAAAAGAGATATAGGGCTGTTAATTGGCTGGAAAGTGAAGAAGAGCCAGAGTTAGTCGTTATTGTAGCAAACAGGCGACGTCAGGTAAATTAGTACGGAATAGTACAGATGATGAACCTTGTGTATAATGTATTACCAATCGGCACAATGATAGGATGGGCAAATTTTGCCGCTGGTTCCACAGTCATGTTAGCTCTACCGTGCGATTCGAGGTTCTCAGTCCATGCATTATGGCCCATCTATGTAGCAACAGAGGTGTGAGTGAAAAGCAATTGCTGAAAAGCTTGCAGCTTTGCGGCCCATAAAGCTAAGAATGGGTGATATAATGATGTCAATTGTGAATTTCGTATTCTCAGCGTCTATTTTAATCTTCTTTGTCGATTATTACGTCAGGACTAGGCTCCCGGGGTTAAGATGTGCTACCGCTCGTGAACTTTGCTAAACAAATAACCCTAGTTCCTTGGATCCTAAATACTTGCAAATGTAAACTCGTTTGCATTGGGAACGAGTACTCATTTCCCACAACATTAAGCTTCCGGAAGATCTAGAGATTCCTCAATTCTCGCGCGGAATGAAACTGAAGTGACTGGGACGCGCAGAGAGGGGAGTGGATGCGTTGAGTGAGTGGGTTGTTGGGCGAGACTTTTAGCGCCAAGGGTCTTGTTGACACAACTGCGATGATCAAATGCAACTGACGTCAAAGACTCGACTGAAACCTGTTGGAAATGCCATGCAAGGGCGTAAGGGCTATCCTGTCCGGCGCTGATAGGCGAAAGACGGCGCCTCCCCACCAGGCTAGTCCAAATATTCTCGATGTGCCGTGTCTCAGCGTGCCGTGTCTTAGCTCAGCTGAGCGCTATCTTTCAGATTTATGCCTCGTGATCACTAAGGGCTCTCTGTACCCCCTCGCATGCAAACAAGTTCACGCGGGACATCAAGGGCCCCTTATACTCGCTCCAGCGGGTTGTGGATACTGCGTGGATTTTCGCCCGTCGCGGGCAGCTCGTCAAATGTTTCGGCAAATTGATGTCAAAACGACGAATCTACCATTATCAACCCAGACAGAAAGAGATGCAATAAATCCGAAATGTAAGGCGATGAGATATCCTACACAAGGCTCGTGTTTCTTAAGAGGCGTTCCGTTGTATATTGGGTGTTTCCTGATCTCTTGAGGTAGGCCCCACTACTGCTCTCTTGTAATCATCACTGAGATGAATCAGTGGTAACTTTCTGAAGTGGGATAGATCGGTACACGATACTAACCTCTGCCTGGGGTTCCAATCCCACGACGGTTAGCCCCCCAAGGGGTTGTCGGTTGTGATCTGAATTATTGTGCTAGCGCAGAAGACCCTGTGGAGACATTAAAGTGTAGTTCAACGCCACTTAGTCAGGGTCAAGGGCCTCGGGCACCAATCAGGCATGGACACGCGTGTTATGAATGTTGAGACCGAAAATTACCTTCTTCTCCCAGTCGCTTCCGGGCATGGCTCGTGTTGAGCATTAGAAAGGCAGGTTTTGAAAAGTAGAGCACCATTCATGTTCAAAACAGGGCACTCGGATGTTCGTCGATCATGGAACCAGTGGATCCATGCCGAAAGTCGACATTGGTTAGGCGGTGAATCCTGGTTCAGCTCTCAGCCAAGTGTTTGTAAGGAAGGGAAGAACTATTAAATAGCTCAAGATAATGCACCCTAGACCAATACCATTTTCCATCAATTTCCTTAATATCGCAATATCACCTAAGGCTAGAGTCTCTCATTATTGTCTCCACCGCCGTCATTAAGCAGATTCACTCAAACCTGTACTTTTCAAAATGGCTCTACCCTACCCCGAAGGTGAAGTGTTCTTTAAGCGTTCAGCGATTCGCGTAACCGACGCCAAGGACAACACCAAGGTAGTATTTGACCCAGAAAATCTAGCCGATTTTTCGTCGCATGTTCTCATTGAATACGTCTATAACAATTCTTTGGATAGCTCAGAGAGCGGAAAGAGACGCGGCACGGCCTACGCAACCAGAGGCGACAAAAAGCGCTACTACTTCAAGTACTTCAACGTCATGTTCTCAAACAATGGTTCACCCCAGCGCCATAAGCAAGGAAGTGTCAAAGTCAATGGTTATTACCAGATAAAATCGCCAACAGACGACGAGATTTACAACCAAAAGGCTCATGGCGGTGGGCCCGACAAAGTGGCCATCGTGCCCGTTCCTATCACAAAAGGCGCAAAGTACATGTACATTGACTTGCTGGTTCCCATTCGAGCCATCTATCTTCCGCTAGCCCAAAAGGTTAGCAACATTTACCCTGACTTGTGCACATATATCATGGTCAATTTCCGGTCGCGCGGGACATCGGAGATGTTCCGCAGCGATCGTTTCGTCAGGGCTGAGGTTCCACAAGGCGGAGTGCTGAGCTACGAAGAGCGGCAGGTACTCGGCAGAGCCATCAAAAACCCCCAGCTGGCCATGGCTATGAGCATGGGCACGATGGACAAGAGCTACGTTGGAGGGATTCTTGCTGGGAAGAAGGTTCCACAAGAAATTGTGGACAAGCTGTCGAATCTGAAGGTCAACAGCCACCCGCAGCACGGATACCAAGTCTTTGACAATAACGTGGGCCTCGGAATTCAGTCCCAAAGGACCGTCGAGATTAACATGCGAGAAGTGTACAATCTTCTCATCGTGCCGCGGCAAATGCGAAACCGGGACAAGGGGCTATTCAGGCCTCGTGATCCCGCGGACACGTTGATCAGGAACCACAGTTATGAAATCATTGACTCGTTCAACTGTGGGGTGGAACCGAGGGCGGTGGTTGTGCGCGAGTTCAACCACTTGGATTACGCGACCGTCATCAACAGCCATCTCGGAGTGAACCTCACCTGGCAACCCTTTGAATACGAGGAAGAGACGAGGAGTTTCATCTCGCAGATGTTCAAAACCATAGGCGAGATCGGCCTGAACTTCATACCCGTGATTGGTCCGATTGCTTCATACGCCTTCTCCGTCTTCATGGATGCAATTGAGGACCCCGACGCGTTTGTGAAGGAGAATTTTCTTGACCTTGACGGAGACGCTTTGAAGAGCATAGCTGAGGCAGCTATTGAAGTTGGAAAAAATGTGGCTGGGAGGAAGAATCGGGGAATCTCAAAAGTTGCAAAGGCAATCCTATGAACATGGTGTGATTTATCGAGATAATGCATGCTTTTAGATCATTCGATCTAATACAGTCATTTATATCCGGTAAAAGGAACAACTTTCAGGCCCAACAACATGATTCGAGAAACAGGCAAGATAGTCAGATGTTAATCCTGTAATGTGTGAATACAAATTCTTCTCGAATTCCGGACATTGTTACGAGATCGAGAACTATCAATGCCTTTATGCCCTATTAAGCATGTGCCAGGTTGCAACACCGGAATCAAATGAGCGAGTGCGGCTGGGTCGGCTTAGGTGATGTTGCAGAGCAAGGCCTCAGGTCCAGCGAAACCAAGAGAACTAAAATTGACGAAAACAGCCCGGCCGATAGATGATTTGATCTGTTTGGTTCAGCCTATGAGACTTACCTAGCTAATTCGTCCATGAATACGAGGGACTTAGATACTTCTCGGGTTGTGAGTGGTCGATGACTAAGCACGAACACACCGGTGCCATTTGGTTGTAGGGTAGAGTAGAAAACGCAGAAGGATGTGCTTGTTTACTTGAATGCTCTACACACTATTTCGCTTACAACGGTTTATGGCGTGGCTTATTTGGCCAGATCGTTACATATAGCTGGCCTCTGAGACATTGGTGCGGTGTAGGAATTTAAGAACCGGTGAACGTTGACGGTTGTGTAGCTTCACTGGATTTCTAGCTTCTTAGACTGGCATTGGCTTGAACCCGGCTTTCTTATATTCATGACGTCTAAAACAAACCTTTTTCTGTATAGTTCAATATTCAAATCGGCCTGCATAAAAAAGATACGCTCACTTACGGGCACGACGTGTTAGTTGAATAGACTGGTTGGATATACCAACGGACCGGCGGCTGTCACTGCCGGGTGGAGTAGCTGGAGACCGATGGCCCCATGGGCTTTTCCATCCCAATCCCTGTAGAGTCCTGGAAACTTCCAGAGCTGTGGCAGGTACATTATTGTAAGACGGAGGGAGTTGAATTTGAATGCCATGAAAATGAAGCATTGGTGAGCAAGCAAGATAGGGAAGTCCGAATTGCCTTGAGCATGGCTGCAATGTCACCCAAGCCCGTAGCGTAGCGACAGAATCGCCCAGGGCTAGCCCGATTCAAAAGCTCGATAGTTACCTGGAAATCCAACATGTCTTTGGAATTTTGATCGCTGTCTGCCGATCTGCGTTTGTTGAAAAGCTTTGCACACGTTCTGGAATGTGCAAAAAGTCTCTTCTATGGTTCAAATTGTATCTAAGCAGAGTTGTGAAAATGAAATGAGCATTCCCGGAGCCAAGAACCGAGTGGATAATGCATCGCTTATGCATTCAATCAGACGCGCAACGCTCATAGTGTGCGCTTCATAATCTTCAACGAGCAACGTTGTCAAGGCTTTGGATATTTTGTCTGCAAGTTTGCGTCACAACGTGGATGTGGATCCTTCCGCCCCAGTAAACCCGCCCCAGCATGTTTCAACTGTTCAGCTGCCAAGGATGATCAAGGCTCATTAGGGCGGAATGCTCCCGCATTCTGCGCAACAGTCCAAGCACTAATTAAAATGACCTGATAATGGCGGAATGCTTGCGATTCATTTTCTAAGACGGTCCTGTCATCTGATGGTTGAAACATCCATCTCTGATCTATTTAACAGTCATTTTGCCCGAAATCAAGAGAATAATTGCTATTGTTTCTACTCGGACAAGGTATCGCCATCTTTTGATTCAGCCATGCATTTGATTACTACTTTTTCCACACTTATCGGCCTAACAGCAGCCTGGATACCTCAGTCACGATGTGAGTTTGATTCTGGAACATGGCAAAATTTTACTAATGGCCGCAGCATCCACAGAAAATAAAAAGCTAGCCGCACGATGGCTCTCTGATTTTTCCAAGTTTCGAGGCGTCAACCTCGGGTCCCAGTTTATTGTCGAGCGCTGGCTGGCAGAAGATGAATGGAAAAGCATGGGATGTGGTGATTACCAGGACGAGTGGTCATGCGTCAAAGGCATCGGCCAGGACAAGGCAGATTCAGCCTTCAAGAAGCACTGGGCGTCTTGGATCACAAAATCAGACATTGAAGAGATTGCATCACTGGGCCTGAACACGGTGCGAATTCCTGTAGGATATTGGATCCGTGAAGACTTGGTTGAGGATGATGAGTATTTCCCCCGGGGTGGCCTCAAGTACCTTGACCGATTGGTGGGATGGTGCAAGGACAGCGGCATTTACGCAATAATCGACTTGCATGGTGCTCCTGGGGCACAAACGACAAATGAACAATTTACCGGCCATGTAAGACCACTCGCCTTCAATTTCGAATGGAAGCTAATAGAGATGCAGGGTGTTGATGCTCCCGGATTTTACACGTCGGAGAATTACGAGCGAGCGTACAAGTTCTTGGAATGGATGGCGAACCGAATTCATACGAATGGGAACTACACCACTGTTGGAATGCTGCAAGTTCTCAACGAGCCTGTTCATACTGGAAAGTGGAAAGCCGAGGCCGCCGACATGATCGAAACCTTCTATCCCGAGGCATATAATCGCATCCGCAAAGCCGAATCGAAGCTTGGAATTGCAGATTCTGACCTGCTCCATATTCAATACATGGTATGTGGCTGCCCTAATAAGAAAGTAGGTTGTAGATTCGGTTCTAACGCTACAAATTCTCAGGGCAAGTCTTGGGGCTCTGGCGACCCAAGGACGAACCTGACTAGTACAAACTACACCTTCTTCGACGCCCACAGATATCTCAGCTTCGACAAGACGGTTCCCAACCATAAATGGGGGTACATGACGGCAGCTTGCAAAGATAACCTGGGGAAAGAGAATCTCTTGGTTGGCGAGTGGTCCCTGTCGGTCAACAGCAGCATCAGAAGCAACAGCGAGTTCCAGATCCACAACCGCCCCGACCAAATTGACTGGTACAGTAAGTACTGGGCAGCGCAGGCTCAATCATTTGAGAAATCAGCAGGATGGATTTTCTGGACATGGAAATGCAATTGGATCAACGACATTGATGAGTGGCGATGGTGCTGCAAGTCAGCTGTCGCTGCTGGGGTCATCCCCAAAGATGCTAGCAAAGCTAGCGAGCTCAGTGTGTGCGAAAAGTACACCAAAAATTAAAACAGCTTCATTTCTAGAGCGGGCTTTGGCGTGCGCGAGGTGAATGGAAATGGTGGTTCGTTACCGCAGTGGTTTTGGTGCCACTCGGTAGCAAATGAACCTTACATTACTACAAATGAATTATGAACGAAAATCTATGTCCCTTTCCAATCTACGTCTATGAAATGCCACCTAGTAACTCTAGTATCCCAGTATTAAGCCTCGTTATCCAGACTCTGAGCCTCGCACAACTTCTGGTACAAGCCTCCCTGAGCAATCAGCTCGCTGTGCGTTCCGGCCTCGGCGACCCGGCCTCCAGAAAAGACAAAGATGCAATCAGCATCGCGGACAGTGGAAAGTCGATGCGCAACCGCAATCATGATCTTGTTGCCAGAAGCGGCAGCCTCGCTGAGGGCAGCCTGGACAACCTTTTCCGACTGCGTGTCCAAGGCACTCGTGGCCTCATCGAGCAAGATGACATGCGGGTTGCGGACGAGCGCTCGCGCGATGGCAATGCGCTGTTTCTGGCCACCGGACAACTGGCTCCCGCTGTTTCCACACGGCGTTCCGAGGCCTTCTGGCAAGGATGAAATGAATTCCCAGGCGTTGGCAGCGCGGCACGCCTCCATGATCCTCTCCTCAATGTCGCCGTCCGCGGTGGCGCCCTGGTCAATACCCATGGAAATATTCTCGCGAACGCTTCCGGGGAAGAGGCTGGGCTCCTGCTGAACCAGGGACACATGGCCACGGTACAGGCGCGGGTTGAGTGTTGTAAGCGTGTCGGTGTGGTCGATTGTGATTGTGCCATTGGTGGGGTCGTAAAAACGTTCGAGTAGAGATATCATGGTGCTCTTGCCACAGCCTATTATGCAATGCATTAGAAATATGTATTATGCAAATTAGGAAATAATTTATGCTCACCAGAAGCTCCAACAAAAGCAACGAATTGACCTGGTTGGATCTGAATTGTGTTAGAATCGGATTGCACTTTGTAGTCGGGCAAGCCTACCTTGAGCGAAACGCCCTTAAGAACACGCGTCTGAGGTGCCAACGGGTAAGAGAACTCCAAGTTCTGGAAATCGTAAGAACTGCAGTCATTTGAGGGACCCTTGTCCTTGTTCTCCTCTGTCTCTTTTACCGTTGGCTCGAGGCCGCAAACCCAGAAGAAGTAGTTGGCGGCAGAATTAGCCTTGGTTATGCCTATCAAACTGTGTCAGATTTATGTTTTTTGGCTGAGTCTGGGGAAGTATCAACCTACTGCTCGCGAAGCTGAACATCTGGCCAGCACCTTGGCCGCCGAAATAAACCGCCATGAAGGAAATAAAGAATTTGTAGAATGTGATTTGGCCCTCAGACAGGAGTTTCGAACCCCACCTACCAGCGCGATATGCATTAGCTCGGAACAGAGAAAATAGAGGAGGCGGCTTACCAGAATCCTAGGCCCAAGATGAAGTACTCAATGGCTTGAGTGAGCGAGAACCAAATCATCATAAAGAATAGAGGAGCCGTAGACTCATGAATGGCGGTGTCAAGTTCCGCTGTATAACGGCGCAGCACATCATCTTCAATTGCAAGGGAGGAAACGGTCCTAATCGCGGTGACTGCCTCGGAGGCAATGGAGGCACTGTTTGCAAACCTCTTGTCGATGTCGGAATCCATCTTAGTCTCGACTCGGATTCTTGCGTAACCGGCCAGCAGCATCGGCGGCATCCCGGCAAAGACACCCACTAGACCAAGTTTCCAAGAGAAAGCGATTGACAGAATGCTGCAGGTGATGACTGAAACCATAGACATGAGAATAATGGCAATGTTGAAGCCCATAAGCTCAAAAATTGACTGGGCACACGAGTCGATCTTGCTGGTCAAGGAGCCAACGGCGTTTTCCGGTCGATCGAAGAATCTTAGATCTTGCCGCAAGTAAGCTGCAAAGAATTCTTGGCGGATCCTCCTACTGAAGGTCTATACAGGTGGTCAGTAGATTGGCGTGGCTGGTGGGGGACAGTAGGGAAATTACTTGAGAGATGATGTTGGTAGACCATCCGAGAATTGCATAGACAATGGCGATTCCAATGGCCATGACGAAAAACATCAACGAGGTGAAATTTCCCTTCTTCTGCATATCAGGTGCGTTAAAGATACCCATTACCTGACCCAGCAAGAGTGTCTGGCCAGGGAAGACGCCAGCTGTCAGTGTTAGCGAAAGCGTCGAGAACCAGGAATAATGCAGACTTACCTCCAACAACACACGTCAAAACCGCAAGCGCATACCATTTCTTGATTTCCGGGGTCAGCGCAACCAGTTTCAAAATGTTCTTGAAGACTCCGGATGGTTTGTGTTGGCTGTAGTCTTCACGGCCCTGCAATGCGAGAAGCCTCTCCATCTCAGTCTGCCGCCTTGCCAGTGTCTGGGTTTGATTGAGCCCCGCGTCTTCATTTTCATCTTCGGAGTCCTCATTTCCAGATGCCTTGAGCTTTCCAGGTGATAGGTCTTGGGCTCTAACCAGGGCGGCATATGCTCCGCCACGAGCCACCAGATCATCGTGTCGGCCTTGTTCGATAATCTCACCACGTTTCATGACAACGATGTTGTCTGCAGACTGGATAGTCTTCAGCTTGTGTGCGATGACAATGGTTGTTCTACCCTTGGAAACCTCGTCCAGAGCCCTCTGCACAATACCCTCGGCGTGTGGATCCAGAGCGCTGGTGGCTTCGTCAAGGAGCAAGACTTTGGGTTCCGAGACAACACTGCGGGCGATGGCGATCCTCTGTTTCTGGCCTCCCGACAAAAGACCGCCCCTTTCACCGATGCGAGTGTCGTAACCCTGTGGGAGCTCTTGGATAAAATCATGAGCAAACGCAATTTTGGCTGCCGTCTGAACCCGTTCAAGTTTTACCTCTCTGGACTCATCCTCCCAAGCAGTGCCAACCAGGCCGTTGCAGATGTTCTCGAAGACTGTTCCGTTAAATAGCACAGGCTCCTGCTGGACAAGTCGCATATTCGTTCGCAGCCACCGAAGGTTCAGCTCTTCGATTTTTTCGCCGCCTAGCTTTATTGTGCCCGAGTTCGGATTGTACCATCGCTCAAGAAGTCCGATGATTGTGCTTTTTCCAGATCCGCTTGCGCCCTGGAGGTGAGGTTAGCAATGAGGCGTAATCGTCAATTCTTCCAGCCACTTACTACAAGGGCCGTCACTTTTCCTGCGGGAATAGACAGGGAAAAGTCGTCAAGAACAAGGACGCCGGGACGGCTGGGATAGCTGAAGCTGATATTCTGCAGTTCAATTTGCCCTTCAGTAGTCAACGGAATCTTTCCGGATCTATCAAATGCATCAATGCTCGACTCTCGGTCAATGAGTTCGAAAAGTTCTCCAGCAGCGGTAGCTGCGCGGCTAAAGGTGACGAAATGGGGAGCGATGGAGTTGAGAGTAGAGGCGGCGATGATGACGGAAAACAGCACCCTGTTCAAGACGGCTCGTCAGTATTGGATCAGTTTCTCATGTAAAAACAAGGGGAGCATACGTGAAAATAGTGCCGACGCCATCAACCTCGCGACGAGCGAGCATACTGATACCTTGCCAAAAGGCCAAGCCCATTCCAGCAAAGATAATAAAGTACTCTCCAGCAAACATCAGAGCGTACAGCAGATTTTTCTTCATGCCAAGGACTCTAGCGTCATCAGTGAATTTGGAATATTTAGACATCATCCTAGGAGCTAGGGTGAAGGCTTTGGCTGTCCGAACATTGCCCAGCACGGCTTCAGCAAAAGCCCCAGCTTGGCCGTAGATTTTAAGCACCTTGACCTCAATTTTAGCGTCGAATGGAGCAATGCAGATGACAACAAGAAGAAGAGCTGGCACCATGGATATGAGAATAAGAGTAAGCTTCCACTGGCCCACAAAAGCGATAATGAAGGCGGCCACGAAGGTTGCGAGGGCTTGGAAAATCTGACCAAGCTTTTCGGATGTCCCAGATTGAATCAGTTTTCCGTTACTGGTTGCCTGCATGGAGATGGAGCCTGAAGTTCCCTGATCGAAGAAGCTAACTTCCTGTGCCAGTGCTGATTTGAAGTATTGACATCGAATGTTGCGAGTGATTCGAAGGGCAACATAGGTCAGGAGAGTCGAATAGATGTAGGTGCAGCCGAATCGCGCGATACCAATGTAGACGAAGTAGAGACTTTCGGGACCTGTTAGGTGTTGTTTGTCTCGGTGTTGGGACATATTTTGGACAGGCTTACGAAAACTTTGAGACTGAGGACATGAAACCAGCTGGAGCGGACCCGGTGGAAGTAAAGTCAGTCATGACGTTGATGAAGTCTCCAAGAACCAAGTTGACTATGGCGAGGGCGACTCCAGACCCAACGGCCGCAAGGATTCCCACACCCCCAATAAGGTAATCAGTGTTGCTCGCATACGTAAAGATTCGCTGGATAGGTTCAATGAGATTAGTTGTGAGCAAGCGCGCAACCAATTGACCAAAAACGCACCATGTAATTTCTGGCATTCGACTGCTTCTTGGTGGAAGCGGGCATGTCTTTTTCAGCGCCATGTTGCGGTAAACCTTCCAATTTGCTCGGGACCAGGCCATTCTTCTCTGTTGTGTCGGAAGACGACATGGTGTCGGTGTTGCGCGAGGGAATGATCAAGAAACCCCTGGCGGAAAGGAGCGATGTATAAATGGACACGGCTCCAGAAAGGTCGAAGCCGCGACTTGAAGGGCATGATGACAAACTTGATCGCTACGCGCTTTCATCTTTTATTTCAATCTATTTCGGAAAGTGTGAGATGCCGAAAGTACGAATTGGTGGTGTTGAGTACAGCTAGGACTGAGTGGGGGCGCAGCCTAGTGACGGCATCTCGGAGGCCCGACGCACCGAAAACGACCGTGGCGGGGTGCCAAGACGCCTTCGAAACTTAGTCACGTGACTCCGATGGTCGACCCAAGGTGCTCCTCCAAGGCCAGGCCACGGACAGTCGATGACACCGACTTGCCGCAATTTTGTTTGCCGCCATGGATATTACCAGCAGCGATATGGGAAATGCCAGGGGCTCCGCTGCGCCCATTGTGCCTTTGCAAAGGCTCTCTGTTAGACTATCATCCCCTCTGCTCCCTCTCCGCTAACCCCAGCAGTGTGATCAATGCCGACAACGAAAGGTAACACTTGACCACCATAATCATTTCCTAAGGCTTCGACCGGCTTACCTCGTTTTCTCTCTTCCCTCTTTTCAGGTTCGATGCGACCGTGTGGCGCCATGTGGCCCTTGTTCCAGCAGGCAAATCCAATGTTCCTTTCCATCGGGCTTCAAGCAAAGGGCCAAGCGACAGCATGCAATTGTAGCTGATGACTAGTTAGTCGGCTGCATTTTCGTCACTATCAGAACATTCTTCTAACAAGCCACAGTGGTAGCAGACTTGACGATATCTCAAGTAAACTGGACCAGATCTGCCTGGCCGTTGGCAACATCAGCTCTCCTGCTCCACCTGCACAAGGATGCTCACCTGTCGTCCACGCAAGTCTCCAAGCAACATCCCAAGCCTCGTCCCCATTTACGGGTACTGGGCATGGAGATGAAACAACAGAATCCAGCCTGGAAGGCGACGTTACCTTGAACGAGGAAGCAACTTATGCCACCGAATTTGCAGAGCAAGCTGTCGGCAATCACCAGGCATTGCACGTGTTGCCCGAGGTAAAGTCCAGCCTTGACGCTCTCCGCCGCGTTCTTTCCGACCGCAATGGTGAGAATAACCTACGAGTACACCCCGAACCTGAACCAGCAAAATCCTGGCCTACAAGTTCTGGCTTCAAGCTTCCACCCATGGAGCTAGCAATGGCTGCCATACAGCGGCTGAGGGGTAAGAAGTTGAATCTTTCCCAACTCGCCCGTTTGTGGCTCACACAATTTAACTAGAATCGCCGCGACTTCGAATTTTCTGGTCCATGGAGATTCACAGCATAAATCAGTTCGTCGAGTATTTCATGACAGTTTACTCTGGCAAGCCATCCCTAGCCGAGCTGATCATTGTTAACTGTGGTCTCCACGCTCTCCTCTTGCAGTGCGCGTCCGAGGAGTCTGACGAAAGGACCAAAAGTGATTTCACATCGCAGTCAATGCTTTGTCAACAAAATCTGGAATCAATCCTACCCAATGTTCCACTCAATCTTCCGTCCACATTTCATTATGTCCTCGCCCTTCAGATGGCTGTAAGTGCTGGGAACCGGCATGTTACTACTGACTAACCAGATCGCAGTCTACCTATTACCTTGAAAAATGCCAAATATCAGTCTCGTGGAACTTCCTATCTGTCGCCGCCCAGAAATGCCTGACTCTAGGGTTCGATCGCCAGGTGGCCCTCATCCCCGAAGGGATAGAAGCCAGACAGCGCAGGATAAGACTGTTTTGGGTAATTCACATGGTGGATAAGATGCTCTCGTTACGGCTCAACCGAGCATCCTTGTTTCGAGACGAAAACATAACTTTAGATTTCGATCATCCCGAACCGTCAACAGGAGACTGCTTGCCGCTCATCAGTCCGAAGTGGATCAAGACATCCATTCTGCAAGGAAGGATGTGGGAAGAAATTTATTGCCCCAAAGCTTTGCTCAACTCACAGGCAGTGAGAGAGAAGAAAGCTAGACAATTGGCTACTGAAATGCGAGCCCTGTTTGAAAGCAAAGACGCACTTGAGGTGAGCAATTCCTCCACATTTCTTAAATAGGTACGATGATTACTAACTCAAGAAAAGGATAGATTTTATGAATACTGCAGTCGATTTATCCCCGAGGGGTCTTTTAACATCTTCGTTCGGGCTGATAGAATATCTTATCTGGCGCTGCTGACCTTGATATATCGCAGTATACGACCAACCTCCGATTCGGGCTCGGCGTTTTGTGAAGAGTGCCTTGATGCTGCAAACCAATGTCTGGAGGAGCACAAGATTTGCCTTGAGCTCTTACGAGGAATGGATACAGATATACTCCAACTTTACATACAATGGTGAGACTGTCTGCAATTGGTCAAATCGGCTTTACTCAAATGAACTCAGGGCTCTTCTCGCGACACCTTTTATACCCTTCATTGTCCTGTTCTGCCACACCGTCGAAACCCGGAACCCCGTTCACTTGGACAAACTCGCATCCGTTGTGGATGCCTTGCAACAGCTGGGTCACGATACCATGAATATACATTCCAAGCAGCTTCGTCTTTTCAAGCCTATGTACGAGGTCGCTTACAAATACGTGAATGCGTCACCAACGGATACACCCATGCAGCAACCAAGGGGCATGAGCGATGCTGCCTTCGAAGACTTTTTTCTTGAGGCCGGAGTGGCCCTGTCAGGCAAGCCATCGAAGAATTCGGGGACACACGACTTTCACGACATGATGAACCAAGGTTTTGGAATGCCGTTTGGCGAATCAACAGAAGGCCATGGTGGCGCAGACATGGATGGGAATTACACGGGCCAAGGTATTGAACTGGGAAATTGGTTTGACCAAAACCACCAAGTCTTCAGAATGTTGGAAGATGATAATCCATAGTTGTGTCTAAAATATTATATCCTCTTCTAGTACATAACGAAAACTGTTGATGAAACCTGGCAGCATTAAAAAATGGCCATTTCTTACTTGTAATGACTCTGCAGCACGTGCTCAGGCAGACATGAAAATGTAGCGGAGCACAATATTTCAGGTCTAGTAGAAATAAGCGGGTCTAAGCATAAAAAGACTTTTTCAACCCATGTTGTTGTTGCACAAATAACAAGGTTTTTTCCGGATCATCTAACCGACTCAACCTTGTTTTGCCCCCACCTTCGCTCAGCCATACCCTACATCAATCATCGGAAGTGATTTTTGTCTTTTTGCGACGCAAACCACAACATGGATTCCTCAAGCCTCAGAACTGAGCTTATGCAGCTTTTGCAAGATGCAGATATCCTCCTCATTGAATGGGAAACTAGTCTTTTGAATAGACTGGGATGCGATTTGGTGTTGCACGGAGTGAGTCTCGGAGACGTAACAATCTAGCTTGTGCTCATAATTCTCAGGATATATTTTTCCTGGTCCCGGACAATCAGATGCGTCATGCCTGCGATATTGCTACAAATTTAGGTATTCGATTTGCTCACGACACATTACCAACCGCATTTACATCGGAATACTCAGATGTCGCAATCAGATACATGCTGGATGATTTACCTCAAGATGCATTAGAGAATACAAACAGCAGACTGGTATTTATGCCCTTATCATGGACAGGGATCAGCCGAGACGACATCGTGCCCATTTCCGACATATCACAGCCCTGCACTATCTGGACAGTGCCTCTTTCAGTAGCCTGCACCGCATTTGTTCGCATCGCTACTCGCGAGAATCCCGGTAGCAGACTTCGCGTGCAGATGCTTAGGGATTTAGGGTCCGTCATGACATCAAGTCTTTTCGATACAAGTTATGAAGGAGACTTTGTGGAGCTGGTACCAGATGACCAGCCTTGGTCAGAGAAGGACGCCTTGGAACTCAACAATGCGGTGCATAAGATTAATGGCTGGGCTTTCGTGGCGGGGGAAGAGTGGATAAGGCAGAAATTGATTGATGCTGTGACGGGCAAGATCAATTATTACGGTACTTGCTGGGACCGGCCATAGCACAATTATTAACATTTCTTTACGCATGGGTCGAGCATAAAATATCATCTGCATGATTGGTAATATGGAAATAAAGTGCTGCGTGCAAGCCTAAGTTTTTACAAACACCTTGTTGTGCTCAGCAGCCAAGCCTTGCCTGGCTGGGTCGCTGTGCCTAGGTCTCGGTTTCCTCTCCACCTTAGACAAATGCGCAATGGAACGACACAGAGCACAAAATGCAGCAGCCCACGCCTTGAAGGATGTTTTAAAGACTGCCGGGATTGCACACGCTTTCATCGGTGGATATGCCGTCAACGCTCTTGGCCACAACCGAAACACCACCGACGTTGATCTTTTGGTAGAGGTTGAAAGCGCCGATGAGATTCGGCGCAGAATCTTCCAGCTTCTGGTTGGCCAGGATTTGAGATTCTCGACGCGAAACCTGAAGCTGTGTTTCACATCAGCCGATTCTAAACTACAAATTCCCATTGAGATGCTCCCCGTGGGACTCCTCGGCCTTCCACTGGAGCTCAAGATAATTCATATTGGAGATGATCATGGTACGTGCTCATATTCTTCACGCAATCTCCGAGACTATAAAGTCTAAGTCTAAACCAAAGCAAAGCTCCCAATCCTGGCACCCAGGATCCTCATTTTGACCAAGATGAAGAGGTGCGCGAATCTGATCGAAAGCACCCGGCCGGCTTCTCGTCAAAAGTTTCTCTACGACATTTCGGACGTTGAGTTTTTGATGGGCTGGCTTAAGAGGCACAGCCAAAATATTGACTTTGTTGGATACCACTCTACAGCTCCTCAGGAGCGTTTGTACACAGCAACGGAGGATTTGCTGAAGCACTGGGATGATAACGGCCAACAGGACATGGTGGAATTGATGTGTGAGGTGCTTGAAAACAACGACATGGAAAGGTTATCGGCAAATAAAGCATATTTGAACAAGGGTTCATGAGTAGGCAAGACTAAGGCAACTGACTGGGAAAATATCAACACATATGGATAGGCGAATGCGGTTGGTGTTCAACTTTCATTTGTGACTTGCATCAGCAATGCCAAAGATTCCATCATGCCCCATTAAGCACCTGAGTCATACTGGATGAGATCTGTCGCAGCGATGTAACTACTCTAGGTTGTGCAAGTCGAGTTCAGAAAGTCAATGTCATACCTGATCTCGGACTCGCGCTCAAGGATCTGAACAGGAAACCCCTCCAACGTGTACCAGGCAATGTGGCAATGCATAAGCCAAGCCTATGAGTCGGTTAGGTACAGCACTATCCACTTATGATTTTCTATTTTGGCTTGGAAGCCTTACTTTGGAGTTTGATTTAGTTGTATTTTATTATGGAATCATCTATAAAATAATAATGAAAACGTCAGCTCTATAAATATTAAAATCTTATTCAAAAATCCTTTCACTTTGAATAAACCCCTAATAAACATAGTAGCTTAATTAAATCGGGCATCGCTTTTGGTAGCTTATCCCAAGTTGTTAACCCCTTCTCTCTGGCAATGATAGAAGCCTCAAAAATAGCTGCTACTTCCTTACTATCCCACAGGCATTCCATTCTTCTCAAGGAGTAAAGTAATGAGATACTCCACCGCTGAATGTGGATATCACTACAAGATTGGCAAACCATTACCAATGAATGTACAACGTCACTTTCCAGAGCAAACACTGGAGCCGTTCTATCTGAGTTCAATGATATCAGTGCCTCCACTCTTTGTAGGATTAGAATGCAATCTTCCTTTTCAAAATCATCTTCAAATGTATCAACCTTAATGAGAGCAGCCCAAATAGCTTGCAATACATTAAGACTCACTATTTCTTTGTGGCTGGTATCAGATAGCTCATACGAACCACATTTCTTTTTTAATAACTCAAATCTAGAGTTCCACGTACTATATGCTGCTTTCGCGCCTTGAAATGCAGCACCTGCACGAGCACAGCTAGAGTAGGATGGCTGGTCACAAGGCTCAGCCTCGCCTAGAAACATTGGAAATCCTGTGCATGCATATTCAATATTGTCGATTGATTTTAGTGCTTGAGATACGTCCTCAAAGGGTATGCTTGGATCACTAAGGTTAGGAACCTGGCAGTAATTCGGATCAGGGTAGTAAATCATTTCAGGTATATATCCGCTCATCGATTGGCGTAGCGAGAGCAAGATATTAGAGATGGTTCCGAGCACACCATTCTCGATACCGAGGCTCCCCCTACTATATGATCCGTCTTTGGTTATAGCTGAGGCAAGAAGCTGGGAGCCGGCCTGTAAGTGGCGTAATGATTCCGTATAGCGACCATGGAGGTTCTCAATACAGATGAAGATGATACAACAAGTAAGTGTAAGCTGAACTGTTATATCGGAGCTCTGTGCCAAGAATGGCCTCATATGCATAATTGCACGGTTATAGTTTTGGATAGCTGCAACTTTGATGATGGCCATATCGTGAGGATAAGTTTCCGAACGACTAGCTAAGAATAGCTGGTGAGCTCCGCCAAGTGCACAGAGTGCATATTTTACGGGGGAGATGGAATGAGAAACTGGAAAGACAAAGCCAAGCCAGAAGTCCAGAAAACTAGGTCTTCGGACTAAGTTCTCAACAGTGTGTCGTCTTGCATGGTGGAAGAGCACGGCAATAGATGTGTCGAGGAATTGATGTGCTGAGAGGGTTTGACGCGGAGGAGGAATTTGCTCGTGGACTCTTCCGTTCGATGAAGGCCGAAGTGAACTAGTCTCCGCTAGGTTTGTCTTAGGACGTCGTCGCGTCGTGTGAAGCCTTGGTGGTTCGTAACCCTCACATTGGAAGGCATCCTTTATGCACCGGCCGCACTTTGGTTTCCCTTCGTCACATTTCAGATGCCGAGCTCTGTATTCGCATTAGATATGACTCGATGTTCTTTGCTTCCGCGCGGAGCAATCTAGATTACATACTTGCTGGTAGCCAAGCCGTCAGTTACGTCCCGAAGGAACTCAGGGGTCAAGGTGGCCCTGCAATCCGTTGCTTACCAAGTGAGACATCCCGTCTTGACCCTAGCGGCTTTCGCCCTTGTCCATTTCTTTTTTGGATTCTGATCCGCAGGTGCAACATCCATTTTGTGCTGCATGGCACTATCAGTTTTGCCGGAGCTTGGCATGGAGCAGAGGATACTGGAATGGCCAGTTGTGCGAGGGGAGACGAATTTGTGCCCTCGATGAACTCCTGGGGGAGATTTTAATCTAGACAAGCATGGTTAGTCCGATCTATTTCTAGACTAGGTGCTAACCAGGGCAAATGAAATCAGACCCACTTCGCAATTTCCTCAATCAGGGTTAGTTTATTAATGTTGGGGAGCTTGGAAGATAAACGAATATTCGATCTCAAACGATCATGGAGTTAAATCAACACTACGCCTACGCAGTAAGGCTGGTTGCATAAATGTGGAGAAACGTCACTTCTGGTGGAAATTAGGAAGTGAATTCTCACCAACTCCGCCATTAAACTTCCTGATCGGTTGTACTGATCCGGGCGGTCCGATACACCGCTTTGTGTGGCGGGACTGTGCATACACTAGCTATGGAAAAGAAGCCCCGCGTACTTTTCAGTGGAGACAAAAGCGCTCTGTGATTGGACCTAACGTAATCTTTACTGTTTTTGAAAAGGGTCATGGCGCGATAGTCCGAGCCTTCGGACTTCTTCAGCCTCAACTCTCCATGTTAAACTTTCGTCGATGGATGCTAAAGCCACCGATTTTGTCCGCATGTTCAACTTCATTATTTCCTATGACGCATGTGGGGAAGGAAGCGGAGGCAAAAGTGTTCTGTAATTGGACCTGGCGTGATATATTCCCTTTTTGACAAGTGCTGTGCTCTGCCATGGCCTGTGCTTGCGGACTTTTGTTGAATTTAAGTCAAGCTTAGGCGGACCAGGGGTGATTTAGTCAGCAGCGTCCAGACAATATACATAGCAATGGTCCAATGTATCAGCACATGAATGTAGAGATACTCACCCAGCAGGGAACACGACTGCAGATTCGAGGTCACAAATACTTTTTCTGCTTTTCCAATCAAGAGCCTAGAGAGCATTTGGTAGTATCAGCGCCGGAAACCGAACCTATCAAAATCATTTTGCGGAGTGACGTACAGTACATCAGGCAGTGAGTATCTGTTATCCCTGTAACCTGGACGTCCGGCTATATTTAAATACCTTGTGGTGCTGCTGTCTGGACTTTATTGAAATATCATTCTACATCATTTTCAAGTCAAGACAATACATAATTTCTTCTACTCTTTTCTATTCTTTCTACATCAACATGGTTGTCATTGCTGTCGCAGGAGGCACTGGTGATATCGGCAAGGCTGTTGTTGAAGAGCTTGTCCAAGCAAGGAAACATGAAGTTGTTATCCTGACTCGAAATGTAGGCCAATCACATAGTTTCTGACCAGCATGGACCTCTATTAGTCGTCAGGAATGGGGACTTAACTAACTGGTATAGTTACCTGGTGGTTCGGGACATGATGGCCCAAAGTTCCTTGAAATAGACTACACTGATGTTGAAAGAACGGCTCAGGCTCTGCAGAGCAATAATGTTCACACGGTGTTCTCGGCATTGGCTATCGAAGGACCTGGGGAGCAGTCGCAGCTCAATCTTATTGCAGCTGCGGATAAGTCGTTGACAACCCAAAGGCTCATTCCTAGTGAATTCGTGGTTTACACCCCCAATGGGTGAGTGCGAGCACGTTCATTTTACAAGTAATGAGTGGCTGACTCATCCCTGGCAGCGATCCTGATGAGGCGAATGGGATGACCGCACCAGTTCTCCGCGCAAGAATGGCATTGTCCAAAACTGGACTTGAAACCACATATATAGCGAACGGTGTTTTCATGGATTACTTTGGGCACCCCAATATTCCGAGTTCGCTTCGGCCCAATCAGTGGGCTCTTGACGTGCCTTCGCGGCGTGCGGCTATACCCGGAACTGGCAATGAAGTTATCACTTTGACCTATTCCAAGGACTTTGCACGATTTGTTGGCTGTCTTATCGATGACAATAGCTGGCCCAAGTTCAGCAACATTAGTGGCTCTGACACATCTCTCAACGAAATTGTGGCCATCGCCGAGAACATCACTGGTTTGTGCCTTAGCATCTGCATATCCTTGTAAAGCTTCTTTCGCTAATGCCTGCTAGGAGAAAAGTTTCACGTCACTTACGACAGTGAGGAGGATGTCAAGATTGGAAAGGCTACACCAATTTCCGCAAATTCCGTCACATATAATGGGATAGATCCAGTAATGATGGCCGCTATGATGGGTAGCGGTGTAATCCACGGGTTGATGCAGATTCCAAAGGAGCATCGACTGAACAACAGATATGCGCATATTGTGCCTATGACTATTGAAGAAATGATGGTATTGGCCTGGTCCAAGTAGGGTATATACAGTATACTCAATCTGTTAGGGTGCTGATTTGCAATCATAAAATCTATCCTTTGAAAAGTTTCCTAACTCAATTATGCATTCGTACTCGTACTGCCTAAGTAAGCTTTAATTACTACACACCTAAGAGTGAGGCACTGCTTTAAATAACGCTTTCATCGATCTATTGCATTGAAATTCATTACCAAGATTGATAGAAATAATTGACTCAGGGCTAATTAGGTTCTACAGAGTCTGAATACAAATCCTAGTGTCGACAAGAAATACATGTGTCATTTAGTAAGGGCTGTAAATAACCCTTAAAATATCAGTTCAGCCAATTAAAATACATAATGTGTGGGAGTTGTCAAACGTCGAGAAAAAAACCACAGACAAAGCCGCGCCGAGGGGGAGTTGTGTTCAGGGAAAGTCGGGGCGTCTCAAAGTGAAAGACATCAGGTTCAAATAACAAAACAACGGCTGCATCGGCTGCATCGGCTGCATCGGCTGTAGCCAAATAAATCAGAACATAGTCATAAACCCATTCGATCAAACGGTTCCCCTTGCAGGAACCATCAAAATCGGTCCAGAAAACATGAATTGAGAAGAAGCTCCTATGTAAATCTTGGTGTTGAGACCATCGGGCTTTTATCGCTAAAACTGGTGTTGCAATCAGCTGACTAACACACAGGCCGGCTCTACGTTCCTCCGTGATTGAGTTCAATTGATACACGTTCATCCACAACACAATAATAACGTCCAATTTAGCTTAGGATGCACTGTCCCTAAGAAAATGGCATCGGATCATTAGGCTACGCCAACTCAAGGAGCGGCTGAAGGAACATGCTTGCACTGCCTGAATCCTACAAAGTCAGGGAACAGCACAAATTCATCAGCTTTGTCGCTCCATTGGCTCGGCTGATTGCACCCCTGGGTGGGGCAATCTCGGTTTGGTGAGATGTTCATGGGAATCCCTGCAATACGAATCCCTCAGATGTAAGCGATGTGAGCCAACGGGCTTGGCAGTGCTCAGAAACACTTAGCCTTGCTGAAATGAGTTCTGTTAAATTCCATGTTTTCCGTATGATGCTTCATTCAGTAGCAACCAAAATTACATTAAAACTATTCCACCATTCCACAAACACAATGCACCTTCTAAAAAGTTTTCTGGGCGTCATGCCCTACGTCCTGGCGGTTTCGGCGCAGAGCGTGACACTCAAGCTCACCGAGCCTGACGGCAAGACCAAGCTCAACCTATCGAGTCCCATAACAATCAGATGGGAGGCTCCCGAAAAGTCAGAATGGGATATTTTCGACATTAGCTTCCATGGCGATCTGGCGGAGAACGGCGGGACCTTTGGCTACACAATCAAGGAAAACCTCACCATGTCCGATGGTGGGGAATACGAGTGGGATCCGACAAATGTCACAGAGGCATTGGCAAGCGGTGAGAGTCGCCTTTCCACTGGCAAAGACTTTTATTTTGAGGGATTCCAGCATTCTCTGAACGACACTGGCGGAGCTAGCGTGCAAACGGAGAAGTTTGCCGTGGAAGGATATGAATCGATGGGCAGTGCTGGGAGCTTTCTGAGACCACAGGGCATCGCCTCAATGGCTGTGGTGGCATCGGTAGTGGTTTGGCTAGTCTGATATAAAGTACACATATGATCCATTTGAGAATCAAACACTGTATAGTTGTTTGGGATGAATCACACGAACATAGAAATGAATCACTATCCATGCTTTCCCTAAAATTGCAGTCCAACAAATTGATGAATGCGACAAAATTGAAGTAAGCATTCAGCGCATATATCCCGTTTGGTGTTGCATATCCGTCGGCCTTAGCTCCAAAGACCTGGTCAAAAGAACAATGGGCCAAGCCAAACCTATCAAAGGACCTTTCCTGAATACTCATGGAGTCCACATTTTTAACCCCTTCAGCCTGTAGCCTCAAGATCTGTTAAATAATAGAGCTAGTAGTGGATCTAGAGAACTAAACCTTCCCTAAAATGCCCCAGCTGGATCAAATTAGACAACCCGGATCATCTTGTGTGCGTCATCCATTTTTCGGTTTGTCTGTTTCCGAAGGGGGGAAATATCTGTGCTAATGGCCTGCGTGGAATCTCAGGGAGCAGTATTGCAGCGAGCCACTGCCATGTGCTGCAAATAATTGCCGATAGTGTTGAACCACAGTTCCGTGACCGGGTTGGTCTGTGCCTATCGGATCATCGGCTGTCAATCACTATTAGGAGTAGACTCCATCATAGCATATCTAAACCATTCATTGATGTTCGTAGCCTATGAGCTTGGTAAATGAATATAAAATGGTGCGTGTCTTGACCTCTCGGTATCTCTCTCCCCTTGGTTGCCACGGCATCTTGCGCTACTTGAATCATACCAACATAAGAAACATGTCCCGGCGTAAACATAGGATATCGAATAGGGAGCCCCTGAGCTTCATGGAGGTCTTATCCTTTTGGATATGTAATCTTTCACCACCAAAAAGGAAAAAGTCAAGGTCCAAGCGTAAGTTGAACTGTCATCGCTCCAATCCTCTGCTTTAGTCACTCCTTGTCGCCGTTGAGGAAGTCGAAGCATTCAGTTTGTCAAGTGGCCAGCGTTACACTCCCCTGCCGCCCTCTAATAGCTAACAAATTTCTTGAAGATAGAAGCAAACGTACTTGTGCGTGATCAACTCCCCCCCCCTCCCCCCGGCCTCGCCAGATTTGGGGGGATCTAAGCCTCTTACAGCCAGCCAACGGCATCATCGTTGAAGTATATGGGTTGGAGGATTCCCTGCAACCCCCAGCAACTTCGCAAAGTCAGTATCCATGAGTTCACCAGCCATGACAAGTACAACAGGTTGCAGAGAAAATGTGACATTATAAGCATGCATGCCGTCAAGAGCTTTCAACTGTGGCAAATGTCGGCTTTCACATAGATAATACTGGCACACGAAGATACCCATGCCATCTGTTATGATCGAGCTAGCCCATGACCAAGTGCACGTCCTCTAGATCATGTTTCTCCCATGCGCCCTTGTCCACAAATCCAGATGCCTTGCGGTAAGCGACGCCATCCACCCATTCCACCCAGAGAACGCCATATACGTCCTTGTAGATTCGAGGCATCAAGTCACCGTCTTCCGAGGCCCCTCTATCACTAGCCAGAACAGCTGTGTTTTGGAACGAGCGATATTTTTGTTTCATTTTGCAAGTGGCCACCAGCTCAACTTTGAATTTCCGTTGGCCTTGGTCTTCAAGAAGTGCGAAAACTCATCGGCGTCATGAAGATGCAACTTCCCGCACCAGTTCCCCTGATCATCTAGCAAGATGGCAACGAAAGTGTAGTCATGATAGTAGAGAGACTTGAGTCCATCAAAATAGCTGGGGGAAATTTCCATGGCCGAAAACCACCCGCGTTTTGTTTCACACGAGATGTATGGCGTCTGTGGCGGATTCCATGGATCGATGCTCTCAGCCACATTCTGAATTGGTACCGGCAGCCAAAAGTATTCGTTAGGAAATAACTCGTGCGAGTATACGTATTGGCCGGGTTCTTGACCTGTTCTTCCCCATCCGTCACTTATTTGCCTGTCTTTTGATTTGTCATATACTTCTTTTGTCCAGCCAGGCGGTATTTCCAATGATGGTTCATTGAGACTCCCTTCCACTTCGTGCCAGTTTGATGTAATGGGTCGCTTTTCAGTGGAATCCGGCGTCTCGTGCGTGTACCATTGGGTGATGGGCTTTACGTTGTTTTGTCGGTGCCATGATTCAAACGTCAGCTCTTGCATAAAGTCTCCGGATTTGCGCTCCCAACCAATCCAGGACCAGGAGGGCAGTGGATGCGACAGGGACAGAAGATTGCTTCGTCCAGAATTTTGCCGTCTCCTCAGCTTAGTCCATGAGGTCGACGCGCGCCACATGAGGGCAGAGTCGAAGCTCATTTCGGGGAGACCGTAGAGAAACCCACCCTGGAATCCACTGCTCAGAATGGCTAGCAGCCCACTGATTCCGGGCAGAGCGTCCTCGGGGAATGTGAGTTTGCGATCCATATAGTTGTAAAGCAGCCTGGTTAAAGCCGAAAAGTCAGGCATTCCTTTTAGTATGCGTGACAACTGTCTATCTACTAAATCTCTGTGACTGGCTCCATCATCAGAGCCAATGTGTTCTTCGTGCCAGCTTGCATAGGCACAGGTCTAGTGAAATTGGCCATGCGCCAGTACCAACCGCCGCTTGGACAGGAAAAACTCTTGGAAGGTCCAGCCGCGCTCAAAATATTCCAAGGGTCTCGGTGGGGACCGGGGCTGCAATTGAGGATCTCGCAGTATGACCTTTTCGTTGTCAAAAATAGGAATGACCGTTTGATTAAACTGACGCGACGGCGATATGCCCTTGAAGCCTGGGATTCCGGTGCTGGAGTCGCCATCAGCAGCAATGACGACTACTTTTGCCGACGCATAGATAGCACCCATCAATTGCAACTGCTCTTTTCTGTTTGCTTCGTTATCATGTGCGATGCAAATAGTGTCAGCCCAGAGATATCGCTCGTCTAGAGCTGTTACAAGTCTCATTGCTTGGAAAAGGATTGTTGATATTTTTCCACCAAGCCTGTCCAACGACAAAGCGCCAGGTTCCGTTAGCGCAGTCAACATTGCACTAGTTGCCAGGAAGCTAGTAGCAGTGCCCCATCTGTAGCTAAGCGCCACGTATTCTGCGATGCCGGCTCCTGGCACCAAGCTTTTGGTGTGGGTGTCGATGAGCCAGGCAGGAGACACAGGGCTGATTTTGAGGGGATTAGAACATTCTGTTCTATGCTTTCTCAGACACTCATCCTTCCATCCCTTGATTAGTTCTAGGTCCACCCAATCTACGTCCAAGACTCGCCCACAGCCAGGAGATTGTTGCTCATTTCTCCCTCTTGCCAACACCATCGTCCAAACGTATGAAGTGTCTGTTTTGTTTGCCATCATAATTTGAGCCCATGCCTCGTCAAGAGGATAGCGTATCAGGTGATCTTGCTTATACCACGGCTTCGTGGTTTTTATGACGAGCGTAGAGCTCAGTCCCAGATAGAATTCTCCTGTCTTGTCCCCATGGTTCTTTTTAAAATCATCTTATACGTACTGTAGCAGACGGTCATGTCCTTTACACGGCTTTGCAATGAGTTGAACAATTGGGCCCAAATTGACAGTAAAGCCGTATTCATCCCTGAATACCTCGACATCAGGGTCCAAGTTGACGGTGAAGTCAACTCTGTCAAGGAGCCCACGCAGACTAGAGCAGATGATACAACGTTTGGCTGCGAGTGGCGCAGGGGCCATCGGGGATGAGGGGTGATCCATCCAGCTGATGAGTGGAAACCCTAAAGGAAAGGCGATTTCGTTTTTCCCGTTTTCCTCTAATTTGGAAGAGGAAGGAATACTGCGGGATATTGGAACACCAGGCTCTCACAGGCTTATCAGGCAGCGTTGGAGATGGGGCTCCGCAAGCACAAGTCAGCAGCAGCATTATACCCCGCCTTTGTTGCCGACATCAGTTTGTACACGGTTCACAAGATGTCAATCAACAGGTTTTGTTATCAAATGCACCTTCTCCACGCTGCAACTTCGAGTGTTGCGCGGCTGAACGGTGGTTACCAGCCATCACGAGGTCGCAGACCACTACACATTGCATGCAGGAGGCAGACATCAAGGCTAATGTCTACTACCCATCCCAAAAATCAATTGGCGCCTAAATAAGATTCGACCTTCCTCGATTGGTCCCGTGAGTCACCATGGTTCATTCATTTAGCGCTTCATTCCTGCGTGAGTCAGCGTTGGTAGGCGCAGCACGATTGGCCTGGCGCCAGGACCCGCTATTATTCCCACCAAGCCAATCACAATCTTGCACAAGGCGGTATAGATGGCTGGGCTCAAGACAACTTGCTAGTCCAGTCATTCATCTTGAAACTGTGTTGAGTACAAATCCACCTTTTAATTGCATGACTTGCTCGTTGATCGCCTCCAATACAGCCCCATAATCACTTTCATCAGTCTTGTATAACCAGTTGTTCCAACCTCAGCAACAGTCATGCCAAGCAAAAGTCTGTCAAGAAGCCAGCGGCGGAGGAAGCAACAGCGACAGCATGAAGCTATTCCAACAGATCGCAAGATCGTCTTTGGAAAGTTGACTGGCTCTGGCGTTGTGGATTTCGAATCCACCGATGCACAAAGAGAGTCCCCACTCTTCTCAAAGCTGCCCGCCGAGATCCGCACCCAAATCTACCTTGAGGTTTGGCGTCTGGCAGGTCTCGCACAACACATTATTGTGTCAAACATTCGCGAAGTCGCCACTTTTCGTCACGTAACATGCATCAACGAGTATGACACACGCAGCGATGACGATCCAGCGTCTGAAAATAAACTTGCTTTGTAAGGACATCGCGACCCGTGCCGCCATGAACGAAACCATTGACTAACTAAAATACAAGATGCAAGACTCAATGTTGGAATTGCGCAGAGATATTTGACTTTCGAGTCCGGATGGAGCGCAATTCAGATCCAACGGCTAAACCGAAATCACCCTTTCTGCCTGTGTTACTGTCCTGCAAATTAATGTATGTATCACTAAACAATCTTCCGTTCGGATTGGTGTCATAGCTCACACTCCACAGTCACCTTGAGGCCTTGCCTTCCATCGCTGACAATGTCCGCTTTTGTTTCCGATCAGTGCAAGGTTCTTCCACGTTTCTAGGAAGTCACCGGCCGCCCATCATGTACCTCTTGCGGGACATCTTGCTTACAGATTGCTTTCGACTGGCGTGCTGGAGAGACAAGGATTGGTCGAAGCTGCTGGAGCCACTCAGCAAGCTCCCCAACCTTAGATCGCTGTACATTTACATGGACAAGTTCTGTCAGCCGTGGAAGAACAGCAAACCACGCCGGATGCTCGCCAATCCGAGGCTATGTGTCTGTTTTGCCAAGGTGCCATCACATATCAGAGTAAGTGTCAATGTCCCGAGCGAAATGCTCGGCGATGGTCTGGATCGCCAGTGGCCGACAAACCTTACCCAATTTGTTCGTGCTTCAGGTGGACTTGTGAAGGAGGCGACAATAGAAATGGTGGTGGGCGATGGAGAAAGCCCTGTGTGAAAGAAATTAGATATTCCTCAATATTTTAATTTTAATACCATGTTCCGCCATCTCTTTGCGAACCTGGCAAAATTGTGCAAAGCCAGCAGTAGTAGCAACAACCAAATAAACAATTCCGTTCTTTAAGCTCTAGGGAAGCATTGAGTCACGATTGATGTGTGCCGCGGGTTCACAGGAACAATTATTATCTTTAATCATTATCAAATTTGCGTTGGTTGCAGCCAGCCAACACTGTTCATGGGTCGTCAACATTTCCTTATTCCACTTCGCTCAGCACTGCCCCTCCACCCCCACGCCCCGCAATTAAGCGCCGTGAAATGCTATATACCTCGCTCCATTTCCATCTCAGTTGTTGTTTACTTCATCCCATGTTAATTTTATACACAAGGAAAATGGAAATCGACCTGCAAATCCCCGAAGACTACCCAACCGCCTTAAAGGCCATTTTCAATGTTTTCAAGGCCACTCTTGAGTATCCGGCCGACGCACAAACAAAGGCGAAGAAACTCGCCGATGACATTGTCTTCTTCTGCGCATCTGTTGGAGATTCCGATCTCCCTTTCTAGCAAATTTGGCCCGTATTCATCTCATTGGCGTCAAACATTCCACCAGGCCATGATTGGCAAGAATCTCTCATCCAGTCGCTAAACATCCTCCGCCAGCGAGATGGCTCCGCTAACAAGAAATACGAGGTAAGATTCCGCCAACACAGGCCGAGTTTATTATGTTTGAAACTTGCTGAATAAACTCTCAATGAGTAGATACCATTATGGAAGGAGCTACCCAGCCTGTCGCTGTATGTGGCGGAACACTGGCAGAGTGAAGAGAGTAAGCTCATCATCCATCCTATTTGGCTCCTTACTCATCAAGTCACAGATCCTCGCAATCTTGCTGAAATTGAAGCCGATGATCTTACAAAGTGGAAAAACTTCCAATCGTTTCTAGCTCAGTTTTCAAGCAATGGATTTGCCCCCTGGATTGGTTCCATAATCTGGCAGCTTCAGGAGGCGTTTGAAGAGCCGATGGAAGCAGAGCCCTTGACTGACTGCAAAGTTTGGGTGGCCTCGGAGTGAATTATACGCTGTGCCGATCTGATTCTCGCGGATATGAAGGATGAGACGGGTGCTGCGGATGGCCAAGGCACGATAGGGAAATTATGCGGTGATATTCCACCTCAGAGTCTACAGCGGTGGGAATTTTGGAAGAAGCGGATCATCGACATATCTTCTGACCCCAGCAGTCATCAGCTTGACACAGCCACCGCGGCGAAGCTGTTGGAGGCCTTGGAGGCTATGGATAAGTCTGAGAAATTAGCATCATGAATATTCTTAAGTTGCAACCATAAACTACATGAGATGTAACAATACCCGGCATGGGTTTAAACGACGCATGATGTTCGATAGTCTTGAAGTTTTCCTCTTGCATAATGCTACCCAGACTCCCCAGCTTATTGCAAGTAAAAAGAAAATGTGAACAATATCACCAGTCAGCCCTATCATGTGTCGAAGCATCCTGCCCATTGAATGATGGCTCCCACCATTAGTAGAGATCAAAGCTTTGTTCCCCCAAGTTCTGACCTGTAGCAAATTCACCATCCATCGCCCCATATACATATGCATCGCCCACAACTTGATACCCATCCGTGATGGGCCTGAGAATGACGCATCGATCACAGCCGTATAGTACTGTAACCATATCTCCAGCCTTAGCGCAATAGGGACCCAATCCCATCTTTCCCCCTGTGGTTTCAATAAATGTGCGGTTCATCAGTGCAGTCAGCCGCTTGCTATAAGGAAGCATATAGCTCATTTTTCTCGCCAACTCCTCTAGCTCAGGATGGAAATCGGGCGGTATCGACTCCAGGTCAAAGTAGACGCGAGATTGCATTTCCAACGAGCCTGAGTCATCTTGATCGAGTATCAGGGTCCGCCAAAACGTATTGTAAGCAGTGCTATCGAGACTTTTGGCATACTCAGCCAACTCCCGATAGACATCAACGTGGCCCATTTCGGTGAGCAGCTCTTCGATGTTGTCATAGCCAGTCGAAATCGATTCACCGCCCTTCTGGGGTCCAACGACGCGAGTGATCTCGCCTACTGCCACGCCCTTGGCACGCATTAGGCCCTTTGACTGATCAAATTCAACATCTGGCTTCATATCCCCCGATGCTCGAAAGTCTTTTTGTATGGTTGGCGGACGCCAGTTGTCGCCAGCGTGATGATTGCTGTGTATTTCGGGAGTCCAGCTTGGACCTGCCGTGCAGATCTCAGACCTTGATGACAGCATGGCATTCAGCTTTCCTTCAGCATTAACGAAAGCCTCAACATAGTTCATGAGTAAAGCTTTCGTTGAGATTGTGTAGTCCGGGCGGATAAGGCGCTGTGACTGAGAAACCATGCCCAGTAACGCATAGATCTTATCCCGTTCATCGGTTGCTTGAAACTGCCTAGTAAAATCAAGCAGTCTCGGTAGGTTTTGTTGCCACAGACCCCAATCCCAAGTCCCGTCGCAATATGTCAGCGTCTGCCACATTATCAATGCTGGGCTGGTACTTCGACCCTGTCGCATAAGTACTGCAATTGGTCCGTCATATTCGCCGGTTCCCTGATCGATGGATGATCCGACGTTCTGCATCAGCATCAAGCAATAGCACACACAATTGTAGTGAGCTTTGTCGACTTTTCTATTCCCACAGTAGATAGTGGATGGTTTCGTAGGGTCCCCAGAGCCTGTGCTGACCAACTCTTGGATAATCCACACCCGAGACCAGTACGGTCGCTCGAACAGATTCCAGACGGACTTCCAGTTTTTGCTGGCGATTGGAAACCCGAGATCAGTGAGCTGTGTTGACATGGACTTGTGGCCATTAATCAGGCTATCAAAATCCACATCAGCATCACGGAAAAAGCTTCCAAGTTCTGATATTACTTCCAAGGCCTCGTCGCTATCTTCGCCGGCATCTCCAAGCCAGGAGACTACATGGGAAGCCTGAGAGTAGATAGAATGCATCTTTTCCACTTGATGTCCTCTCTCCATCAAGTCGGATTGGTTGATGCATAAAGCATCGACCCAAAGCGTACGGCTACCCGAAGAATCTCTCAACTCACGTAAGGCCGCTTCAAGGTTTCTAGAAACTTGTACTATACAGCCGTTGAGATGGATTGGTCGGGTTTCTTGCAGGGTACCCCATACATAAGACACGGCCTCATAAGTAGGGCGTGGATCCAATGATGCGACCTGTAGATGGCATTTGATCGGATCACTCCGAGAGCCGGGGAACAACTCCAACAAGCGAATCTCTGGGGTGTCTGCCGCAAGTGGCAGTGAATGATAGATGTTTAACATAGTAACTGATCCCATACTATTGTACGCAATGCGAGTTTCACCAATTTGACAATGCAGCTATGGCGAAATGGAGAACATCGACTGATTGTTGTGGCTGTGGGTTGTGTAGGGTAAGTTTGGCTTGGGATGCGGAGAACACGCGACTGGTGTCTTATTCTATTTTTTTTCTTTGCTTAGGTAAGCGGTAAGCTTCTGCCTACCACTCTAGCACAAGTTCTGCAAGTCGCGTTCAGAACAATAGCAAGCTTGATTTTTAATAAAGTGCTAAATTGCGAATTGAACTAGATATTGGATAATTTATCATGCATATGCATAATGTTAAAGTACTCTCAATCAAGGTTGAAAAAGGTGTACAGTGTTGTCACAAAACTTTAGGCAGAGAGTCTACGAGGTCCGTGCAACGTGGTGGGTTTCCGAAAAAAGGATTAGAATTATGTGTGGAAATTTGGTCTTGATTGCGATGAGAATCAATACATTTGTGAGAGCATGCTACACTCAACCGGGAACATACTTTTTATTTACCAGAATTTCCTTCTATCAATCTTTGCTGGCACTTCCATTTCCTTCTTTAAAATCGCTTTCGTGAAGCCGCTCACCTTCTAAAATTTTGCCGACATGAGTTTTGTCAATGAGCCCACAGTCCTGACGTATCTTTGCCATCAAAACTTTGCAGAACTGTACAGGGCTCGTTGACAATCCCGATTTATTAACGAATCTACTCATCTTCGCTCCTGGTGGAATGAAGCCGTCAGGCCCAAGAGTGACGGATCCGTCAGAAGCCATCCAGGCCAACCCTAACGCATCGCAAAACTGGGTGTAGTCATCAAAGCATGCTAGGTAGAGTTGACCAGCAAAGAGATTGAGGTGCATAGTGACATCCCTGGGCAGTGAGACTTTATACTCGCTATTCGGGATCGAATACAGGTTCAAGTGATCCAGGGATGCGAATCTGAGGTTAACCCGGGGAGCGTAGACATGAAGAGTAACATGTCTTGATTCCATTATGCGCAGAAACAACCTTTGTGCTTCATAGGGACTGATGATGACTAGGCGCTGGGACTGTGCCTTGGCTTTGGGTATCAAAATCCACTGAACAGGGCGTTGAAAGGAGTCCAAATGGTTTTCTGGAGCCACCGGCTGCTTAACAGTGACCTCGAAATCGTGGGTCACCCAGATTCTGTGCGGAAACTCTTTTACATCAAAGTGTTTCGCGGCAGAGGTCTTTCGAAGGGCCTCAAAGGCTGGTCTGAGGACCTTTTTATTCTCGGGGAACCGTCCTAGAACCACGAATGCGATCATATCTTGGTGCAAAGTGTGGCGCGCTGGTTCTGCGGGAGGTGGTCTCTGAATCTCCCGTTCTTGTTCGTTTTCGGGAGACAATTCTCGTTCTTGCTCTTCCTGTAGTGAAGATGCCCGCAGATGGGTCAGTCCAAATCCTGCGCAACGACGCTCAAACCGGGCGGCAATGGGAGGTTGAACTTGTTTAAGAACGGCAGGAAGATCGAAGGGAGCACCTTTGGGACTGTATCGTACGCTGAGGCTTTGTGCTTCGTCTTCCACAAACAGTTTGGCGAATTCCAGTCTCATTTGACCATCATCCGTACCTGTTAAACCTTGCCAGGATGGCCTTTGGTTGTAGAAACGGATGCCTTGATGCAGCCATAATGGTATTGCCTTCTTCAGATCACACCATGTCTCAGTAATACACCATAAAAGAACATCAGACGCTGTGATGACACCAATTGTTGAGCTGCCAGGATCCTGTAATTGAATAATCTTTTGCTCGATCTCACGTGGAATGCAGAATACTACTGTTTGTCCCTTTCCAAGCTTCCTCATCCGCATGCAAGCTGCAAACATTGTCAGCAAGTAACTGGTTGACGGTGATAATGGGAGAGAACATACCTTGAACTAGTCTGTCCTTTGTCAAATTTGCACCCAGGGTCACAGCAGCTTGATAATCCGCTGGGAGCTTCAAATCTGTACCTCTGGTATGGGCCTCGTCAAGGAAAACGAGGCACTGATCCAGTTGGTCAAGGAATGGTGAAGTCTGCAGCTCTTCGACCTTTCCAGACCTATGAAGAACCATAATTTCATCCAGATCGTTGAAGAAAATGGCAGCCTGGGTATGCTCATCTCCGTTATGACGGCTCAACCACTCCCTAGCAAACTCCAGATTATCAAGATCGATCACTTGGGCGCCAGCATCTATGATGACACGAGTCTTTCTGCTGAGTGTTGACACTATCTGAAGGAGTGATTGGCTGTCAAATGTCGCGCCATCCATATCCCCCGGCATTAGGGCGATTTTGTTTTCTGGTCGTAGTAGATACTCCAGGACTAGGGCATTTGTGTGTCTTTCTTTCTCATCATCCTGTTGCTTCATCTCCAAAGGGAGAACATATCGGGAGTCATTGGTGCCGCTAAAACCCGTGGTAGGGTTGATTTTTCTTTTGCCCAAGTCCCAACCTGACGCGGACAACTTGTGAGGGAATTCCTTTGACTCCTTTGCGAACACCATGTTACTCAGATAGTAGTCAATAGCCGCTTTGGAATACCGAAGATACGGGAATATCTCCGTGGTACACTGCACGCGATCCCGGAGATTGATGCCTTGGAGATCTTTAAAGACAAGGGGCAGAGCTGGAGCCGTATTTACCCAGGTTTGGTACTCTTGAGCCGAACTATCAGACCTAACAAGGAGAGATAACGCAGAAAATAGAGCCTCGTCATCAAGCCCCCCGTAATAATAGCTGAGGCAAGTAAGCACAATCACAACATCTGGATGGCTAAATTCGGATCGAGGCGTTGGGTTGTCCTTGGCCCTGAATGGTACCGCGAGCTTGGTTTTCTTGTCTCTGTTCGGATCAAGACCGTAGTTGACTCTCCATCGTTTTTGGCCAAGTGCAAATGCAAGAATGCCACCTGAAAACAATCCCCGAAGAAGCAGAATGTGGTTTTTGGTCGCTTCGACCCAGAAGCGACCTCCTTCGACGTCGTCCTTTTCCGTGGGCGACAGCTTCCACTTAGTGATGTACAGGTAGAGCGCGTTTCGTACTAGCGGCGGCTGATGTGAAATAGGAAATCCGGCTATGCCCCTCTCGCAGATCTCACTGGCGACGCTAGCTAAAATTGCTCGCTCAGCGTCAGGACGTAAGATTCGAATTCTTGGGAATTTCGAAGTATCTCGATCGTCAAACTCCATAGATTCTGTAAATTTGAGCTTCAATTTTGCACAATAGTCTCGTACCAAACCAAGAACCTCTTGACAGACAGTCCAACGGTCGGGGCTATGCTCAATCGGCTGTTGCTGTCCAGTGGTATAGACCAACTCGAATTTGACACTGAAATTCTCATCGCTCTCATCAACTACGTCCCTTGAAGAACCTTCGAAGAGGAGTCGTGTCTCCATAATCTTCTCGGCTATGAGACTTCGACCGTTGAGTTGACATTCCAGTTCCATCAGCTGGAACGATAAGAGGTGTTCAGGCTGGACCATTAAAACACCTCCCTCCTTCATGCACTTGACCATCAACCCGTGAATGACATCCGCCTTTTGAGAATCCATGCGGACATCTCTTGAGAAAGGCATTTGATAAATTGGTCGATCTAATAGGCCAGCGAGCTTGGAGACCAGCATCTGATGCATTTGCTTTGCCTGGGGCTTAGCGACCACAGCACGGACGAGTTTTGAGCCATCGCCAAGAGCGGTGGCAACGATGGGAACAATGACCGATGACTTGCCTTCTCCCATGTTGAGTTGCATCACCGAATTCCGATTTTTTTCTGGGCGGATCATTCTCTGAGCAATCTCTTGCTGAACATTGCGTATCCTTATTTCACTTTCGCATTCCAATAGCAGCCACTCTGGATGTTCTTCAGGAATCCAGTCCTTGCGCCCCATATTCTCTAACTCGCGAAGCAAGTCAATTGGCTCGTTTTGGAACCGGACTAGACGCTTTGCCTGCTGAAGGTCTCTGATGGCGACACCGTATTTTAAGATGGCCTTTTTCCAGCGACTGGGGAGCTCATTCCACCGAGAACTTCTCAATTGTTGTAAGAGAAAAACTGGTGAAATTCTTGGTAGAAACCCTGCTCCCAAAATTATATTGTCCAATCCCTTGAGCTCGTCGTTGTGGTCAGCCCCTTGCCGCTGTATGCTCCGGAGTGATTGTGAAAGTGAATTATAAATCAGTACCACGCGTCTTTCACATTCGCGCAAATGGGATTGAAACATTTGGCTGTATTCTGAAGCTCGTCCGCCGATAAGCTCATGATGTGAACGGTTCTGCAGGCTTGCAGCACTGTCTTCAAGTTCCTTCAAATATTGGCGCTCATAGTGTAACTTGGCCTTTGAATCAAGAGACTTAAGAAGGCTTGCAAATTTTTTGCTCTTGATGCCGGCACTCGATATCTTCTTGAATAGTCCGCCTAGTGTATGTGGGAGAGTTGGAAACCTATTTGGTGGAATGCAGGAAAATAGGTCGTCGATGGAGACAAATCCCGATGGAGAGTTTCTGTGCCTGACTAAGTGCTCTGAAGAGAAAGGCCGTAAGGTTAATGCCTCCACTGGAAGCTTCCCAAGCTTGGACGAAAATCTCTGGAGATATTTGTAAAATTGCAAGTTGTTCCACCATGTTGTCCACTTTGGGTGTACTTGATCCATGGCGGTTTGCGTGTGAATATAGGCTTCGATGGAGCTCCCTCGCGGTGAGTTGGGGGTATTGCATTCCCATTGATTGAGTAATTTTTCCGTGAAGGAATCAGCAGCTTTGGATTTGTTCGAGTCAAAACGAGACTTTCGCCTAGAGCGAAAATCATCCAGGCTCTCGTAGGTTTCCTTACGTAATCCAGCCTCGGGGCTTTGGTCGAATGGCCGCGATGCATTGACGGCATAAGCCCTGAGAGTATGCCCTTCTACATCATAGCCATCACTAAGAGTATAATGACCCTTTTGTGGGATCGGCACAGCAGAAATCGATGGAGAAAAGGCAATCATCAAGAGAGCCTGGATAATTTGGATATTGTACTCAGGGGAGTACGACATTGTGCATATCCAGACGAGTAACTTATGTTTGTCCAGCCAGCTTTGGTCAGACTGAAATTGTCGGTGCAGTTGACACCAGCAAGACGAGAGAAAGTTGGATGGGTTTTCAAGCCATCTAGAATCATATTCCATGTCTTCCTTTTCCAGCGGGTCTGTATACAAAGAAATCGGCTTGCGCTTCAGCATATTGTACACCTCAACGGGGAAGCCGGAAGAAATCGGCTCAAACAGAGCGGTGGGGTTGTTGTTGATTCGATGTGAAACCTCACAAACTCTCTTCCCTCGGTCCGTCTCTCCAACGTCTCTCGAAGTGTATTTTTTGTCATGGCTTTTTGTAAAGTCCTCAGCTCCAAAGCCCGAGACATGATGGCTAGATGTTCGCAGAATAGCTCTTTCGACCAGATGCATCTCAGCGTGGTTTGGGTAGGCTATAGAGACATCATTCTTCAAGTAGAGGAACTCAATCTCTCTAGATCTTTCAAGGATCTCATGTGTAATTTTGTAGAACCTGTCGTCTTGGCATAGATAGCTTAGACTCGGTGACCATCCTACCGTCTGCATTACCTGCAAGTGAGAAGGATAGAAAACCCTGGATGGGCTGATGGAAGCTATCTGACGCAAGTTATGGTAGGCAGCTTCGGTCAGTTTGCAGGGGGCTCGAATGGAGGCAGATTGTAGGATCCCAAGAGCCTGCTCAGTTCCAGTCCGGCCAGTCAAAGGGTCTGGAAGACAGAAAGATGTGAGAGCATGCAAATGGGCCAAGTACAGCTTGTTCTCAACCTTGCCATTCGCAGAAAGCCTCCCGAGTAAAGTGTCAACCTGATAATCTTGCACACGGTGCGCAGATCCGTAGGTGACCCATACTATAACATGCGTGTCGAAAGGGCTCGACGCTTTTTGCTGGCATAGAATCTTTCCCTGCGGAATGATCACCTTTCTGATTTTCTCGTCATGCTCGCTTCGGAGCACTAGTTTACTAACAAGCCCAACTAGTGTCCCAGTTGATTGATCTGTATCAACCTGCATTCCACGATACTGTTTGGATCTTAGAGATGATTCGTGGGAATTCAAGAGAAACTCGAGATGCAATCGGGGAATCTGAACCTCAAGAGAGTCCTTCCGCGCCATGTAGAGCATGTGAAGGCTCAATGGTTCCTCGAGTGGAGAAAGAATGCTGGCGATACGCGTAGTCAATTCGCCCGTGGGTGCTAGGAGATACGTCTCCTCATTTCGACCCAGCTTCCAAGCATGGCCATGTCTACTAAGACGCCAGTTGTCAAGTCTCGAGCTCCATGGGTTCTCAAGTGGCCGTAATTCAATGGTTCCAGCGTCATTTTCATACCAGTGAGTGTAATTTCTGACAAAGGCGTGTGGCAGCAAGCCATCAAAGACTCTAGCCGGGATGAGATCCGCATTATGGTCACTACCAGTTAGATGTACCAAGAGATCCATTTCTGATGCATTGCCGACACATTTCTGCATTCCGAAATTTACAGAGTAGCCCCGGAAACTCTTGCAAGTGCTGAATCTCATACCCGGCAGTGAGCTTGGCATCACTTCCAACACCAGCGATCCAAAGAGCTTGCCATAATCGGGGTGTTGCTCGTGATCACGCGGTAGGCGAGACAGCGGGAGACCATCTACTAGCAGCATGCCAGTAAGAATGTTTAAATGGACTGCAAGTTTCCCAGAAGTAGTTTGAAGCCAATCGCAAGTTGATTCGCTGACCACCCAGCGACTAGTTTGCTCAAAGTTCGGCCAGCGCCTTTTGATAGCAAGGCTAAGACAAGGATTCTTCGATCGCATTGCTCTCGAAACGAGAATTTCACGTGCCCTGTAAATTGTATGTCGCCACCTGTCAAATAAAATACGTTGCATGACGTTTTCCCCCGTATCTCCCAACGACGCGCTGTTGTAGATGACAATAGTAGCTTCAACCAAAATGGAAGCCTGGTGACGGTCTGCCAATATATTGCTCATAATATGAGGCTCAACATTGAATGTGTCGGCAGAAATCAAGGCAATAACGAGAGCGGTCTCGCGAAACTCTTTTCGCTGAGCGTCATCCGTTGTCATCTGCGCCTTGTCGATCAATTTCAGCATCCAACCGTGGGAGATTTCGCGACATTGTTGGAGAATATCTAGGAATGGCCCACGAAGATTCTGCGACACCAAGCATATAAGCCGTGTCGACAAGAATACGAACGAACAGAGACTTGTGTGGGATTCCCAATTCTCTTTTACTCGCAAGACGCCGTCGTTGAGGCTCTTCAAAATCTCGCGACCAAATGATGGATCTGCCGGTCGTGCGTGTGCGCATCGCGGGGTGTCTTGAGAGAGATTTGGCCCAGCCTGCAGGATCATCTGAAGTAGAAATATCGTCGTCTCAGCTTTGTTGAAATCAATTGCGGGCATCGCAAGCTGAACAAGAATATTCGGCCATATAATCCGATACCCATAAGGCAGGACACCCAAAGCCTTGAACTCTCCGGTGGACATGAAGTCGGGGCAAAATGACTGGCTAGCTATGACCTTGTTCGGTGTTTCCCCGTTTGGATCCTGCCAACTGCGCTGAAGGAAAGGCAACAGGGCTTTCGCGCGCTTTGGGAGCTTATAAGTGCAAAGAGTCGAAACGTGAAGCGACTCGCACAGAGGCGAAAGAAACGACTGCCTGAGACCGTCGTAATATTGATACTGGAGGCCATTTCTGAGACAAACATCATCCACAGTGCTCTCGCTAATGTACTTTTGCTCCCAATGTGTCACAATATGAGGTCTTACTTCTGACACCAAATGAATCCGGTAATTTCTGGCTTGATTATACCGGGAAAGTCCCTGATATTCGCGCATTGAGTGATATGATTCCAAATTAGTAGAGGCAAGCTCCCATCGTAGAACATTGTTGGCGAGGTACATTGCTGCGTCCCGCCACTCAGCAAACTGTGTTGGAATAGCCAGCTCAAAAACAGCAGTTTGAGCTTCAAGTAAGTTGCTTGGCAAAGGCCATTCGTGGATTGAAATCTTGAGCCCCTTTGCTTGCTGTAAGATATAGCATCGCTTACAGGCCGCAGAATGCCTTTGGACTCTGACACCGTACTCCATTGGATACACAACGTCACACGTGCTGGTATCGTACTCTCGAATCAAGGTATGGTACTGGGCTTTGAGTCGGTCAAACTCCTTGATCTTTTCTTGTTTTTGAACATGGGCATCGTGTTCAATTATCTTTTTCAATTTTTGGTGGAAATCAGAGTGTTCAAAGTACCGTACCTGGAATGATCGTCTATCGCCAAAGGAATGGAAAGCTGACGGTGAGCCCCTCGCCACGGCAACGTCGCTGCGGTGCATTAGATAGGTTTCCAGGCGATTGAGTCGCTCCATGTCTGCGTATGAACTAAAAAGCAGCGCCTGCCAGACTTGAGTAGGTATCTTCGGATCATAATCTTCCAGCATGGGAATGGCTGCGATGGCCACCCTTTCGATTGCCACCCACAGCTCTCCAATTGTGAGTAGCATTCTGGATGCACCTTCGGGAGACCCAGTGTACCAAGAACTAGCCTTCAGGTGGTATGTCTCAAACAAGACTCTCAATTTATTGCACGAGGACTCTTCTTGCAAGTGGACTTCGAGCCAATTGTCCAGATGGCTTGCGACCCAAGACTCAAACATTGCAAGACGAAATGGTAGGAATTCCTGATCACTCGAGCTTCCCAGGTCGGGGAGCGTGCCGGGAGCATGTACCCAGACATGCGAAGTTGGACTAAAATTTGAGCTCCCGTCTGCTTGGACACGTGAAGCGATGGATGCTATAAAAACGTCCATCTCAGGAAGGGAGAAGGTAATACTCTCCTTCATGTCAAGGTCTGAGAGTGCTCTCAAATCGAGCAACTTGTTTGAACTTCTTTGGATTCTATTCCACCTTTGGGCGAGAATCTCCGACGTCTGTGAGACGACTCTCTCCACTGTTTCCAGCCAATATCCTTTGCATGGAAGCTCAAGCTTGCGAAACCTCCGAGAGACCTTTGCCATGATGGTGTGCAGAACATCACTCGCAGCCTGTTGTCGATTCGCTTGATCGAGTACTCGTGCCATTAAGAATGCCATGAAAGATTTGTACAGATCTTGCGAGTCATCCGGGGGACAAGATAATGTAAGCTGTAGCGAAACCCGCAACAGAAGCCACAGAGGAGACCTTCTCCAGGGTAGGTCGCCGCCGGTCCACAGGACTTCTTCACGGGTATTTTTGCGAATACATTCTGCGCTTGTTTGCTTCCCGATGCCTCGAAGGATATTCATTAGTAGCTCAGTGATAATCTTCGGGCTTGTCGAGTCTCTGTCCTCGTTGTGTTGATGCCCCGCTTTTTTTGATTTTTCCTTCATCTCTTGAACGGGTTGGACACTCATTTTGACTAGCGTCTTGGCAAGAGCGTGGAGAAAGGCACCTTTTACTAGGTAATTGAGCGGTAGCTCGACAGAATTCGCCGGGAACTCTCTAATAAGACGACCCTTCGTCGTCATTACCGCATGGTTGACTGGAGACAATTCGAAGGTTTCAAAGCGAACCGAGTCTTCCACCCGGCGAACAAGAACTCCGGCATTTTGTGCGGCAATATGAAATACAACCAACCCGTCTATCCATATACGTGTTATAATCAGCAACCACTTTCAGGAAGACGTTATGGGCTTCTACATACCATCGAAAGAAAGCCGACGTAGCGCATCACGAACTCCGGATTCATGAAGCTGTCCGCGGCTGTCTCTTGACCTTTTCATTCCTTCAATCATTTCCATACAGTAGACGATTGCTTCTCTGCCGGTGTCGCCGATCCTGTTGGTTCCATCATGGAAACTCTCCAGCGAGTTGAAAACAAAATCAAGAAGGTAGTTGTCATTCTCAACGGAGTCATCACTGTGGCCTGGAAGCTTTGGGGGCAAAAACAGGTGATGGAAGAGATATTCCAACCTCTCGTTTTCGGTTGCTGCAATGATGCTTTGAGCTTGAGTCATCCTATCGGTACGCTGGGAAAGAAAGGTGGGAAGAGAATGAAAGGAATTTGGGCTGCTCGTCCTGGATCAAATATGGACGGCCTTGCTTGCCGAGGCATAGTTTTTGCTTTTTACATTTTGCGCAATGCATCTATCAAACTTTGTCTGCCTAGCTGTTGGTCCTGCGAAGATGGTTACATGGGCCTCTTTTGCGGCCTCCTGTATGGCGACTGTATGTTCTGACCAACACTATGACACATCAAGCGAAGGACAGAGATTTCTTCACAAATCGGAATCATTGATACACTTCGGTCTGAGTCACATGGCGTCATCAGAGGCCGCAGAAGCAACATTTGCGCCACTTAGCTGCCGAGGCTGCAAAGTGGTTGGCCTCCCGCATTGGTAGGCCTCTCAACATTCCTCACTCCGCGATAACGATCGATGAGGCCATTGGAGGGTATGATATACATCGCGTAAGCTCATTTTTACCGGACTAACCGCTTTGTTATTGCGAAATAGTTTAGTAGTAGTGCGTGTTGGTGTCATATCTGATATACATGGTTCAGTTGGCGAGCACGTGTCGTGGACAAACAAATCACATTTTTAGTACTGGTCACTATTGTATTCAGCCTTGAATATGGAATCACATTAACATATGCACATGGTCTCTTTATTTTCCTTATGATTGATATGGATGCGACGAGCAGAGTCAACTTTCGTGCTTGATTTTCTTTTTTTCTTTTTTTTGGTATTTACCATGGATGCATTGCCTACCGTGACTTGAGCTTACCAAATACTTCCAATTCGACACTATGATGAGGGATTCAGTAAATCACCGATCAACCCATATCTTCTCCCAATGCACCCTGATGTTGAAAGGGCCGAGGGTCGCCAATGGCACCTTAAAGAGATCTCAGCGTCATGTCTAATTATCTCATTGGCGTAGTGGTTAGTACGAGTAGCTCAGCCTTCAGATCAGGACCAACTACCAACAACCACCCTTACACCACCTGAGAACGATTAGTCGTAATTCATTCTTTTATTTCAAAGTATTTTTAGGCGCTAGTAACTGCGAATACGGGTAGCTCCAGAGATCTCTCTACTTGTGAAGCTCAAACACATTGAAGATCGGGGCATTATGCTCCAAGGGTACTTCAGGATGCTTTGAAGTCCAAATTCATTGCGTTCTACGTCAAGTGCGAGTATAGCAAGCAGCCTTGCTACCGCCCAAAATATTGTTCCCTACAGCTAATTCGTTTAGGAAGAGGCCATAGCACACCCCTGCAGAAGATCCTCGCCCGCCCGTCTCTTGGCCTTTGGGGGCTGAAGGTGCTAAGAGCCAATAAAATTACTGCTGCAAGCGCCGTACGGCCGGGGCTTATTCCGCCCTCGTTCCGCGTTTAGCCAAATTCGAGGTTGTATTGGACTTTATCAGTCCCCTCAATTCCTTGCCAGGGTCTCGCATGTGTGGGACAAGTTATTTTTTCGACTAACATTGACAATGCCAATGTCTTACACACCTTGATTAGCCGCCAATTAACCGTCTTACGACCGAGCTGTTCCCCCCGCAATGACATATGTTTCATCCTTATAGAGATCAAAATTTAATGTAGTCCAATTTTGAAGAAAGAAAAGGTAGACCAAGCTATGGCCTGATGTGCCGCGCGGTCCAAACCAAGCGTCGACCCCTGTCACCAGCTGAAAGATTGTACATGAGGCGCGGTTTCAGCTCATGCAGGTTGGTTCTCCCATCACATTACACTTTCCCACTTCTTGGCGGGCGTATGTCCACCATTAAAACCTCGTTGAACCTCAGGGCATTGTCTCCAATCATTATCACATACACCAACTGACTAAAAGCTCATATACGTTAGCTACAATATTCGACAAGGCCGCCGTGCGGTGAACCCGCCTCCACGATGTCTCAAGTGTTCTGGGATGCAGGAAATATCCTGCAAATTACGCAGAACAGTGATGAAAACAAGGGTGGGACTCAGTGCGTGGGTAAAGCTCCGACAAGAAACAATAATCGTTGCGGGTGGACAAATCGAGACCAGTATTCGCAAATTCGCGAGTTGCTCAGAACTATTTCCAGCACACAGCTTGGATCCATTACAAAGGCAACACTTTCGCAACTTGCACGGCTCTGTCTTTGCCACCACCATAAAGGTCAAGATGATGAGATTGCCACCCGGTGGGTGGGTCTAGTCAAGGCGGAAAGCCAGCGCCAGAGCACTGCTCACGGCAGTGTGCAGCATATCCAAACGATTCTCCGACAGACACAGCACAGCCTCGCAGTGAATGAAACATTGATCCAGGGAGTTCGAGAAGAGCTTCAAGCCGAACGACTCGCATTGCAGCAATTCCGCCACAGGGCTGCTGAAACCGAAAACCAACTCCGCATTGAACTTTCCAACTGCAGAAACAGTCTTCAGCGCAGCCAAGAAGATAAAAGCTCATACGAGCTCACTATATCTCAAATACAGAAAAGGAATCAAACATTGTCAATTGACATACAGAAGGGATCTACTGAACGAGAGCGTGGTGAAAAGGAAATGCTCGCCCTGCAGAACAAATTGAGGGACACGGATGCTCTTGTCACCCAGATGAAGCAAGCATACAAAGCACTGTCATTGGGTACAAACAAGCAATTGACAGATCGTGAGCAAAATGAAAAGGAGATCAAGGCTTTGCAAAAGAGAGTCGAGGAGACAGATGCCATCACTTCCCAGATGCGACAAACAAACCAGAATTTGTTAATGGATGCACTTAGTGAATCTAAAAAACGCGAAGAAAGCGAAAAGGAAATTTCTGCCTTGAAAAAGAGAGTGGGGGAAGCGGATTCTCTCATCTCTCAATTACAGCAGACAAACCAAGCCCTGTCGATAGACATAAAGAAGGAATCGACCTCGCGTGAAGCAGGCGAAAACGAAGTCGCCGCCTTGAGAATTAAAGTGGAAGAAGCAAACTCCACCATTTCTCAAATACAACAGAAGAACAACGCGTTATCAACGGAGATGGATAAGAAAATGACAGAACGCGAAAGGGACCAAAAGGAAATGATCGCCCTGCGAAGGAAGGCGGAGGAAGTGGATGAGCTGATTTCTCAAATGCGACAATCAAAAGAAGATCAAGAAAAGTCGGAAACAGCGCTACGAAAGAAGGTGGAAGATGCAGATGGTGTTGTCTCGAAAATGCGGCAAGAGAATCAAGACTTATCTGCACGCGTGAAAATGGAATCAGAGGGGCGTGAGAAAAGTGAAAAGGGAATGATTACTCTGCAGCAGAAGGTTACAGAGGCGGATGCTGTCATTTTCGAATTGCAGAAATCAAATGAAAGGCTGAAGGCCCAAGAGCAAGACAGAGATGAGATTTTGGCTCTGCAAAAAAGGGCCGAAGAAGCAGAAACCCAACTACAAAGCTCCAATAAAGAGAAGCTTGAGGCCCAGGAGAAGACACAAAGTTTGGAGTCAGAGCTGACCAGAGTTCGGAAGGACAGGTCCATTTCAGCAGAGGAGCATCAGAAGATGCACTCTGATATCACAGCGCTGACTGAGACAAACCGAGAATTAGCGGCCAAGCTGGAATCTCAGAATGGATTGTTGCAGCAATCTCAAGCGGCGATGGAACAGGAACGGGCTCGTATCACTGATCTCGAGCAAACCATCGCCAGGCTGGAGACTTCGGAAAAGAGCCTCAAGACGAGCATTGCATCTTGTTGGTGGCATGCAACCTGGATGCGAATGGCTGGGTCTCGCAAACGTGGGAAGTCGAAGCAGGAGAAGGGGTCATTGTCTAACAGTCTTCCCCACGCAACAGGGAACAATGTTTTGTATAAATAAATGAATGGGGGGGGGGGGGGTTATTTATCCCTTTCCGGAGTATGGAAAATTGCAATTGAATCTATGAGCGGCTTCTTTCGTATTTCGAATTCGCATCACGCTCCTTGTATTGGTACTTTATGCGCATCATCTGGCGGAATGTACCCGAGATGCAATTCCTGCGCCGATTCCTAGATTCGATCTCGAAAGAACGTACCGCCCCCACAAACAGGGTGATTATCACAAAGGCGACAATCTGCGCACACCAGAAGAAAAACTACTTGGGATCGTGTGATCGCCGTTTGTGTCAACAAAGCATTATCGCGATGCGTTTGCCCTATCGTACATGGTTAGTATATTTATAGTGATGGGCTTCCGCGCAGCAATAAAGCAGCAATTGGATCGGGGTATTCCTACTACTTTGGGGGTCTAGCTAACCAGAAATCACACCTAATTTAGGGTATTATAGATCCTAGTTAAAGAAGCCTTACTCCTGGGGTCTTGATAGACCCGTCAGCCACTCGGGCGCACGAAGTATCTTGATGTCCCTTGACCCGTGACCTTCACAGAGTGTGAGTATACGATTGAATAGAAGCAGAAATTCGTAGGTCCAGACGTAAAATACTATTAAAACTGAATGGAGGTACTCGTAATTATGGTTGGCGAATTTTAATGAACCGCAGGTGCTGGAGACTCACTCCGTGGAGAGGTCGAGGGCACAGGTCTCATAACCCGGCCTTGCAGGCTCTTGACAACTATCAACCGGGTCTCGGCTCAATTTCTTTGACTGGGTATGCAACAAACGCCCATGGTAGTCCACTTTGCTGACTGCTGCCTGCGGCTTTACTATCTTGATTGGTGGTGATGGAGTTGCTAGACCGCTCTTGACCCCACATGGTTAGCGTGATGCCCCAGATGACGAACAAGAAGTTGATTCTCTGCCAATTCATATCTCGCATCACCATCCATCAATCCGTCAAACAATACAATGGCTTCGGGTAATATGGAGAACACGCCGTCGATCACTAGCCTCGTCTCGTCCTACGCCATCCTTCCAACCCTCGCGTCATGGATGTCAGCCCTCGATCTCTATCACCTCGCCTTGACCAACCGGACCCATCACGCTCACATTCTCGCGTCGAAAAACATTTTCAACACGCTCTGTCGGCAGAGCCTTTGCGATGGCCGCGGTTTGGCAGATCGTCAAAGATTCCCGGACATCGATCCGGCCAGGCATTACGTGTGGGGCTCGGGACGGAAAATTCATCAAGATGAGGAGATAGAGGTGCGGCTCTTCAACATCAAGTGCGACGAGGCCGGCGCCCTCCCGTGCGTTCGCTGCGGCATCAATGTCTGCGAGGAGTGTCGTTCCTGTCCCCGAGTCCCCCCAATGTCTGGATATCCCGTCCGTCGCCCGCACCTCAACGCGCCCTGGCAGCTTTGCCGCATCATGGTGCAATGTCCGGAATGCGATGCGGTGACCGAGGAGGAACTCAAGGGAAAGTTCCTCAATCCTTTATGCGACTGCGACGTCTTTGCGAGATGGATTTGCGACCGCTGCCAGAGATACGAATATCAACTGGACTGTGACTGCCGGAAAAAGTACACAAAGCTTTATTGGTCACCAGAAGATAATGACGGTATGGATACAAAGCTCATGGGCGACCACCAGGCGGAACGATTAGTACGTCAAAAAGAACCCTTTCTTGAAAAGCCGAATGCATGTTTAACCCGAACTCTAGCTATGGTGTCCTTGCGGCAAGCCAGTTCCTCAAGATACTAGAGTAAGATGCATCCATTGCGACAGAAGGCACTTGAAGGAAACCGAATGGTTCAAAGAATGGGATGAAGTGGGGTCAAAAATGCCAGTATTCGAAAATGTAAGTCCGTGGTGAAATTGAAATTCTTCAACTTCCATTTAACTAAGAATACTAAACTTGTAGGACCCTTGCTATCCCAAGTGGGTGTGTGACGATTTAGGAAATTACCCGTATCCGCCATATCCGGAATTAGAGTACGACAGGATCTTGAGAGGAGAGCCAACAGGATGAAATGCCAACGATTGTCTGATCACAGCCTTATTCATAGCGAATGTCTGAAGTGGCCCGCGCTATCCAACACAGTCCTTTATTCCAAGCGAATGAACAGCCTGAGTTACATTTAGTACCAAGTATCAAACTAAAGAACCAGATTCTCCAGATTTCTCTCTTACCTGAGGTCAAGTCATCAAACGCAGCCAGTGCCGCTGCAGAGCCATTCATCTCCAACCTTTTTGCAAATGCATGTTCTCTCTTGAAGCTCTCCCCTCTTCAACACATGAGTTTCGGGGTCAAGTGCGGGGGCCGCAGCAGCGAGGGTGGCAAAGACGCCAAGGAAAAGTGTAGAAAACTTCATTGTTTGAAACTGTTTAAACACAAGTGAAGCACTCGATGAATTTTACCACGTCAAAGTGTGATGATGATGAGGCTTCTTATACCTACTGACATGATGCGCATCTCGTTGTACGTCTATTTCATCGCCGACGGCCCGGACAAAAGAACCTCTAAACTAGCCGATATCCTTCTTGCCTAAAGTCGGATTTTGGTCGGGTGCAAGGAACTTTTGTTCATGTGGCGAGCAAGACCCATGTAGGTGTGCGTTTTCAGCCTCAGACTAAACCATATCACGCAGGTGGTGAGATGCCACGATTGAACTACACCCTATGCGCTGCAGTGATCCCGATGAGTAAATCGCCGTGTCTAGGGCGATGAAAAACAGATTCCGCTTTGGGTTTCGATTTTTTTTGTCTTCCTCACGACTTTATCTTGTCAGACGAATCATTCGATTCCACCCCATTCATGAAATAAATGGCTTCCTTTTTGGGACAGTAAGCACATTGTGGGCTAAGCTATGGCTTGCAAAGGACGCGTTGAAAGTATTTCGAACATTTCCAAGTACTGTTTAAATTTACCCCAATAAGCTTGTATAGAAGGTTAAACAAGATGTGAACAGTGCTGAGTAGAAATTAGAAGGCACCTATTTTCCCCCATCACTTTTTAGTGCTTTACTTAACCATTGCTCATGTGCTCAAGGTATTTTCGTACGATAAGATACATAAGCTCTGCGCCTTTATTTAATGAGGTAGGATGTCGGCTTCATTGGAGTTCTTCATCTACCGGTGCTATTCGAGTATACAAAGTGGACGTTGAGGCGGTTATATCATAAATGGGGTTGGGTCACTCCAATTGCTAACTGGAAGCCGCAATTCCAGCAATGAATAATATAATGGGATAAAATTATGTTTCATTATTATATCTTTGCGCTTGACTAATTCGATGTTTGTTTGTCGCATGTGTATGAACCCAGTTTACCTGGCAATGTATCCACCATCGACCTGGAGGAATCCTCCAGTCATCCAGCTGGCGGCATCACTGGCAGCGACCAGGACCGCCTTGGCCACATCCTCAGGGCTTCCCAGATTGGGCCAGGGGTGAGCAGCGTGCAGTCTCTCGTTGGACGGAGCGTTGTCCAAAAAGGGTCTCACCATGGCTGTGGTAAGGAAACCAGGGCAGACGGCGTTGACGTGAATCTTGTCCTGCGCGTAATCAACAGCGACCTGGCGGGTGAGCTGCATGACGCTTCCCTTGCTGGAGCAGTACGATGCTGGTGCATTTGTCAGCTTCGCCATCTTACGACTCTTGGGGGGACAATTGAGGAAATGGGGTTGACTTACGCAGTGTGGGGAAGCCGATCTGTCCGGCGATGGAGCTGACGTTGACGATCCAGCCCCGCTCTCCAGACTCGCGTGGCTCCTGCTTCATCATCTGGATAACAGCGTACTTCATGCCCAAAAAGGTTCCTCGAGCATTGATGGCCTTGATTAAAGCGTTAGTTGATCGTTCAATTGGAGACGGTTGATGGCGCACGTACCATGGTCTTGTCAAATCTCTCGACGGTTTCATCGGCAATCTTGGCGGGGCCCAGAACGACGCCGGCATTGTTGACCATGCTAGAAGAATAATCAGTCAAACCAACTGTAGACGCCGGCACAACAAACTTACATGTCCAGACGACCGAACTCGGTCACGGCGGTCTCGATCAGAGCCTTGATGTCTTCCTCGGAGCTCACATCGGCCTTTTGAAACACGGCCTTGCCGCCTCGCTCCGCGATAATCTCGTGAGTCGGCTTAGTGTTCTCCTCGTAACCACCTGCCTTGACGTCGGGTGTCAAGTCGCTGCAAACGACGTGCGCACCCTCCAAGGCAAGCATGAGAGCAATGGCACGGCCATTTCCAGAGGAAGATCCGGTGATAATGGCCACGCGGCCGGGAATGCTAACGTCTGTTAGTGCGTCGTCGATAGATGTACAGTCCTAAAGGCATACCTCAAAATCCCAGACATTTTGTGTGGGTAGATAGGACAAAAATTGAAATGTGCAGACTGCTAAATAGTATTCTCGAAGATAGAAATCAAGATAGGAAGAAAATGTAGCATAGATTGATGCGGCTCGTAAATGTCGAAAGGAGGGCCCGGGATTATATACTACCACCCGTCTAACTGGGACAGGATGGGATCGCCACGCTGTGGGTGTTGATAATCACAAAGAGCGGGCTCCGCTGGTCTGTTCAGCGCAGCGGGCCATACTAGACAGGCCTAGGCTAATTAATTTGCATGCCTTGAGCTATTGGCAGCCCCTGCATAGCGAGGCCGCTAGCGCCGGACGCTCCATTGTCTCCGCTGCAATTGCGCCGCAATGAATGCCTCGATGAAACGCTATTAGCAGGAGCATGGATATATTTCCATGCTAATCGCTGCTGATCTGCGACTCTGCAACCTTGGCTTAATCTCAGGTAGAGTAAAATTCCACAGCGTACGACGTCGCGTTTTTTTAGAAGCCCTCATCGCCGCGGCCCGACGCATGCGTCCAACGACCCGCAACTGTAGCGGCGACCCAGGTCCAGCTGTCAATGGAGCCTCAGCAGCATGTGGGGATTTATTGGTTGTCTAGCCCTTTTGTAAATATGGACACGGCTTGTCACCAACGGGAGAGAAAAAAAAAGACAGATCTCGCTTGCAATTGGCGGTAAGCTCCAATTGGGTTGAAACAGTAGCCTGGGTTGGAGCTAATGCAAATATTTGCCATCATTCGTGAACACGCAAGCTGCCCCGGGCCTCAGAGGCGTCACAGACGTCAGCTGAAGTCCCGGCGCCCTTGTCCATACTGTGGATTTATTGTTCCCGGCAAAGCGGACTAGCAGCTAAATTTACCGAATGCAACCCTTCCAGAGGCAGCACATTATCCAAATCGGTGGTGACAAAGCCGGTCTTGCAGTTGTCGCTATTTTCTTTTCTTTTTTTTTTTTTTGGTTGATACAACCGAGACATATCGGAATAGGCTTTATATGGGTGAAAAGTAGGGACCGGTTGTGAGATTTATCACAGTCATATAGGCACTACCCCACTTCACCACTCACTGTGGGGATCAACTTAGCCGATTAATTGTAGGGGGTAAGGGGAATAAGGTTAACCAGGTCCGCTGGCAGATACCTCCTCTGAGGCTATCCATGATGCTAACAAATATACAACAATGAACAGCGCATCTTGATGCTTGCAGAGGCCCAATTAATTGCAGGAATGAGTATCACCGGCAGTTGATATTGTGCATTCGCATACAACAGCCTCACTGAAGACCATTGGCAAACTGTTTCCCTTTGTTTGGCTTTGGTGCATTACTCATCTCCCAGCCTCAACGTCTGTTGGAAGACATTTTTTATCTTCATCCATCCGCACGTGACTAGAGACTCTTCCTCAGGCCAGCCTTTCTGATTTTCCTTTTCACCGGGCTGATTCCGACTAGCCATTTTCACTTTTCACCGCAAAGCTCGTATTCGTATGCAGGACACCGGCTCAATTCAAGCAATGGTACAATAGTAGGATCTATACGCAAATGCCAACGCTTTGTCTACATTGTAACACCAGCCCCTGCTGTTTGTTCCACGAGAGGCGGCATGTGCCCAGCAAATTCTTCATTTTTCTCTACGACGATGCCTCTTCTTCTGATGATGTATAGATATTTGCTTCAGGTTGAGAAGCCTTATTAAATATCGTCGGTTCATGTCAGTGCTTGGATTCATAGGAAACTAGGCAGCTGCAACAATCCTTTTTTTTTTGGAAACATGTCTCAAATGGCAAAAGACGAGTAGAGCAATCAGGGCTGCGATGATATTCCATTCGCCACACATAAGTGGATATTTCCTTTGTATCAAAGTCGCTGATTCAAGTTAATTGTTTGTTTGGTCAGGGCGAAAATATTTTCAGTCAAATCTATTATCAAACCCTGCTTGTATGCCACCTCTGTGGCCTGGTTCCTGGATCACCCGGTTGAGCCTATCGCTTGTCTTTTTAACTAGAAGTAAATATCTAGACCCAAGTACCCCTTCCTCTACCTTCTGCAAACCTAGCTGCAAATATGTCTATAACTTATTCCAACACCAAGATAATGCTACTGCTCGGTGTGTAAAATAGTTGTTCCTACTACTGATTGCAAATACATATTTGAACATTTCCTCTGCCCACATGGCGGATATAGCCCATAGTTTTTTCCCATAGACACACTGACCATGTTCTCCAATTTCACCTTTTGTCAACATTTTGCCCGCTACCTAACAATAAGAAAAAACTTGAAAGCCTTTTCGCGGTTTTCCATTTATGAGTTTGTTGTCAATATTCTCACCTTCCAAATTTCTCCATAATCTCCATCTCTTGATACACCTTTTATGATATCTGCGGTCTCTTTAGATATCAGTTTCCGTCCCCTCCACCTGGTCAGGAGCAGGATGTATCAACAACGCGAAGACGCTGAAAGTCTGCTGCCAGATCCGCAGTTTTCCGAAAATGAATTGGCTTCAAAAGACGCGCTGCACAACTTGAAGCCTCTTGATGTTCAAGCCAAGCCTCTGTGTCTGCGATTTTGGAGTTCTGTATTTGTGGGTCGACCCTGCCATATGTCGACACTGAAATTTCTGCCAGGTTGTCTATGGGCACCTCAATCTTACTATCCAGGTCTGCATCCCATATTTTGGCAGGAGGCCACAGGTCTGAGTATGTGTTATCGTCTAGCTTCACTGTCGTTATGGTAGGATCGTAATTCGAAGATGCGATAGGCCATTCAGATTCATCCGGCGGCGCATCTGCTGCTATCGGGGCACGATTGTGATTGTGAGGAAGTGTTTCTGTCCACTCAGCTGATGCCTTAGAAATCTCATCTCTAGGTGGGATATCTGGTGATGAATTATGGCCATTGGCGCCATCTCTCTGCGCAGAAGCGAAAATCTGCATTGAGAGCGAGGCGCTATTGTCCGTTTTAATCCATGCGTGAGCCAGTGCATCTGCTGCTTTGGGCCTTGCTTCCGGAACTGGTAAAACAAGCCAACTGAGAAAGCTCACAGCCTCATTACTTGCCTGTACTTCCTGTAATGATTTCAGTGGAAATTCGCTTTCGCCATTGTAGTATTTCCCTATGTGTGCAACACTAGGGAAAATGGCTTCGCCAACAAGTGCTCTGAAGAGCGTTTGCCCGAGGCACCACATGTCCACAGCGTACGGGTCTGCTTCTCTAGGATCTTGATGATACCCAAGCAGTTCTGGCGGCATAAAACCGGGTGTCCCTCGAACTGTGGTTGATTCTGCCTCGCCGTTACGCTTGCTGAGCCCAAAATCGGCGACCTTGACTCGCCAAGGGTTTGGAGGGCAGTCTTCAATTAGAATGTTCTACCAACGATCTCTTTAGTCAATGATACGTAATTATTAGGCGCCATAGTGTCTTACGGCTGGCTTTATATCGCGATGAGCAAATTTCTCACCATGCATCTCTTGCAGGGCGCACAAAATTTGCGTCGCAATATCACAGACCTCATCCTCAGACAATCGTTTCATTGGGCATTTTGTAGGATTTCGAAGATACCGGTCCAAGTCCCCTTTCTCGCAATATTCCATAGCAATATGTATATGGTTGTTGCTGGTGAACCACCCCGAGGATCGGACAAAGAGTGGCGAATACTGTACAAGACAATTATTAATTCGCAGTCAACAGCCGTCATGGCATTAGTCGCCTGACCTTCGCTTGGGAAAACTTGAATATAGCTTCCAACTCGCGGGTGTAGAGCTTAAAGTCGCTACTGCAGAGATTCTGGTGGAGTTTGATGGTCTTCACCGCTCTGAGCCGACGTTTCCCGGATTCGTCGTTGGCCTGCAATTCAATAGAGCCCTGGCCTCCGCTGCCCAGATTGTCAATGTCAACCCAAATCTGGTCATTTCAGGTTATATTGTCTTTCACAGCCACGCGAAACGCTGTGCGCTATGCCTAAAATAGTCTTCAGGGGGATAAAAACGATACAGCGGTGTGTTCTTTACGCACCATATCATGCGCATTTTGGGTCGCACCGTGAGATGGTTGCCTTGCGTTAGGGTGGCTTGGAATTGGCTCCGTGCTCAACAGTCCCAAAAGACCAGGGTTCCTGAACAGTACGCACACATGAGCCTACCCTATATCTCATGACAACTTGCGCAACCGCGAACACCCACTACAAATGCCTGTCACTAAAGAACAAAGTAGCCTGAAATTGGAAAACTTAAACTATTGGTAAATGCCTTAATGAAAATATGCAACAAGAAACTCTGAAAACAATCGACACGCTATCGAGGTGAATCCTGTTTTTGATTTTGTGCCTCTCAGCACGGCTGTCGCTAAACGTGTTCTCAGATCACTACTCGTAAGATTTCCCTGCGTAGACCAGTCCCCAACTATGGGTGGCATATCCTATTGTACACTAACTGTATTTTCCTGGTTCCCGATGAGTGCATTATTTCATTAGCCTGTTTCTCCACGATACAATCTTGTGACCTGGGTTTCTGGATCTATGACGAGCAATTAGGTCGGACGTGCAGAATTTGATGGTAGGATGTCTAGCACATTGTTTTCGACAAGTAACGAATCGTATCTTGTTGTGTACATCTCCTTTGGCAGCTGATAGAGGTGCATGACATCATGGGGTTGTGGCGGTTAATTGAACTGGATGAGCCTATTATAAGCAAAAGTTTCTCGGTCGGCTGTTTTAAAGGTTCATGGTATTCATATTGATCATTTGTAGGTTTCGTCAAAATTTGATTTTATTTATTTATTTGATGAATTGAATCTGTGCTTCATTCATCCACGGCCTAGCAACCGAAAAAGAAACCATGGCCCCCACCTTGGACCCAGACGCGTACGTCACACGGGACGCGACGATGGCGCACAAGTGCTAGACACAAAGTGATATGCATAAAATAATGCAATGTAGGGCGCGAATGTCTAAATCAACAGTCCATCGGTTATACCGACCCGAGACAGCGGCACTGCAAACTTGCTGCTTCGGGCGGAAGAAAGCCTGGCGTGGCTTGATGGTGATCATCTCGGCCAGTGAGGATGTCCCTGTCAGGATCTGCGGCTCCAACCAATACGATTGGGCAGCGCAATGCAGGAGTGGTGTTCAAGCTAGGCCAGCGCACATTCAGCTCTGGCGCGTCTCACACTAAATGACAAGCGACGCAGGGAGACCAGGCCCGCGGTCCCGATCGCCCTGGCCAAATTGCCATGTTCAGCTCTAGCGGTCGATAAACAAATGCCCCTTGCGGAAAATTCCAAGGGTAATCACCACGTCGTATGCGGGACTTTGCCTGCAATCGCTCAACGTGCAGTTCAGCCCAGTGGGAAGTCTAAAGTGGAAAAATCGTTGGGAGATACGGTACGAAGATACGAGGTGATAATTTGGCCGTGTGCTGTCGGCAACAAAATATCCTGTTTTCTTCGCCTTGTGAAAGGCTATATATCTCATGATGTGACATAGGTGCATAAGCTTTCGTAGCGGGTCTCATGTTGTGCGTCACACCTTATCTCACGAGAATGTCATTGTTATTCTCGCCGTTGGTCTCACTTGCCCGGATAGATATACTAGATGGTGATCACCCCTGCTGCCCTAAATAAAGGGCCTAGACTAGCCAGGCGCGGTGACAGATGGGATACATGGGGCATTTTCCCTTTCTTTTCTCCCATTGAGATTCTGTTTTAACCTGCAGGATCCCTGGCCGTTTTGGCTGTGCCGTCTCTCGTTTCTCCTTCCATCGAATTGGCCTCCACCTGTCAAATATGGTGCTTTCATTACTAGCGGAAACTGATGGAGCGGCTGGCTCCGCTCCGAGCCATAGCTCTAGGCATTCGTCTCTATCTGGCAATCCATTTGGGACCGATTCTGGCGAGGATCTGAGCTCGACGCACTCTCGTTCCTTTGAGGTGAGATTGATATTTCTTGGGGAGGAGCGTTTCCCGTTACTAATGTCACCGCGGGGCACTTTAGATATCCAGAGTGTCCAGCGACACCGATCGTGTCATCCGCGTGAGCGTTCATCCCTCAGATCCTCCACAGTTTCAACGTGAAGTCCGGGAAAAGGGCCCCGCGCAGTATGATGATATTGTAAGTTATCCCAAAGTCTGGGGGGGCGTGGCAAAATTACGCTCAGTCCAATTCCTCATTTGCTTGTGCCAAATGCCTAATGATGGGTGCTAGTCGTCAGTGGATGTCGAATCTGGGCCACAGGAGGTGGTCATCAACGAAAAGACAGAAGCAGCAGCAGAGATCGACACAGAGACCAAGCCAGGACTTCTACAGCGGCTCCGCAACCACTTCTGTAGTATATACAGTCCCATTGAAGAGCCACCACTCGTGCTTCCCATCTGTCCTGACGACGAGGAAAAGGTCTCGTACATTCACATGGGTCGAATCCCTTTCTTCGTATTTGGAATCATCTCCTCCTTGGCACTTGGAGCCGGGATGTGGCTTTTCTCAATCACCGCTCCGTACTTCTACTGGTATGGCCTCTTCGCTGGGATCGTTTGCATCTACCTCTTTATGTCGTACGGAGTGGGGATTTTCGGCAAAGATTTTGACTACGAGCGGCACTTGTCCCTGGTAGCCGCTCACCCGATCACAGAGGAAACCGCCCCAACTATTGACATTTACTTGCCGTGCTGCTTTGAGCCGCTCGAGATTCTGGAAAACACATACAAGCACATATCGAAGCTTGATTGGCCTGCATCGAAGCTAAAAGTCTATGTCATGGATGACGGCGCCTTGGGCTCTGTGCGGCAGCTAGCCGAGAGGTATGGATTCAAATATCACGTGCGGGATGATAGGCCACACATGCGCAAAGCCGGCAATCTCAGATGGAACTTTGCCCGGACGGACAGCGAGTTCTTCGTCATTTTCGATGCCGACTTCTGCCCCCGCCCAGACTTCCTCAAGGAGCTCGTTATTCATCACCTCGCGGATGAGAAGGTTGCCATTGTGCAGTCTCCGCAATGGTTCCGCTCCACTCCCGACCAGACGTGGGTCGAGCAGGGGGCGGGTGCTACGCAGGAGATGTTTTACCGCGTCATTCAGGTCAACCGAGACAGATGGGGCGGAGCTATCTGTGTGGGCAGCAATGCCGTGTATCGCAGGGCGGCTCTGGCCGAGGTGGGAGGTACAGCAAACATCGGGCACTCTGAGGATGTTCACACTGGGTATGATGCAATTTTCGACTTTCAAGAATGGAAAATGCTAATGGATATTGCAGTTTTGGTGCGATTGACCGCGGCTGGAAGGTCAAGTATGTCCCACTGTGCTTGGCTACGGGCATTTGCCCAAACAGCCCGAGAGCCTTCTTCTCGCAGCAGATGAGATGGGCTGGAGGTAGCACCTCTCTGTTGAGCAGTCCTCATTTCTGGCGATCCAAGTTGACTGTCATGCAAAAAATGTGCTACTTCACAGGTAAGGCCTTGGCGTTGTGACGAGTGAACGATCCACTAACAGCTCGTGTCTCGTAGGCTTTCTCTTCTACCTCACATTGTCTCTCAACATCTTCATCGGCCCGATTCCTGGAATCCTTCTTTTGGCACTCCGACCGCGTTGGGTTAAAGTCTGGAATCTTGCCTTTGCGATACCGTCTTTCATTTATAGCCTGATCGTGCTTCCGCTTTGGGCAAGAAGTTCTTACAACTACAACGTCCAGCATGTCATGACGATACAGTCATATGCGTACCTCACGGCGATCAAGGACCGCATCTTCAGCATCGAAGCGCCCTGGGCTGTGTCCGGCGACGCCAAAGCACATAAATCCAACAAGTACCTCCAAATGCGTGTTTTTTGCTGGATTTGGAACATCTCCGTCACTTGTTGCATGATTGGTTTGGTTACTTGGAGAGTATTGCCTGGTGGCGGGCTCACATGGTATGATCCTCTGCCACTTTTACTGATTACGGCGTATAACCTGTTCAAAACGCATTATTTCATGTTTTGTAATTGGTAATTCTTTAATGTTAATATTTGACTCTCTCCGTTATTTATTGTGCTGGGGAGGTACATTCTGGGTATAGAAATATATACGCAAATTGGATGTCTACTGATATGCCTCGCCAAGAGTACACGAATGACGCCAACCAACTTGTTGCCCCATATATCTTGCAGCATGACTGTCAACTTGCGTTTTGGGTTGGATGGTGTATCAATCGATCTCAGGAGCCTGTGTATAGTTCTTCAGTGCTTGCTACAATTTGATCGCCATCTTGTCTTTCTTGTCGTGATGAACAAGTTTTATGAGATTGAATATGTTGTGCATCTCACTATCACGAGTGGGATTAGACTTATGTCTTGACCAGTCTCAAATCAGGATGCCATCTTTTGGTAGATGTTGTTTAAGGTGATCATCCAAATTGAACGCTGTCACAAGAAACACCATGATCTGATGGTAGTTCATTGATGTGTCATGTCGTGGTCAGATGCTTTGTCTGATCTTCCACACTAGTCGAACCTTTTTATGTGATTAGGTTATCACCGAAATTTATTCAATTTCCATAAATGTGCACAATTACATTGTGCACATTCATAAATAAAAATATCTATCCAAATAATGCAAAATTTTAACATGTGTTTTCGCTACTGAGTTAATAATCACAACCATAATACCAAGGATTATGCCCCATATATCGGTGTATGACAATCCAGTGAATCGCGTGTTCTGTTCAGTGCCAGGCGTGAAATTAAAAAATAAGAAACGTCACCCTGGCAAAAATAATTTCCACGGTCGGACTGCTTTCGCTTTTTAGAACCAGCGAAAAATCCATTGTGGCCGGAAGCATCACGATACAACTTTTCACTACCACCAGTTGGTCGTAGGCTGTTTCTCCCCGTAAAACAATGACCAATAGCAGCCAGCCACAAGCGGCCTCATTAAAGGCGCCACTCGCGCCCAAGGCTGATTGGACCACTCGTATAAGCATGTGCCAGATTTGTCATCTGTCAGCCCGCCCCTATGTTCTTCCGGGACAGTGCTCGGTGAGGGGTCATGCTCGTTGAAGTCATCCTTGCACTCGCCGTTGCAACCAAAACCATCCAATCTCTACGCTCCGAGTAAGACATATCAGCTATGGCATCGGGTTCTCAAGTCAAGTTTCCAAACGACCACATGCTGGTCAAGCTTCTCACCGCGGCAAAGTCAACCGACAAATGCATCATCCACGACGAATATGGATTCGAGAAAACCTATACAGAATTGCTGGCAGATATTGCCAAAACACGGGATATTCTCGTGGCATCTCTGCCCAAAACCTCGTTTAACGCGCAGGGCTTGTTGGATGAAGCCAGTCTTTACATTAGTGTCGTGACCAGTAGTGCCTATGAATTTGTCGTCTCTTTCTCTGCCATCCGAGCAATCGGCGGGGCTTGCATGCCATTCGGTGGGTCAAGGCACACATCTCGTTGACAAGTCCAAACAGCTGATTCAGAACTCAACAGCTCCTCATGTCTCTCTCGATCAGGCAACCGAATTTTTAAGGGAAGCCCAATCTCTATGCATTCTCTCTGGCAAATATCACATGGAAAAAAGCAACGAAATCGCTAAAAAGGTCTATGATGATGGTGGGGATATTCCAGTATTGCGCATTTCTAGTAGTGCGCCGCCCCTTTCCATTCAAAGGGTTGACATAGACTACTCGGTCCAACCTCATCCCCTTAGTCCTGGGTTGGTGATTTTTACTTCGGGCACCACGGGAACCCCCAAGGGCGCGGTGCTCCCCAACTGCTGGATGAGTATTCCGAGCAGGCTTGAGCCCCTGGACAGCGCAACCATCAGCCACAGACCACCGTATTGGATAGGTGGAGCGGCCAGTGTTTTGGCGCCGCTGTTTAGCGGTATTGAAATCTATGCGATGAAAGATACCAATCATGCAAAGGCCATTTGGGAGCTTCTCAAAGACAAGAAGATTACACACATGGGATTCAACCCTGGGCTACTCCGCCAGCTCAGAGACGTCTACACCAATGAGCTCGCCCACCTTCTAGAAGAAGAGCTGCAAAAGTACGTGAACGGCATCAAGAATGTTCGAAAAATGTCAAGTAGTGGCTCGATGCTCTCTCCCGAACTGGAGGAATTCTGGACAAACCTCGGTGGAACCTCTTTCGAGATTCTCTACGGGTCCACCGAGACGGGGCTTGTTGCACTCAAGGCTGATGCTGGGAGACCAAAGAAGATCAAGGTGAGTAAACAGGCCCAACAAGGACTTAGCACAACAAGAAAAAATTACGAACATCTGAAATAGCACTCTATCGGTGTCCCATGGCCTGGAGTAAAGATCAAGTTGTCTGAGGGAGATCATGGCGAAATTTTGGTCAAACATCAGATGATATTCTCACAGTAAGTCACATGGTCTTCCCTGGCCATTCCTGCTACATTTCAGTCTTAACCTTGACTTTCTGTAGTTATCTTGGCAATGAGGATGCCACAAGAAATGCCTTCGATGATGAAGGCTATGTCAAGACTGGAGATCTGGCACACATTGTGGATGGCGAGTACATTTGCGACGGGCGAGTGACAGATGGTAAGTCTCAGTTGCCTACACTAATTCCTTTAAGACAGGGACTCTGACGCAGCATCTAGCCATTCAATCCGGCGACCATCGCATCTCTACTATCCAGGTAGAGGAGGTACTGGTAAACCTCCCGTATATCGCAGAGGTATATGTCGTTTCCGTCCCAAGCGATGAGGGGGGACAGGGTTGCGGTGCCCTCATACGACCCGTCAAGGGCGCTGCACCAGGGGGCATCACCCTAGATCGCATCAAGGCGGATCTCCCAAAGACATTGCCCGATTATATGCACCCTCAGGAAATCAAGATTCTGAATGATGAGGAACATGTACCGTGCACGATCTCTCTGAAGCCGATCAAACGGGATATCGTGAAGCAGTTCTTTACGGCCACGGCAAGATAGTAATACCAGCAATGGCATGGGATTAGAAAGTACAGGCTGTAGCATCAATTTAAGCAAGAAGAAACTTTCACTTATTCTGATAGCCTCTTGAGCGAAATACATCGACCCCGAGTCGTGGTGGCCACACTCCAACGGGTGATGCTGCTGCAATCGGCTTATCAAAGGGAAACTAGTCAAATCTCTTTCGTTGACATGATAGTGCTCTCCTATCCTATCAAGAGGCAAAATATTGGTCAATAATTGCAATTGTGACAAATACTGTAGCACATAATAGCCCTTGAGAGCCTTCACATCTGCGGCCGATCAGGCCGTAACACTGCCTCTGGATTCAGCAAACAAACCGCGACCTTCTTACGACTTCGCGACTATATCCATCGCCACTTCAGACCCAGACTGATCTCCGTTTTCTTCATCGTCAGTCACTCCCTTCACGACTAACCACGTGGGAATGATTTGCGCGAACCAGAGGCCACATCTTTTCATTGAGATTAATTCATCTCTGTCATCTGTCACGTAGGAAGGGGAAAGCTTACAACAAGGCTTCCGCGCCCATCATACTCCACTTTACTTGCACTCCATATCCAAGAGCAGCCCCTGCAGTGTTGACAGTTTTCAGAATACCGGTATAACGCGCAAGCTCCTCAACTTCTGTTGAGAGCGTTCCGATAAGAAAATACACATAGCATTGGTACATGTCATTGGCATACCTGTACATATGTTAGCTAAGATTGTTTCTCAACAAAAGCCGTATAGCATCATACTGCCAATAGATGTATAACACGATACTCAGCCAGTAATGTCCTTGGGTCCAATCTAGTCCTACTGGGTCCCAGTCCGAGTATAGCTTTTGGACAACAGTATTGTAGATCCAACTACTCGTGTAAAGAATATAAATAATGTAGAATCCTCGACGAGCGACCTGTTCTCGACTCCATCCACTGCGATCAGTCATGGCATAAAACGTGACGTTGCCAAGAATCCCTGTAATTGAATGCAACAAACCGCCGAGAGCTCTCCCTCGTACTGAGTGATACACGGCATTGAAGTTGCCATGGTATGACAAGTACCACTGAGAATAGATAAACATCGGAAGGAGGAGGATAATCTAATTCGTCAACGTGATGGCATGGGATAAGGATATTTCTAGACCAACCTCTCTTCTTTTCAAGCTCGCAAATGTTCGTTTTGCCTCTGCCCATGGACCTGATTGCCGGTTCATCTTTACAGGCTTGCCATCCGTACGAATTACCTTTTCTGGCGGTGAGAGAAGCCACACACTCAAAGTTGCGATCACAGAGAGTGTGAACAGCGGGATATAAGTGACTTTTATGGAGATCTTCGTTAGCCAGATAACACCAGCAAGACACATTGGGTCAGTAGTTACTTGGAGTAATGGATCCGGCTGTGCTTTTTGTGGTGTTAAAACCCAGGGCGATGATTCCACCAAGAAGTGTACCCATGGATAGCGAATTATACCAAGTAGAGACTTGTTAGGGAAACTGTTAGTATACAGAAACTTCGCATCCTGTCGCCATTCTACTCACTGAAGAAGCCCTTCTTATCAGGCTCTGGATATGACAGAATAATGGCACCAAAGACAACCCTGTCGCCTGAAATCAGAATAGCACTTTTATTATGCCCTTTGGATCATATACAAAAGGAAAAGGGATAGATTTCGAGTAACTTAAACTTACCATAGTACGGACGAAGTCAATCCTCCAAGCGCACTTGCAAAATACATAAACCAAACAGTTCCAAACTTGTTGGCACAGTACAGAGAAGCACCTCGGACAGGGAAACATAGCAGCCCGAAGAACAAAGCTCCTCTGACGCCTAGAACATTGATAAACACCCCAGCAAAGAAGGCAAACACACAATTCATGCCGTACTGCATGCCATTCGTAATGTTCACAATCAGAGGGTCTTTCAGGCCCCCAGCTCCGACAGCACCTGAGAATTGTCAGCCAACACAAATAAAAGACTAGGAGGATGCTTATTTTTTAGAATGGGCAGTAATTGGATGGTGACCCGAAATAACCCCAAATCCCAAGCTGTTGTTCTTACCTAAGGCGCTGATCATTCCAGGTCCACTGAAGAATAAGAAGGCCACTATAAGTGCTTGAAATGTTGTGCCCCTGAAGAACGGAATCTTTTGAGAGGTAACAGCCTGACTTTCAGACTCTTTGTTGACAGAGTTCGCTTTGCCCTCGGTGGGCGGCCCATCCTGTTTCACCGAAGCCATTCTGATGCTTACGAGGACAACTAGAGACGTTGGGTCGACGATCAACACAAGTAGATTTCCAAAGACAGGGTAGCATGAGAGAATATTGTCAAGGCCTTTTAAAATATGAGCGTAATTGATCATCCGCCGTGACTGACTGGCAGACTTTCACATACGCCCCATCAGAGCGTTGATTCAGATGCCATCATTGACAGGGCTGGTTATGCCACCAACCCTGTATATTTACGGTTAATGCGTTGATAACCCACAACATGCCAATGAAGCCAGGCTACCAACAGGGATCAATGCGGCTTATTCTTGAAACCAACACCCTATGAATTTATTTCCTCCTACCCACCCTCGTAGTTTAAATTCACGAAGCGCTGGGCATGAAATACGAGGTACAAGGATGGCTCACTGTAGAATAACACGATGATGATCTCTAAGCCTGTTCTATGAACACGACAATTGATTTGAATCGACTGCACCAGTCAAATTCTTGTTTAGCAAGATCGGACTGGTAACCTAAGATGGCAAGAATTACCCATCAAAAATGCACGACACGATTTAGGGAAAATAATGCCGATGGCTGTGTACAAACACGCTGCAAGGTATGACAGCGTTAATTAAATGAAGTTGGAGAAAGGTAGCTTGCAACGTACGTTGTTACAGTCTGGGCCGCGCGGACAAGTGATTATGTGAACAATGGTGTGATGCCTCGGCTCAGACGGTGGGATTGCTGAATTTGGCAAAATAGAGTCAACATAGATATTCGGTATCCCACTATCGTAGGGTGCGATGATGCAATTTAGCTATCGGATATACCATCAAGAGTGGAGATGGAGACTTATCGGAAGCGCCATCGCATCGGCAAGTCACGCAACTGAGATGAGAGCTGAATAGAGTGGATCATGGCCAGATCGTACATCATTCCAGACAAACCTCGGGCATTAGATTCACTGGGAGGCAGATAAGATGAGAGTAAATGCCCTGCTTCAAATGCAGTTTCCTTAGTTAACATCACTGAGGCTATTGACCGACACAAGCTACCATGACCCTAACTGTAGCAATCATTGGCGGTGGTCTTGGTGGACTCACAGCAGCAATCGCCCTTCGGCAACATCAAAACCTCAAAGTGGACGTGTATGAACAGGCTCATGAATTCCGTGAGGTTGGTGCTCTAATCGGTCTGGCTCCTAATGGATTACGTACTCTGGAGAAATTAAGGGTTGAAGGTGTACTCGATGATGATCTTGGATGGCGCAATCCTAGCGGGATTCCCACGAAGACTAAGTGAGTGAATAATGAAAGCAGCGTGAAGATTTTGGGGGAAATCTCCCCTCTCTGCAATATACGGCAAATCTTGCTAATGAATTTAGACATTGGCACGAGGGTGATGTTCTAACTCAGAACCCATATGATAATGTTTCGGATCGACGACACCACTTTGCGGGCTTCCACCGTGCCTTGCTACAAAAGGAGCTGTTAAGGAAATTACCCAGCCATATTCTACACACGAACAAAAGGGTAGATCTTGTTCAAGTTCATGAAGGCCACGCTACCGTCCACTTTAGCGACAAGTCATCCATCAAAGTTGACCTTGTCGTGGGCGCTGATGGAATCAGATCGGTATGGCACAGCAATTTAACAAACTTAAATTGAGTTTAGGTTAATTCTTATGGCCATTTCCACAACAGAAAGTGCGGGAAAGCTTCATTCCAGAGCACAAACTGGCGGATTGGGGTGACAACATGTTTCGGGCAACCTTTCCCTACTCGGAAGTGGAAGACATTCCGGGCTTGGATCAAGATTCAACACGTTGGGTAAGGCTTAATGGAACATCAGTGGGATATTTATAATTAATACGTGTGATAGCAAGGTCCATCATCCTGGTTTTTTGCGTCAAGGCTCGGTTGGTTCCTCGGAAATGACTAGCTCATGCCCTTTTGCTAATCTCTGCAGGCACTAATGGGTATGGTGTAACGTTTAACTTGAATGGCAAAACATCACAATTAGGTGATTCGATGGAGGATATTGTTTGGAATACTCACGCCGATGTGGAAGACATACGTGATGCATTCAAGGTTCAGATCCCTTTTCGAATTCGACAGCCCAAAGCCAAAGTTTTCGTCATGACGCTACTAACCACTTGGTGATAGAATTACCACCATCCCGTACCAGCGATAATAGACAAGGTTCCTCCCGGAACGCTGCGACGATACACGAATGCGTGGGGTCCTAAACTTGATCAATGGACGTTTGGAGGTAGGGTCACACTCATCGGTGACGCTGCTCACACGCATGGCGGTGCATTTGGTGCCGGAGCATCTCTAGCCATCGATGACGCTTACACGCTTTATCTTTCTTTGCGCTCCTTACTCGCTGAAGATGAACAGACAGGCGAGCCAACCTACGGAAATACCCTCCGTCGCGCGCTGGAGCTCTACGAAACAATCCGTCGTCCACACGCCACAAAGGTTCTTGACAGTGTCCTTCGCGCGCGTGATGAGCAACTGGCGCGGTCTCATGAACTGAAGTTGTCTGGTCGAGAAGAGTCCGACGAGGAATTCAGAGCGAGGTTAGGCTATCGGAAGTATGCCGGCTGGCTTCATGAGCACAACGCCGAGAAGGCATTTTACGAAGCCTTGGAACAATACCAAAGCATCTCTCGAAGCACGGATTCATGATTTAGCACAAATAGAGATATTCTGAACAATACAGCATGCGCATGAAGCTTTGGAGTGCTTGCCCCGAAAAAACAATGAGTTGTGAGTCAAATAGGAGCCGAGACTATGTCATTGTGCATAACTGGCCTCAATATTTCGCAATGCATGAGATGCAATACATCAACCACTATATCCCTTTATTGGTAGGCTGCTTTACAGCCGGATGGCTCGGCATCATTCACATTGGCCATGTGTTGAATGTGTTGGCTCGGAGAGGGGGAGGCCTTCCATGACATGACTGAGGAGTCCAACGCAGCCAATCAAGATGCGGCATTATGACCCAACCCCTCATCTCGCTAATCTCACGTGAAATTTGGTGAAAGGGTAGATCAAACTTTACGTGTCTTTCTTTGCAAAAAGCTTTCAGACACTCATGATAGAATCGTTTGTAGGCGTAACTAGTGCCAAACGATATGAGTAGTAATACGCAAAAGGACCAGCCCGAGGGGGCAAGCCAAACCGACGAGGGGAAGGCGCCAAAGGTGGGTACCCATCGCCTGTGCTAGGAAAGAAGCTAAAAGGGTAGAAAAGAAGAAGAAACCACGCCGTGGTAACAAAAACAAAACTGACTGGCTATTGAAAGGCACAGGGCGATTGCTGGCCAGCATTCAGAGTTCACAGCTGACGCCCTCTACTACGGCCGTCACCAGCAGCTGTGGATACCATCTAGTGTGCAGCTATAACTGGGTCAAAAATATTCATCCAACGATCTACGTCCCAGGTATTTTTTCCTCTTGCTCAAACCCTTCTCCTAAACCTGAACGCCATAGGTGCACCCCCAAGATACGTCGCTCGCGAAGTTCCTTTCTGTGTCTCTGGGACCAGTGGTTGGCAATTTATTGACCAAAATGGGTTCAAAGTGCCTCGATACCCATTCGAAGTCGTATTTCGAGCCACACAGCTCATGAACCCCAGCTACAAATTCGACCATGTTGATGTACTTCTGAACCGCAACACGATGCGGAAGCTACTAGACTTTGCCCATGGGAGCTGTAAACAGGCCTTTCGGATTAACATGTTTGCAGTTTCAAATACCCTCATACTTGAGCGGTGCGAAGAGAGTATAAGCAAGCTGATTGGAACAACAAAGAGTATGGGATGGGGTCATCACTTTGAAGCAGCCATCACTCAACCGGTGGCCGGGATGCTGGACATCTCTGGTCACCATCGCGTGCTTGAGTATGATTTTGGTGGATTGAGATGCGCTGTCAGATTTGAAGTGGATGCATCCTACCAAGCTGCTGTCCCGGTAGGATCCGAGCAAAATAAGTCGACCGACCCAGCCGCAGACGCAGCAAGTCTTGCTGAGGCGCTTTCAGCATTAAATATCCGGCGGCCGCCCACGGGTCCTAAAGCTCAAATGGTGAAAAAAATCCGAGTCATCCCTCGCGGTCCCGGCATTTCCCAGACTGCTGTGGCAGAAATCAAGTCAATGGCAAAACGGAAGCGGCTTGCGTTGATGCTTCCGCAGCTCTGGTTTGGTCGAACCCAAAATTTGATTCAAGGTATACATACAGGCGGAGTTTTCAATAAGATCGTGGTCAGCAACATTGGGGATGATCTTCGCCGTTGGGAGAACGTAGATCGGAACCAGACATCCTTGAGGGTAGTGGCAACGCTCCTCTCGCAACTGCGGGACATTGTCAACAGCTCAAAGGATAAAGCATGCGTGGCGGTTTGTCAAAAGGCGCCCGGTCCTGTATTGCCAGTGTTACAAGTATATGCTGCAACGCAGAGGAAGGTGCCGCTGCCCCAAGACGTGCGTGACAAATTTTGGAAGAAAAAGTGAAAGGGCGTTTTGAGCATTGTGGAGAAGAAGTATTGAAATTGTTTCGATGTCATGCTTCTTTTAAATTAAGCACGCGGGTGCGGATGGTTGCAATTTAACATGCGTAAGAGAATGGATGCAATCCATGGTCCTTGTAAATGCCATAGAATGAGAAATTCCTTTCGGTGAAGGATTGTGTGATCCACCAAATATATTTCAAAACTAGATTCGATTTATAAATTTCTACATTTCTGCTTTATCCATAAACACTTATCAAGCCTTAGGTTATATCTGCTTGGCGGTTGAGACCACCTTGTAAGCTCTGTACGCTCGTGGAGACCCATCACAACCATCTATACCAAAGTCTCACTGGCATTTGCGTCTTGCACACAAACCCTACCACTACAAACATCCAAATTACAATTTCCGTCTTTCGAAGATATATAGACTCCATTAATACAAAGATTATGGTTTTTGTAGTCGGTTGCAGCCATGCAAAATGGGAATATTGCCAAGGCTTGTATGGTTGATGAAAGTTACCCGACAGAATTTGACTGAGCAAAGTACACATCCGACAATTCAATCGCGTTAGATGATGCTCATTGTTCCGACATCAAGGGTTAGGTTGTATTGCATTCAAGACTCTCCCGGCAACTCCCAGATTTGACCATTGTGATGTGAAGCCTCATGATGCCGTCATTGGGTCAGGCGACACGCCACCTCAACATCATCTGCCCCCTTGGTATGGACCAGGCTATCGAACCGGAACATGTTATCCCTTGGTGGATCTTACTTACCCTTGTCTCAAAAGTTGTCGGCTATAATAGCGCCGATGACGGTGGATCCGATTTCCCATTCTCAGCGTCAGGGGTCGGGGCCACATTCCAGTTATCATGACCCAAATAAACGCCCGGACCAATACCATCGCATTTGTTACCGATTGTAGTATTACTAGAGGGCTCTTTGCTATTGACCCCGGATTTGGCGTCGAGATATCTTGGGGTCTGGTTCTCTGGGGACTATGTCTTGCATGATTCAAGTACTACATGAACGAAGCAAGTGCTAAGTGCAATGTGAGTATTGACAAGTTTTAGAGTTAGCTAGGTAGTCCAAAAAACAACTAATTTAGTCATGGTGGCCTGACACTTCCCGATCCCCTGTTGAGTGTCGATGTTGTTGAGAAGTACTCGTATAAATTACCACTAATACATGCACATATTCAGCCACATCAACATCCACGCATGAAATATTTACTATAAATTTGATCTTCAATGGATTCTCAACGTCTGACTGTTTAATTTATGGTATTAGATTGCTGATTTCACCTTCCAGTTGACTTTCTTGACGGAGGATAATACCCCCTCACGACTACCCTATATGTGGATCGTGATCCACTATCCATGATGACCGAAAACGCGAAACCAAGTACAATGAGGAACTATCCGAAGCGTATTTATTTAACTGTCGGAACTTCGGGCATTGTTTTTCTTTGGGCATTTTTCTGAATTTTTTCCGGATGTCCTCGACCCCTTTTCTCGGTGTTTGCCACTGCCACGCCTACGCCACTTCACCCTGCATCTCAACACGTACACCGCTCAGCAGAATGATTGACGATGAAATCCACCGTAGAACCTAAGATTTAAATGGAGGTGGAAATGGAATAGTATATATACGGTATAGACGGCATTAGTTGCAGTAGGCAAGTCATTCCCCAGGTCCGTGTTAGGTTTCGCTAAGGTGAACCTTGCCAGGAACCCTGACGCGGTTCACGAGGGGATACCGCAACTGGGCTGCAAAGCGGAAATGATCAACGTCATCGGGTTGCGATCTTCAGCGATTGTGAAACCCGGATGCGGGAATTTGCTGGTCGCTCGAGGCCCTTTGGCAAGTCATCAGGGGCCTCAAAGCTGCTGGCCTTTGTGTGTGACGTGCTGGCCGAAACAAGCACCACTACACCACTACATAATCTTGAACACGTCCGAATCTTACCAACCTCCTGAAAACACAGAAGTGCATATCCAAGTGATTTTGTTGGTGGTACCACGATGTGTTGAGCGCTCAAGTGACCTGGTGCGCATGGGTGGATTGGCAGTGTGGGCTGGTACTCGCGGGTGATTTGTCGCGCAACGACCGGGTGCCACGTATATCCCGCATCGTCTAGCGCGAACTAGGTCTTCACCGCTCTTCCCCACCCCGCTGTGTCGATGGCTTCGAACTGTCCAATATCGCGGCGCGTAGCCACATTAGTGGCAATTAGCTGATCCGGCTAATACATTTAGGATGCAGCGGGCTAGCACGCATTCGTCTGTTGCGCGTGTCCCAAGGGTTCCCGCCCCTCGGCGTGCATTTCCCTCGAACATCTTAAACCATAACCAACCACGGTCGCCATTTTTGACTTGGAAATTCGGTTATTATTGCAAAAATCGCACCTGGCGCTTCTTTTTTAACATACCAAAATGAGTCTAGAAGATACGGCAGTATGGCCCCGGTCCTACAAGGAGACAGCCCACCCGCGTAAGGGTTCCCACCACAAGCCAAGGTAAGCAGGCCCAGCCGAATAGAGTGTGCTTGGACATGACACCACGGCATCTGAACCTCTGAGAGAGGGAGGGGGGGAGCACATCACCTTTGCTAACATGCGGATTAGTCATTTAAAACAGTTCTACTGGCAGCAAACCAATCACAGCCTCGTCGACTGGAAGTTTGAGAAGGCTGCCGGACTTCAGTATGAGTACGCGTACTGGAACAGCCAGCAGCCCATAGGCTGGGAGATACAGCGCATTCTGGAGACGGGCCTTGAGGAGACGGAGAGGAAAGCTGCCCGGGATGTCTACTCACTGCTGGCCCAGGTGGAGGAGCTGAAGAGGAAGGCAGAAGCCGACGACGCCGAAAAAGCCGCGATGAGGGCAGAAAATGAGTCGTTTCGCGCCACCATCAAAGCGCTTGAGAAGTCACAAGCTACGTTAATGGCGAACCTGGAGGAACTGAAGCTGGAAATGAGATATTGCGAGGAGGACAGAGAAGACGCCGAGAGAGAGAACGAGGCCATGCGGGCCAGGATTAAGACTTCGCACCAGAGCTGGGCCTCGTTGACGCTAGATATCATCAACTTAAAACCGCCCTCGCTTGGACCCGGCTATTTTGTGGAGGAATACTGCCCAGACATGTCGGAGGAGGAAACACTGCTGGAGCAGTCCGAAGAGGAGTCGTTAGCAGGACCATCAGATGCGGGGTCCGTATCAGAGCAACTCGACCAGGATGCCCTACCTCCACATCAAGATGAACAGCTTCTACCGCCGCTCCCCGACGAGCAATATTTACCGCCACATCACGACGACTACTTTTTACCGGGACAGCACGTGGTTGAGTTCTTATCGGACGATCTGGAGGAGGACTCATTATCGGAGCAACTCGACGACGAATCCTTATCGGGACACCCACGCGACGACTTCTTACCGAGGCAACAAGGCATGGGGTTCTTATCGGAAGAGCTGGGCGATGAACTATCATCAGAAGATGGCGACGACGAGCTCTCCGTGAAGCAGCACGTGATGGAATTCCTATCAGAACGACTCGAGGAGGAACTCTCATCAGACGAGGACGACGACGAAGACATGGCCTCGCTGAAGCAGCAGGTGGTGGAATTTGTATCGGAGCAACTGAGGGAAGATTACTTATCAGAGCACGAAGAAGAGGAGGACCATCCATCAGAGGAAGAGGAGCAGGAGCAGGAGCAGGAGCTGAAGCAGCAATATTCCCCGAACCAACATACGGAGGAACCTTTATTACAGGAACACGTGGTCGGACTTTTACCGGAGCCACAGGAGAAGGCAGTGCTGTCACGGCAGCAAGAACGAGAACTGGAGTTTCAGCGGGCGCTGAACGCGGTTCTGAATGAGCGTATTACTTCCTTAGAGCTGCAAAATGCAAGACTTAGAGAGGGAATAGTAATGTGCTGGCTATACAGGATCTGGGAATGGATGATTTGGATCATCAACGAAAGAAGACGTTGGTACCTCAAGGTTAACAGGTTATTGAAGGATAAATACGACTAAGTAGATAGTCTACATATATAGCTTAATGTCAATGAAACAACGAAATAAATAAATATATAAACAAATAAAAAAAAGACGTTCAAATAAGGTTTAAATGATTTAATAGCTCAATGTGACGGTCAGGTTGTATTGCAGTGTTGCTCAGCATAGATTGCCATGCAGCCATTGGCTAAAGAACTGGACCTCTCGAGGTGACTGCCAATGGCAGATTCTGACGTGCTTATCGCACACGAGCACTTACTGATAGTAGCTAATATTTGCCATCCATGCAAGGGCGAAAATCGAGCTGGTGTGTACCTATCATTACGGCCGGCAGCACTTGCGTGCTATAGACGAGGCTTGACGACGGGTTTCCCAAACGGGACATACTCACCGAGGCATTCGGGATTGGCAATGGAATCCTTCATCTTGACTTGCTCTCCCTCGACAACGCTCTTGACGGCCTTTTCCACTTTTTTGCCGTTCAGCGTGTACGGGATATCCTTGACTTGGAATATCCCTGCTGGCACGTGCCTCGGGCTGAGCGCCTTCTTGATCTCGCTTGCGATCTTGGATCGCATCGCGTCATCCAGGACGGCGACCCCCTCTCGCAATTTGACAAAAAGCAAAACCTCATCTTCATCCTTGTCGCCGTTGCTGCCTTGGCGTTTGATGCGCTTCCCCACGGCAATCGAGTCTTCGATCTCGGCGATTTGGCTGATCGCGTCATAAAGCTCTGCCGTTCCAAAACGAATTCCTGTCGATTGGTATTTGGTCAGCAATTTGCACTCCACATACAAAAAAAGAAAAAAAAGAGCAACGGAAAAAAGAAATCATATGCCCTGTTCTCACCTCCAGGGTTCAGGACTCCGTCACTTCGACCGTGGACCAAATATCCTTTGGTTTCAGGATTTTTCCAGATAAAATCTCCATGCGCCCAAACTCCAGGAAAGAGGGAAAAGTACGAATCGCGATACCTCTGCTGTCCCGATTCGCCCCAGAACCGCACAGGCATGCTCACAAACGGTTTCGTAATGACGAGTTCTCCTCTTTCGTTGGAGTCCTCCACATTCTTGCCATCCGAGTCCCACACCTCCACCTTCATCCCGAGAACCGGGGTAGCTAGCTCGTTTCCATAAACTGGAGCCAGGTTGTTTGCTCCCACGACTAGTTCAGGTGTTAGCTCACAACCCAATATCGACTGCCCGATGCATTCAAATTGGCAATCAACGTACTGCCGCCTAGTAGATCGGTTCCGCCAGACCCGTTGTGAAGGCCGACGTGCTTCGGGAACGCGTCGTTGTAGAACCACGAAGCTAGCTCAGCGCTGAGAGCTGCGCCCGCGCTTAGAACGACTTGTAAACTATCCAAACGCCGCGCAATATCGCGGCTTTGGGGATCGCGCGTCAGCGTGGCCAGGAACTTTGGGCCCGTGCCCCAATGGGTAACCCTGGAGACATGGTCAGCACGTCCCAAAATACAAGAAAGAGCCAGGGGCGATGAGCCTTAAAAAAGCTCCACGTACCGTTGACGCTCTAAAAGTTCTAATTGAGATGACGGGGATGGATGAAGGGGATTTCCGTCAAAGAGCACTATTCTAGACCCAAGACTGAGGGCACCGATGAGCATATTCCACATCATCCATCCAATCTTTCCAGTTGATGTCAGCATATTGATCAAATAAATTGCGCGTGAGGATGGTAGTCTACCGTTGTGTATTGGTAGTATGTGGAATCAATGCCCATATCCATACACAATCCCATGTCAAGTTTGTGTTTGAGGAGGGCGGCACCTCCTGCATGGCATATGCCTGCACATGACTAATTAGCTCCTATTCACATTTTGGAGATCAACATTGACAAGGCAATGGGATATAATGGTGACCTGCATTTCGGTGTACCCGTGGTACCAGAACTGGGAGTCGCCATTGTTAGAGCACGGAACTAGAGGGGACTTTCATACAATGCTCACGTGTAGAGGATATAAATCGGGTGGTCAAAGGGAACCTGGACAAAGTTGAGAGGTTGGACTGGGACGTCAAGAAATTTATCAAGTGAAGTTCTATTTCGCAATGATTAGTGGCGATTGCGGGCTTGGTTGTTTATGGCAAGATCACTTACATTTCAGCGTGTACCCACGCCGGGTCATTGATGGCAACAACAGTCTTTAGCTCACTGCATTTGGCCTTGAGATCAGTTACAGCCAATGCGTGTCTGTCCCTAAAGCTTCGTGTCTTGCCCGCGTACAACACACCCGGCTCGATAAACAGGATTTTAGGATTTATTTGAGAGAACCTGTCGACAATTCCCTTGGGCCCCATATCTGGCGAGGACGAAGAAAAAATCGCGCCAACAGCTCCAGCAGCCAGCGCAATGAGCAAAGCTTCAAGAGAATTTGTTGCAATAACTAGAATAAAATTTTATTATTAGTAAAAATTCCACCATCAACCAAGAAGTATCCTTGAAAGCAAGGATTCTGTGTTTACTAACCTGCGACGCGGTCGCCTTTCCCCACTCCAGCTTTGGTCAACGCGCTCACATACTTGGCCACCTCGTGTCGAAGCTGAACCCAGGTCAAGTGCCTCCATTCGGTCGCAGCCTCGCAACACGCCGAAACGGCAATAGCATCCGGATGTGCAGCGAGACCTGTAGCGAGGATATTTTCTGTAAAGTTCAGTTCGGCCCCGGGAAACCAACGTGGCCGCGGCCACATCCTGGTGAGTGAGTCTGCAACACGAGTCGGTTGCTTTGATGTAACCAGGCCACCAAAATCCCATAACTCAGCATAGAAGAGCTCCAGGTTGTCCACTGACCATCGATGGAGCTCAAAATAGTCCTTCAGGGCGACATTGTGTAGGCTGTTGATATGCCGCCTGAATGCGTCCAGACGCGTTAGATGTGGGCTGGGATGGGACCATAGGGGTGTCATGATTGGTATCGAAAAGTCTGATATTTGAGACGGATAAATTTCTAGGGACTGCAAGGATTAAGTGCAATAGAGAATTGTAAGAGAACCCCCAAGTGCAGTGAACGTCCCCTAAATATGTGGCAACCAACGAACATGCACTTGTTGTTGAACCTTCACATAGTGCGCTAATGGAAATAAGCCTCCCGACTTCGAGTATTATCATTTTTTATTCGGTTAATCTATCAGGATTCAGTTTGCGCGTCATGGTACCCGGAGAACTCGGTTCGGTGTCGCCTCGCGGAGTAATTAAGTAAGGCTCGGAGCAATCCAACCTGGTCCCTCCGGGGCCCCACATTCTCCCGAACTCCGTCAAAGCGGCTCGCACCTTCGGAGGAACCAAGTTTAGTACACCAATTCTGCAGGGATTATCCTGACTTTGGCAGTATGGATGATTATTGTTTTAAAGAACCGAGGTGAGTGCCGAGTTTGCTTACCTGAAGAAGTCAATTCAACTGACAAACACAAGCATAACCCACAATCTGCCTCGGACTTTATTTCTACTAATTATCAAACTCTATTGCAATGCAAGACAAAGATGTCATCATTGTCGGTGCTGGTCCTGCGGGGCTTGCCCTCGCTGTGGCATTGAGCAACTTCCAAGTCAAGGTACATGGTCTCATGATTTAACATATTTTTACAAAACGGTCGAGAAAGAGCTTGAGAGGCTAATACTTTAATAGTCTGTGGTCCTTGAAAAGCAGCATGATGTTTGCCAGGACCCACGTGCAATTGCCCTCGCAGGCGATGCGAACAGGATTGTCTCCCTTCTGGGAATATCTGAGGATGAAATGAATAAAATCAGCCATCGTAAGTGAACCAAATGCCCCTGAACAGTTAATGGTCACCCTAGAACCTCGACTAAACCTCCAACACAGCCTTGGGCACAATCAACTTTCACAGTGATTCTTTCCATGTGAAGCCGTTCCTCTCTGTTGACCACAAGTTGGATTGGTCGGAGCAAGCAGTGTCTGGCACAACTGGTATTCTCCAACCAGGCTTCGGTTCGTCGGATCCATTCGATACTACCAGCCAGATTGACTGTTTTTGACTAACCTGACCGGATATTTCAGAAAAGATCCTTCGGGACAGGGCAGAGTCGTCAGACTACATCACCTTGAACCTAGACAGCGAAGTCATCGAAATTCGACAGAACGCGGACCATGTCGAAGCTGTATACAAAACAGAAGGCATTGATGAACACCGTCTTGTTCAAGGAAAGTACCTTGTTGGTGCAGATGGAAAACGTGGATTTGTGCGAAAGCACTACCTCGAAGGAAGGGGCGTTGTACAAGAGACTGGATTGTGAGCTTGATGACTCTTCCAACCGCCTGGATTAACTGTACGAAAATGAACTAACCATGAATTCTTCCTCCAGGTACAAATATGAAGCAACATGGCTCGTCGCGAACGTGCATATCAGCATGCCCACTCCTGCATCACACCCCAAGTTCCCACTCTGGGAGCTAGGGTATGAACCAGAAGAGCTGTGGGACTTGTTTTGGCCTGGGGGCTTTCAGTACGTACACTTCCAACCTCTTTCCCGCCGTTGTCAGACAAGTTGAGTTGGTGCCTGTTACTGACAAATTCATCGCCAGCTTTTGCACCCACCCCACCATGCCCGTTGCTACAGGGCGTTTCGGTCCTGCTAATGATACATACTGGAGGTAAAAAGTCCTGAGTGCCATATCACCTTTTAGTCGGCGTGCTAAATAATGTTAGATTTGAGTGTGAGTTACCTCCCAACTTTGAACTATCAGACGATGGGGAAGAGCTTTTGAGGGAACAACTGGAACCTCATTTAATCCTTCCACCATCTAAACTTCGGTTTGTCCTCCATATGATGATTGTGTAGCTTGGGCCGACTGCTAACATGTTATAGTCGTGGAGGTAAGCAGCCGCAAGGTCCGGTTCGATTCCCATGGGACTGCGTTGAGGTCGTGAGATGTGGGCCGGCACAGTAAGCATTTTACTCCAACCTGAATACGGACTCTACTGATTTCGTAGTTTTGTACAGAAGGTGGTCAATCGATGGTACGATGGACGTGTCATGGTGATTGGCGACGCTGCACACGTTTTCCCTCCCTTTGGGGCGCAGGGCATCGCGAACGGTCTCAGAGATGCTCTGGGTCTATCGTGGCGGCTTGCCCTTCTTTGCGATCCTGAGTCTTCAAAACAAATCACGTACAACAGCGATTCGCTTCTGGAGGCATGGAGCCGCGAGCGCCGCCGAGGTGTCGACGAATCAACAAAGTTGACTGCTGACAACGGATCGTTGATGCAAACCAAATCGACCTTGCTTCCGTTCGCTTTGTGGTGTTTTAGCGGCGTGCTGAACATGATGCCGTACTTCCGAGATGTCTTTCACCTAAAGCACTTTTCTGATGCCGCTGGCTATCTTGGAGTCAGCGGTGGCTACTTTGCCGAAAAGGGCGGGTCAAAGAGTGCGCAGATTTACGCGAACAATAGTGACGGCACTTTCGACCTTTCGGATAGGTTGATTTGGAAATCGGGAGCGGCCTTGACTCTCATGCTCCTCAACCCGCCCTCGGAAGAAGAGCTGTTCAGTATCCGAAGGCTTCTTGCCAACCTGGACCTACCCGCTCGGTTTCTCGCGAGGAAGGCTTTGGCCCTAAGTGCGGGCGCAGGGAGCACTTCTGTGCCACACAAACAAACAGCGTTCGAACTGTCTCCGCTAGTGCCTGCGACGGTTGAAGATCTGAAGGCTGCCGGTCGCACGCCTCTGGGGCGGTATGACCCCACCGCTATGCAGAGAAGACTCGACCGCGGAACAAAGTACGTCTTGATGCGTTCAGACTTCATCGTCTATTCTCAGGCGCGAAATTTGGATCAGCTGGAAGATCAGCTCAGACAGGCGTGGGAGATTGTGACCAAGGCCTAAGGGCGAGGTATTAATGCTGTTTTTGTACTCTAATTATACAACCTATGCTTTGCAAATTAATAACGGATTGGGACCTTAATGGTATCTATTTAAATATTACAAATTCATCAACATTGCATCAGGCCCCGCAAAGACTGCGTCCCAATCTAGTGCTAGATCGATTTGATCGGAAGCAAAGTCCGTACAGTCCCATGAATCAAGAACCGCGCTGTTATCTAATTCTCCCGCATTTTGGGTCTCGGGTTGTTCTATTTCTGTCAACGGTGCAATACCCTCTTGTTCAGTAGTCTCCGGTTCTAATGGGAGGAACATGGTGCTTCCGCTCATCAATACATGGCGCAGGTTCCCTTCGATGAGCAAATCAAAAAGAAATTCAAACGCGTATTTGTGTGAGTTGCATGGAATATTCTTGTCCCATAGCCCTCTCAGTCCCTCTGCCGTATATTAGCCTTTCGCACCCAGCGCTTGGGGAATGTTTACTTGGACGCACCTGCGAGGCGGTTCGCCATGGGCCAATAGCGCCCGATTTGACACAAATACAAAAACAACAAATCAATATGAGTTGAGGTGCGCGTGTTTGCCTCTGCTGGATTTGGTTTTAGGCTGTGGTCCAATGTCAAAATGACACCGACGATGAAAATGATGTGGGAGCTGATAGGATCGATGGCGTGGAAAGAATCTGGTTTTCGGTTTTGGACCACACGGAGCAGTTCGTTGGCTCTGGAGACGACCAACTGCCACTTCTCTTCATAAGAGGACTCTAGCCCAACAGAGCTATAGCTGTCTAATCGAGGTGCCAGGATCGTGAGCAGCACCCAAGCACTATTGTTGAAGGGTCAGTGGCCTGCAATCTATTGTAAAACCGGGGCGCAATCCGAAATTCCTCACCCTTGCCAGACCAACAATGTCTCTAGCCTATCGCGGTGCTCGATTTCCGGCTCTTGCATGGTGGTGTTCCGAGCCGGGTTGAAGACCCAGCTGGGCAAGAACATCATGGCTGCAGCACAGTCGCTCTCAATCTCCCGGAAGCGAGCTTGCCAAGATGGTTCGTGGCTTTGGTTGGCCGTAGCTCTCAGTTCAGTGATGGATCTCATAAAGGTACAGGCGCCGAGGTAGAGATTTCGGGCACGGCATGGAGACCTGGAGAAGACAATTTCCATCGTCTCCCAAAGTTTGAATTTCGGTGAGAGTGTGAGTTGGGAGTCGGTGCTACGGTTGCTCTGCACTTCCTGGTCCGGGTAATTCGTTAATTCGGGTATGGACTTGACAGGTAGTGTCACCTCTTCTTGTATATGTCCCGTTATTGAATGAGACACGACTCTAGACCATGGTCAGATTGCCTCAGAAACGAGGGCGAGGGCTCGACTCACGCTATAGCACTGAATCGGGTGTCAAGTCCAAAAATGCACCACCACACAGAGCGCCATTCTTCAGCATCGCGTTCTGATATTTGATTTCCTGACGATCTATCCCCATGGCCGATGCGCCTGTGTTTATTCATATAGAGCCTGCGATAGAGATCTGCCATGCGGGTAATTCGCGCAATTTCTGCCACAGCACCCCAGCCGACATAAGATGATACATTATGAAGGCAAAGTAATATTGAAGCCTTGATTTCATCCATAGTCAAATCGTTGCCCTGGCCATGCTGTTCGGCACGTTTGGCGAAATAGTCTGGCGACAGGTTGGAGGAGGTGGACGAAGCGAACCGTGATGCGACGGAGCATATTGCCATTTTCAACCGAGGAGACATTTTAGAAGTTCCATATTTGCTTTCCGGAGAATTCGAGTGTAATAGCGGATAAACGGGCTGCACATGGTGCATGTATAACTCCACTCTGCACAAATGAGTCCGTGGACAGTATGCTGGTGGGGGTTATTGACTCACAGAAAGTCCTCTACATCTGAACTCAAGTCTGAAATGGCCATGGGTATGGATGAATTGGTTTGCAAATCCACAGCCAAGGACTGCGGATTTGTCAAGCTGAGAGATGAGGCGTCAAATACGTCAGGCAAGGGATATGAGGTGGAGCTGGAACCAGCCAGAGATGCGACATAAGCGGCACGTCGTTTTGGGGGGCCTGAATTTTAAGAAAGTCATTAGCACGGGCCATTCGAGCCAGAAAGAATAGAGGACCCATACCTGGCTTCCTTCTATGTTTGCTGTATGTGCACACAGCACCTCGTACGCAACAAGCCGAGCATGTTGGCGCTCCCATATCACCTATGATCATGGGTTAGCAGTGGAGCCAAAGACGCCCTCGCATTAAACACCTACATTTTATCTTTTTTCTGTCATGGTCACGGTTATTACAACGATCCCCATTCGCCAGATGCGTGAACTGAGAGGGACACGTACATTCTGCAGTTGTCGCACACGCGCAATTTTAGCCGATTTCTGTCATCCTTGGGCTGTTGACTGCGCGTCCCCGGGCTGGGCGAGTTCAATTCGAGGCCAGAAGACTGCATTATTCTGCTGGCGTGAGTATCCATCAATATAAAGGGAGAGTTTGGCAGAAGTTGGAGAAAATGCTCGGATAGAAAAACAGGACAAGTAATACGACATTTCGATCCGGTCCCTCCGTGGAGAGATCCACCCAAATTGCGGGGTTGAGATTGTCCTACGTCGATAGGGGCTTAGGGCGGGCTTCCCGTGTTCCTAGCGCTCCCCTCCCACATCTGGTGGACAACTACCGAATATCCGCAGGTTAAACCAGTATAACCGGCGCACAATCCATGCTTCCAATCAAGATGGTTACGTTTATAAGGCATCCCCTCCGCATAAGCAATAATGGAATGGCCGTATTGGGGAGAGTTTTGGTCGAAATCTGCAAAATACCCTCGGTCCACAAAGTTATGCCGACGGAGTCCGTCCATGGGGCGAAACTGCCCCCCACACCGCGCGCGGTCGCGGATCCCTGCAGATCTATCCCAATGAAGCCAAAGCGCATGGAGCAGAATGTCTTATTCCTGGGTACATATCACAACGAGTGAGATGTTGAGCTGACCTACCCCCCCTGGTCTGACCTGACCAATAGCCCCATATATAACCTCGGCCAACCTATGCCCCATAGATTAGCTAACCAAGGTAAAAAATTTAGCTATTTGCATACGGCGATCGCGAATTTAATTATCAAGAGAACTTATTTACCTAAAAAATCTTTTGGAATATAATTAAATAGAAAGTGATTTACAATTAATTTAACATGGATAACCTTTGGCTAATTACTATACCCTCTATGCCGGCTTCTAATGTAGTATGGAAATCTTTAAATATTTAAAGCCTTGCCTAATTAATTTAAGATCCATTAGATTTTGATTATTTTGGCGGAGGGAAATGACACCAACACCCAAGCCGCTACCCTATAGGGGCGCTTAGATATAGTCAAGCTATTAGAGACTTAGAAAGATAAGAAAAGAAGGTAAAAATTAGATATAAAGATAGCTATTTAGCTAAATAAATAGTTCAAATAAATATAATTAATATAATATAAAATAAAAATTAAAAATTTATAATAAGATTAATACTTCTAAAACTTAAAATATAAGTTAAAGGGGGGGGGAATTCTTAATTATTTATCTAAGTAAATAAAATATTTTTTTTTATATTATTAATTTCTTTACTAGTAAGCATAGCCTTTTAGTCATTAATATTCCTTTAGTTATTACTATATCCCTCTCTATAAGTCTTTTTGTTTATCTTTAATTATAAAAAGACTTATTAACTAAGTAGCTAGAGTAAAAGAAAAAAAATATATATAAAAAAAAAAAATATCTTAATATAATAATTATTTATTTAATTAAAAGGCTTTATATTTATTTAAAAATAAAAAAAAAAAAACCATAAAAAAAATAATCCTATTTTAATTTATAATCCTTTTATTAACTTACTCTATATCTATTTCCTAATCTAATTCTAATTAATTTCCTTTACATATAATATAGGTATTTTCCTAAATAGTATATCTATTTATATAAGAAATAAAAGGTATAGATTTTTAAATAAAAAGGGTAAAGGCCTTAATATAAATATAATCCTATTAAGTTACTATGGTTATACTATTTAGGATAATAAAGAAAAATACTAGATTATTAGAATAAAAAGAAATAACTCTATTAAGCTTAGGTATACCTATTTAAGTAGATATATATATAATAGAATTAATAGCCTTATTATAGAAAGACTTTAAGTATAAATCTTATATTTATTTAATTATTTTATTTATATATTTATACTAGATAATACTAGGTATATTATAGGGATTAAGGCAAATTATTTTCTTATTTTAGTATTATTATTTAGGGAAAGTATTATTACTATTACTAAAATTAAAGTCTACCTTCTCTTTTACTTTAGCCTTAATAGTAGATTTAATATCTAATAATACCAATTTTCCATATTATTCCTTAAAATAAGTATTTTTCTCTAAATTAAAGTTATTAAATTAAAGAAAAATATTATCCTTTTCTTATTTAGGTAAATTAATATTAAAGGTAATAGTAAATAGAGTAATAAAAGCATAATATAAAAAATAAAGGATATAGCTATAAATCTTTTTCTTTATCTTAGACTAAGAATTAAAAAGAAAACTAGTAAGGCTAATTATAATATCTATTTTCTCTAGCTAAAAGCAAAAAAAAGATAAGTTCTTAGTATTTTTTTATATAAATAAAAGAGTAAATTTACTTAGTTTAATTAGCTTAAAGGAAGGGAAAAGATTATTTATAATAAATAGTTTAGTAGGAATTAGACTTAAGGGTAAAAGATTATCTTAAAATAAAGGTATTTTTATTTTAAAGTAATTAAATAAAAATAAAAGCTTAATTAAAAATAAAGAATTAGCTAAGTCTATTTTATTACCTAATATAAATTTACTATTATTAATAAATATATTTAGTAAGGTATTTATTAAGATTATAAAAGGGATAGGAGTATTATTAAAGATAAAGGGATTAGAATTATTAAGCTAGATAATTAGAGTAAATAAGTTATTAGTAATTAATTAAGGTAAACTATCTACCTATTAATATCCTTTGGCTTTAAAGCTAGTAAAGAGAAATTAAGGTATATAGGATAGGTAATATTTAAAATTAAGAGGTAAGATAATTTAAATAATATTTAGATAATAGTAATAGGTATTAAAATTAAAGGGTATTTAGATAACTTAGTATTAATTAAATAAAAGCTTAATAGTTAGTTCTTTATAGTAAAGTATATTAAATTTACTAAGAAAAATATAGAGTTTTTAAATAGAAGGCTAAGTATTATTATTGGATTTATTAAGCTTAGGTATAATAGGAATAATTTTAAGCTTATTCTATTGGATAAAGCCTATAGTAATTATACTAAGGTCTTAGAGGATAGCCAAAAAAATATATATATAAGCTTATTTAATAATATCCAAGAGTAATTAATTAAATTAATTTAATCTAGTACTAATAATCTAATCTTTATACTAAAGAATAGGTATTTCTTAAGATAGAGTATTTTTACTATTAAAGGTAAAGATCCTATACTTAAGAATATTATTATTATTACCTAGGTAAATTTTAACTATACTTCTAAGGTTAAGAAAATAATTAAATAGACTAAGATAATTATATTCTTATCCCTTAGGCTAAGAAATAAATAGTATATTAAAGATAATAAAGGTAAAAAATAAACCAAATTTAGTTTAAAGCTCTTTTTATTTATAAGCCAAAGCTCTAGTATAAGTTTATTATTAATTAATAAATAAATTATAAATAATTAAATAGCTAAGAGTATAATCCTAGATATAGAAGACCTAGTAAAATAGATATTTAAAGTTAATAAAGCTAATAAAAAAGTATTTTTTATAAACCTATTTAGTATATTATTTAATAAAAAGCCTAAAAAAAAGATTATAGTTTATTATTTTATATTTAAGAAAAATAAAAGACTTAATAAATTTACTATCTAATCTATTAATATAGATCTAATTATTAGTAAAAAGAATATAGAAAAGGCAAATAATAATAAAATTAGCCATATTATAATATAAAATAATAAGTATAGTATAAATACTATAATTATTAAGTATATAGGCACTAAAGACTTTTTATATTATATACTAGAGTATAAATATATAATTAGGCTAAGAGGAAGAAAAGACTAAAGGAAAATTAAGAGAATACTAAATAATAATAGACCATTAAATATAAGAATTAGGTATAGGGCCTAAACTAATAAGGATATTATTTAAGTTAAGGACTTTCTTAGTAAAATTAAGATTATTAAGGTATTACTAATTAAAGTATAATTAGATAAGGGTAGGCTATTCTTTAATTAAGCATTTAAATAGATTACTTAGCTTATACTTAAAAATAGCCAAAAAAGATTATTTTCCTCCCTTATCTTTAATTTTACTTATAGAATAGATATTATCTTTAGCTTAAGCTAAAAGAAAGATATAGGGATTATTAGGGTAGGTAATAAATATATTATAATCAAAAAAAAAAAAAAACTAATAGGCAAATAGGTAAGCCTAGTATTTAATTAATTAAAGGAAAATAAGGCTATTTAAAATAGTAAAATAGGGAGAGGGAAATAAAAAAAGGCTTAGAGGGGTTTTTATAGTTATTATAGTAAAAGTAAAGTTATTAAATGTATATATAGGAAAAAAAGAAAAGGCTTTAAATAATTAAATTACCTTAAGTATTTTTATATATTATACCTTCCTATACCTTCAATCAATAAATCACTAACTTTAGCAATTATTAATAGTTTATATTAATATAAGATTATAATTAGCCTCTTTTACATTTAGCTCTTTTAATCTTTTCCTTTTTAAACTTATTCTTTTTATCCTTTTTAGGTCCTATATTTATTTTACTATATATTCTTCTTAAGTATCTTTTTTATAACTATACCTTCTTTAACTACTAAGCTTAAAATCCTTAAGAATAAGGACTATTATATTCTCCCTAATATTCACTTACTTAATACTATTTAGCTTAATATTAAAGCTACCTTTAAGTCCTATAAGCTAATATAGAAAAATTATATTAATTTCTTTGCTAATAATAGTAAAGAATATGCCTTAGTATGTTTTTTCTATTTCTTTAATTCTTTCTTCTTCCTAGCCTACCTAACTAATTATATACTCTTATAGGCAAAAACTATTTTCAATATCTAGATATATAGCTTTAAAATTCTTAATTATTATAATTTTTCCTTTTATTTTAAAATTATTTTTAAAAATAATTCCTCTTAAGTAATTATATATAATCTTATTAAATAATATTTTAGTAAACTATACTTAAAGAACTTAGTTCTATAATATAATATTAATCTATTTAAAAGTACTATTTTATAATAAGTTTTTATTCCTACTAAAATTAAATATTTTAATAATTATTTTTTTTTCTAAATTATTATTTACCTTAAATATTAAAAGGATTTAATTATTATATTCCTTAGTACTCTTAATTTCCTTTATTATTATATATATATCTAAATATATAAAATAATAATTACCTTTACTAGTATAAAATATATCTTAATTCCTTTTTATATTTATATTTTATTTAAGGATTATTATAAGAATTAGTATATGAATTATAAGTATAATAGTTATATCTATAAATAGAAGTACTTTAGAGGATATCTTCTAATTAATTAAATAAAAGGTCTTTATATCTATCCTTTTAGTAGCTCTATATCTCTTAATCTAGCTAATAAGCCAATCACTATTTTTATAAAAGTACTTAATTAATAGTCTACTTTTTATATATCTTATATTTAATTAATTAAGTATATAATTAGGAAAGATAATATTACTACTAGATATAAGATCTTTTAAAAGCTTTCTAAGGCATTTTATAATTTTTAGGTTAATAAGCCTTTCTATATAATTACTTAGTTTTAATCTTTAAATCATTATTTTCTCTTAATTCTATATCTCTAGTTAATCTTATTTATATTTATTATTAATTAATTAATTACCTTTAACTTATCTTTACCTATTTTTACTATTTTCTTTAACCATTAGAAAATATAATAATAGTTCTTAGTAACTTTTACTCTAATTACCTCTCCAATCTTATAAATTCTATCTACTATTTAGCTTTATCTATTTAGCTATATCCTACTATAGTAAATACTATACCTAGCCATATTAATTACTAGGCTTTACTATAATTAGTACTATACTTTTCTATATTAGGTACTATATAGCTAATTTTACTTACTATAATCTAGACTCTTATTTACTATACCTTATATATTACCTTACTATTTCTAGATTTTATAAATACTATATTCTATCTAATTAATTATTATAGATTATTTAAGTATTAGCTAATCTAGTACTTAATATTTACTATTAATAATAAGTCTTAGGATTTTAGGTATAGACTTTTAATTCTTAGCTAATAATTTTTCCCTAGACTATAATATACTACCCTTAATATTAATAATAGTTTTACCTTTAACTATCTAAATACCTTAGATACTTATCCTATAATAAGCAATACTTACCCTTTTATTACTTAAATATCTTAGGTAAATATATCTTAAAGCTTAATCTTAGTATTATTCTAGATCTTATTAAAAAAAACTTATAATTATTTTCTTAATTAAATACTTTTACTTAATATTATAATTATTTTATAATATTCTAAGCTTTCTTTAGTCTTAATATCCTTTTTAAATTACCTCCCTTAATTAATAAATCTTTAATACCCTCTTTTTTAATTAAATTAATAATTACTATTAAGGGTATTATAGGGTTTTCCTTACTTACCCACTAACTATTAGGATTACTAATAAACTTTTTTAATTACTTATTTAAATATTTACCTTTTAATTTAATACTATTAAATATCTTAAGAATATAGGTATAGATAACTTATAAAGTACTTTTAATTTAATAGGGTCTAATTTACTTAGGCTTTATTTTTGCTATTCTTAAGAAATTATATTAATTTTTAGTATTATATCTTAGGACTAAATCTTTTATATAAAGTAAGATCTTCTAAATTTAGAACCTATTTAATCAAGTAATTCTCTTAGCTAAGTACTTATAAAATTAAGTAATCTTTTTCTTTATTAATTTAATATCTTTCTAATACCTTTCTAAAATCCTAATTCTAGCTTTAATAAGTTCTTTTTATATTAATACCTTATTTTACTTAATAAATTATTATATTAAAATAAAAATTTTAAGAAATAAAATTAGTTTTTATTTATATATAAGGTAAAAAGGTAAGTATTTATATAATCTTTTAATTATTACTTTATTTACTAATAGTATATAAGATAGCCGCTTAACCCACTTTTTAATAAGTCTTATTTTCTTAAGAAAGTTTATAATAAAAAAATAACTAGCTTTAATAATCCCATTTAACTTAGGATTATAAAAGGCCATTTAAATAACTTAAATACTAAGGTCTTTAAGGTCCTTAGGAATCCCTTTTATTAATTTACTTTTATTATTTATTACTATTTTAATAGGTATTTTATAGCAAAAAATAATAATCTTAATAAACTTTCTAATATTAAAAATATTTAAACTTTAAGCTAGAATAGCTTTTACCTATTTAATTAAATAATATCTTACTTCCAGTAAGTACTTTATTCTATAATCCCTTAGTATATATTATATATTAATATAAATCTTTATTATAGGATATATAGATAAGGTATAAAGAGCTAGATTAATTGGCTTTCTTAAGTTATAATTTTAATACTTTAGATATACCTTAAGCTATTTATATATATCTTTATATAATATCTCCTAAAAAAAGAATCTTAATATAATAGTATAGGTAATATTTTTGCTTTTGTGCCTAAGCTTATAGTAAGTCTTGGCTATTAAGGCTATTCTTTTTTTAGAGTTTCTTATAACTATATATAGCTTCTTAGTCTCTTTTCTAGGTTGGTGCTATAAAATTCCATTCTTAATAAAAAACTTAATTATTTTTTACTTAAGTCCCCTAAACTATCTATTTATAAATTCTTTTAGCTTCTTTAATAATAAAAAAAACTTTCCTAATTAGAGTAATTCCCCTATATATTATAACCTTAGAATCTTTAATTTATTTTTAATTTTAATAGAAAATATATAAATATTAATAAAGTTTTTTAGATTATCCTTAGTATTATAATCTACTTAATCAAATAGTCTAGACCTTTTATACAAGAATCTATCTATAATAGTATTCTTTTTACTAGGTATATATTAGATCTTAAAATTAAATAAAAGTAAGTAATTAAGCTATTTAATAATTATAGTACTGTATAGGAGTTGTGAAACATCGAGGAAAAACCACACACAAAGCCGCTTTAAGGGGGAGGTTGAGTTCAGGATAAGTCGGGGCCTCTTAGGGCAAAAGGCATCAGATTCAAATAACAAAATAATGGCTATATTAGCTATTATCAAATAAATCAAAATATAGTTATAAAATTATTTGATTAAATGGTCCCTTTTATAGGAATCTTTAAAATTGGTCTAGAAAACATAAATTAAGATAAAGCTATTGTCTAAATCTTGGTATTGAGAATACTGGGCTTTTATTGCTAAAACCGGTATTATAATTAGTTAATTAATATATAGGTTGGTACTATATTCTTTTGTTATTCTGTTTAATTAATGTATATTTATCCTCGATATATACCTCCTTATGTGATTTTGGCCTACCCTTAGGTATATAAAACTATATTAATAAATTTTTTAATATAAATAAAGAAATAAAGATAAATAAAATAAGATATTATTTAATTAAACCTATAAAGTAATTATTACTAGATAATTTACTTTATTATAAATATTCTAACTAAATTTACTTATCTATTAGCTATAAAATACTTTTACCCTATTTTACTTATTTAGCCTAGTGGTAATAAGTAATAGTATATTTATCTTGTAATTGATTTTATTTTTATATAAAGGTATATTAATCTTTCTTATTAATTATAAGCTCTTTTAAAGCTTTCTAAGTACCTTTATTTACTATTTCTTAAGGAATATATATAGCCTAAGTCTTAGATATAGATAGTTCTAAGGTAATTTATTTTTTAATTTTTGGTAAATTAATCTAATTAAATATATTTTAATTTAATTTCTTTTTTACTTCCCTAATATTTTTTTTAGATACTTTATTAAATTATTCTTAAGACTCTTTAATAGTAAGGAGGTATTTGACTCTATCCTTAATCTACCCTATATTCTTAATTGTATAGGCTATAGGTAAAGGTTCTAAAGAGACTCTAGTATAATTGAGTTTATATTTAAGCTTATTTAATTATTCTAATCTAATAATAAATAAGGGTAAAGATATAATAAATTAACTTTAGTATAAATATTAATCTTTATTTATTCTAAGACTATAAAATAATTATATAGTTTTTGATCTAGTATAATTAAATAGATTACCTAGATATTCTATTTTATTTTATAGCTTATTGTCTTATGCCTAGAATATATATTAAATAGCAAAATAAATTACTAAATATTTATATTAGAAAATATATTAATTAAGTATAAAATCTTTAGTATCTTTCTTTTCTGGCCTAGTTAAAAGATCCTTAGGGTTTATTTTGGTTTAATTAGATAGTCCTACTTAGTTAGATTCCTTTTATTAATTACCTTTACTATTAATATTATTATAAATACTTAGATCCTAGTCTAGCTTCTCTTTCTATACTAAGATATCTAGGTTTAGCCTTTTTTATCCTATTATCTAGAAGTTTATAATCTTAATTTCTTACTAGGCAAATATATTAATATATTTAAGCTTTACCTTAAGGAGTATTAGGTAATTAATATAAGTAATATTTTAATTAGAGTATAGTAAAAAAACTTAAAGACCTTAAGAATATATAGTTCTATTGGCTTTATAGCTAAGTTTAGGCTTATATATTTTAGAAATTATAAATTATTAGCTATTAAAGTTAGTAAATATTTTATTAGTAGTATAAGAATCTTTAGGATAAGGAAATATCTATTTAATTAAAGAAAACTATATAAATTTAAAGCCAAGTTTAAATATATAATCTTATATACCTAGCTCTTCTAAGACCATTACTTAGAAGAAGTCTCTAATAAATAGAAAACCTTTCTTGTAAGTATTTTATTGCTATAGGGCAATGGGCTAGTCTTTATGGGTAAGGTAAGGCTTAGTAAATAGCCTATTTTCCTCTTCTAAATTGAATATAATGTTCTTGACTTTATAGGTCTATATAAGCTTATAATAGCTTAAATTAATTTAACTATAGAAGTTAAACTATAGAGTAAAGATAGTAAGATAATTATCTTTCTAATTATTCTTTTAGGGTATTATTAGTATTCTATAGATAGAAAAGTTATAGGAGAGTATAGCATTAGCTAAAGCTTCTTAAAAGGCATATCCTATAGTGTAAAGTTAGAGATTTTAATTATTATTATAGAGGTTATTATAGATGTATAATTGACTTGGTCCTCTATTAAATAAGATGGTTATAAAATAATTAATATATTTAAACTATATGATTGTAGTGAAGAATTGCTTATTATATATAGTAAAACAAAATTATTAACTAGATTTATACCTAAATATTTTATTTAGATTACTTTAAAATAGGACTCTATAGGTATTCTTAGATAGGATAAGGATTAATTAAATAGTATTATTATTTTTATTTTTAAAAGGCTAAGTATTTTTAAGCTAAAGTATACTAGATAGTACTAGGATTATATCTTTTATACTATTTAAAAGGATATATATTATAGTATTAAGCAAATTATAATTAGAATTTACCCTCTTATATATACTAACTACTATATTAAATAAGTCCTATTTATAAAACAATTTACTATGGAAATCCTCTATACAAATAATAAATTTAAAAAGGCAATTTTCATAGGTATATATAATTTTATTATTAATATTAAAAGACTTATTAATTAAGAAAAAACAAATAAAATATTTCTAGTCCTAATAACTCTAATTAAAGTAAGATTAAAATTAACCCAATTAGTATTTAAGTATCTTAGCAAAGAGAAAAAGAGTATACTCTTTATTATTATTAATAAGACCTTTAATACTAAATTCTTATACTATATATTCTACTTAGTAGGCTATCTTATAATTATAGGTATAAAAGTAATTATTTCCTTTAGGGTAATCTATTGGATTAGATATTTTTAGTTAATTTATAAATTAAGGGGATTTTATTAAAGTAAGGCTATTTAATTAAATATAGAAAAGGCTATTTTTAATATTAAAGTAAGAAAATAAAAAGGTTTATTAATATAAGTAAATATAATCTAGGGAGTATAGCTTATAAATAGTAAATCTTTAGTAAAAAATAATATTTTTTTGCTATTATAGATAAAGTAAAAGACAAGAATATAAGTTCTAGACTTAATAGGCTTTTAAGAGAGTAATATAAACTTATAGGGGTAGAGTAGTTAGCCAATAGCTATTTAATATAGCTATTGCTTTAAGGAAATAAAAGGAATAATATTATTAATTAGATTAGTATAGGCAAAGGCTTGTGTATATATATATATATATAGAAAGGCTTTAAGGAATTTAATTTAGCTTATTTAAGCCTTTTTGTTTATTATCTTAGGCACTTACCTTTATTTAGTAAATCAAGCCTATATTAAGCTTTTTCCTAACTAGCTTATATAATAATACTAAGTCTTATTTTGCTTAATTAAATACTTATACTTATTTCCTTTATTATATACCCTTTATTAAGCTCTTCTTTATTGCCTATACCTTTAAACCTTTATATTTACCTCTTTTACCTCTTATTATTATATTAAATCTTAATTATTTAGAGTACTTAAAGGTAATAAAGAAAAAAACTTAAGCTTTACTTTTAAATATTTCTTTAATTATTTATTTTCCCCCTAAGGTTTATTTTAGATAAGGTAATCTTTTGAGTTCTAGTAATTATGCCAATACTTATATTAGCAATATTTATATTTATCCTAATACTCAAAGACTTATATATAATAATCTTATCTTTCTTAATTTTACTTAATCTAATGGTTTTATATATTATAGATCTAAAATTCCTTAGACTTCTAGCTATATTTTTACCTTATCTTAGATTGCCTTAGTATGCTTTTCTATATTAAGGTTGCCTTTAAAGATAAAAGCCTATAGTAGGTTAAAGAGATAGTAATTAATTTCTTTATAGGCCTCTATGGTAATGCTATTTTTGCTAAGGATATTAAATATCTTTATATAATTAAACTCTTTGCTCTCTAATTAGTTTATATTCCTATGGCTTATATTTTTTATAATAGGTATTTTATATACTAGATTTATAAGTAATTAAAATATCTTAAAGGCCTTTTAATCTCTTTTATTGGTTATATTAATCCTATGTATTATAATTAATATATTTATTTATATATTATTATAGTAATTATTTACTAGGAGTATATTTTAATGCCTTTTTCTTTTTATTACTTAGCTAAGGGTTTTTTTGATGGTTAGTGTTTTAATTGTGCTTGGAATGGTTATTTTAATTGCGATTAGATTAGGTTCCTTGGTTATTAGTTTAATAGTCCTTTAAGTATTAATAGGAATAATCTCCTTTTTTAGGGTAAGAATATTAAGTTTATATTTATTAAGTATAGTTTTACTAAGCCTTATTTTCTTAATTATAAAATATGCCCTTGTATTTCTTATAAGCTTATTTATAATCTCTTTAGAAAGGTATTAAAGTTTATTATTAATTAGGCTAAGAAGGTAATTATAAAGGATAGGGAAAAAGGGTATAAGGGTTTTAAGGATATTATAGATAATCTGAACTAGATAGTTATATAGTAATATTTAATTAATTAAGTTTTACTTTACTTATTTAGTTATCTTATTTTATGTGGTATTATATTTAGTGCTAGTATTTGTGTATTTATGGTATAGTATTTATTTATTTGTTTATAGCTTTTTAAGTATTTAGTAGTTAATTTGCTGTATTTAGTGGATTATTTAGTGTATTTTTATTGTATTCTTAGGTTATTTATTTTAAGTCTTTGATGGTTTAGGAATTTTAGTGCTAGATCTTAGGATACTAGGAATACCCCCTAAGATTAGCCTAAGCTCTTATCCTTAGGTATATAATCCTAATTTTAAATTAATTTAATAATTTATGTAAAATTATTAAGATTTTATGGTATTTTTTTTTTATTTTAGTGTTTTTTAGGTAAATATTATGGTTTTTTTTTTTATTTTTGTACTTATAGTTATAATTCTATGTTCCTATTTTACTATTTTTTCCTTATACTAGTAAGAATAGTATCTATTTTTGCTAGTAGGATAATGTAGTTATTGATTATTAATTCTCTAGTATTGTGCCTTCTATTACTTAGATATGTATGGTAATTAGATCTTGATTTTTAATACTTTAGCTAGATGGCTATATAGGTATAGGTAGGATTCCTTATTTTTATTAAAGGATTTCTTTTATTCTTTATTATTGGTATTATTATTATTATTTAATTAATTAAATATTTTCTTATTTAGGCTTATATAGTTTTCTCCTTTTGAGCTCTTAGTTATCTTATTGCTGGGGCTATACTATTATCTATTTTTGTCTTTAATAAACTTTTTTAGGAAATTATTATATATTGTTCTTTTTACCTTAATATTATCTAGAGACTTTAGTCTATAGGCTTTAATATGCTTAGACTTAGAGGAAATATAGAATGGTCCTTACTATCTAGGTTAAAACTTTGCCTTTTGACTTATATTAATTAATTATTGTATATTATAGGTAAGTATTAAATTTCTTTCTTTTATAGGTATTTTTTTGAGTTAATAATAATTGGCTTTATTTAATTAATTAGCTAGTTTATATCTATATATAATAATATTTTGCTAAGCTTATATTATATTTTCTTTGTATTACTAGAGTATTTTAATTTAAGCTAAAAGTAGGTCTTCCTAAGAAAAGACTTAGTTTTAGTTGATTAATTACTATATTAGGGCAGTTATCTCTAATGAAAGGATTGGTTCCTATTTATGGAGTAGATAAAATGGTAAGAACCTATATAAGGATTGAATAATAACTTGGTTAATTAATAAGGCTTTATTTACTTTCTTTACCTATTATCTACTATTATTATTTTTATATTTTTTAAAGTAGATTATTAATAATATATAATTGGCTTTAATAAGGCTATTTGCCTTTGAGTTATAGGCTAAGATCTAGATATAGTAAATTCTAAGTTTATTTAGTATAATTTTAAGTCCTTTTAATTATTTTCTTTTATTATCTAAAATAATTATTAGGATTATTTTAAAATAATAGATTATAACTAATAGGAATTTCTTTATAGTTATAGTATTAAGGTTCTTAAGTATTATAGCTTTTATCTAATTGGTTAAGTTATAATGGGCTTTAATTAGGTAGTAATAATTATTATTAGTAGGAAGGTATTATATATTAAAATAGATCTTTATTATTGGGTATATGGGTCTTGATAAGGTTATTAGCTCTTAGGATTGCTATAGTATATATATTTAGTAAGCTAGGTACTATTAAACTATATTTCTTATATTGATCTATATATTAGCCTAGAAGTATTATTTTTGTAGGAGGTTATAAGTAATTTCTCTTTTTTTATGCCTTGATTTAGTGTAAATAAGCTATATTAGCTTTTATTGTGTTTTTTTGTTATTAATGATGAGTTAGGGTTCTTTGTACTAATACCTTAGGTATTGCTAGAGTTATTAGTCTTTTATGAAATGTATTTTTGCTTTATTTTTGAGCTTAGTATATTTCTTAGGTGTTAGATTGAATGGTCTTTTTAATGTAGAGAGAAATTATATTAGTCTCTTAGCTTTTAGTAAATATTTTAGTATAAGATAAGACTTTAGTCTATCTATATAGTCTCTTATAGTAATTGTATTAAGATAAAGATTAATAAACTTATTAATATCTATTTTTATAGTTATATTTATTTAATTAAATGGTCTTTTAGGCTTTTAAGATAGCCTATTGGCTATAGTATTAGCTTTTTTAGGTATATAATGAATTGTGAAGTTAAATAGTATAATATAGCTTAATTAGTAAATAACTAGAGCTCTAGGAATATTGTTAGTTCTTTTGTTGAGTTGATAAATAAGTACTTGTATATTAGTTTCTAATGTAAACCTAATTTTATAGATTAGATTTCTTAGTTTTTTAATTATAAAGAGAATAGCTTTGTATTTTTACTTAGTAGTATTATATTTTGCCTTAGTATTAGTTTATATATCTAATTTAAAGTATATAGGGTATTATTTTCTTTTGAAGATTTGTATTAGAATATAATCCTATTTAGTTAGATTGGTATTAATTATAAGAATGATTTTTTCTTCTTACTCTAAGTAGTCTAGGGTAATTAAGATAGATTAAGATATTAATTTGGCTTTAAGAGTATTAAGGGCTTTTTATTACTTAAGTCCCTATATAAATTTAATATCTTTTTTTAATAAAAATATAAGTAATTTTATAATCTAAGTAAAATATAGAATTTATTATCTATAGTATCTAATAAGTCCTAGGAAAGCTCTAATATAATTAATATTATTATAGTTAATCTATTTATTAACTTTAATAATCTTATTCTTTATTAGTCTTTTACTATAAATTCTATAGAAGTATTTTATTATAATAGTAGTTTTCTAATAGAACTAGGATTTTCTTTTTGCTATAGTGTAATTAGTAAGCTCTATATAAATTAATACTTTATTAATATTAACTAAGTATTTAAGAATATATCTTTATACTTTAGGTAAGATTTTTTTATTATTATATATTATATTTGGCTTTTTAATAGTAATATTATTTAGAAATAAATAGTAGATATTAAGAATTAGATTAAATAGGATTTTGGTAATAATTCTAATAAATTAGGTAATAGAATTTGTAGCTCTTTATAGTAGTATATATATTTTTAGTAAATTAATAGATATATTAAAGATTATTATATCCTTACTTTTTTTATCTAATAGTATTTAATTATATTTTAAAAAGAAGTTAAGTAATAATATTATTTAGTATATATTAAAGTCTAAGGAGAATTCTTTAGTATTAATAGGTACTAAGTTATTATGAATTATATATTTATTTATTTTTATTACTAAGTTAATCAAATAAAGCCTATTATTCTTTTTAGTAATAAAAAACCATAGGTTCTTATAGGAGGTATAATTCTCCTCTAAAACGCCATACTTTAACCATATTTATAATAACTTAATAACTTTATCTATAAGTCCTCTTAGAATTAGGATATTGCCTGCTTATTATGCCTTATGTTTAATAATTTGTATAGTTTAAGATGGTGCTATATAGAAATTAATTTTCCTATATTCCTTGAATTCCTAGGTAAGTATAGCCTCTTTATTATAAAGTATTTACTTAAAAATCTTTTATTTTTCTTTTATAAATATCTTATTTATTTAATTTAATAATGCCTTAAGTTAATTAGGCTTTAGTCTTAATTCTTTTTTAATAAGAAAGAATTTTGGGATAATATACTTAGAATAAGGGGAATCTTTCTCTAAGAGGCCTTACACTTTATTCCATTTATTAGTAAATTAATAAAGGTTTTCTTTAGGGATAAAATTATTTAAAGGGATATTATTTCTTGGATTTATTTTAACTTTTTTCTTTTTATAAAGGGTATTAATTTTAATTAATTTTTGTATTGGTTTAGGGCTATGCTTTAGTTAATTAAGTTCTTTCTTTACTATATTTAAATCCTTTATATAGCTTTTAATAGTTATTTTAAATATTAGTTTATAGATTTTTTTTACTAATTAATAGTTAATATATTAGATTAATTTATTATTAATATTTAATTTTAATGTATTATTAATATTAGTTAGATTAATATAGCTTTTATTAGTACTTTTTAATTTATCCTTTAGGCTAATTTTAGGTTTAGAAAGAAGGTTGATATTTATTTTTGGCTAGATGAGTTATTTATATCTAAATTTAGATTTATAAAGTTCTTATTTTAGATTACTATATCTATATATAATAACTTAAATATTATTAATTTAATATTTTATAAGTATAATATTAGTCTTTAATATATAATTAAATATTAGCTTAGAGAATTAAATAAAGGGTATATCTAGGATAAAGGGGATAATAGTATATTTATTAGGAGTAATATATATTTATTATATAATATATATATTTCCTATATAGATATTAATAATTATTTTACTAATTATAGAGATCTTTGTGTTTGAGTAGGAGGTTGTTTTTATGTGTATAGGTAAGTAGGTTAGGCTATATTAATTGGCTAGGTCCTTGGTAATAATATTCTTTTTAGAGCTAGAATTAATAAGTACCTTTATAAATAGACTATTTGCTCTTCCTAATTAAACTATAAGCTTTAAAAGATCTTAGTATTAAGCTAATATTTTATTACTAATAGTTATTAGATTTTTAAAGGCTATTATATTTATAAAAGGAATTATATTCTTACTTATTAAGCTATATAGGACTTCTTCTTAGATTTATCCTTTGAAGACTTTATTACTATTTTCTTCTATAAGATATTTATTAATCTATAATAACTTTATTAATTTTTTGATGGAGGTAGACTATGCCTAGGGCTACTTAGGAGTAGGTTTATTAAGCTTTGCTAGTTTTTTATATTCCTAAAAATTGTTTTCTTGGATATTTGGTATAGTAAGGTTAATATATAAAATCTTTGCCTTGGTATTATTTAATTAATTACCTTAGGACCTTTTTATATTATTATTATAGACCTAAATCTTATTTATTCTATTAAGGATATTCTAGTAATCCTTTATATAAATATATATAAGCTTAGAGTCAAGAGAAAAGAGTTCTTATAGGGATAAATTAAACTTTTTGTTTATACTTATTTTTTCTTAAAGTCTTTTAATAGTTTTTTTTTTAATTTTTTTTAAGTTTAGAATAGCTTATAATAAGTCCTTGGTTAAGGTTTTTTTGGCCTTTTTTTTTTTTTTTGTTAATATAAAGGAATCCCTTTTCTTATTAATTATAATAGTAATTATATTTTTAGGTTTATTTAGCTCTTAGAAGGTAATACTATAAGCCTATTTATATTTATGTGTATTAATTTATAGGGAAGTAATTTGAGCTTTTTGGTTTAATATCTTAAGGTTTTTGCTTAATATTATAATATTAGTAAAGGCTTTAGGTAATAGTTTATTTATATTAGCTAGAATAAATTATAATTTATGGTTTTTTTTAATAAACTTATTAATTAATTATTATTTATTTTCCTTTGGTTTTTATTTTTTTCTATTAATAGAGTAGTCTAATAATACTTTTGTAATTATATAAATCTTACTCTTAGGAAAGCTAAGTCCCTAGGTAATAATATAAGCCTTAAGTTTGCCTTTTCTCTTAAATAGAAATATTAGCTTTAGGGGTATAAGGTAGTTTTTTATTTATAGGGATCTAGAGCTAATCTTAAAGTATATTAGTTTTTTCTTTAAGTTAAAGTAGTGCTTTGGGTAGCTAGGAATACTATAACTAGGCTTTTTATAGTTTTAATAATTATTATTTTAATAATAGGAAATAATATTAATTATTATAGGGTAATTTTTTTTTATTTAATTAAATAATACCTTATTTACTTATCCTCTATTAAAGTATTATTATATTTTATAAAATTAGGTTTTAAGGTAAAGGTTATTATTATAGATCTTAGAGTGGTTAATTTATAGTTTATAGATTTGCTTAGTTAAGGTTTTAATCTACTTATTCTAAATGGCTTTTTTGATTAGCTATCTATACTTAATAATTATCTTTGGTATAGCTTCCTTAATAGGCCTTTAGATTACTATAGCCTCTCTTTCTAAGATAATAAGCTTAGATTATATATTAAAAAGCTAATAAAGTTTAATTTAGAAGTTAATTTTTATTTTTACTTAATTAAATAGTGCCTTATATCTAAGTTTAATAAGGTTATTGGGTAATTATTTATTGTCTTTATATATAGTTCTTTAGACTATAGGGGGTAATATATTAAAGAATATCTTTGCCTAAACCCTTAAATTCCTTTATAAATTAGGTTTAGCTTTTTTGTACTAGTAAATATAATTATATAGTTATTTCTTAATAATAGTAATATCTTTAGAGGGAGTTCTGGTATTAAGTTTTATAAGGTAGTCTTTAGGCTTATATAGCTATTTTTTATTATATTATTGGTAATAGCTCTTTAAAGCTTACTTAGCCTTTTCCTAGGTATTATATTACTTAATTTTATAAGTAATCTTATATAAGATTTTGGGAGTATAGTATTGGTTAAGATATTTTATTTTAATTTTATCTTTAGTTTACTAGTTATTTATATAGTAGTTATAGTATTTAAGGAATTAGCTTATATTATAGCTATTAAATTTCTTAGTAAATAGTATTATTATAAAAAGGTAATTTACTTATGCTTTTATAAGCTTGGCTAAGTAGCCTTTAATTATCTTAAAATGCTTAAATCTTTAGCTAGTACTATCTTAGGATCTATTAGCTATTTTAAAGTTTAAGTTTATTTAATTTAATAAAGCCTTAAGTATAATATTATTAGAAGGTATTTTTTCTTGCTTAGGAGTAGATATAGGTTTATTTTTATTTATATTATTTAGAGAGAAAGAGTCTTCTAGGGTATAGAAAGTAGGATTATTAGGCTTGCCTTTATTTAGTCTTAATCTATTATTAGATATTAAGAAAAGTAAAGCTTATTATTAGGAATTTTCTTTTTTACTATTATAGAGCTTTCTTTTATCTTTATTCTAGGTTAATATTATAATAATTATAATTATAATAGTATAGTTGCTAGTTATAATCTAGAATAGTAAAATAATAATAGCTTTTAATTAATTAAGGATATAATTTAATTATTGATATTTAGCTTATAAAGTTAATAGCTGGTGGCTTTATTAACTAAGGTTAATATTTTTCTTATTAATATATTATAACTAGGTCTTTAGGCCTATTTTCTTTTATAGTAGAAAAGGGTCTCTTAGGTGGCTAATATTTATTACTTGGCCTAGCCTATATTAATATATTTTTGTAAGGGGTTTTAAGTTTATTAGTTCTTAATTGCTTTTTTTTGCTTTATAAATTAGATTTAGTTATTAGGGCTTAGTGGATTATTTTCTTTAAAGTTGCTTTTTTACTCTTAGGGAGTTAGTAATATTTAATTTTTATAGTTAGTTAATTTTCCTTTAATTCTCCTGCCTTAAAGGTAAGTGAATAATTCCTTGTAAATTATAGTTTTATATAGCTTAAAAGTATACTAAAAGTGTTTAATTAAATATTCCCTTAAGGTAAATAGATGCCTTTAGTATTGTTTGGTTAGTTATATATTTGTGCTTATATAGGTATTATGAATTTAATTTTAATTCCCTACTATAATCTCTAATATATAGGAGTTATAAAATATTAAGAAAAAACTATATATAAAGCTGCTTTAAGGGGGAGGTTGAGTTTAGGGTAAGTTAGGGCCTCTTAGGGCGAAAGGCATTAGGTTTAAATAATAAAATAATGGCTATATTAGCTATTATCAAATAAATTAAAATATAGTTATAAAATCATTTGATTAAATGATCTCTTTTATAGGAACCTTTAAAATTAGTCTAGAAAATGTGAATTGAGATAAAGCTATTGTCTAAATCTTGGTGTTGAGAATACTGGGCTTTTATTGCCAAAACCGGTGTTGTAATTAGCTGACTAATATATAGGTCAGCATTATGTTCTTTCGTTATTCTGTTTAATTGATGTGTATTCATTTCTGACATAGTACCTAGGATATTATTGGCTTAATTATTAATCTAATAGACTAATACTTGTGAGTCTATCTTAAGAATAAAATAAACCTTATATAAATTACCTCTTATCTATCTAATTATATAAAAGAAGACTTTATATTCTAGCTTAATTATATTATATTTAAATTTAATACTTATCCATAGACTAGATTTAAATTAAATAGGATAATACTACCCATTAATAACTTATATTATAATAGCTCCCTATTCTATAATATTAGTATTGACTATTAAGATTATTTTATCTTTGCCTTCTAATAAATCCAAAGTGATTAGTATTAGGATTATTATTATCTTAGCCTTAAGAATCCTTATTATATTTATTTGATTATCTGCCTAGGTCTAAATAATATTTTTTTTTAGAAGAATTATTAAAGGTCCTATAATCTAGGTATATTTCTTAACCTATTATTAATAGTATTTTATTATACTAAAAAAAGCTTAGATTTCTAAGATATTATTATATTATTTTTATTTATTAATTTTAACCACTTTATTTTCTAGAGGCAACCATCTAGATATTCTATATATATATCCAATAATAAGTATAGACTTCTAGCAAAACTTTGACTTTTCTACTAAGATAATATATCTAGATAGCTTAATATTTAAAAGCATCCTATCTAGGTTAATTAAGTATTTAAGAATATAGTATTAAATACTAGGTATTATCTTTTCCCCTTTATACTTTATTTTTGGTCCTTTAATAGCTATATTATTAAGATAAGCCCTATAAACTTTAAGGAGAAGATTAAATAAGATTTTAATAATAATTTTAAAGAATTATATAATTAAATTAATAGCTTTTTAAGGCAAAGTATATATCCTTAAGAGACTAATTAGTATATTAAATATAATTATATTTTAACTTTTTATATTAAAAGGTATTTAATTATATTCTAAGAAGAAGTTTAATAATAATAATATCTTATATATTCTAAATTTAATAAAGAATTTTTTTGTCTTAAGTAGAATTAACTTATCTTAAATAGTATATATATTAAATTTCTTAGCCAAATTAATTAATTATAATCCTTTATCCTTTTTAGTAATAAATATAAATAGATTATAATAGACTATATAAGACTCTTCTAAAATACCTTTTTTTATCCTTAATCTTAAGATATTAATTACTTTTACTTTTAGACCCTTAGGTATTAATATATTCCTAGTCTACTAAGTAAAATAAATAATAATCTTAATAATCTATAGTAAAGTAACTTTTAGATTTAGCTTTCTATACTCTTTAAAGTCCTATATAAGAATAACTTTATAATTATAAAGAATACTAAGGAAAATATCCTTCTTAGTATTTATTAGGATATTCTATACCTAATTAATTAATACTTAAAGCCTATTCTTATATAATCTCTTTTTTTTTTTTATTTTAAAGAATTTAAGTATAATATACTCTAAGTACTTACTTTATTCTTCTAAGAACTCCTTTACCTTATTCTACCTTTTCTCTTTCTAGTATAAATCTTTATTAGGCACTAATCTATCTAATAAAATATTATTAAAAGAATTAATCTTATTAGCCTTCTATTTATATATTATATTAATCTATATTTCTTTCTTTCTACTCTCCTTATTAATTCCTTTCCTTCTTAATATATAAAAGCCTTTCTTAGCCTTTAATATATTTATATAATATATTTCTAATTAATAAATAACTATTTCCTAGATAATAATTTTAGTAAATACTTTATTAATTTAGCTAATTAAATAAAGATTATTATCTTTCTCTAAGCTCTAATAATCTAGGTATAAGGGCTTAGAAAATATATTAATACTTATTATAATAAACCTTAATCTAAATTATTAAACTAAGATCTATTCTACTTAGTACCCTTAATAATTAAGGTAATTACCTTTATTAAGTCTAAGTAATATATAATTTATAAAAAACTATCTTAAATTATATAATTAAATAATAATTTAATTATTTAAATAAAAGGTATACTAAGGATAAATTATATAGAGATAAAAGATTTAGGTATAATATATACTTAAATAAAAATATTAATATTCCTAAGATATATTTAAAAGGCCATTTCTTCTAATAAACTAGTTTTATTATTTATATAGAATATAATTAAAGCTTTAATAGGCTTAATATTAAGCTTTAACCTCTTTACTATTTAATTAAATATAATATTCTCTTTAAAACTAGAGTTAATAAATACTTCCTAAATAAAACTATTAGAATTACTTAATTAAATATAAATCCTTAGTAATTCTTACTATAATCCTAAGGATTTCTAAAGAATAAATTATAATATAATAATAAATACTTATAATATAAATTATCTTTAAATAATTAATAGATTAAAATCCTTATATATTAGGTTCTTAACTATCCTTATAAAAACCTTTATAACTTTATAATTATTATTAACAAAATATTTACCTTCCTTAATATTACTATTTATTTTTACATTTTCTAGTAAATCCCCTTTATTAGGTTCTAAAATATCCTTATTATCCTACCTAAGACCTAAGAGGCTATTAAAGAATACCTCTAAATAAGATTTTAGGATCTCATCCCTAAAAATTAGATTAATAAAGATCTTACCAATATTAGATTTAGCTATTAGTTTTTAATTAACCTATTATAAATAATTAATTCTAAGGGCCTTATTTAAAAGCACCTCCCCAATTACTTTGCCCAAAATAGGCTATAATCTAATTACTTCTTTAAAAAAGCAAAACTTAGTATTAAGGATCCTTACTATAAAAAACTATATAATCTCAACCTACCTTAATTTTAACCCACCTATATTAAAATCCTTAAAAATAACTTTAGCAAATTCTTAATCTCTTAATAAGTCCCTATTTAGGATCCTAGGAATTAGTTTTAGTCCTCTCTTTTCTTTTCTTCCTTCCTATTCATCTAGTTCTACTCTTTACCTTTTATTAGCATTTATATTAATATTAATATATATAATACCTAATAATATTAATTAATCCATTTAATTATAAAATACTAAATCTCTAAAAACTCTTATAAAAATAATATAAAACCCTAAGCCTTTTAAATACCTTTAATCTTAAGGATCTTAATTAAGGCTAATATTTTTAAATATAAAATTAGTATTATACTTAATAAAGTTATTAATAGCTTAAGTTTCCTCTTTAGTAAGCCTAGCTAGATACTTAAACTTCAAATAATTCTTAAGCTTCTTAACCATCTAGTATAACGGTGGCTGGAGGGACATCAGTGGCTAGGAGGCTGTGCCTACCAGTAAAGGAGTTAGTGATATAAAAAGGGACATTCTGTTTACTTAGGTAGATAATCAAGGATTCCCCCCCCCTTTAACTTATATCCCAAGTTTTAAGAGTATTAATCTCATTATAAATTTTTAATTTTTATTTTATATTATATTAATTATATTTATTTAAACTATCTATTTAGCTAAATAACTATCTTTATATCTAATTTTTACCTTTTCTTTTTATCTTTCTAAGTTTCTAATAGCTTGACTATATCTAAGCACCCCTATAGGATAATAGCTTAGATATTAATATTATTTCCCTTTACTAAATTTAGAGATTATAATAAGAAGATAAAAGTCTAATCTAATTAATCTAATTAATCAAAAACTAAATTAATACTACTTAGCTATTAAAAATAAGGACCTAAAAAAAGAAAAAATATAAATATTATTTTTAGATAGGGCTCTTAAAAACCTTAAATAAAAAAATTACCTTACTAAAGTAAGTACCAAAAATAAGAAAATTCTTAAGAAAAAGAAAAAAAGGTATTAATTTAAGTATTAAGAGTAAAATAATAAAGCTATTTATATACTATAAAGGAATTATTCTTAGTAGTACAAAAAGATTCTACCTAGCTCTAGTAAAATATTAGATAATAAAAATTTTAATAAAATTAGAGAGGCTTAGCTATAGAAATCTAAAGTAATTATTTATTTTTATCTATAAAAAAAATAAAAAAAGCTCTAATAATCTAATTAAAAACCTTAAATACAATAGTAATTAATTAAATAATTAGTTAATAGAAATCCTAGTAATACTGGTTTAGTTCTTTACTAAAAACTATATAATTTTACTAGGAATAGCTTTTATAGCCTAGAGCTATTAAGGCTAAGATTTAAAATCTTATATACTTAAAAAAATTTCTAATAAATAAAGATTTATACCTAGATCTTTAAAGTATATTTAATTAAATTATATTTAATCTTTATAATATATAAATAAATCTTTAATTTTCTTTTAAGTACCTTAATAATAAATAACTTTTAATTCTTAGTATAATAATTAATTAGTAAATACTATTACTACCTAATAATAATCTATAAGAAAAAACTTAATTCTTCTTTAATTAAGTTTAAGATAAGGAATTTACTTAAAAAATCCATTAATTATAAGTATAAATATCCTAATAGATACTAAAATACTAATTTCACCTAAACAAAAAAAGCTAAAAGCCCTAATAATAAAACTAGCTATTATATTAATCTTTAATTAGGTCTTTATTAGCAAGGATATATCTCTCTATATGATTATATTGGACTAATATATTAATAATAAAAAAATAGATTATAAAAAGATTAAAAGGCTAATCCTCTCTAATATATATTTAAATGTTTTTTAATAAATAGAGTAAGTATTAAATATAAAGGACTAGAAGAAAAATAAAAAGTCCTTAATTAAAATCTTCTAAGGCTAAGATAGGCATAAGGACAAAGATCTAGCTTAATAGCTATAGATAATAAACTCTATACCTATCCAAAGTAATAATATAGGTTATATATCTAGAGAGCTATTTAAATATATATTCCTTAATTAAGAAATTAATCCCATAGAATAAAAAGCATTAAAAGCCTAGTTAATTACTCTAATAAACATTCTACCTATAGATATTATTATATCTATCTACTAATAATTAAGAAAAAATCCAAAAGAATTACTTAAAATAGAGTATTTAGTACTTATAATATTAATTAAGAAGTATTTAAATATAGAACTATATATCTAGAAATTTAGTAAAAACTAATTATAGCCACTAATATACTAGAGTAAACAAATAGTTAAATAAAATAATAAGCCTTAGCCTAGCTCTTAATATAATTATTGCTAAAATAAAGAAAACTTTATAATAGATAATAATATATTTATATTAATAGACTAGATTAATAAGCTTACTATTATTATTATCTAAGCTATTTAAAACTAAGATTAAAGGCTTTAGTAGCTTAAAATAAATTAAAAAAAGTAAAGCTCTCTTAGAGAAATAATATTAAAAATTAATATGATTTATAAAGTTAAGCTTAAAAATTATATTAATTATACTAAAAATAAAATCCTAATAATAAATATAATAAAGAAAAATATCTTTTATTGGTTTTATAGAGATTCTAGTTATTTTCCAAATAAATACTTTATACTAATAAATTACCAAAAAAAGGATATTTATAACTATTTACCTTACTTTAGACTTTTATAGCTAGGAAAATATAAATATTCTTTGTCTCTAAGATTAGATTCTATATTTATAAGGATTTACTTTAATATTATAAGGATAATAGTCTTATAGATTAAGAGGTTTCTAGACTTAGAGATTATTTAGATAGCTAAGAAACTTAAGAATTATTTAAAGTTTAAGTACCTAGCTAGGCCTATTAAAGAGGAAGCTTAAGTTATTAATAACTTTATTAAGTATAATACTAATCCTATATTCAAAAGCATTAGCCTTAATTAAGATCCTTAAGGTTAAAGGTGCTTAAAAGGCCTAGGGTTTTATATTATTCTTATAAGAATCTTTAGAGACCTAGTATTTTATAATTAAATAGATTAATTAATACTATTGGGCATTATGTATACTAATATTAATATAAATACTAATAAAAGGCAAAAGGTAGAACTAAATAAATAAAAAGGAAGAAAGGAAGAAAGAGAACTAAAACCAATCCCTAGGATCCTAAATAGGGACTTACCAAAAAATTAAAAGCTTACTAAAGCTATCCTTAAAAATCCTAATATAGGCAGATTAAAACCAAAATAGATTAAGATTATATAGTCTTTTATAGTAAGAATCCTTAATATTAAGCTTTACTCTCTTAAAAAAGTAATTAGATTATAACTTATTTTAGGCAAAGTAATTAAAAAAATATTCTTAAATAAGGCCCTTAAAATTAATTACTTATAATAGATTAATTAGAAATTAATAACTAAATCTAATATTAATAGAATTTTTATTAATCTAATCTTTAAGAATAAGATCCTAAAACCTTATTTAAAGGTATTTTTTAATAGTCTTTTAGGTCTTAGGTAGGATAATAAAGATATCTTAGAACCTAATAAAGGGGATCTACTAAAAAATATAAAAATAAGTAATAATATTAAAAAAAATAAATACTTTATTAATAATAATTATAAAATTATAAAGGTCTTTATAGGGATAATTAAGAACCTAATATATAAGGATTTTAATTTATTAATTATTTAAAGATGATTTATATTATAAGTATTTACTATTATACTATAACCTATCCTCTAGAAATCCTTAGGACTATAATAAGAATTACTAAGGATTTATATTTAATTAAATAATCCTAATAGTCTTACTTGGGAAATACTTATTAACTCTAGTTCTAAAGGGAATATTATATTCGATTAGATAGTAGAGAGATTAAAGCTTAATATTAAGCCTATTAAAGCTTTAACTATATCCTATACAAATAATAAAATTAGTTTATTAGAAAAGATAGCCTTCTAAATGTACCTTAGGAATATTAATATCTTTATTTAAGTATTGTGTTGGGGATGAATACATATTAATTAAACGGAATAACAGAGGAATATAGTGCCGGCCTGTATGTTAGTTAGCTGGTTATAATACCGGCTTTGGCAATAAAAGCCCGATGGTCTTAATACCAAGATTCAGATAGTAGCTTTGTCTTAATTTACATTTTCTAGACTAATTTTGAAGATTCCTATAAGAAAGACCATTTAATTAAATAATTTTATAACTATATTTTAATTTATTTAACTATAGCTATTATAGCCATTATTTTATTATTTAAACCTAATACCTTTTACCCTAAGAAGCTTTAATTTACTCTATATGTAACCTATGCTTAAAGTAACTTTGTATATGGTTTTTCCTTAATATTTTATAATTCCTATATATTAAAGGTTATAATAGGGAATTAAAACTAGATTCATAGTGCCTGCATAAGTGCAAATACATAACTAACCAAATAATACTAAAGGCATCTATTTGCCTTAAGAGAATATTTAATTAAATACTTCTAGTATATTTCTAAGCTATATAAAACCATAATTTATAAGGAATTATTTATTTATCCTTAAGGCAAAAGAATTAAAAGAAAATTAATTAATTATAAAAATTAAATATTATTAATTCCCTAAGAATAAAAAAGTAACTTTAGAAAAAATAATCTACTAAGCCTTAATAATTAAATCTAATTTATAAAGTAAAAAAAAGTAATTAAGAACTAATAAACTTAAAACCCTTTATAAAAATATATTAATATAAGCTAGGCTAAATAGTAAATATTAGCTATCTAAGGGATCTTTTTTTATTATAAAAAAAAATAGGCCTAAAAACCTAATTATAATATATTAATAAAGAAAATATTAATCTTAGTTAATAAAATTATTAGCTATTAATTTTATAAACTAAATATTAGTAATTAAATTATATTCTTAATTAATTAAAAGTTATTATTATTTTATTATTTTAAATTATAATTAATAATTATATTATTATAATTATAATTATTATAATATTAATCTAAGATAAAAATAAAAAAAAGCTTTATAATAGTAAAAAAAAAGATTCCCAATAGTAAGCTTTATTTTTCTTAATATCTAATAATAAATTAAGACTAAACAAAGGCAAGCCTAATAATCCTACTTTTTATATTCTAAAAAACTTTTTTTCTTTAAGTAATATAGACAAAAATAAACCTATATTTACTCCTAAGCAAGAAAAAATATCTCCTAATAATATTATACTTAAGACTTTATTAGATCAAATAAACTTAAACTCTAAGATAGCTAATAGATCCTAAGGTAATACTAGCTAGGGATCTAAGTATTTTAAGATAATTAAAGATTACTTAGCTAAGCTTACAAAAACACAAATAGACCACCTCTTTATAATAATACTATTTACTAAGAAGTTTAATAACTATAATATAAGCCAATTCCTTAAATACTATAACCACTATATAAATAGCTAGTAAGCTAAAGATAAAGTTAAAATAAAATACTTTAATTAATACTATACTCTTAAGATCTTATATAAGATTATTTATGAGATTAAGTAATATAATACCTAGGAAAAGGCTAAGTAAGCTTTAAAAAGCTACTACTAATAATATAATAAAAAATAATTATATAAGCCTAAGGACTATCTTATAGAACTTAATACTAAAATTCCCTTTAAAGATATTATTACTATTAAAAAATAACTATATAATTATATTTACTAATATAAGAAAGCTAAACCTAATTTATAAAGGGATTTAAGAGTCTAAACAAAGGTATTTTTTAATATATTATCCCTTATAATCTAAAGAACTATATATAAAGATAATAAATAATTACCTAATAACTTTATTAAACTTAGGTATAAGATACTATTTAATTAAGCAAAAATAAAAATTAATTTTTAGATTAAACTTTATTAACTCCTTAATATATAATCTAAGTTTATTACCCTAGAAAGGAAGACTATAGTAATCTAAAGGCCTATTAAGAAAGCTATACCAAAAATAATTATTAAATATAAATAGCTAATTAAAAAAGCCATTTAAGATAAATAAATTAAAATCTTAACTAAATAAATCTATAAACTATAGATTAATTACTCTAAGATTTATAATAATAATCTTTACCTTAAAATCTAATTTTATAAAATATAATAATACTTTAATAAAAAATAAATAAATAAAATATTATTTAATTAAATAAAAGAAAATTATCCTATAATAATTAATATTATTTTTTATTATTAAAATAATAATTATTAAAATTATAGGAAGCCTAATTATAATATTCCTAATTATCTAAAGTACTACTTTAACTTAAAAAAAAAACTAATATACTTTAAGACTAGCTCTAGATCCCTATAAATAGGAAACTACCTTATACTCCTAAAGCTAGTATTTCTATTTAAGAAAAAAGGCAAACTTAAGACTTATACTATTGCCTAGGGACTTAGCTTTCCTAAGAATAAGATTTATATAATTATAAAAATATTATTAAATTACTTTATTAATAGAAAAAAGTAAAAATTAAGAGAGAATAAATAATAATTAGTTAATAAGTTTATTAAAAAAAACCATAAATTACAATTCATTCTAGCTAATATAAATAAACTATTACCTAAAGCCTCTACTAATATTATAATATTAAGCAAAGACCTTAAGATATTAGACTAAAAGGCTTAAATTATTTCCCTATAAATTAATATATATAAATATAAGCAGGCTTATAGTATTGCCTTTTAAGAGCTAGATAAACCTAAAAATATAATTACTATTATAATTAATAAGAAAAGGGATTTCTTTATATTAGTAAGAAAGAAAGAGGAGGCTAAAAAGATCTTAACCAAAGACTTATTATAAGCTATTCTAGACTTAGAAGAGATTAAAAGAGAGACTATTAGAAGACTTTAAGAAAAGATAAGCATAAACAAAAAATTCAACTTATCCCTACAAGAACTCTTTTCTCTTAATCTTAAGCTTATATATATCCATATAAAGGACTACTAAAATATCCTTAATAGGATAAGTAAGGTTTAGGTCTATAATAATAATACAAAAGAATCCTAAGGTAATTAATTAAATAATACTAAGGCAAAGATTTTATATATTAACTTTACTATACTAAATATCCAAGAAAATAACTTTTAGGAATATAAAAAACTAGCAAGGCTTAATAAACCTATTCCTAAGTAGCCCTAGGCATAGTCTACCTTTATTAAGAAGTTAATAAAGTTATTATAGATTAATAAGTATTTTATAAAAGAAAATAATAATAAGATCTTTAAAGGATAAGTCTAAGGAAAAGTCTTATATAGCTTAATAAGTAAGAATATAATTCCTTTTATAAGTATAATAACCTTTAAAAATCTAATAATTATTAATAGTAAAGTATTAGCTTAATACTAAGATCTTCTAAAGCTTATAATTTAATTAGAAAGAGTAGATAGTCTATTTATAAAGGTATTTATTAATTCCAGCTCTAAAGGGAATATTATTACCAAGAACCTAGCTAATTAATATAGTCTAATCTACTTACCTATATATATAGAAATGATCTCCTACTCAAATACAAAGATCTTTATAATTAGCAAAATAATTATTAATATCTATATAGGAAATATATATATTATATAATAAATATATATTACTCTTAATAGATATATTATTATTCTCTTTATCCTAGGCATATCCTTTATTTAATCCTCTAAGTTAATATTTAATTATATATTAAAGACTAATATTATACTTATAAAATGTTAGATTAATAATATTTAAGTTATTATATATGGATATAGTAATCTAAGATAGGAACTTTATAAACCTAGGTTTAGGCATAAATAACTTATCTAGCTAAAAATAAATATTAATTTTCTTTCTAAACCTAAGATTAGTCTAGAGGATAAATTAAAAAGTACTAATAAAAGCTATATTAATCTAGCTAATATTAATAATATATTAGAATTAGATATTAATAATAAATTAATCTAGTATATTAATTATTAATTAGTAAAGAAAATCTATAAGCTAATATTTAAAATAGTTATTAAAAGCTATATAAAGAATTTAAATATAGTAAAGAAAAAACTTAATTAATTAAAGTATAGCCTTAAACTAATATAAAAGTTAATTAAGATTAATACCCTTTATAAAAAGAAAAAAGTTAAGATAAATCCAAGGAATAATATTCCTTTAGATAATTCTATCCCTAAAGGAAATCCTTATTAATTTACTAATAAATAAAATAAAGTATAAGGCCTCTTAGAGAAAGATTCCCCTTACTCTAAGCACATTACCCTAAAATTCTTTCTTATTAAGAAAAAATTAAAACTAAAGCCTAATTAACTTAAGATATTATTAGATTAAATAAATAAGATACTTATAAAAGAAAAATAAAAGATTTTTAAGTAAATATTTTATAATAAAAAGGCTATATTTACCTAGGAATTTAAGGAATATAGGAAAGTTAATTCCTATATAGTACTACCTTAAACTATATAAGTTATTAAGTATAAGGCATAGTAAGTAAATAGTATTCTAATTCTAAAAGGACTTATAGATAAAATTATTAAGTTATTATAAATATGGTTAAAGTATAGTATCTTAGAAAAGAGTTATACCTTCTATAAGAATCTATAGTTCTTTATTACCAAAAAAGATAATAGGCTTTATTTAATTAATTTAGTAATAAAAATAAACAAATATATAATTTATAATAGCTTAGTACCTATTAATACTAAAGAATTCTCCTTAGACTTTAGTATATACTAAATAATATTATTACTTAATTTCTTTTTAAGATATAACTAAATACTATTAGATAAGAAAAGCAAAGATATAATAATCTTTAATATATTTATTAGCTTACTAAGAATATATATACTATTATAAAGAGCTATAAATTCTATTGCCCAATTTATTAGGATTATTACTAAGATTTTATTTAACCTAATTCCTAATATCTACTACCCATTTCTAGATAACATTACTATTAAAGGGCCAAATATAATATATAATAATAAAGAAGTCTTATCTAGAGTATAGAAATATATTCTTAAATACTTAGTTAATATTAATAAAGTATTAACTCATATAGAGCTTGCTAATTATACTATAGTAAAAGGAAAATCCTAGTTCTATTAAAAAACTACTATTATAATAAAATACCTTTGTAAAATCTATAGTAAAAGACTAGTAAAGGATAAAATTATTAAAGTTAATGAGTAGATTAATTATAATAATATTGGTTATATTAGAGCTTTCCTAGGACTTATTAGGTACTATAGATAATAGATTCTATATTTTACTTAGATTGTAAAGTCACTTATATTCTTATTAAAGAAAAATATTAAATTTATATAGGAACTTAAGCAATAAAAAGCCTTTAATACCCTTAAAGCTAAACTAATATCTTAATCTATCTTAATTACCCTAGACTACTTAGAATAAAAAGAAAAGATTATTCTTATGGTTAATGCCAGTTTAACTAGATGGGGTTATATCCTAATGTAAGTTTTCAAAGGAAAATAATACCCTATATACTTTAAATTAGGTATATAGACTAATACTAAGGCAAAATATAATGCTATTAAGCAGGAATATAGAGTTATTTTCTTTATAGTTAGAAGACTAAGGAGTTTAATTTATAGAATTAAGTTTATATTAAAAACTAATATATAAATACTTATTTATTAATTTAATAAAAAAACTAATAATATTCCTAGAGCTCTAGTTATTTGCTAGTTAAGCTATATTATACTATTTAACTTTATAGTTTATTATATACCTAGAAAAGCTAATACTATAGCCAATAGACTATCTTAAAAGCCTAAGGGACTATCCAATCAAATAAATATAGCTATAGAAATAAATATTAATAAGTTTATTAATCTTTATCTTAATATAATTACTATAAAAGACTATATAAATAAGCCAAAGTCCTACCTTATACTAAGGTATTTGCTAAAAGCTAAGAAACTAGTATAATTCCTCTTTATATTAGAGAGACCATTTAATCTAATACCTAAGAAATATACTAAGCTCAAAAATAAAGCAAAAATATATTTTATAAAAAGCTAATAACTTTAATAATACCTAAAATATTAATATAAAAAACCTTAATTTATTATTAATAATAAGAAAATATAATAAAAGCTAGTATAGCTTGTTTATACTAAATTAGGATATAAAGAAAAGAAAATTACTTATAATCTCCTACAAAAATAATATTTCTAGGCTAATATATAGATTAATATAAGAAATATAGTTTAATAGTACCTAGCTTACTAAATATATATACTATAGTAATCTTAAGAGCCAATAACCTTATCAAGACCCACATACCTAATAATAAAGGTCTATTTTAATACACAATACCTTTCTATTAATAATAATTATTATTACCTAATTAAAGCCTATTATAACTTAATTGGTTAGATAGAAATTATAGTACTCAAAAACCTTAATACTATAATTATAAAAAAATTCCTATTAGTTATAATCTATTATTTTAAGATAATCCTAATAGCTACTTTGGATAATGGGAGAGAGTGATTAAAGGGACTTAAAGCTATATTAAATAAACTTGGAATTTACTATATCTAGATCTTAGCCTATAATTTAAAGGCAAATAGTCTTATTAAAGTTAATTATATATTATTAATAATTTACTTTAAAAAGCATAAAAATAATAATGGTAGATAATAGGTAAAAAAGGTAAATAAAGCCTTATTAGCTAACTAAGTTACTATTTAATTTTTGCATAAATTCTTACTATTTTATCTATTTTATAAATAAAAACTAATTTTCCTATTAAAAATAATTACCCTAATATAGCAATTAATTAATTAAGACTAGGTCTTCTTTTAGGAAGACCTATTCTTAGCTTAAATTAGAATACTCTAGTAATATAAAGAAAATATAATATAAGCTTAGCAAAAGATTATTATATATAGATATAAACTAGCCAATTAATCAAACAAAGCCAACCATTATTAACTCAAAAAAATACCTATGAAAGAAGGAGATTTAGTATTTATCTACAATATATAGTAATCTATTAATATAAGTTGAAAAGCAAAGCTTTAATCTAGATAGCAAAGATTATTCTATGTTTTCTCTAAATCTAAATATATCAAAGCCTATAGATTAAAGTCTCTAGATAGTATTAAGATAAAAGAAACAATATATAGCAATTTCCTAAAAAAGTTCATTAAAGACAAAAGTAAGTAATAGTATAGCCCTAGCAATAAGACAACTAAAAGCTTAAAAGAAAAAGATTATATAAGCCTAAGTAAAGAAATATTTAATTAATTAAATAATAATAATAATACTAATAATAAAAAATAAAAAAAGTCCTTTAATAAAAATAAAAAGTCCTACCCATACCCACATAGCCATCTAGCTAAAACATTAAAAATCAAAATCTAATTACTATATATATCTAAGTAATAGAAGGCATAATATTAAAGAGTTAATAATTAATAATTATATTATCCTACTAGCAAAAATAAATATTATTTTTATTAGTATAAGGAAGGGGTAATAAAGTAAGAATATAAAATTATAATTATAAGTATAAAAATAAAAAAAAAAACCATAATATTTACCTAAAAAGTATTAAAATAAAAAAAAATACTATAAAATCTTAATAATTTTATATAAATTATTAAATTAATTTAAAATTAAGATTATATACTTAAGAATAAGAGCTTAGGCTAATCTTAGGAAATATTCCTAGTACCCTAAGATCTAATACTAAAATTCCTAAATTATCAAAAACTTAAAATAGATAATCTAAGGATATAATAAAAATATACCAAATAATCTATTAAATATAGCAAATTAACTATTAAATACTTAAGAAGCTATAAATAAATAAATAAATACTATACTATAAATATATAGATATTAATACTAGATATAGCACTATATAGGATAAGATAACTAAATAAGTAGAGCAAGATTTAATTAATTGAATATTACTATATAACTACCTAGTTCAAATTATCTATAATATCCTTAAAACCCTTATACCCTTTTTTCCTATCTTTTATAATTATTTTCTTAGCCTAATTAATAGTAGACTTTAATGCTTTTCTAAAAAGGTTATAAATAAGCTTATAAGAGATATAAGGGTATGTTTTATAATTGAGAAAATAGGGCTTAGTAGAATTATACTTAGTAAATATAAATTTGGTATTTTTGCCCTAAAAAAAAAGATTATTTTTACTAATACTCAAAAGATTATTAAACTAATAACCAAGGAACCCAATCTAATTATAATTAGGATAATTATTCTAAGTATAATTAGAATATTAACTATCAAAGAATTCTTTAGCTAAGTAATAAAAAGAAAAAAGTATTAAAATATACTCCTAGTAAATAATTACTATAATAGTATATAAATAAATATATTAACTATAGTATATAGGATTGGTATAACCAATAAAAGAGATTAAGAGGCCTTTAAGATATTCTGGTTGCTTATGAACCTAGTATATAAAATACTTATTATAGAAAGTATAAGCTATAGAAATATAGATTAATTAGAGAATAAAAGATTTAATTATATAAAGGCACTTAATACCCTTAGTAAGAATAACATTATTATAAAGGCCTATAAAAAAATTAGTTATTATTTCTTTAACTTACTATAGGCTTTTATCTTTAAAGGTAACCTTAATATAAAAAAGTATACTAAGGCAATCTAAGGCAAAATAAGAATATAGCCAAAAGTCTAAGGAATTTTAGATTTATAATATATAAAACTATTAAATTAAGTAAAATTAAAGAAAATAAGATTATTATATATAAATTTCTAAATATTAGGATAGATATAAATATTACTAGTATAAATATTAGTATAATTGCTAGAACTCAAAGGATTATCCTATTTAAAATAAACCTTAAGGGGAAAATAAATAATTAAAAAAATATTTAAAAGTAAAGCTTAAGTCTTTTTCTTTACTATCTCTAAGTATTCTAAATAATTAAGGTTTAATATAATAATAAAAAATAAAGAAAATAAATATAAAGGTTTAAAGGTATAAATAATAAAAAAAAGCTTAATAAAGAGTATATAATAAAGGAAATAAGTATAAGTATTTGATTAAGTAAAATAAAACTTGGTATTATTATATAAGCTAATTAGGAAAAAGCTTAATATAGGCTTGATTTACTAAATAAAGGTAAGTACCTAAGGTAATAAATAAAAAGGCTTAAATAAGTTAAATTAAACTTTTTAAAGCTTTCTTATATATATATATATATACATAAGCCTTTACCTATACTAGTCTAATTAATAATATTATTTCTCTTATTTCCTTAAAGTAATAATTATATTAAATAGCTATTAGCTAATTACTCTACCCCTATAAGTTTATATTGCTCTTTTAAAAGCCTATTAAGTCTAGAACTTATATTCTTATCTTTTGCTTTATCTATAATAATAAAGAAATATTATTTCTTGTTAAAGATTTATTATTTATAAGCTATACTCCCTAGATTATATTTACTTATATTAATAAACTTTTTTATTTTCTTACTTTAATATTAAAAATAGCCTTCTTTGTATTTGATTAAATAGCCTTACTTTAATAAAGTTTTCTTAATTTATAGATTAACTAAAGATATCTAACCTAATAGACTATCCTAAAGGAAATAATTGCTTTTGTGCTTATAATTATAAGATAGTTTACTAAGTGGGATATATGGTATAGGAATTTAGTATTAAAGATCTTATTAATAATAATAAAGAGTATACTTTTTTTTTCTTTGCTAAAATACTTAAATATTAACTAAATTAATTTTAATTTTACTTTAATTAAAGTTACTAGGACTAGAAATACCCTATTTATTTTTTTTTAATTAATAAGCCTTCTAATATTAATAATAAAATTATATATATCTATGAAAATTACCTTTTTAAATTTATTATTTATATAAAGAATTTCTATAATAAACTATTTTATAAATAGGATCTACTTAATATAATAGTTAGTATATATAAAAGAATAAGCCTTAATTATAATTTACTTAATATTATAATATATATCCTTTTAAATAATATAAAAGATATAATCCTAATATTACCTAGTATACTTTAGCTTAAAAATATTTAGCCTTTTAGAAATAAAGATAATAGTACTATTTAATTAATCTCTATTTTATCTAAGGATATCTATAAAGTTCCACTTTAAAGTAATTTAAATAAGATATTTAGATATAAGTTTTACTAAGAGTTTTGTTTTGCTATATATAATAAACAATTCTTTACTATAATTATATAGTTTAAATATATTAATTACTTTATAATTATTTTATTTGATAGGGGACTAAGTTAATTATATATTTATAATAGCCTTTATAATAATAATTAAGATCTTTAATTCTATACTATAGAATATATTTTTTAAAAAGCTCTAGCTAGAGCTATGCTTGTCTATAATTTCTCTATCTATAGAATGCTAATAATACCTTAAAAGAGTAGTTGGAAAGGTAATTACCTTACTATCTTTACTCTATAGTTTAATTTCTATAGTTAAATTAATTTAAGCTATTATAAGCTTATATAGATTTATAGAATTAAGAATATTATATTTAACTTAGAAGAAGAAAGTAGGCTGTTTACTATGCTTTGCCTTATCTATAGAGATTAGCTTATTGCTCTTTGGTAATAAGATACTTATAAGGAAGGTTTTTTATTTATTAGAGACTTTTTTTAAGTAGTGGTCCTAAAAGAGCTAGGTATATAAGATTATGTATTTAAACTTAGCTCTAGACTTATATAGCTTTCTTTAATTAAATAAATATCTTCTTATCCTAAAGGTTTTTATATTACTAATAAAATATTTATTGATCTTAGTGGCTAGTAATTTATGGTCTTTAAGATATATAAGCCTAAATTTAGCTATAAAGCTAGTAGAACTATATATTCTTAAGGCCTTTAAGTCTTTTTATTATACTCTAATTAAGATATTATTTATATTAATTACCTAATATTCCTTAAGGTAGAGCTTAAATATATTAATATGTTTGCCTGGCAAGGAATTAGGATTATAGACTTTTAGATAATAGGGTGGGGAAGGCTGAACCTAGATACCTTAGTATGGGAAAAAAAGCTAAATTGGGATCTAAGTATTTATAATGATATTAATAGTAAAGATAATTAATAAAAGGGATCTAGCTAAGTGGGATTATCTAATTAAACTAAGATAAATCCTAAGAATCTCTTGACTAGGCTAGGAAAGAAAGGTACTAAAGATCCTATGCTTGATTAATATATTTTCTAATGTGAATGTCTAGTAACTTATTTTGCTATTTAGTGTATACTCTAAGTGTAAGATAATAAGTTATAAAGTAATATAAGGAATATAGGCGGTCTATTTAATTGTGCTAAGTTAAAAGCTATTTTATTGCCTTATGGTCTTGGAATGAATAAAGGTTAATACTTATGCTAAAGTTAGCCTATTGTATCTTTACTTTTATCTATTATTAGATTAGAATAATTAAATAAGCTTAAGTATAAATTTAATTATACTAAAGTTTTTTTAAAATCTTTGCCTATAGTTTATATAATTGAGAATATAGGGTGGATTAAGGATAGAGTTAAATGTCTTTTTATTGCTAAGAAATCTTAAGAATAATTTAATAAGGCATCTAAGAAAAATATTAGAAAAATAAAAAAGAAATTAAATTAGAATATATTTAATTAAATTAATTTGCTGGAGATTAAGGGATAAATTATCTTAAAGTTATTTATATTTAATACTTAGGCTATATATATTCCTTAAGAAATAATAAATAAAGGTATTTAAAAGACTTTAAGAGAGCTTATAATTAGTAAGAGGGATTAATATACCTTTGTATAGAAGTAGAATTAGTTGCAAGATAAGTATGCTATTACTTAATATTATTAGCTTAAGTAGATAAGATAAGGTAAAAGTATTTTATAGCTAGTAGATAAGTAAATTTAGTTAGAATATTTATAATAGAGTAGATTATCTAGTAATAATTACTTTATAGATTTAATTAAATAGTATTTTATCTTATTTATCTTTATTTCTTTATTTATATTAGAGAATTTATTAATATGGTTTTATATGCCTAAGAGTAGGCCAAAACCATATAGGAAGGTATGTATTGGGGATAAATATATATTAATTAAACAAAATAATAGAGGAATATAGTACTAGCCTATATATTAATTAGCTAGTTGCAATATTGGCTTTAGTGATAAAAGCCTAATGGTCTTAATACTAAGATTTAGATAGTAACTTTATCTTAATTTACATTTTCTAGACCAATTTTAAAGGTTCCTATAAAAAGGACTATTTAATCGAATGATTTTATAACTATATTTTGATTTATTTGATTGTAACTATTGTAGCTATTGTTTTATTATTTAAACCTAATGCCTTTTACCTTAAGAAGCTTTGACTTACCCTGCACGCAATCTGTGCTCAAAGCGGCTTTGTGTGTGGTTTTTCCTTGATGTTTCACAACTCCTACACAGTATATATTATACCTAAGTCTCTTATCTCTATATAGTTCATCTTTGGCATATCTTTTATCTGAATGGCTAAGCTATTATTTGATTATATAGCTTAAGATAGTTCCTTATAAGTTATATACTATCTGGACTTAGTAAAGGTGATTACCTTAGCTATTGGGAATATTAAGTGGGATAGACCTTGGTCTAATAACTTAGATTAAGGTTTATTATAATAAATATTAGTATATTCTCTAAGCCTTTATACCTAGGTTACTAAAGCTTAGAAAAAGATAATAATTTTTATTTAATTAGCTAGATTAATAAAGTATTTACTAAAATTATTATTTAGGAAGTAATTATTTATTGGTTAAAGATATACTATATAAATATATTAAAGGCTAAGAAGGGCCTTTATATATTAAGAAGAAAAGGAATTAATAAGGGGAGTAGAGAGGAAAAAATATAGGTTAATATAATATATAAATAAAAGGCTAATAAAATTAATTCTCTTAATAATATTCTATTAAATAAATTAATACCTAATAAAGACCTATACTAAAAAAAAAAGAGGTAGAATAAGATAAAAGAGTTCTTAGAGGAATAAAGTAAGTACTTAGAGTATATTATACCTAAGTTCTCTAAGATAAAAAAAGAGAAAAGACTATATAGAAATAGACTCTAAGTATTAATTGATTAGGTATAGAATACCCTAATAAATACTAAAAAAAATATCTTCCTTAGTATTTTCTATAACCATAAAGCTACTCTTATATAGGACTTTAAAGAGTATGGAAAGCTAGATCTAAGAGTTACTTTACCGTAAATTATTAAGATTATTATTTACTTTACTTAGTAGACTAGGAATATACTAATATTTAAGGGTCTAAAAGCAAAAGTAATTAATATCTTAAGATTAAGGATAAGAAGAGGTATCTTAGAAGAATTTTATATAGTCTATTATAATCTATTTATACTTATTACTAAGAAGGATAAAGGGTTATAATTAATTAATTTGGCTAAGAGGTTTAATGTATACATTATTTAAGATAGGCTAATTCTGCCTAGGATAGAAGAGTTCTTTGCTGAATTTAGAATATATAAGATATTGTTATTACTGGACTTTTTCTTAGGATATAATTAAATACCTCTTAATATAAAAAATCAAAATATAACTATATTTAATATATTAATTAGTCTTTTAAGAATATATACTTTACCTTAAAGAGCTATTAATTTAGTTATATAGTTCTCTAAAATTATTATTAGGATTTTATTTAATCTTCTTTTTAAAGTTTATAGGGCTTACCTTAATAATATAGCTATTAAAGAACTAAAAATAGAGTATAAAAGGGAAAAGATAATACTTAGTATTTAATATTATATTCTTAAATACTTAATTAATCTAAATAGAATACTTTTAAATATTAAGCTATCTAGATATACTATCTTAATAGGAAAATCAAAGTTTTACTAAAAATCTATATTTATTATTAAATATATATATAAAATATCTAGATAATTGCTTTTAAAAGATAAAGTAGTTAAGATTAATAAGTAAGAATAATATAATAATATCTTAGAAGTCTAAGCTTTTCTTAGTATAATAGGATATTATTAACAATAAATTAAAAAATATGCCTAGATTATAGAATCTTTAATAATTCTTTTAAGAAAGAATATTATTTAGACCTAGGTAGATGATTAAATAAATATGATAAAGATCCTTAAGGCTAAGATAATAATAGCCCTAATATTAATTACTTTAGACTTATTAGAAGATAAAAATAAAATAATCCTAATAGTTAATATTAGTATTATAGGATAGGGAGCTATTATAATGCAAGTTATTAATAGGTAGTATTATCTTATTTAGTTTAAATTTGGTCTATAGATAAGTATTAAATCTAAATATAATATAATTAAGCTAGAATATAAAGCCTTTTTCTATATAATTAGATAGATAAAAGGTAATCTATATAGGGTTTATTTTACTTTTAAGATAGACTTATAAGTATTAATCTATTAAATTAATAATTAAGCTAATAATATTCTAGGGGCTATGATTATTAGGTAGCTTAATTACTTACTTTTATTTAATTTTAAGATCTAATATATACCTAGTAAAAAAAATACTATTATAGATAGACTCTTGCATAAAAGGCCTAGACCATTCAATTAGGTAGACCATAATGCTAAGGATAATCTAGAAAACTTTATTAATATTTATATATTCTCTATTAAAATTAAAAATAAACTAAAGGTTCTAAGGTTATAATATATAGAGGAATTACTTTAATTAGGAAAGTTCTTTTTATTACTAAAAAAGCTAAAAGAATTTATAAATAGATAATTTAAGGAACTTAAGCAAAAGATGATTAAGTTTTTTATTAAGAATAGAATTTTATAGTATTAACCCAGAAAAAAGGCTAGAGAACTATATATAATTATAGGAAATTCTAAAAAAAAAATAGCCTTAATAGCTAAGATTTACTATAAGCTTAGATATAAAGATAAAGATATTATCTATATTATTATATTAAGATTTTTTTTTTAGGAAATATTATATAAGAATATATATAAATAGCTTAAGGTATATCTAGAGTATTAAAGTTATAATTTAAGAAAGCTAATTAATCTAGCTTTTTATACCTTACCTATATACCCTATAATAAAGATTTATATTAATATATAATATATACTAAGAGATTATGGAATAGAGTACTTACTGGAAGTAAGGTATTATCTAACTAGATAAGTGAAAGTTATTTTAGCTTAAAGTCTAAATATTTTTAATATTAGAAAGTTTATTAGGATTATTATTTTTTATTATAAAATGCTTATTAAAATAGTAATAAATAATAAAAGTAAATTAATAAAAGAGATTTCTAAGGATCTTAAAGACCTTAGTATTTAAATTATTTAAACAGCCTTTTATAATCCTAAGTTAAATAGGATTATTAAAGCTAATTATTTCTCTATTATAAACTTTCTTAAGAAGATAGGATCTATTAGAAAATAGATTAAGTAATTACCTTATATATTATTAGTAGATAGAGTAATAATTAGAAAGTTATATAAATATTTATTTTTTTATTTTATATATAAATAGGAATTAATCCTATTTTTTAAAGTTTTTGTCCTAATATAGTAATTTATTAAGTAAAATAAGGTATTAATATAGGAGGAACTTATTAAAGCTAGAATTAAGATCCTAGAAAAATATTAGGAAAATATTAAACTAGTAAGGGAGAAGATTACTTAATTTTATAAATACTTAGCCAAGAGAATTACTTAATTAAATAGATTTTGAATTTAGAAGATCCCATTTTATATAGGAGATTTAGTCCTAAGGTATAATACTAGAAATTAATATAACTTTTTAAGAATAATAAAGATAAAGCCTAAGTAGACTAGATCCTATTAAATTAAAAGTACTTTATAAATTATTTATATTTATATTCTTAAAATACTTAATAATATTAAATTAAAAGATAAGTATTTAGGTAAGTAATTAAAGAAGTTTATTAGTAATTCTAATAGTTAATAAATAAGCAAGGAAGATTTTATAATGCCCTTAATAGCAATTATTAATCTAATTAAAGGAAAGAGTACTAAAGATTTATTAATTAAAAAAGATAATTTAAAAAGAATATTAAGATCAAAAAAAGCTTAAAATACTATAAAATAACTATAATATTAAACAAAAGCACTTAATTAAAAAGATAATCATAAGCCTCTTTTAATAAGACCTAGAATAATACTAAGACTAAGCTTTAAAATATATTTACCTAAGATATTTAAATAGTAAAAGGATAAGTATTACTTATTATAGAATAAACATCTAAGGTATCTAGATAATTAAAGATAAAACTACTATTAATACTAAGAATAGTATATTATAGTCTAAGAAGGGATTACTAACTAGGAGCTAGAAGTTTATACCTAAAACCCCAAGACCTATTACTAATAATAGATATTAAGTATTAAATTAACTAGTACTCAAATAATTTATGGTAATTAATTAAATAGGATATAGTACTTATAAAGTCTAGAAATAATAAGATAATACATAAAGCATAGCAAATAAGAATCTAAGTTATAGCAAGTAAAATTAGCTATATAGTACCTAGCATAGAAAAGTATAATACTAATTATAGCAAAGCCTAGTAACTAATATAGCTAGGCATAGTACCTATTATAGTAGAATATAGCTAAATAAATAGAGCCAAATAGTGGATAAAACTTATAAGACTAGAGAGGTAATTAAAGCAAAAATTACTAAGAATTATTATTATACCTCCTAATGGTCAAAGAAAATAGCAAAGATAGATAAAAATAAGTCAAAGGTAACTAATCAACTAACAATAAATATAAGCAAGATTAACCAAAGATATAAAATTAAGAAAAAATAATAATTTAAAGACTAAAACTAAGTAATTATATAGAAAGACTTACTAATCTAAAAATTATAGAATACCTTAAAAAGCTTTTAAGAAACCTTATATCTAATAGTAGTATTACCTTTTCTAATTATATACTTAATTAACCAAATACAAAATATACAAGGAGTAAACTATTAATTAAGTATCTCTACAGAAATAGTAATCGGCTTATTAGCTGGATTAAGAGATATAAAGCTACTAAGAGGATAAATATAAAGACTTTCTATTTAGTTAATTAGAAAATACCCTCTAAAGTACTTCTACTTATAAATATAATTATTATATTTATAATTTATATATTAATTCCTATAATAACCCTTAAGTAAAATATAAATATAAAAAGAAATTAAGATATACTCTATATTAATAAAGATAATTATTATTTTATATATTTAGATATATACTTAATAATAAAGGGGGTTAAGAGTACTAAGGAATATAATAATTAGATTCTTTTAATATTTAGGGTAAATAGTAACCTAAGAAAAAAAGTAATTATTAGAATATCTAATCTTGGCAGGGATAAAGACTTATTATAGAGTAGTACTTTTAAATAGATTAATATCGTACTATAGAACTAAGTCCTTTAAGTATAGCTTATTAAAATACTATTTAATAAAATTATATATAATTACTTAAGAAAAATTGTCCTTAAAAGTAATTTTAAGGTAAAGGGGAAAGTTGTAATGGTTAAGAGCTTTAAAGCTATATATCTAGATATTAAAAACAATCTTTGCCTATAAAAGCATATAATTAATTAGGTAAGCTAGAAAAAAGAAAGAATTAGAGGAATAGAAAAGATATACTAAGGTATATTCCTTATTATTATTAGTAAAGAAATTAATATAATCCTTTTATATTAGCTTATAGGATTTAAAGGTAGTGTATAGGAGTTATAAAATATCAAGGAAAAACCACACACAAAGCCACTCTAAGGGGGAGGTTGAGTTCAGGGTAAGTTAGGGCCTCTTAGGGCGAAAGGCATTAGGTTTAAATAATAAAATAATGGCTGTATTAGCTATTGTCAAATAAATTAAAATATAGTCATAAAATTGTTTGATTAAATGGTCCTTTTTATAGGAATCTTTAAAATTGGTCTAGAAAACGTGAATTAAGATAAAGCTACTATCTAATCTTAGTATTAAGAATACTAGGCTTTTATTACCAAAACCAATATTATAACCAACTAATTAATATATAAATTAGTACTATATTCTTCTATTATTCTATTTAATTAATATATATTTATCCCTAATATATATCTCCTTATATAGTTTTAGTCTATCCTTAGGCATATAAAACTATATTAATAAATTTTTTAATATAAATAAAGAAATAGAGATAAATAAGATAAGATATTATTTAATTAAATTTATAAAGTAATTATTACTAAATAATTTACTCTATTATAAATATTCTAATTAAATTTACTTATCTACTAATTATAAAATACTTTCACCCTATCTTATCTACTTAGCCTAATAGTAATAAGTAATAGTATGTTCGTCTTGCAATTAATTTTGTTCCTATGTAAAGATATATTAATCTTTTCTATTAATTATAAGCTCTCTTAAAGCTTTCTAAGCACCTTTGTTTACTATTCCTTAAGGAATATATATAGCCTAAGTCTTAGATATAGGTAATTCTAAGGTAATTTATCCTTTAATCTCTAGTAAATTAATTTAATTAAATATATCCTAATTTAATTTCTTTTTTATCTCCCTAATATTCCTTTTAAATACTTTATTAAATTATTCTTAAAATTCCTTAGTAATAAGAAGGCATTTAACTTTATCCTTAATCTATTCTATATTCTTAATTATATAGGCTATAGGCAAAGATTCTAAAAAGACTTTAGTATAATTAAGTTTATACTTAAGCTTATTTAATTATTTTAATCTAATAATAGATAAAGATAAAGATATAATAAACTAACTCTAGTATAAGTATTAATCTTTATTTATTCTAAGACTATAAGCTAATTATATAGTTTTTAACCTAGTATAATTAAATAGACTATCTAGATATCTCACTTTATTCTATAGCTTATTATCTTATGCCTAGAGTATATACTAAATAATAAGATAAGTTATTAGATATTTATATTAGAAAATGTATTAATTAAGCATAGGATCTTTAGTACTTTTTTTTCTTGGCCTAATTAAGGAATCCTTGGGATTTATCTTGGTTTAATTGAATAGTCCTGCTTAGCTAGATCCCTTTTATTAATTGCTTTTACTATTAATATTATTATAAATACTTAAATCCTAGTTTAGCTTTTTTTTTTATACTAAGGTATCTAGATTTAACCTTTCCTACCCTATCATCTAGAAGTCTATAATCTTAATTCTTTACTAAGTAAATATATTAATATATTTAAGCTTTATTTTAAGGAATATTAGGTAATTAATATAAGTAATATCTTAATTAGAGTATAGTAGAAAGACTTAAAAGCCCTAAGAATATATAATTTTATTAGCTTTATAGCTAAGTTTAGGCTTATATATTTTAAAGATTATAAATTATTAGCTACTAAGGTTAGTAAATATTTTATTAATAGTATAAAAATCTTTAGGATAAGGAGGTACTTATTTGATTAAAGAAGGCTATATAAGTCTAGAGTCAAGTTTAAATATATAGTCTTATATATCTAGCTTTTCTAGAACTACTATTTAAAAGAAGTCTTTAATAAATAGAAGATCTTTTTTATGAGTATTTTATTGCTAGGGGGCAATAGGCTAGTCTTTATAGGTAAGGTAAAATATAGTAAATAGCTTATCTTTTTTTTTTAAGTTAAATATAATATTCTTGATTTTATAGGTCTATATAAGCTTATAATAGCTTAAACTAATTTAATTATAGAAATTAAACTATAAAGCAAAGATAGTAAGGTAATTGCCTTTCTAATTGCTCTTCTAGGGTATTATTGGCATTCTATAGATAGAGAAATTATAGGCAAGCATGGCTCTAGCCAAAGCTTTTTAAAAGGTATACCCTATAGTATAGAGTCAAAAATCTTAATTATTATTATAAAGGCTATTATAAATGTATAATTAACTTAGTCCCCTATTAAATAAGATAATTATAAAGTAATTAATGTATTTAAATTATATAATTATAGTAAAGAATTACTTATTATATATAGTAAAATAAAACTCTTAGTAGGACTTATATTTAAATATTTTACTTAGATTACTTTAAAGTAAGACTTTGTAGGTATTCTTAGATAGAATAGGGATTGATTAAATAGTATTATTATTCTTGTTTTTAAAAGGCTAAGTATTTTTAAGCTAAAGTATATTAGATGGTACTAAGACTATATTTCTTATACTATTTAAAAGAATATGTATTATAGTATTGAGTAAGTTATAGTTAGGGCTCACTCTTTTATATATATTAATTACTATATTAAATAGGTCCCATTTATAAAATGGTTTGCCATAGAAACCCTCTATATAAGTAATAAGTTTAAAAAGATAATTTTTATGGGTATATATGATTTTATTATTAATATTAAAAGGCTTATTGGTTAAGAAAAGATAAATAGAGTGCTTTTGGTCTTAGTAATTCTAATTAGAGTAAGGTTAGAGTTGATCTAATTAGTATTTGAGTATTTTAGTAAAGGGAAGGAAAATATACTTTTTATTATTATTAATAAGATCTTTAATACTAAATTCCTATACTATATATTCCATTTAGTAGGCTATTTTATGGTTATAGGTATAAAAGTAATTATTTTCTTTAGAATAGTTTATTGGGTTAGATATTTTTAGTTAATCTATAAGTTAAGGGGACTTTATTAAAATAAGGTTATTTAATTAAATATAGAGAAAACTATTCTTAATATTAAAGTAAAAAAGTAAAGAGATTTATTAATATAAGTAAATATAATCTAGGGAGTATAGCTTATAAGTAGTAGATCTTTGGTAAGAAATAATATTTCTTTATTATTATAAATAAGATAAAAAATAAGAATATAAGTTCTAGACTTAATAGGCTTTTAAGAAAGTAATATAAACTTATAAGGATAAAGTAATTAGCTAATAATTATTTAATATAGTTATTATTTTAAAGAGATAAAAGAAATAGTATTACTAATTAGATTGGTATAGGTAAAGGCTTATATATATATATATATATATAGAAAGGCTTTAAGAAGTTTAATTTAGCTTATTTAAGCCTTTTTATTTATTACCTTAAATATTTGCTTTTATTTAATAAATTAAACCTATATTAAGCTTTTTCCTAATTAGCTTATATAATAATACTAAATTTTATTTTATTTAATTAAATATTTATACTTATTTCTTTTATTATATACCCTTTATTAAGCTCTTTTTTATTATCTATATCTTTAAATTTTTATATTTACCTCCTTTGCCTTTTATTATTATATTAAATCCTAATTATTTAGAGTACTTAAAGATAATAAAAAAAAAAACTTAAGCTTTACTTTTAAATATTTTTTTAATTATTTATTTTTCCCCTAAGGTTTATCTTAAGTAGAATAATCCTTTAAATTTTGGCAATTATATTAATACTTATACTAATAATATTTATATCTATCCTAATACTTAAAAACTTATATATAATAATCTTATTTTCCTTAATTTTACTTAATCTAATAATTTTATATATTATAAATCCAAAATTCCTTAGACTTTTAACTATATTCTTATCTTACCTTAGACTATCTTAGTATACCTCTTTATATTAAGATTACCTTTAAAAATAAAAGCCTATAGTAAATTAAAAAGATAGTAATTAATTTCTTTATAGGCCTCTATAGTAATACTATCCTTACTAAGGATATTAAGCACTTTTATGCAATTAAACCCTTTACCCTTTAACTAATCTATATCCCTATAGCTTATATCTCTTATAATAGGTATTTTATATACTAGGTTTATAAGCAATTAGAATATCTTAAAGGCCTTTTAATCTTTCTTATTAATTATACTAATCCTATATACTATAATTAATATATTTATTTATATACCACCATAGTAATCATTCACTAGGAGTATATCCTAATACCTTTCTCTTCTTATTACTTAGCCAAGGATTTCTTTAATAATCAATATTCTAATTATACTTAAAATAATTACCCTAATTATAATTAGATTGGATTCCTTGGTTATTAGTTTAATAATCCTTTAAGTATTAATAGGAATAACCTCCTTTTTTAGGATAAGGATATTAAGTTTATATTTACTAAATATAATTCTACTAAGCCCTATCTTTTCAATTATAAGATATACCTTTATATTTCTTATAAACTTATTTATAACCTTTTTAAAAAGGTATTAAAGTTTACTATTAATTAGGCCAAAAAGGTAATTATAAAAGATAGGGAAAAAGGGTATAAGGGTTTTAAGGATATTATAAATAATCTAAACTAAGTAATTATATAGTAATATTTAATTAATTAAGTCTTACTTTGCTTATTTAATTATCTTATTCTATATAGTACTATATTTAGTACTAGTATTTATATATTTATGGTATAATATCTATTTATTTATTTATAGTTTCTTAAGTATTTAGTAGTTAATTTATTATATTTAGTAGATTATTTAGTATATTTTTACTATATTCTTAGGTTATCTATCTTAAGTCTTTAATAGTTTAAGAATTCTAATACTAAATCTTAGGGTACTAGGAATATCTTCTAAGGTTAGCCTAAGCTCTTATCCTTAGGTATATAATCTTGATTTTAAATTAATTTAATAATTTATATAAAATTATTAAGATTTTATGGTATTTTCTCTTTATTCTAGTGCTTTTTAGGTAGGTATTGTAGTTCTTTTTCTTGTCTTTGTACTTATAATTATAACTCTATATTCCCATTTTACTATCCCTTTCTTATATTAATAAAAATAATATTTATTTTTACTAGTAGGATAATATAGTTATTAGTTATTAATTCTTTAGTATTATGCCTTCCGTTGCTTAGATATATATAGTAGTTAGATCTTGATTTTCAATGCTTTAGTTAGATGATTATATGGGTATAGGTAAGACTTCTTATTTTTATTAAAAAACTCTTTCTATTCCCTATTATTAGTATTATTATTATTACTTGATTGATTAAATATTTTCTTACTTAGGCTTATATAGTCTTTTCTTTTTAAGCTCTTAATTATCTTATTACTAGGGCTATATTATTACCTACTTTTATTTTTAATAAACTTCTTTAGGAAATTGCCGTGCATTGTTTTTTTTACCTTAATATTGTCTAGAGACTCTAGCCTATAGGCTCTAATATGCTTAGACTTGGAGGAAATATGGAATGGTCTTTGTTATTTGGGTTAAAGCTTTGTCTTTTAACTTATATTAATTAATTATTATATATTATAGATAAGTATTAAATTTCCTTTTTTTATAGGTATTTTTTTGAGTTAATAGTGGTTAGCTTTGTTTAATTAATTAGCTAATTTACATTTATATATAGTAATATTTTGCTAAGCTTATATTATATTTTCTTTATATTACTGGAGTATTTTAATTTGAGTTGAAAGTAGGTCCTCCTAAGAGGAGACTTAGTCCTAGTTGATTAATTACTATATTGGGGTAGTTATTTCTAGTAAAAGGATTGGTTTCCATTTATAGAGTAGATAAAATAATAAGAATCTATGCAAGGATTAAATAGTAATTTGGTTGGCTAATAAGGCTTTATTTATTTTCTTTACCTATTATCTATTATTATTATTTTTATGCTTTTTAAAGTAGGTTATTAATAATATATAACTAGCTTTAATAAGGCTATTTGTTTTTGAGTTATGGGCTAAGATCTAGATATAGTAAATTCTAAGCTTATTTAGTATAGCTTTAAGTTCTTTTAATTATTTTTTTTTATTATTTAAAGTAGCTATTAGGATTATTCTAAAATAATAAATTATAATTAATAAGAACTTTTTTATAGTTATAGTATTAAGGTTCTTGAGTACTATAGCTTTTACCTAATTAATTAAGTTATAATAGGCTTTAATTAGGTAGTAATAATTATTGTTAGTAGGAAGGTATTATATATTAAAATGGATCTTTATTATTGGGTATATGGGTTTTGATGAGGTTGCTGGCTCTTGGGGTTGCTATGGTATATGTATTTAGTAAATTAGGTACTATTAAATTATATTTTTTATATTGATTTATATATTAGCCTAGAAGTATTATTTTTGTAGGAAATTATAAGTAATTTTCTTTTTTTTATACTTTAATTTAGTATAAATAAGCTATATTAGTTTTTATTGTATTTTTTTATTATTAATAATAAATTAGGGTTTCTTATACTAATATCTTAGGTATTACTAGAGTTATTAGCTTTTTATAAAATATATTTTTATTTTATTTTTAAGCTTAGTATATTCTTTAGGTATTAAATTAAATGGTTTCTTTAATGTAGAGAGGAATTATACTAGTCTTTTAGCTTTTAGTAAATACCTTGGTATAAGGTAGGACTTTGGCTTATCTATATAGTCTTCTATAGTAATTATATTAAGATGAAGATTAATAAACTTATTAATATTTATTTTTATAGCTATATTTATTTAATTAAATAATCCCTTAGGCTTTTAAGATAGTCTATTAGCTATAATATTAGCTTTTTTAGGTATATAATAAACTATAAAGTCAAATAGTATAATATAGCTTAATTAGTAAATAACTAGAGCTTTAGGAATATTGTTAGTTCTTTTGTTGAGTTGATGAATAAGTACTTGTGTATTAGTTTTTAATGTAAACCTGATTCTATAGATTAGATTCCTTAGTCTTCTAATTATAAAGAGAATAGCTTTGTATTCCTGCTTAGTAGTATTATATTTTGCCTTAGTATTGGTCTATATATCTAATTTAAAGTATATAGGGTATTGTTTTTCTTTAAAGATTTGTATTAGGATATAATCCTATTTAGTTAGATTAGCGTTAATTATAAGAATAATCTTTCCTTCTTGTTTTAAGTAGTCTAGGGTAATTAAGATAGGTTAAGATATTAGTTTGGCTTTAAGGGTATTAAGGGCTTTTTATTGCTTAAGTCTTTATATGAATTTAATATCCTTTTTTAATAAGAATGTAAGTAGCTTTATAATCTAAGCAAAATATAGAATCTATTATCTATAGTATTTAATAAGTCTTAGGAAAGCTTTAATATAACTAATATTACTATAGTTAATCTACTTATTAACTTTAATAATCTTATCCTTTATTAGTCTTTTACTATAGGTTTTATAGAGATATTCTATTATAATAGTAGTTTTCTAATAAAACTAGGATTTTCCTCTTACTATAGTACAATTAGTAAGCTCTATATAAGTTAATACTTTATTAATATTAACTAAGTATTTAAGAATATATCTTTATATTCTAGGTAAAACTTCTTTATTATTATATATTATATTTAGCCTTTTAATAATAATATTATCTAGAAATAGGCAGTAGATATTAGGAATTAGGTTAAATAGGATCTTGGTAATAATCTTAATAAATTGGGTAATAGAATTTATAGCTTTTTGCAATAATATATATATTCTTAGTAAGCTAATAGGTATATTAAAGGTTATTATATCCCTATTTTTCTTATCTAATAGTATTTAGTTATATTCTGAAAAAAAGTTAAGTAATAATATTATTTGGTATATATTAAAGTCTAAGGAGAATTCTTTAGTACTAATAAGCGCTAAGCTATTATAAATTATGTGTTTGTTTATTTTTGTTACTAAGTTGATTAAATAAAGCCTATTATTCTTTTTGGTAATAAGGAATTATGGGTTTTTATAGGAGGCATAACTCTCCTTTAAGATATTATGCTTTAATTATATTTATAATAATTTAATAATTTTATTTATAAGTCCTCTTGGAATTAGGATATTGCCTACTTACTATACCTTATACTTAATAATTTATATAGTTTAAGGTAATACTATATAGAAATTAACTTTCCCATACTCCTTAAATTCCTAGGTAAGTATAATCTCCTTATTATAAAGTATTTACTTAAAAATCTTTTGTTTTTCTTCTATAAGTATTTTATTTATTTAATTTAATAATATCTTAAGTTAATTAGGCTTTAGTCTTAATCCTTTTTTAATAAGAGAGAATTTTAGGGTAATATACTTAGAGTAAGGGGAATTTTTCTTTAAGAGGCCTTATACTTTATTTTATTTATTAGTAAATTAATAAGGGTTTCTTTTAAAGATAGAATTATCTAAAAGAATATTATTCCTTGGATTTATTTTGATTTTTTTCCTCTTATAAAGGATGTTAATCTTAATTGATTTTTATATTGGTTTGGGGCTGTGCTTTAGTTAATTAAGTTCCTCTTTTGCTATATCTAAATCCTTTATATAGTTTTTAATGGCTATTTTGAATATTAGCTTGTAGATTTTCTTTGCTAATTAATGGTTAATATATTAGATTAATTTATTATTAATATTTAATTCTAATATATTACTAATATTAGCTAGATTAATATAGCTTTTATTAATACTTTCTAATTTATCTTTTAGGCTAATCTTAGATTTAGAAAGAAGATTAATATTTATTTTTGGTTAAATAAGTTATTTATATCTAAACCTAGGTTTATAAAGTTTCTATTTTAGATTATTATATTTATATATAATAATTTAAATATTATTAATCTAATATTTTATAAGTATAATATTGATCTTTAATATATAATTAAATATTAACTTAGAGGATTAAATAAAGGGTATACCTAGGATAAAGGGGATAGTAATATATCTACTAGGAGTAATATATATTTATTATATAATATATATATTTCCTATATAAATATTAATAATTATTTTGCTAACTATAAAGATCTTTATATTTAAGTAAGAGATTATTTCTATGTATATAAATAAGTAAATTAGGCTATATTGGTTGATTAGGTCTTTAGTAATAATATTCTCTTTAGAGCTAGAATTAATAAGTACCTTTATAGGTGGACTATCTACTCTTCCTAATTAAACTATAAGCTTTAGAAGATCTTAGTATTAAATTAGTACCTTACTGCCAATAGTTATTAGATCTTTAAAGGCCACTATATTTATAAGAGGAATTATATTTTTGCTTATTAAGCTATATAGGACTTCTCCTTAGACTTATCCTTTAAAGACCTTACTACTATTTTCTTCTATAAAATACTTATTAATCTATAATAACTTTATTAACTTCTTAATAGAGGTAAACTATGCCTAGGGCTACTTAGAAGTAGGTTTATTAAGCCTTGCTAGTCTTTTATATTCTTAAAAGTTATTTTTTTGGATATTTAATATAGTAAGATTAATATATAAAATCTTTGCCCTAGTATTATTTAATTAATTACTTTAAGACCCTTTTATATTATTATTATAAACCTAAACCTTACTTATCCTATTAAGAATATTCTAGTAGTTTTTTATATAAATATATATAAGCTTAAGATTAAGGGAAAAAAGTTCTTATAGGAATAAATTAAATTTCTTACTTATGCTTATCTCTTCTTAAAGCCTCTTAATAGTCTTTCTTTTAATCTCTTCTAAGTCTAGAATAGTTTATAATAAGTCCTTGGTTAAGGTCTTCTTAGCCTTCTCTCTTTTTCTTATTAATATAAAAGAATCCCTTTCCTTATTAACTATAATGGTAACTATATCTTTAGGTTTATTTAGCTCTTAGAAAGCAATACTATGAGCTTACTTATGTTTATATATATTAATTTATAGGGAAATGATTTAAGCTTTTTAGTCTAATATTTTAAGGTTTTTACTTAATGTTATAATATTAGTAAAGGCTTTAGGTAATAATCTATTTATATTAGCTAGAATAAATTATAACTTATAGTTCTCTTTAATAAACTTATTAACTAATTATTATTTATTTTCCCTTAGTTCTTACTTCTTTCTATTAATAGGATAGTCTAATAATACTTTTATAGCTATATAAATCTTACTCTTAGGAAAGCTAAGTCCCTAGGTAATAGTATAAGCCTTAAGTCTACCTTTTCTTTTAAATAGAAATATTAGCTTTGGGGGTATAAGATAGTTTCTTATTTATAGGGATTTAAAGCTAGTCTTAAAGTATATTAATTTTTTCTTTAAGTTAAAGTAATACTTTAGGTAGCTAAGAATACTATAATTAAGCTTTTTATAGTTCTAATAATTATTATTTTAATAATAGAAAATAATATTAATTATTATAGGATAATTTCCTTTTATTTAATTAAATAATATCTTATTTACTTATTTTTTATTAAAGTATTATTATATTTTATAAAATTAGGTTTTAAGATAAAGATTATTATTATAGATTTTGGAGTAATTAATTTATAGTTTATAGATTTACTTAGTTAAGATTTTAATTTACTTATTTTAAATAATTTTCTTAATTAGCTATTTATACTTAATAATTATCTTTAATATAGCTTTCTTAATAGGTTTTTAGATTACTATAGCCTTTCTTTTTAGGATAATAAGCTTAGATTATATATTAAGAAGCTAATAGAGTCTAATCTAGAAATTAATTTTTATTTTTGCTTAATTAAATAGTACCTTATACCTAAGTTTAATAAGATTATTAGGTAATTACTTATTATTTTTATATATAGTTCTCTAGACTATAGGGGATAATATATTAAAGAATATCTTTACTTGGACCCTTAAATCTCTTTATAAATTAGATTTAGCTTTTTTATACTAGTAAATATGATTATATAGCTATTTCTTAATAGTAGTAATATCTTTAGAGGGAGTTCTAGTATTGAGTTCTATAAGGTGGTCTTTAGGCTTATATAGCTGCTCTTTATTATACTATTGGTAGTAGCTTTTTAAAGCTTACTTGGCCTTTTTCTAGGTATTATATTACTTAATCTTATAAATAATCTTATATAAAACCTTAGGAGTATAGTATTAGTTAAGGTATTTTATTTTGACTTTATTTTTAGTTTATTGGCTATTTATGTAGTGGTTATAATATTTAAGGAATTGGCTTATATTATGGTTATTGAATTTTTTAGTGAATAGTATTATTATAAAGAGGTGGTTTATTTATGCTTTTATAAGCTTGGCTAAGTAGTCCTTAATTATCTTAAAATACTTAGATCTTTGGCTAGTATTGCCTTAGGATTTATTGGCTATCTTAGAGTTTAAGTTTATTTAATCTAATAAAGTCTTAAGTATGATATTATTAGAAAGTATTTTTTCTTGCTTAGGAGTAAATATAGGTTTACCTTTGTTTATATTGCTTAGAAAGGAAGAGTCTTCTAGGATATAGAAAGCAGGATTATTAGGCTTGCCTTTATTTAGTCTTGATTTATTGCTAGGTATTAAGAAGAGTAAAGCTTACTATTGGGAATTTTTCTTCTTATTATTATAGAGCTTTTTTTTATTCTTATTCTAGATTAATATTATAGTAATTATAATTATAATAGTATAATTGCTAATTATAACCTAAAATAATAAAATAATGATAATTTTTAATTAATTAAGGATATAATTTAATTATTAATATTTAGCTTATAAAGTTAATAATTAATAACTTTATTAACTAAGGTTAATATTTTCTTTATTAATATATTATAATTAGGTCTTTGGGCTTATTTTCTTTTATAGTAAAAAAGGATTTCTTAGGTAACTAATATTTACTATTTAGCCTAGCCTATATTAATATATTTTTATAAGGGATTTTAAGTTTATTAGTTCTTAATTGCTTTTTTTTGCTTTATAAATTAGGTTTAGTTATTAGAGCTTAGTGGATTATTTTCTTTAAAGTTGTTTTTTTGTTTTTAGGGAGTTAGTAATGTTTAATTTTTATAGTTAATTAATTTTCCTTTAATTTTTTTATCTTAAGGATAAGTAAATAATTTCTTGTAAATTATGGTTTTGTGTAGCTTAGAAGTGTATTGGAAGTATTTAATTAAATGTTCCCTTAAGGCAAATAAATGCCTTTGGTATTGTTTGGTTAGTTGTGTATTTATGCTTATATAGGCACTATAAATCTAGTTTTAATTCCCTACTATAACCTCTAATATATAGAAATTGTAAAATGTTAAGGAAAAACTATATATAAAGCTGCTCTAAGGGGGAGGTTAAGTTTAGGGTAAGTTAGGGCCTTTTAGGGTGAAAGCTATTAGGTTTAAATAATAAAATAATGGTTGTATTAGCTGTTGTTAAATAAATTAAAATATAGTTATAAAATTATTTAATTAAATGGTTCCTTTTGTAGGAATTTTTAAAATCGGTCCAGAAAACATGAATTAAGATAAAGCTACTATCTAATCTTGGTATTAAGAATACCGGGCTTTTATTGCCAAAACCGGTATTGTAATCAGCTAACTAATATATAGGTCGGCACTATATTCTTCCGTTATTCCGTTCAATCAATGTGCATTCATCCCCGACATAGTAGCTTTAATATTAAGCTAAATAGTACTAAGTAAGTGAATATTAGGGAAAATATAATAGCCCTTATTCTTAAGGATTTTAAGCTTAGTAGTTAAAAGAGGTATAATTATAAAAAAAATACTTAAAAAAAATATATAGCAAAATAAATATAAAACCTAAAAAAAATAAAAAAAGTAAGTTTAAAAAAAAAAGATTAAAAAAGCTAAATATAAAAAAGGCTAATTATAATTTTATATTAATATAAATTATTAATAATTATTAAAGTTAATAATTTATTAATTAAAGGTATAAGAAGGTATAATATACAAAAATACTTAAGATAACTCAACTATTTAAAGCCTCTTTTTTCTTTCCTATATATATATTTAATAACTTTACTTTTACTATAATAACTATAAAAACCCCTCTAAGCCCTTTTTTATTTCCCTCTCCCTATTTTGCTATTTTAAATAGCCTTATTTTCCTTTAATTAATTAAATACTAGGCTTACCTATTTACCTATTAGTTTTTTTTTGGTTACAATATATCTATTACCTACCCTAATAATCCCCATATCTTCCTTCTAGCTTAAGCTAAAAATAATACCTACTCTATAGATAAAATTAAAGATAAAGGAAAAGAATAATTTTTCTTGGCTATTTTTAAGTATAAGCTAAGTAATTTATTTAAATACTTAATTAAAGAGCAGCCTACCCTTATCTAACTATACTTTAATTAGTAATATCTTAATAATCTTAATCTTACTAAAAAAGTCCCTAACTTAAATAATATCCCTATTAATTTAGGCCCTATATCTAATTCTTATATCTAATGGTCTACTATTATTTAATATCTTTTTAATTTTTCTTTAGTCTTTTCTTCCTCTTAGCCTAATTATATATTTATACTCTAATATATAATATAAGAAGTCTTTAATACTTATATACTTAATAGCTATAGTATTTATATTATACTTACTATCTTATATTATAGTATAGCTAATCTTATTATTACTTGCCTTTTCTATATTTCTTTTATTAATAATTAAACCTATATTAATAAATTAAATAATAAATTTATTAAGTCTTTTATTCTTCTTAGATATAAAGTAATAAATTATAGTTTTTTATTTAGGCTTTTTATTAAATAATATACTAAATAGGTTTATAGAAAATGCTTTTTTATTAGCTTTACTAACTTTAAATATTTACTTTATTAGGTTTTTTATATCTAGGATTATACTCTTAGCTATTTAATTATTTATAATTTATCTATTAATTAATAATAAACTTATACTAAAGCTTTAGCTTATAAATAAAAAGAGCTTTAAGCTAAACTTAATTTACCTTTTACTTTTATTATCTTTAGTATACTATTTATTTCTTAGCCTAAGGGATAAAAGTATAATTATCTTGGTTTATTTAATTACTTTCTTAACCTTAAAGGCATAATTAAAGTTTACCTAAATAATAATAGTAATATCCTTAAGCATAGAATCTTTACCTTTAATAGCAAAAATACTCTACCTTAAGAAATACTTACTCTTTGGCATAAAGATTAGATTATTAATACTAGATTAAATTAATCTAATTAATTACTCTTAAATACTATTAAATAAGCTTATATATATATCTCTTTAGCTATTTTCTAAGACCTTAGCATAGCTATTATAGGCTTTATTTAATAGGGTAAGCTTAAGATCATTCCTACTATACCTAAGCTTAATAAATCTAATAATAATACTTAGCCTTTTATTTAAAAACTCTATACCTCTCTTAGTAGATTTAGTATACTTTATTATAAAGAATTAACTATTAAGCTTTTATTTAATTAATACTAAATTATCTAAATACCCTTTAGTTTTAATACCTATTACTATTATCTAAGTATTATTTAAATTATCTTATCTTTTAATTTCAAATATTATCTACCCTATATACCTTAATTTCTCTTTACTAGCTTTAAAGCTAGAAAATATTAATAGATAAATAATTTACCTTAATTAATTACTAATAATTTATTTACTTTAATTATTTAACTTAATAATTCTAATTTTCCTATCTTTAATAATACCCTTATCCCCTTTATAATCTTAATAAATATCTTATTAAATATACCTATTAATAATAATAAATTTATATTAAATAATAAAATAAACTTAGCTAATCCCTTATCTTTAGTTAAGCCTTTACTTTTATTTAATTATTTTAAAATAAAAATACCTTTGCCTTAGGATAATCCTTTACCCTTAAGTCTAATTCCTACTAAACTACTTACTATAAACAATCCTTTTCTTCCCTTTAAGCTAATTAAACCAAGTAAACCTACTCCTTTATTTATATAAAAAAATACTAAAAACCTACTTTTTTCTTGCTCTTAACTAGGGAAAATAGATACTATAATTAGCCTTATTAGTTTTTTTTTTAATTCTTAGTCTAAAATAAAGAAAGAGATTTATAGCTATACCCTTTATTCTTTATATTATACCTTTATTACTTTATTTACTATTACCTTTAATATTAGTTTACCTAAATAAAAAGAGGATAATATTTTTCCCTAATTTAATAGCTTTAATTTAGAGAAAAATATTTATTTTAAGGAATAATATAAAAAATTAATATTACTAAATACTAAATTTATTACTAAGACTAAAGTAAAAAAGGAAATAGGCTTTAATTCTAATAATAATAATAGTACCTTTCCTAAGTAATAATACTAAGACAAAAAAATAATTTACTTTAATTCCTATAATATACCTAGTATTATCTAGTATAGGTATATAAATAAAGTAATTAAATAAATATAGGATTTATACTTAAAGTCTTTTTATAATAAAATTATTAATTTTATTATATATATATTTACTTAGATAGGTATGCCTAAGCTTAATAAGGCTATTTCTTTTTATTTTAATAATCTAGTATTTTTTTTTATTATCCTAGATAATATAATCATAATAATCTAATAAAATTATATTTATACTAAGACCTTTACTCTTTTTATTTAAAAATCTATATCTTCTATTTTTTATATAAATAAATATACTACTTAGGAAAGTATCTATACTATATACAAAGGAAATTAATTGGAATTAGATTAGGAGATAGATATAAAGTAAATTAATAGAAGAATTATAGACTAAAATAGGATTATTTCTTTTATAGTTTTTTTTTTTTTATTTTTAGATAAATATAAAGTTTTTTAATTAAATAAATAATTATTATATTAAGATATTTTTTTTTTTTTTATATATACTTTTTTTTTTTTACTTTAGCTATTTAATTAATAAGTTTTCCTATAATTAAAGATAAATAAAAAGACTTATAGAGAGGGATATAGTAATAGCTAGAGGGATATTAGTAACTAGGAGGCTATACCTACTAATAAAGGAATTAGTAATATAAAAAAGGATATTTTATTTACTTAGGTAGATAATTAAAGATTCCCCCCCCCTTTAATTTATATCCTAAGTTTTAAAAATATTGGTTTTATTATAAATTTTTAATTTTTATTTTATATTATATTAATTATATTTATTTAAATTATCTATTTAGCTAAATAGCTATCTTTACATCTAATTTTTACCTTTTCTTCTTATCTTTCTAAGTCTCTAATAGCTTGACTATATCTAAGCGCCCCTATAGGGTAGTGGCTTGGGTGTTGGTGTTATTTCCCTTTGCCAAACTAGATAACCTTTAAGTCTAGAAATCTCTTAATTTATAAAATTATTATCTTTATAATATTAAAGTAAATCCTTATAAATATAAAACCTAGCCTTAAAGGCAAAGAATATTCATATTTTCCTAATTATAAAAATCTAAAGTAAAATAAATAATTATAAATACCCTTTTTTTAGTAATCTACTAGTATAAAGTATTTATTTAAAAAATAATTAAAATCTCTATAAAATCAATAAAAAATATCCTTCTTTATTACATTTATTACTAAGATTTTATCCTTAGTATAATTAATATAATCTTTAAGCTTAGCTTTACAAATTATATTAGTCCTTAATACTATCTCTTTAAAAAAACTTTACTTCTTTTAATTTATTTTAAGCTATTAAAGCCTTTAGTCTTAGTTCTAAATAGCTTAGATAATAATAATAATAAGCTTACTAATCTAATCTATTAATATAAATATACTATTATCTATTACAAAGCTTTCTTTATTTTAATAGTAATTATATTAGAAGCTAAGCTAGGGCTTATTATTCCATCTAACTATTTATTTGCTTTAGTATATTAGTAATTATAATTAATTCTTACTAAATTTCTAAATATATAGTTCTATATCCAAATATTTTTTAATTAATATTATAAGTACTAAATACTCTATTTTAAATAACTCTTTTAGACTTTTTTCTAATTATTAGTAAATAAATATAATAATATTTATAGGCAGGATATTTATTAAAGCAATTAACTAGGCTTTTAATACTTTCTATTTTATAGAATTAATTTCTTAATTAAGGAATATATATTTAAATAGCTCTCTAGATATATAACCCACATTATTATTTTAAATAGGCATAGAATTTATTATTTATAGTTATTAGGCTAGATTTTTATTCTTATGCCTATCTTGGCCTTAGAAGGTTTTAATTAAGGACTTCTTACCTTTCTCCTAATTCTTTATATTTAATACTTACTTTATTTATTAAAAAATATCTAAATATATATTAAAGAAAATTAGTTTTTTAATTTTCTTATAATCTATTTTTTTATTATTAATATATTAGTCTAGTATAATTATATAAAAAAATATATTTTTACTAATAAAAATCCAATTAAAAATTAATATAATAGCCAGCTCTACTATTAGGGCTTCTAGCTTTTCTTATTTAAATAGGATTAGTATTTTAGTATCTATTAAGATATTTATACTTATAATTAATAGATTTTTTAAATAAATTCTTTATCTTAAATTTAATTAAAAAAAAATTAAGTTCTTTCTTATAGGTTATTATTAGATAATAATAATATCTACTAATTAATTATTATACTAAGAATTAAAAGTTATTTATTATTAAAATACTTAAAAAAAAATTAAAAATCTATCTATACACTACAAAAATTAAATATAGTTTAATTAAATATACTTTAAAGATCTAGGCACAAATCTTTATCTATTAAAAACTCTTTTAGGCACATAAGATTCTAAATCTTAGCCTTAATAACTCTAGGCCATAAAAGCTATTCCTAATAAGATTACATAATTTTTAGTAAAAAACTAAACTAATATTACTAGGATTCCTATTAACCAATTATCTAATTAATTACTATTATATTTAAGGTTCTTAATTAAATCATTAGAGCTTTCTTTACCCCTTTTATAAATAAAAACAAACAATTACTTTAGGTTTTTATAACTAAGCCTCTTTAACTTTACTAGAATCCTTATTATCTAGTATTTTACTAGAGCTAGGTAGAATTTTTTTATATTATTAAGGATAATTCCTCTATAGTATATAAATAGCTTTATTATCCCACTCTTAGCACTTAAATTAGTACCTTTTTTTCTTTTTCTTAGGAATTTTTTTATTTTTAGTACTTACTTTAATAAGGTAATTCTTTTATTTAGGATTTTTAAGAGCCCTATCTAAAAATAATATTTATATTTCCTTTTTTCTTAGATTTTTATTTCTAATAGTTAAGTAATATTAATCTAGTTTTTAATTAATTAAACTAATTAAACTAGACTTTTACTTTCCTACTATAATCTCTAAATTTAGCAAAAAAAAATAATACTAATACCTAAGCTACTATTCTATAGGGGCACTTAAATATAATTAAGCTATTAAAGACTTAGAAAAATAAGAAAAAAAGGTAAAAATTAAATATAAAAATAACTATTTAACTAAATAAATAATTTAAATAAATATAATTAATATAATATAAAACAAAAATTAAAAATTTATAATAAGACTAATACTCCTAAAACTTAGAATGTAAATTAAAGAAGAAAGGAATCCTTAATTATCTACCTAAGTAAACAAAATATCCCTTTTTATATTACTAACTCCTTTACTAGCAGGCACAGCCTCCCAGCCACTAACGTCCCTCCAGCCACCACCACATTATCCGCTAATAATTTAGGGGGATAAGATTAACTTTGGTATTAAATAAGATTGAGAGCTTAAGTAATTTAATAAGGCCTTGCTAGTAAATGTAAGTAATTAATTATGAATTGGTTATAAATTAATTATTAATTATTTAGATATTGACTATAGATCTTAAAAATTAGCTTATTATTTTTATATTAGTCTTAGTAAATCTAGGGATATATATAGTTAGTTATGAAATTAATGATTCTTTGTTATTAGTTAAAAAGGTTATTTATATGCTTAGTATTTCTAAGTATTTAATAAGCTCTAAAGAGGGAATTGTATATATTATTTCTATTGAAAATATTAAGCCTAATAATCTAAAAATACTATAGGCTATGGTATATAAATAATTAATATTTAATTGATTTAGAAGTAATCTTTAATAGATTATTTAGATTTAATATAATCTAGCCCGGAAATATCCTAAAAAAATAATAATTTTTGCCTTACTAGGTAATGTAATCTGTATAAGGTATGTGTTTGAATGTACTGGTGGAATGGCTTGTGAATTGCTTTGTGATTAATGGTATTATTATTTAGTATTATAAGTTATTTACTTTTAGTTAAAAAAATAAGTGATAGGCTTAATTGGGTGTTCTAGGAATTAGGCTATAGAGGTGGTATATAAATAGTGTTTAATAATAGGTTTGGTTGTGAAAATCTTTTTGCCCTGACTAAAAGAATAATTAACTTAAAATTATAAGCTATATTTGATAAAATAGTATAATGTTGAAGAGACCTATTGTAATTAAGTACTTATAAAAATGTATTAAGGTATGGAATAATTCCTAATTGATTTATATTAAATGCCTTTTCTTAGCTTACCCTATCCTATAATAGTCTTGTATTAGTTACCTATAAATTAATGTAGTAATAAGGAAGCTGTAATCCTAAATTACTAAGCTGTTCTTTATAATTAATAAAGAATAATATGGGAGTAAGTAATTCTAAGTTAATTATATATTATTTATTAATTGATTATAATAGGAGCTTTTAAATCTATAGTAATATAGTATTGTTTGTTGTAATATTTTGAATTATGGTGAAAATTATCTTTAAACTATTATTCTATAAATATTTAATTTTTTTTATAATGAAATTGAGGCTATTATTAATGGAAATTATATTTTATTATAAGATAAATGCTTTTTAATTGATAGTAATTCTTGAAGAAGAAAGAAGTGTGGTGAGTAAAGTAATTGTGAATTAATTTTAAAGTGATTATTAATAGTAGTTCTATAGATATTGATTATTTTGGCTATTAAGCGTAGATGATTAAAGTTAAATGTTCTATATTTTGGAATATATATATTCTAATGGAAGGACTTTTAAATTACTTTATTATTATTTTATATGGAAAGTATATGTATTCCTTAATTCCTTTTAAAAAGATATTAATAGTAATTGGAAATGAGTTGATTAATTTAATTAATTAAATATAAAAGGGCTTTAAAGTATTAAGTAAGTATTTTTTTATTTATTTTAAATTAATTATTAATTAATTTAGTATTTTTTTTAAATTTACTAGAATTATAGGCCTTTTGTAAGATATATAATAAAAGGTTAATTAATGAAGTTTATATTAGCCTTAATAATATGGACTGAATACGAGCTATATTAGCTAAGCAAAGTATTATTTTTTATCTTTATGGCTCTTTAAGATTGGTAATCTATTTAGTCTTTTAATAAGAAAAGTAAGGAAATTCTTGGGTAAGTAATTTAGAATTAATTATAAATTAATATTAATAAAATAGTATATTTAATTTGTTAATGATGATGGTAATAATTTTATTGCTATTTGTTTTTACTAAGAGTAAATTGAATTATTTAAATTAATTGAATTGCTTTTATTCTAAGTTAATATTAATTATAAATACTTAGTTGGATTAAGAGAAATTGAGGTTATTTGGGGTTGGTTTAGCCTTATTTTAGAAAAGAGTAAGTATATATAAAATAATTACTAAATAATAGTTAATTAATTTATAGTTATTTCTTTAGTTTGAGTCTATTTAAATGAAGAATCCCTTGAAATGTATATATTTATGTATAAAAAGGTATTTTAATTGATAGAAGAAGAATATTAAATTGAAATATCTTGGAAGTATTTAAAGGGTTATGGTTTAATAGGTATTACTATTGACTAAGATTGGAAAAATCTAATTGGTAAGTAATATTTTATTATTAATAAATTACTTTTTAATTAATTAAAAAGGATTTGGAAATTATCTTGTTAATTTTATTGATTTAGAAGGAAGATCTTGGAGTTAGTAAGTTATTTATTGTGTTAGGTTTTGCTATGTTTATTTTTAATATGGAATTAAATTATTATGTGATAAGGATTCTAGTAATAATTCTTATTATAATCTTATGATTTTATTATTATCTATGCTAAGCTAGTAAGAGTATTTGTAAGTAATTAATTAAATTTAGTATAAGTATTTCTAAAGTACTTATAAATTAATAGCTAATAGATTTTATAATACTTAGCAAAATCTTAATTTTTTTATTAGGTATAATATAAGAAAAACCCAATTATTTGATTAGGGCTTAATTTAGCCTATAGTAATATTGATTTAGAAGATTGGCATAATATGTCTATATATATAAATATAGTTAAGGTATTATATGAGATATTTTATTGTTGGAGTGGGAGATATGTTTTGTTAAAGGATTGTATTAATTTGTAAGTAATTTAAAATCTATTTCTAATATTATATTATTAATTTTCTTTTTAGTTCCTTTAATTATAATTATATATTAATATTAATTAATAAGATCTTTAAAAAGATTAGAGTTTAAATTGGATATTGGGATAGGTCTATTATAGCTTGATTTTAAAGGTATATTGAGCGAAGTGGTAAGTAAATAATTAAGAAGTAATTATAAATTAATTTTATTAATTTTCCTTAGTAAAAAGATAGGAGACTTGACTTTAATAATAGGTTAATTGTGATAGAGCTTTAGTGAGAGAAATTATTGCTGAAATATTATAATAGTCTTTAGAGGGAAATTCTATTATTAATAATATTAAAATAATTTTATTATTATTATAAGTATCTTTATTTGGTATATCTAGATTAAGGAGTTAAAGTATTAGTTAAAGAGGTTGTATATGTATAAAGAGTTAAGGGTAAGTTTTTCTTAATGATCTTTGAATTGATTTAGGAATGATTTAATAATTAATTAGAGTATAATTAATATTACTATGGTGAAAGGTATTTATATAAAGCTTTTAATAAAGTTAGTATAGCTAAGAAAAAGAAGAAGATTAATATATAAATGAAAAGGGTCTTATCCTAAGGTAAAGAAAAGAAGAAATTGCTATTAAGGAAAGGGAATTGGCTTTATTGGAAAAGTAAATTAAATTAGAAGAAAGATTAGAAAGATTAAAAAAGTCTAAGGAGAGTATTTGAATAAGTAGGCTAATAATAAAAGTCTATTATTGAATTGATTCTAAATAGATTAGAGAAGAAGTATATAATATATTAATAAAAGGTTAATTTAGAATTGATTTGGAAGTACTTTTAGCTTAAAAAAGAAAATATAAAATTTAAATTTAATTAAGCCTTAGTATTTTAGATATTTATTATAATTAGCTAAGCTAGACTAGCTAAATCCTATATAAGAAATATAATATCTTTACTAATTTAATATAGTAAATTAATTCCTAATTACTTTAGAATATCTTATATTATTACTAAATTAACCTAATTACCCTATTATCTAAGCTAATACTAAATTAATATTAAATTAATTCTAAAATACTTAAGTCTTTTATATTATTAGTAAATTAGCTTAGTTTTTTTATTATCTAGGAAATATTATTAAATTAATTTAGAATTAACTAAAAATAGATTTAAGAGTACTATTAGTAATAGTATCCTAAGTGGCCTTTGCAGTAATCTACTTATATACAGCAAGAACATCTTCCTAGGTTTTCTTAGGCAAAAAGTATAGATCAGATATCTTAGACTCATTAAAAGTACCATTTTTATTGAGTTTTATAGTAATATAGTAGAATATGGCTAGAAACTTTTATTTATTAAGGGAAAAAATAGTTTTAAATTACTTTAGAATTTATTTGATAATCTTTTATAGATTTATTTTTATAATAGTAATTATATTTTTTTTATCTAGCTTAGTAGGGCTATTAATAGGATTAAGAATCTTAGGTATAATAATTACTTTTAAATTAGTTTAGGGAGATTATATATTTTATTTTAATTATATAATAGTAAATTATTAAATGGTATTAATAGGTATTTTCTTAATATCTAAATTAATTATATATTACTTTTAGATAATATAATTAGTTTATATCTTAGAAAAATAAAAGCCTAGGAAAGTTAAAATTAAATTAATTCGGAATTAATACAAAACAATTTATAAGACTTTACCTTATATAGTTTATATATATCTATTATACTAGCTCTTAACTTAAGCTTAGACTAAGTAATCTAAAAATATAAAAGAATTAAATTAATTTAATATTAATTCTAAAGTACTTATAAAGTAATAGTTTTTTTGAGTATAGATAAGCAAAGTAAGTAACTTTGGCTACCTGTAAATCTTTACCTATAAAGCCTTAGGCTATATAGTCTAGGACTGTATAGTCTTCTATTTCTTGTACTAGAGCTAACTTTTAGATAGAGTAAGAATAAGATTAGGTAAATTAATAATAGACTCTTCCTTTGCTATATCTTAGTTATATATAATCTTTATTAACTATATATAGAATTCTTACTAAATTAATTTAGTATATATTTATAAGTAATTTATATTAGAGACTTACTATATACTATATGATTCTTATTGGCATTATTTATACCTTAATTATAATCTTTAATCTTAGTATCCTAATAGTACTTTATATATATATATAAGTTTAATTTGGTTAAGAAATAGTTAATTTAATAGATTAAAATTAATTTATAGTTAATTTAGAAATACTTATATGGTTATATATTTCTTTATTATTATAGATAAATTAATAAAAGATTTTCCTAGAAGTAATCTTTAGGTATTTTTTTTATTTTACTATTAAATTAATTTAAAAATACTTTAGAATTATTTACCTTATTCTTCTTAAATAATAATATACTAGGAAACCACTTCCCATAATTGCCCTTATAGTAGGCTATATATACCTTTAACTACTTGTATAAGGATATGGCAAATTAATTTAGAATTGATTGTATATAAGCTAGGTATGGTAGTGTATGGGGTAGGATTAAATTAATTTATAAATAATTCTATTGGTAGGCAATAGGAATTAATTTAGTATTACTTTGGCAGGAAGTAAGAATAAGGTTAGAAGGAATAAAAGGAGGAATAAAAAATAATTAGGGAAATTAAATTTAAGGAGGCGGGGTACTACAGTAACCTCTCAAAAGTCTACAATGGCGCCCCATACATACCACTACTATATTCATAACCACCTAACTTTAGCAATACATTATAAGGCCAAATAATATCTAATTTATAAAATAATTATATTATTAAAAAGCCTTAATTCTAATATTTAATATTTTATATACTAACCCCTAGCATAAATACATACTTATAGTCAATTAAAAAGTAATTCTATTATATACTAAATCTATACTTAGGGGATTATTTACTATATAATCTTAATATACTATTCAAATTCTATTCTATTAGCCTTATTATTTTTAAGATCTTTTATATAAGGGAATAAGGTCTTTATTTTCTATTTTAGGAGTACTTAAATATTCTTAATAAGGCTTAAATTAGGTAAATTTAATAATTATTTTAATAGCTTAATCCTATAGTAAAGTAATTACTTTATTATATCCTTAGAAATATAAATTCTTATATTATTCTACTAAAACCACCTAGTACTATTATAATAAAGCAAAAGACTATCTTAAAGTATTAATTAATAGCTCTATAAAGTATATCTATTTTTCTTATTTATTAAATCTCTAATTATAAAAATAAATAATATATAATTTTCTTTTTAGATTTCTCCCTAATATATATATATAATTAATAATTTAATATAATCTTTTTAATTTATAAGCTTTTTATTATACTTTTTATAAATATAATAAAATATCTATATATTAAAATTATTAAAATTATTTTAGACTAATATCTTATTAGAATTTATTATCTAAATTATTATTAGTAGAATATATACTATATCTTTAAATATATATATATCTATTAATTCTTAGATATTCTTAAACTATATAAATAAGAAATATTATCTAATAATTATTATTTTTTTATTTAACCTTAGTCTTTTTATTAATCTTTATTTATACCTAAAATATTAACCAATAATCTAATAGATCATTAATATAAAGATAAGGCTATTAATATTATCAATAAGTATATTTTATATTATCTATTAATCTTTATATACTATATATATAATATATTACTTCTCTACCTTTAATAATACTTAAGAATATCCTATTCTTTTTTTATTCTTAATTATACCCTTATTTAAAAAGTAATTCTTAATTTAAATAATAATTAAATATAATATACTAAATACATATATAATAGTAATTAGACTTATACTAGCCTATAATATACCTAGTATTATACCTTTAGCCTTAGGACTAAATTCTTAGCTATATTTATAATTTCCTAATATTTTAGTATTAAAATTATGATTATTGGATAATATTATGAAAAGTTATAAAGGTTGTAAGTTGGAGGGGTGGTTGGGCTTGTGTCATGGTGGAGACGCGGTCGCGTCGCGCTGTCGTAGACTTTTGAGTGGATACTGTAGGTTAGTTGATCTGTGGGGCATAGGTTGGCGCACCTGCTGTAAAAGTGGGGCGTTGGTCGGGTCAGACCAGGGGGGGTAGGTTAGCTCAACTGTATACTCATATCACAACCATCGCCGTTAAGCCTGACCGCTGCCTCTAGCTCGCTCTTTAAATCTGACAAGAAGCCCCGACTGCTTGGCGAACCACCACGTCTTGATATCCCACTCCGCCTTGTCTGAAGCCCACTCGACGTCAAACTGCCGAAGGATCTGTGGCACGACCTTGCCCATCTCCATGATTGAGATGTTTTTCCCAATGCAGCTCCTCGCGCCACCTCCAAACTACCGCGCGCGTCAGCCATTAGCGTCAATGCGGTCTGAGACAGGGATGATCTCCGCTTACCGTGAGAAGTTGGCGATCCATCATTTTGATCTTTCCCGAGTCTCCAAGCCAGCGCTCGGGTCGAAACTCATCCGCGTCGTCGCCGAATACTTCGCGGCTGCGGTGCATCACGGCCGGATTCACGCCCACAATGGTGCCGGCGGGCAAGACCTTTCCACATAAATTCGCACCTTGGCTTGGTACAATCCTTTCCAGAGGATACGATACACCGGGATGCATTCTCATCGCCTCCTTCATGCATAATTGGCTGCTCAGTGAGATTGGTGATGTCAGTGGCTGTTTTTCTTATCTGGTTGACGGCGGGGGCCACATTACAGGTATTCCAATTGCAGACTCTCGCCATAGCTAATGATTGGTGATAGCTTTCCTGCAGCATCGAATTCATCAATCTCCTTTTGGAGTTTTTCGTAGATGCGTTTATCTCTAATGACGTAATAGAAGATTGCTCGCAAAGAGATAGCTGTTGTATCACTACCAGCAAGACTGGAAACACCTTGTTAGCAATAAGCGGTTCATCATAAGTCATGCTGATACTTGCAGGTTATTCGTCAAATGGTTCATTAGCTCTTTTCGTGCCATCATCTCGCCAGTTGACTTTGACTGCTGTCGGAGATATGCGAGGAAGTCGGCCCTCTCAACATCGTCCTTGTTCAAGTCATAGTGCTCTATCGCTTCCAACACCATCTATGCCCGCCATCAGTACAGTTCATGAAAAAAGGGAATTGGGAGGGCTGCGGCCGAATAACCTTGTTGACAGTGTCCATAGCATTATTTCTTCCCAGTTTAGTCATCATGTATCGAAGAAATCTGTTCCCAAACAGGAATGGATGAAGCCATGGGACCTGTCCCACAACGCCTGCATACCGCAGACCCCTTTCGATACCGTCTATAACGCCCTCCACGTCTGTGGCTTGCTCCATGAAGCCGAACTTTCGGGAAAATGTGATGGCCCCGATGACATCGAATGCATACCACTGGACCCAAGTACCAAGATCCATCACTTGTCCTTGCCTCTTCTTGATGGCTTCCATGAATATATCGGTGCACGGATCCACCAGGTACTCAAGGGTTCGTATCGATGTCATGCTAAATTTCTGGGCTACGGGTCGCTTCAAAGCCTTGTGCTCGTCGGACGAGATGGTTGTGAACATGCTTGGCAGAGCTGCCCCCTCGTAGATGGCGTCCATGGTGTGATAAAAGGAGGACTGATAAAACAGGCATCATTAACAATGTATCCAGTGAATTGCGTGGCCCTGCCTACCTTGGTAAATTTACTGTTGATTCCATAAATAATAGGCACAGCAGCTGGATCCGAGATGTCAACAACATTCGGAGCCGTCCTGACAATAGTGCCGTGCTTCTTGTGAATCTCTCGATACTTCTCATGGGCCAATCCGCTCCATACAAATTTCACACGCCAGAAGGGCGAAAATTTGGCAAGCCATGGCCCAGGCAGATCTCGAAGGCCAGGCTGATAGGCGATGCAAAGCACTCTAATTGTTCCTAGCAGAGCCACGACGGCCCATGACCAGGCAATGTATTCGTAGAGTTGGTCCATGATGACAAATGTTTGGCAAAAATGTATCAAGGTCAAAGTGTGCAAAACAAAAACTCATCGGCATATTTTTTTCGCCACCAACATGTATTTATTTTTCTTAATGCTCCCTATTTTAGTTTTTTTCCCGATTATTGACTGTATTCCATCACACGCGGATCAATGCATTGACGGGAAGTTGAAGTGCCGGGGACCATACGCGCGCGGCAAGATGTTCCGGGGTCTGGGGCCGGAGGTGCACCGGCGTAATCAATCGGAGGAACCGAATCTGGCCTCCAACGTCAGACGCCACCAAAAATCTGTCAAGAATGTCAGATGCACGCGACGCAGAGTTAAGAATAAAACCGGGTACTTGAATCCGCTTTCAACCAGATGCAAACTAATACTATCATTGTCTCTGACAGTTGAAAACAATCCATTTCATTTACAAACCAATCTTCACCCAACATGTTGGCCCCCACTCGACTCCCAGAAATCCACAACGATGCCTCCAAAATCCAATTGGAGCGCCTCTCTCACGTTTACTTTGAGCACCCGGATCTTGAAAAGTTCCATAAGTTTGCGCTTGACTTTGGCCTAGTCAAGGTCGACACCGACCACAAAGACGCCGTCTTCTATCGCGGCTATGGCAAAGACCAGTACTGCTACGTTGCCCGCCAGTCGGCCACCGGCAAGCCCTCATTTGGAGGCGGCGCCTGGCTCGCCCAGACTGAGGCAGACTTTGACAAGGCCGCTGCCATAGAGGGTGCCAGGGTCTCCGATCTGTCCGATTTTCCTGGCGGTGGCCGAAAGGTCACGCTCAAATCGCCTGCAGGGCTCCCCATGCACATTGTGTACGGAATCCAGGACCGGCAATTGAGCGACTCCATCCCCTCTGCGCAAGTAGAGAGCAAGGGACCAATGAACAGCAGCATAGACAAGCAGAGATTCGGTAAGTTCCCTCCGGTATGCAGCGCATGACGCACTAGTTGCTAACCTAGTTATAACCTTACAGGAAAGTTCCAACGCTTCCACCTGGGCCCGGCCTTGATTCACAAAGTGGGTCACTACGGCTTTATTGTCTCTGCGTGGGACGAGGAGATTCGATGGTACACTGGAAACTTCAACTTCGTCCCCTCCGACGTTCTATACGAAGGGTCGAATGAGGATGTAGACACTGGAGCTTTTCTTCATCTGGATCTCGGCGAGCGCTACTCAGACCACCACTCGCTGTTCTTGTTCAGGGCCCCACCGGGCGAACACGACCGCATGCACCACACCTCGTATGAGGTCGAGGACTTTGACACCCAGCTCATCGGCCATTATTATCTGGCCGGGAAACGATACAAGAGCGTCTGGGGTGTCGGGAGGCACATTCTAGGGTCGCAAATCTTTGACTACTGGCGGGACCCCACTGGGTTCACCATTGAACACTATGCGGATGGAGACTTGGTAAACGCACACGTCCCGACTAAAAGGAGTGTGGCGGGTCCATTGTCGGTCTGGGGTCCTGAGATGACCGAGGAGATGATGGTAGATGGCACGATGCCTGCAGCTTCTTGAAGCTTTGTTGGTAGATTGCGTCACAGAGTTGTAATGAAGATAGTGGACCATGACATGAATATACGGCTGTTTTATCTATAAAATGCAAGGGGAAGAATTCTGAGATGAGATTGAGCATGACCTTACAGTTTATTCCGTCTTGTATAATACACAAGTACACTCTGCAATATTTTATTTCTGTTTTATTTTTCGTGTTTTATGCTGAATCCCGTGAATTCGTTGAGTGCAGCATTCAACGCGTCGCCCAAGTCGACTGTATAACCTTGGAAAAGTGTATTTAGAGAGTATTCCACGATATTATCATCGCAACTCATACATGCGACATCTCCGATAGCTAAAATCCATTGAACCTGTGGTATCTTTTACTTGAATTGCCAATTGTGAGAATTGATGGGATGCAATCACAACTACCCTACACAGGGTCATCATGTCCCCGAATATTCGCCACTGTTTTACCTCCGGATCACCTTTACCCTATTCAAGCCTTCGGCATACAATAGACATTCATTGGACCATCGTTGGGGTAACATTTGGGCTGACGCTACCAGGATGGATTCTGCCGCGCGCTTCGGAGGATCCTCCTCTGGTTCCTCCGAGGGTTGCTCCGGCTCGGACCCACTTGTGACAGGGGTGCCTCCGCGGAACTGAGAAACGCCGGGAGCTGCCCACACACCCAATCAAGTTGCTGAGGCAAAGATGAGGCTCTCTCTATATTAAGCATTGAAAGAGAGATACCTTCCGATTCATTCAATCCCTACCAATAACACGATCAATCAGGAAAGTCACTTCATTCACCTGCAATCATGTCTTCTTGGAACTACCTCATCCAATTTGAGTCTGACAACGGTCAGAAATTCTTTGCTCCGCTTGACTCTGTTCCGGAGGAGTTGGTTGGCTTGTCCGTCAACGGATTCGCCTCGTTTCCAGACCTCATTGAAAACCGCCAAGCATCTGCCGTGACAGTGAAGAAGGCAAGTTTATTCTTTTACTGCGAAAAACCTTTGCTATTCCCTGCCGATCCTGTAGGAAGTGAAAATATTAACTGTTGGACCAGGTTCTCCCTCCCATCCCATTCTCGGGCGACATCATTTGTATCGGCCTCAATTACCGCGCACATGCCGAGGAGGCCAACGTAAGTTCATGATTTATCTAACTCCAAACAATTGAAAACTAAAGCTGCCCTAGTTGACCGTACCCCTTGACCCTGTCATGTGGTACAAGCATTCGCGAGCTCTCGCTGGGCCTGGGCCTATCCTCATCCCCAAAATTGCACAGCAAAACTACCCCGACTTTGAAGTAAGTGCCTCATGGTTGTTTGTTTAGATCCCGAACTTTGGGCTCCAAATGGACTAGATGAACTAATTTGAACAGGGCGAACTCGTCATCGTCACAGCAAAGGATGCACTTAATGTCAGTGTCGAGGATGCTCCTGAGTATATCCTAGGCTACACGGCTGGCAATGACCTCACTGCCCGAGGGCTTCAGGATCCCAAGCGCGGAGGGAATCAGTTTACGCGATGCAAAGCGATTGACAACTTTGCCCCCTTGGGACCAGTGCTGGCAAGCGCGCAATCGTTTGGCGATTTATCAAGCAACAAAATCGTCACCAAGGTGAATGGAAAAGTATTTCAAGATAGCCCTTGCGACCTGATTCACCGTCCTGCGGAACTGATAAGCTTTCTTTCGCAAGGTAAATGCCCTTTTGCGTGAAGACTCTTGATGCATGTAAAAGTTGTATGAGCCAAAGCTAACCAATTATTCTAGGCACCACATTGCCGGCAGGTTCCGTCATTTTTACCGGTTCACCCCCAGGCATAGGATACTTCTCGACACCTCAATACCAGCTGAAGGATGGGGATGTTGTGTCGGTTGAAATCACTGGAATTGGTCGTCTTACAAATACTATGATCTTTGAGAAATAGTGCCCATCAGATAATGATTAATCTCATTTTATCCATAGATTTAAGATTAGAAACAATGGTAATAGTTGGTCAATGTAGCCAAGTGGGTTGGGTTTTTATCAAACCCCCCACCCCCCAAGATTCATCTAGCTGGGTTACATTTCTGAACGCATCACATTAGGCTTCGATTTCTGATCACAAATCAATCATGTGAGCCCATAAAAAGCTATTTAAAGGGTGAGGAGACGATTTATTCATGAATTGAATGTTTTGGATACATAGCGAAACAAATGGATGGTGTACAAGATCTTCCTGGCGGATTTTTATGGGCCTACAACCCGAGAGTCAAATTGAAACCCAAGGCAGCTTTAGCCATACAAAGAAGAAATGGCTCGGTGACAATTGGGAGGGTGCTCTTTTAGTGTTTCGTGAATGGAGCCTAGCATTCCAAACCTCAGCAAATGACAACGCTGGTCAATCAAGTGGCGTTGTGCTGAGTCATCAGTAGAATAATTTCCAGCTCCAAAAAACATGTGTCCCTCCAAGCTCATTCCAAACATCACCATTTGGAGGGGCCTCGAATTATCATCCAAAGCAAACCGAAATTGCTTCCAATAGAAGATAGCGCTTGTACTCCTCTTCTTGGTACCTAGTATCACAGACATCCACAATGAGTGGCCATCACCATCACGATGCGCACCACAGTTCTGGGCACCACGACACTAGCAGCCATCATCATGAGCACCATCATGAGCACCACGTCGATCACCATGTCGACAATCACCATGCTGATAATCATCACGTCAATCACCACCATGTTGACCATCACAGTCATATGACCTATTATCCTGACCCAACTTTGAACCACGAATATCACACTTTTAACAATCACCATCATCATGCTCACGAAGAGCATCATCAATCCTGGGGAGAATTGAATGTTTGCACCCAGTTGTTTATATTGGTCCTGATTTTCTTGGCAATATATATTCTTTTTTTCGCCCGCGGTGGATAAAACGGTTGCAATAACGTGGTTCACCATTTGGTTCGCTATTCAAAAGGAGGCAGGTTCATGTGGCCGAATATCAAGCCCTATCACGCCTGTATCGCATCCTCCTGGTTTGGCGGCGATCAGCAGGCACTGCGGTGGAGATAAGTCACTTTGAACTCTAATAATGCTTCGCCTTCTACTTCTTCCATTCCTTATTGGTGAATTACCCCGGAACAGACTTGGCCGTGATTATTGATAGGCAACGGATAAGAATCCCGTTGCGGCTAGTTGCGCCTCTCCAAAACGCAACCGTTTCAATACCAAAAAGTGGGACAAGTCTTGGCAATTGAATCATCGGATGTGCTTCGACTTGACGGGGGGTCACTGATAAGCATATCCGGAGTAGATACCGATGTGAATTACCCAAAGAGGCAGGTCGACGAGCTTAATTCTCCGCACGTTTCTCTGCCATGAGGTCACCGCCCGACTTTGGGACCGAATACTGAGGCCTTCTCACGAACAGGAGTTGGAAGAAAACTGGAACCATGCCTAGCGTTGTCATTCCACCCAAGCAAGAGATGCAGGGCCGGCGCTGTTAACACCTGCTACACCCGGCGGCTCCATCGCTCGGCATTGCCAAGAATATCCTTAACCAGGAATTGTATCCTTCGCATCCACTCTTTGCAATCCGAAGCCAAGTTGCTGAGCTCCCGCTCTTCCCCGAGATGCTCCTAATCATACCATGGTGGGCCTAATTAGACCGCGCTCATCACTCAACAATATCATTTACACCGCGCGCAAGATAACCTTAACTAATGAGTTTGATCGCCTGCATGAACAAGGTTGTAGATATGAGTACTTAGGTTCGCCCGCTGCTCCCGAGGCCATCTCGGCCCTGGGTTCTTTCTCAATCCTCCCCCATTCTAAATCTTGAAAGATGAGAGGACTGCCATACGTTAAAGCTGCCCTGGCATTGGTACCAATAGCCAATGCACAGTCTGGTGGCATTCAAACTGAACTCCAGTACGGTGAAAACTCGCTTCCCGTTGAGAAGGATAGCGACATTGTCGCCAAGAACTTCCCCAATGTCAACGTGACGTTGTTGTCGCCCGCGTTCCTTGACCCTGAGACGGTCCCTTCAGCGTTCGCCAATGGAACAGATGGGCCGACGGATGATATAGAGCTTGGTAAGAATAGCCCGAATGCTGCCGGAAATTAGCGTGACTGACCGGATTAGACTACTTCATTCGGTCCCTCGCTCGCCGAAATGATTGGATGTCCTATCAATCGGCGGACTTTTTGTCTGAAGAGGGTCGTGCGATTCCATATGTCTTTCTATCCTTGCCAGACTCTCACAGCACCAAAAAGCTCCGAGTGTACCTGCAGGGGGCCATTCATGGCAATGAGCCCGCAGCGGATCAATCTATTCTGGCCTTCTTGGGCAAGATGGATGCTGATCAGGCTTGGGCCGAGTCCATCCTCGAGAAGATGGATATCAAGATTCTGCCGCGCTACAATGTCGACGGAGTGTCTTATTTCCAGCGCCAGCTTGCTTGCAATCTAGATCCCAACCGTGACCATATCAAGCTCATGCGAGAGCAAACTAGATCAATCAAGCGAGTGGTTAGCGATTGGAACCCGCACATTTCCATGGACATGCGTGAGTTCCCATGTCAATAACCTATCCACCACTTCACTAACCCTCCGCAGATGAATTCACCGCCTCAACAGTCTATGGTGGCGGCTACCAGCATGGTGCCGACTCTTTAATTTCTGGGGGAATCAACCCAAACATCCATCCTAAAATCCGGGAGCAGGTACTGGATGTCTTCATTCCTGCTATGGGCAAACGCCTGGAGGCTCATGGGCTTCGGTGGGAGCCGTACGTAACGGGCTCTTCAAACAAAACCAAGGGATCTCCAATCGTATTTGAGGAAGCCGTCACTGAAGCTCGAACTGGCCGCAATGCCATGGGTCTGATGCAAACCATTTCCTTCCTTTGCGAAATGCGTGGCATCCGCCTTGCAGACCAGCATTTCCAACGCCGCGTGGCCACGGCCTTGATCAAGATTGAAACAATTCTGGAGACGGCGCGCGATGGCTTCGAGAACATCCTTAGCGCGGTGGAGGACGCGCGTGAGGAATTCATCAACAGCGACGATGACATTGTGGTGACAGACTACTATGTCAGCGAGAACAGAACCTTCACCATGATTGATATGAACAATGGTAGCGTGGTGCAGGCGCCCATTGAATTCTTCCGTACGACTCCCTCTGTTGCCAACCTGACGCGCGCCAGGCCTGAAGCCTACATTATTCCACGCACGTGGTCGGACATTGCTGAGAGGCTTGAGATCCTGGGGCTTGAGGTGAAGGAGCTCGACTACGCATTCAACGGTACCGTCGAGGCGCTGACTATAACCTCGGCTTCGGTCGACACCGACCTATACGAGGGTCACTTCCTCAATACCGTGACAACAGAGCCCCATGACCGTCATATTAACCTGCCAGTTGGAAGCTTCTACGTGACGACGAGGCAGAAGAATGCTGCGCTAGCTTTCATCGCGCTGGAGCCCGAGAACATTGACAGCTACGTCACTTTCAATGTTATCCCGGTTACGACAGGCGAGGAATACCCTGTATTTAGAATTCCTAGGTCATAGGCATAGAATTATGTGATTTTATTGGATTCAATCCTGTCGTGATTTTTGTGAGAGCCATAAAGCTGGTAAAAGTGCAGTGCCGAAACAAGCGGGGCGAGCTCCCATCGCACAACAGCGGCATCAAGTCGCTCTCGTCTAGTGGTTAGGACATTTCGTTGTGGTCAAATGAGCATCCCGAGAAAACCTGTGTTCGATTCACAGGAGCGACAAACTCGCTCTCCCTGATCTTTTGGTCTCGATGGCCTTTTCTTTTTTTAATGCTGCAGCTATTTTTAATGTCGGTGTTAAAAGCTCAATGTGCAGGGGACAGTTGGAGTCGCATTCCCCGCGCAGATGAGACAACACATAGAGTTTGCCATCTCGATCCATGTGGATGCACCGTATCGGAATGCGCGAATCATGCACCGTTCGGGAATCCGTCGATAGATTTGGCTGTTAGATGAAGGTTTATCGACTGACAGCTGGCGAATCAAGACAAGAATCCTGACACCCTTAGTTAGCCTCGCGTGTTACGAAGCCCACCTGTCGAATCATTTCGACGGTGCGATGGCTGTCCACGGTCGGCTAGCAAGTCCGTTATAAAATCTCCATCGTAAAATTGAAGCACATTCTGTGATTCTAACATTTCAACCTGGTAAAGGGTCTTGATTGCATATCCATGTTCTGATCACACTTCCCTTCACGCAATAATTCGGACATCTCCCGAACGCGCAAACCACCTGAGCTTTGGATGTGTATTTCTCCTCCAAATTCGTATTTACATTAAAAGAAACGCTAAATTCAACCCCTATAAAGTTTTAGAATTAGACTTTTTACGCTGCGGGAAAAGTGTTTTCGCCATTTGGGGATTTGACCCTCCCTTCCTTGTGATACCCGTCTCGCATCTGGCTCTTCGTGAATCGCGTTGTGAGTATTTGATGGACCGCATAACACTGATAAAAAGAGCATATTCTATGAGAGTTAGATGTGCCGTTCTCACATTGCAAATAAACTTACGTTGCAGCGATCCCGCAGCAGCCGCATGCGATCGTCATGCTTTCTAGTCGGCCCAATGGTCCTGTTTCGGCATTGCTGAAACCATCTCGTACGCTGCGCTTGCTGAGGCGATAGACCTCTTCTGGGTCGGCAGACACGCGGATGACAAACATTAAGATGAATCCGCATATCCACATGGCTATCGAGATGGCGAGAAAAGCCATATACCATTTCGGCGGGCTCGGGTTCAGTGGTCCTTGTGGGCTGACCGGCACTTTGAGGAAAAAGAAATGCAAAGAGGCCTTTGCTATGAGCTTTTTTGAATCTATCGGGGGGGTATTTGATGCTTACCACTGCGAGGTTGTAGATTGACGCTACCAGCATCTTTGGGCCTGGGTGCTCAGACAGGATACCGGCCGAAAGCCCGATGACCGCGCACGCGCAGATCCACCTTGCGATATCCGCTCTGAAAATCTCGTTGTAGAATTTCTTGACGGGATTTTTTTCTTCCTCCCGACCCGTGAGATCCCGCCACATCTGACTCGGAGAGTCCATGTTGAACGGACAGACGAAGGTCATGGTTGCGCGTCGGGCACACAGCGTGCCGTCGATTTGCGGAAAAAACGGGTGAATCGTGAGAAATTACTGAGTTCGGGGGTGGATTCGAAACTGGCAAATAAATGCAAAATCTAGGATTCATCAAATGACGTAAAACCGAGACGGTCTGCCGCTTGGCGGCGTCTTGGCGGCTCACGGAAATTGATCCTCTCACCAAAGCCTCGCGCTGTAAAGATCCACTGCGAGACCCACTGCATCATGAACACCCCTCCTAATTCCTTGGCTGCCGTCATTTGAGACGGCACCGCCTCTTTTACGTGTCACAAAAAGGGCCTTTTGAAATCTGGCCAAACTTCTCACAGCGCAGACTAGCCCGGGCGCATTTTGCTAGTTGCAGACGAGCTGATTGATTCGGAACCTCGCGCTTCACCAACCGAAACCGAAATTCTATCTGATCGCAACAACAGCCAAGACCGCCACGAGTTTTAGCGTCACACTCACCAACAACGGGACTTTCGGGATATGCACCGATCGCATGGTTCTGTTGATACTGCTGGTGTCGGAGAGAAATATGCGAGCCGGAATTGAGTTCAGACAAACTGGAGGCCTCGGTTTTGCACCTAAGACTTGGTGTTTTGAATATGAAGCGATGGTCAAACTTCGGCGTTCAATGCACTAGTCCAAATGTCAAGCACCAACCTCAGCCACGATAGTCTCGCTATGAAGACAACAAGAAAGTCAGAATCAATTTCAATCATAAACCTCTTTTTACTTCTGGTAGTGCATCGACCTGGATGTGTACACTCATTTCTATTAGTGCAACGGGGAAGCGCCTTCATGGCCAAGTGACACTATCAACCATGGTATATCGATGATCAGAATGGTTTGTTAACCTCATAGGTGACTCTCGATAGGTCTCACCTTTCATAGCCTATCCTTGAGAGACCTGCAGCGAACTTTTCATCGTACACGCAAAAGTCCGTCATAGCTAGAAAAAGAAATGCGAAGAAAAGGAAGATGCGAAAAACCATCAGAAATATCAACCCGCTAACAGTAGAATATATCAAAGCGGCAGAATTCAACAGTACACATGCGGTGAAGCGCTTCATTGAGCCTACAAGTAATTACTACCCGGATGCGCCAACCTACATGTTTTCATGGGTTTCTGACCGGCTTTCTGAAAACCTGCATCTCCTGATTCTGCTCCAACAACTTGATCCAGACAGCATGCAATGCCAAGTAATTGGAGGCCGAATTCTGCTATTAAGCCCTCTCAGCCCCCGCTTGGAACTACCTGGCTAAATCTTAGTAGGATTATTTTAGTCCTGGAGGGTAACACCGACGTCTGGAATGCAGGTTGGCCAAAAATGGTGCCGTATGGTAATTAGAAATACCAAATATTACCCTGGAAGATTTTCTTGCCGTATTTGACGACTTGAGAAGCTGTCGTAGTGTTACAAACAGACTCGGCACACTCTTGAAAGAGGTTGACGACGTGGGCCTTTTGACAAAGGCACTGTAACATATGCTCCTCTTGACACCCTGTATCCGAGCCAGCGTCATCGCCCAGCAGGTGCGCAATGCAGGGTTTCTATTCAGAGTGTCAGCAGATACATAAGGAGAAGAAAACAATTCATAATGAGAGTCGACATACCCCGCACTCGGGCAGGTCGATAGGGGTGTTCTAAGCGATAGTAACAGTGGCGAGTCCGGCAAGGAGGAAGAGGATAGACTTCATGTTGGCGCTTGGTTTGACTGAAAACCTGGCCGTCTTCAAATTTTGGTACACAATATTAAGCGGCCTGATGAAAACTAGGTTTTGTGTTGGAAGGACTGACTGTTTCGTTTGATTGACAACATATTGATCTGAATGGAAGAAGTCACCGTCCTATTTATGTCGCTAGATGTTTCAACGGCTACTCTTCTGCTTGACCCAACTGCTATCTCGAATCTCGACTCAAATGACACAGATCAACAGCCATCCCTTACAAAGTACCAGAAGCCCGCGACGGCTTTTATCGATAGGGTGACAGCCCTAATACACCATTCAAAATGAGAAACTTGCTGAAACAATCCACCGAACCGTAACAGGGGCCTACCCATGCGGTAAGGGGAGGGAAAGGGCCAGTCTTGCCGACAATTTCGCTCCCAACACCACCCTCTTTCCAACCCCTCGTGGCACAGCAGGGTTAAGTAGCGTCACGTGGCAGCTGTCATGGTTGTTGATGATGGTCCCGGCGACACATGAAAATAGATATTTGTCGACTAAGTAAACTACCTGATTTTCATGATGGAACGCATGCTGTCTGAATGCTACTTTTATAAACCCAATGGAATATACCGATCAGAGTCCAAGCCATCGAAATGGACACCTCCCCCATTCTAGAAATCCTATACATGATCCCAATAACCACGTACCCCTAAACTGCCACGTGGCTAAAACGAAATCAACCTTGGATGTTGCACTATGGGTTCTGTAGGCTAACTCTCATCCATGATGGAAGTAGCATTTGGGAGAGATGCTTCACAACTTCCAACAGCCTTGTTTGACTTCCCACTTCAGCTGTTACGGAGTATATGGCGCTGCGAGGGGCCAGCCCTGCGCCTTGGTCGGAGGCCTTCGGAGCCGATTTCCGCCAGTGGTATCCCATTTGACTGGATCTTATTGCTGGAGATGAACACGGGTGACGGCATTTTCATGCTTCCTAACTCGAAACGCAGTTTGGGCAACACTGATGCTTCATTGCGGAATGGAAGTGTCGGTGCTTTTGATGTGAGGCGATGATACTTGTCATGCCAAGACTCAATGAATCGACCATCGCGGTGACGATAGTAAAGAGACCTTAGTCGTTGGATGACGATTATCAAACCCCAGATTACAACTGTCATAATGAACCAAGGAACAATCCCAGAGCTCCAAGGGAATACATTGGATTGGATTAAACTTGCTGCCAGAGCTGGAGGGGAAAGGAGTTGAATCTGAAATTGGCCACAGTTAGGTAACATGACAGTGCGGTTGCATGAAGATAGAGCATACGTACGAGATAAATATTTGTCTTTTGAAGATCAATCCCGGTGTTATCCTCCAGATGGATGTGCAGTTCCAGCTGGTAGAGCAGAGTCAGCCTCGAGGTTATTCAAATCTTATTCAAATCAAAGACGACAAAGGAAATCTGCAAAATTGAAGAATCAAATACCTTCTTAATAAGCTCTTCATTATTTGCCTTTGAAGCTTTCAACCTGTCCTGAAGCTTCTGGAGTTGTGCAAATTTGTCATCAATGGAGATGACTAGCCATGGGATGCCACCACACTCGTTTAACTCGTCGGCAGTGTACAATCTCTCGAGACTCTGAGACTTGAATGTTTCCCATGCCACATTAGACCTCTCGCTCTTCTCAACAAACTCTAAAAGTGGTTGGCTAATTTCAGCCGCCCAATCTCTTGACTTTTTCATGGATATACAACGTTCCTCAGCAGATCGACACGAAGCAGGGTCGGGGACCCAAGGCACAGCACCCTGGTTAGTCTATGAATGTAGTTAGCATACTCTATAAAGTATTTAGTCTTATTCTATCATGGCTTTCGTGGAATACTCATTCCTTGTTCTGAAGGGACAGCTGGATAGTGGCTTTGCCTGAGTGGCCGGAAAAACTAAAATCAGGAAATGCTTACGTAGTTACGAATCCTCATCTCAATCATCTTTGTGATATGTTTCCAATGTTCGATTATGTCCTGTATTCTGTTTCGTAGAGTGTGTAAAAAGTACTCTCTCGCATCCTCCATGTCGATCAATTCTGACCCGCGAATAGGATCGCGGACCGTGTCTTCATCTTCTTCGTCCTGTATAATGTTTCCGTAGTAGGATATACTTGTCTTGTCAATTAGATCATCTTCGTCATACATGTATGTATCTGTCAGGGCATATCCGGTTGACACATTCTTGCTAAACCCCGTCATGACGAAGGACCACTGGCACTCATATAAACACTCCAAACCTTCGATTATATTAGAAGACACGTCCATGTGAGACGAGGAGCTCAGAGTTCGAGATTTTCGCAAAGGATACCCCCCCGGGCCACGCCGGCTATCCTGCATCAAGACCTTTGACATCTTCCAAATATAATATGGCAGATGAAACTCGATGGTATAAGTGGCGGGGGTCTATAGATGTAGTGAGCAATATGTCGAATGCAGATATCAGGGATCACAAACCGGAAATGAGGCTGCGATAGAAGAGTCCGAATCAATGTACCTATCCAGAAACTCGCTCAAGACTCGAGCTTGGGTCGTCGGCGCAGTTAAGATGATGGGGGCTAGGCTCAGTGGCTTTGGGTTTGGAAGGTATCTAACAGCTGTGTCAGCGAAGCATTATGGAAGCTTGATCATCTTCTTACAGAAGCCTTCTGCTGGAATTCCCCAAGTCAATTTTGGCTCCGCATGGTCCGTATAAGCGCTAATCATATGTCAGTACTAGGGAGCAGACCAAAAAGAAAACCCCGAAAGATGAAACCCGAGCAACCCACTTTTTGCTTCAACGCCTGATATAGAGAGATAGGCGAATACCAATACAATTTCCTATCCTTGATTTTCGGATAGGGTTGATTTACAAGCCACGCGACAGGTCTCTGGGATGAGTGAAGATGACCGTCTTTCAGAATTTGAAGAGTTTGAAGGTCACAGATTGTTTCGATATGCCCGGGGAGGTATAGTTGTTGAGCAGATCCTTCTGGGATTTTGAGGAAGAGCTCCAGGAGATTACCATCCAAATCCTCTCCAACAAATTCGACTGCTGGTGTATTAAGAGCATCTTCAACCGACTTAACATTCAAATTGTGCGCATCCCAGTCGAAACGCCCCTGTTTAAAGTTCGGCATTGGTGTGGGGCCCATAGTGATACATAGTGATGGTGGCTTTCACGTCTATGTCTCCTACGTCTCAAAGAGTTTGGTTGAAGAATTTGAGGTCGAAACAGACGGTGGGGGCTTGAGAATATGACTTGTGTGCATGGATGGAGTGTATGATCGTGGCTCAAGTGTTGAAAGGGACTACGGGGAATATATACAGCAGTTTGGCCCAGCATTGGTTGAAATGCATTTTCCTGTTGAACTTTGTGTTTTGAGGCCTTCTGTCAATACAATTCTACCATAATGAAGTCTTCTGAATGATGCGCGGGGACACCTTTGATAAGCCTGAGCATTCACTTGGCGCCCATCGTGTCCACGTCATTTAATTCTGCGGTGCCTTTGCATTTTCACAAGGGGTTGCTTTTTCAACGAAAAAGACAAATGGTCGAATTAAATGCAGCTCTTGGGGCAAGGCGAACTCTGTGTCTCACAGGGTGTAACGCACGGTTTGCCTCATCTTGACGGTGGTTACATCGCGCGGGGGCAGGGCAATGCATTCAATTCTTGGTACCCAAAGCAACTCGATCTATTTGGTAGTTTCTATTGGATGGGAAGTCGGAGTTGGGGCCATAGCCTCCGGCAACAGCCCCATGGCGCAGCTGATGCTTGCAGGCAACACACGATAGTGTCTCGGTCAAAGAGGACATGGCCATGTGGCAAGGCAACTGGGCGAAGTCAGGGCAAACATGATTTAAAAAGGCCTCAGAAGCTTTTGGGTGTGAGACTGATATTGGGCGCAAGTAGGATCAGCAATTGATCTCATCCAGTAACAGAAAAGTGCAGGTATTTTGTGTGCGAGCCAGATTATTCGGCTGTATGATAGGGCGGATGAATGAAAACTCCGACGTAATCAGGCGTCTCAGCATCATGCAAGCCTCATACGGCGCCGCGGAATGGGATTGGTGGCCAAAAGACCAGCCTGACATGACATGTCTTGGGTTGGGCTCGTGATTCGCAGAATGCTGAACACTGGCGGTCATGAGATGCACTCGACCGAAACAAGGAACGGATCCCGGCCGTGCAGTACAGCAAAGCACATCCACCTCCAGTTTCCATTTCCCCAGCCTGCTCTTCTGTGTGCGAATGCCATTCCTGCTCAGCCACACCCTCTGGTTTCTCAGCTACGCCTTGCCGCCCCTCACCGACACCTCCGATGCGTCGTGTCTTGTCTCATTATCCGACTGGGCCAATTGAAAGCCTTTGTCTAGAATTCTTGCACCCGCATCAAGACATGTGATGCGTGTTTAAATACCTTCCCCACACCCGCTACGTTTCCCGCGACCTGGATCATAGAGGCAAAGCAAAATAAATACAAAAGTAAGTTCTGAGAGCCGATTTGTGAATTTACAGACTAGAAGTTGCAGCAAATGAAAAAATGATGGCCGTCCGATATTAGAATACGAAACAGCATCAACAAACAACGATGATCCGTCGATTTTTATCATCAACCAGAAGAGCTTGCAAAGGATTAACGTGTTCCCAATCCCATGCCCTCTTTCCTCCCAGAATCAACCTCATACCGACTTCTTTAGGTGACCGCTCCTCTGTTTCTCGCCCGTGTTGGCATGTATCCGCGCAAAAACTTTTCCGAGACGATGTTGGTGGCCGATACCGGGCCGTATACGATCTAACACGGATCATTGGTTTGGTCTGGGCCTCCTAGTGTGCAGAATCTCTGCCTCGTCACTGGGAAAGGGCCTGGTCGGCGAGCGACTGGTCAGTCGATGTGATTGTCCTCCGGCATTATGGATTTGACGCGAACCCGTTCCACGGTGCAATACGCGCATCGAGGGACACCACAAGCCTCGCACAACGACATGTTGACCGACATTCCTCCGTGAGAACAGGAGCAGCAGATCCAACGCGTTACCGCCTTGCGTTTAGGCCCCAGCTGCTGGTCGATATCCTCGATAGCGTCGTATGCGGCGTTGGCAGGCTTGAAAGACCTCGCATCGCAAGACCCTGGTATCCCCAACAAAGCCGGCTCTGCATCGAACGATGCGGTATTGAAGGAGATGCCTCTTGATGCCGTCAATGCCACTGATTCCAGGCATACCGAGTCAAGGCAAACAATTGCCATCCATGTGCGGATTCTGTCAAAATCCAGCTGGACCGATCCAGCCCCGCCTGCCTCCCAGCGGTTCGAAGCCCAATTGATCTCCGCCGAGCCGCGCTTGATTGGCGTGAAAATCCTCATTAAGCCAATTGTAGGCGCGAGCGATTGCAGTTCTGGGCTGGGTTGGTTTGGCATGATCGACGACGTCCCAGTAGCGTCTGGTGGCGGCAGCGTTGCCTGTGGGGATGTTGTTTGGGATTGTTGACTACGCTGTCGGTTAGCAATGCTCATACGATAAAATCGGCATAGCTTTAAACGCCATTCTAAGCAGTGATTTGCAATGAATACCTGGATTTTGTGCCATGTCAATTGACATACTCCAAAAACGCTCTCTTTGTGAAGACGCCACCACGAATTTCCATTCGAAATTTGTCAGATTTCGTCTGGTGTTGTTTTTTTGTAAGCATTAATTTTATTTGAACCACTCAATGTGGTCTCACTTTTTAGGTAAGCGGTAGGGCTCGCAACTGGGCCAGTCCAAGGTTCACAATGACGATTCATTTGCATCCTCTTGTTTCACTCGTTCTCAGTAGTATGTTTGATTGCATCCATTTCACTCGTATGTTCCGTTCCCACAGTGGGTCCTTGGAGCCTCAGTTAGATTTAGCATTTTGATAGGGCCAAGGCGCATCCAAGCGCACGTACGCTGCTTAAGGAATCAATCGCCATGGAATCTGCTCAGCGCAGGCTACAACATCATATCCGTTCAGAGTATAGCCGGAAAAGCTCACGACATGAATATCGAAATTGAACAAGGGGTATTATTCAATTTATTATACAGTCTTGTTATCCTAAAATTCTGTGTTTCCTTATTTTCCTTGTCTCAAGAAGACTCTGGGGGCAAGTGCTACAAAGCTATGATTGTAAGCCCAAACAGGCGTCTGGGCTCCTCAGGATATATTCACAGCCATTCATCATCTTCGGGTGCGAGGATTGCAGAGCATCTACCATGTATATATCTGAAGTTTGTCTTGGTTTGCTTATATCTTGGTCTATAAGGCATTAATTGATACTCTGATCTAGACAAGTCTTTTTCTTGTCCCTCAAGTTGACCCACCAATCACTATATCAGTTTGTATCGTTGGCGGCACTTTTGTTAGCACAGCAATATTGAAAGCGCTAATCATACCAAAGCCCCTAATTTTATCTAAAAATTAATTCTGGCATATGTAAACTTTCTAAGATATTGGAGCAAATCTAGTAGAAGAAGGAGGACACGTCCAAAAGCTTAGTGGGCTATGGCTTCTATTTTTGCTTTGATGAAATGAAATATTGTAGGTTAATGCTAAGAGAAGTACCAAAGGTGATTCTTTGAGAAGCAGAAGATGCTAAACTTCATTGAGCGCCGGGTCAATATATATGCTCCGTTGTTAGTGCTGTAGTTACCGAGCTTGCAAACGACTTAACAGCAGCACTTGAGGGCTCTTTGGGACAAAGGCTCTCAGTAAAGGAAGAATTCGGAACTCATTTTCTCAGGAATAGATAGAAGTAGGTATTATAAGCTAAAGGTAGCGGCGGAAGTAGTAGTAAAAGCGGCTATAAATGGTATTGGGTTGGCCGTGAATAAATGCAACCAATAGAAACTAGTAAGAGCCAACAGTACCAGGTAGCCAAGCCTATTACAAGGCTAGCAACGTGCCAGCATCAATATCTTTTATATTATAAGTTGAAAAGAATAGCCTAGAAGCGCTGTTTCGTTTTTATTTCTCAACTTACTTCAGCTATATATCCCTTAGTTTAAGCTATTTGGAAAATGTTATTAATCACAAAATAACACACAATGTTAACAGGACCCCCTATTTGTCTTCAACTCCTTCGTAATTTACAATGACTATGAATGTTTCATTACCCTTGTTTGCTAGCCGCATATCATTCACGCGTTTCACAAGCGCGGAAGAGTTGATCCTTGTTCTCCTTCTTCGACAAGTCATTACTCCACCCGAGCCCACACGGCCTCCAGTTGTGCCATTTGCCCTGCCTCGCTTGAGCTTGCCAACGCAGCCTGGGAGCTGTGTTGCATCTGTGCTCCCGCGGCACTATATTTGTTTTCATGCCAGCCAATGGAGCTATTGCAGTAACTGCATCCATCCGTCACGCTCGCAATCATGGCGAAACTGCCTGCACCGGAAAGCGCCGTGCCACTGATGCTCATCTGTAGCACATTCATCCTCTGCTGCTGCATTATCACCCGCAGCAAACGAGTCTGTACGACCGTCTTCTGATGTATCTGGAGCCGCTAAGCACTAAACCCTTTGAAGTTGACCAACATGGCTTCCGACTCTAGGCTTCCGGGGGGATCTCGCCACGCAGGTATTGAGCCAATACTGCCGCATCCTGGGAGACAACATCTAGCACAGTTGCATGTTATTGGTGAATTGCTTTTTCATAGGCATACAGTGTCCCAGAGTCATTTCAGCCATGAAATTGAGATAGCTGTCGGGGCGTATACCAATTGACGGCGATGGACTCAGTTGCACTTCCGCACGCAGGCAGCCGCAATATGTGGGACGCAGCGGCCACAAACCCGTGCCAGTCACCCTGCCGTCCTTTGTTTGCTAGAATAGATGAGATGTGTTACAGGTTGGCCGATCGGTTTCTTCAAGCTGCGTGAAGATAGAAAACCGAGGCTCAAAGGACGTGATAGCGATGCAATCCTCATAGCATGTCTGCCTCAAACGCAAGAATGTCGTCGAGAATGTCGTGTTGAGCCATGCCATACCACGTAACATCACCAGTCAGTGCATGAGAGTGGGCCGCTTCAGGTACCGGCATGCTCTCTCCTAGCCGAGTGTGGCCTCAAAACCTCGGGCATGTCTGACAACCGATGCCATGCAAGCGAATACTCCACCACGTGCCTCTCAATACACTCAAAGACAACATCATTTGCCAGCCCAGATCTTCTACTTGAAGATGCTTCTCGCGCAGGTTCGTGTGGACTGAATCCGGGTGTTTGCTGTGGGCCCGGATTGAGAGGTTCCACGTTGAGATCGCTCATTGAGTCTGTTGGATCCACTACATAATTATATGGTGGAAAATCACCCGTCCCCGGATTATGCGTTGGCACATGGTTAGTCGGAGGTGGTGAAACATGATAGCAGGTCTGGGCATATTGCTGTTGCATTGCGTCGGCTAGCAACGAGGGAGGCGAAAGAGGACTTGGCGGCGCATGCGTTCTGACATGTTCAGGTGGAGGTGGAAACCACGACTGCGTGTTGGACGTTTGAGCGCTCGGGGGCGGAGGAAAATAAGAGCTCTGAGTTGTGCTTGCAGATGGCGTCCCTCGGGTGACGGGTGGCGTTGGATATCCTGGTGTTGGTTGATACAATTGCTGGCTCGGGAGTTGTTGGGGCTGATCGCCATGGCCTTGCGGGAGGCCATTTGGCGCTTGCTGGTGCAATTGATCCTGTGGGGGCTGTTAGTATTGCTCTGTCGGGTACACAGCAGTGCCCTGTTGTTTAGCCTGAAATTTTTGCTGCTGTGGTCGGCCCGAGACCATGTTTTCAAGAGGCCCGGGGCGACAAAAAATGGTTGGTACACTAGACTACAACGTGCGTGAAAGGAGGCCGGCAAGCTAGAAGGCCAAGGCTACACGCACAGGTCGGAACATCACAAATCAGGGCTAGACAGAACAATTCCATCTACCTTTTGTCTTGAGCTTGCTGAGCATCACCATCAATGCACTTTAACCTCACCAATACTGCCCGTACTAGACATCAAATTCCTCCAAGCCTTCCAGAACTTGGTCTTTCCAACCCTGCACCAAGCTTTTCCTCTGACCTCGGGGAGAAACCTCCACAATGGCGCGCAAATAATCCGCCACATCCTGCATGCTCTCCTGCAGCGACGACGCATACTGCGCGTCATCCAGCAGTGATACCTTCCGCTCCTTGCACCGCTGGGTGAACAAGTCCATCAGCCTCTTCTTCTCTCCCAGGTTCGCGTCGTCATACCGCCCGTTCCACATAAATGCTCGCCTCGGGTTCCAGCGGGGAAACGGCACGACGCCCGAAAATTCCCAGTCAAGGACCCCTGTGATTTTCCGAGATGATTCGTCATATATGAGATTGGCCAGGTGTATGTCTTGGTGCGCGAGTCGAAAGGCAACCTTGTTGAGTTCACCCGCATGGTCAGGTAGAGCAACAAGAAAAGCCTCCAGGCGGGGGATCGTTTCGATCATGAATGCCAGCTTGTTGTGCTTCTTGATGAGGCGGATGTACAGTCTGATCTGCGCTGAGATGTAGTCGATATATGTCTTGTAGGGACCTCGAATGTTCAGGTTCTCGACGGTTTCATCCGGGGTCCAATAGCGATCGATGTCGATTGTCTGCCAAAAGTTCTCGTGCACGATCCGAGCAAGAACCGGCTGTCCCTCGTCATCTAGATCCAGCCCGCCGATGCCCTCCCACGGGTGCGCGTGCAGTTGCACAAGCATGTCGATGATCTGATCAATGATGTGCGTCATCTGCGCATCGTTAAAGGAAGAGTAAACGTCGCTCAGCGTGACTCCCGAACACTTTGAAAGGAGCGTGTACTCGTGCGCAATTGGGTTGTCTTCGGAGTCATCGTAGGCAATCACATACGGGATGGGGATCGCCGTGTTCTTGGCAACCCAGGACATTACGGCGACTTCGTTTCTGGTTTTTATGGAGGGCAAGTGACGGCCCGAAACGCGAAGGACAAGTTGCGAGTGGCCATGGGTTTCGTCGCAAGCTGGCAGCGTGATAAAGTAAATGCCGTGGTACTCTGCCGTGACTGCTGGAGAAATAATCTCCGTGGCCTTTGGAAGGCCCTTGCTAGTCAGAAGAACTTGGATGCTTTCGTGGGAGATTGGCCTCGGCAAGGCCTCGACGGGGTTGCTCATAGCTATGGAACAATATGACGATGCGAGTATGTCGCTTCACGGTTGAGTGCTTTTCGGAGCCAAGTGCGGGGTATTGATTGAAGAACGAACTCGTAAATCATTTGGATCTTATCACAGGCGTGCATGAACAAAAGATCCTCGATTAACGCCGGGAATAGTGCATGATTACCCTTCTTGTCGCAAGCCACGGCAACATTTTGCCGAGCAGCAAAATGCATCCATCGCCAATCTTGCATAATGCCATCAAAACAAAACAATACCCAGAACCTAGCTCGCCAAGTCCACAACACACATAGAAATATGCTTCAACGATTTGCCTTGCAAAGCAAAGTCTTAATTTACAATAGCCAATATCGCAGTCTATAAATGAGTAGTACTATATCGGTAACAGCGAGCAATGGTATGCATCCTAGCAAATCATCATGCTTCTTAAGCTGTTCACGATGAATACCAGTCACCCTCGGCATCTTCAATCGAATCTCCCTTGTCGGACTTATCCAACAGCTCTTGAACTGTCCAAAGTTTGAATGGATAGTTCGGGACTGTGTTTGTGTTTTGGAATGGCTTCCCGTGGAGAAGGTGATCAGCACACGCCTCGTAATTTTCGTACGCGTAGGTCTCGGGGTCGTGGCGACACAACCATGAGCCGGTAAACTTGGCAATGCTGCGCGGGTTCTTGGCCGCTTCATCCCAGTTAGTGTGGTGGAAAGCCTCGCGCGACTTGAATCCGATCTTCTGGGCGCAGGCTGCTCTCTCGAATCTGAAGCATGTTTCGTCAGCCGTGAGCTTCTTGGATGCTCAAGCACGTCACTTACCGAAGGTGGTTGTGCACTTTTGTAGCCACAGCAGCGGATTCTTTACCGCTCTTTGACAAGCATGCTGCAAGCGAAAAGGCGTCCTCAAGGGCCATGGTGGCCCCGAACCCAGAAGACGGCAAGAATGAATGCGCAGAATCGCCGCATTGAACCACACGGCCCAGGTCTGACACCCACTTTGGGTAAGGATCACGAAAGCGCAGCTTCCAGTCAGTAGCCTCATTCTTAGGCGTAGACTTGATTACTTCGTGCACGATGGGGTCCCATCCTTCGACATACTGGTGCGCGCCGCTTGAGTCAACAACGCGATTCCAGTCCTCAATGGCGGACCCATCGTCTCTATGTGTCAGTCCCCAGCTGAACTCGGTAGGCGACAAACCTATAAAGAAGTGCGATCCAGGACCGATGTGGAGCGATGTCCACTCCCGCGTTTCTCCAAAGAACTCGGCAATGGCAGGGTTCTTCAGGGCGACTTCGGATGGATAGCTGGTCCTGTACAGGGCGAACCCAGAGCTTATGGGCTTCTCCTTGGTGCCACGGATCAAGCCCCAGGACTTGGATCCCACTCCGTCAGCTGCAACAACAATGTCTGCGGTGATTTTGTCACCATCAGTAAGAACCACTCCACCCTCATTCGCCGTCTCGAAAAAGCTCTCGACCGTCTTGCCCGTCTTGATAGGGATTCCTTGTTCGGTTGCGTAGTTGAGAAGCAACTCGTAAAATTCTCTACGGCTGACAGACACTGTTGGAAGGTCCGGTGGTCCGAGATAGGTCCCAAATAGCTTCTGGCCATCATACTTGAAAAACTGAAACTCGGCCGAGATGGCCACTTTGTTCAATCGATCCATGAAGCCTGGCCATCTTGACGGGGTATGCAGCGCCGGAGATTGAATAAAGAATATTTCGCCTATCCGGTTGCAGTGTTTAGTAATCTTTTATCCCATCAAGGCATTTTCAGTACTAACCGTAGTCTCCAGGCTTGAGTCTCTTCTCCAAAATCTCAACCGTGTGGCCCTGGCGGTGTGCCTCGATGGCAAAACCAAGTCCAGCGATTCCCGCTCCAACCACCAACACCGAGAGGCCTGAATCTGCAGATCGCTCCATATTGGTAGATGTTTTTTCTTGGTGTACGACGATTAAGTTCTTCTGTTGATGATGATGCTGTGCCAAAGTCTCTTCTGCCAGTATACATCATGGGCACAATTGTATCATCCATCACCATCTCTATATAATGATTCATACTTCTATGATGATACTCTTCGCGCTTCTAACGGACAATTTCAATTGCCGATTGGTGCAGATACCAACCCGAAAGGGCCTCAAGTCTCCTATTATTTTATTAGCATCGCACGGCACAGGGCCTGGTGATCATGACCGCATGAATCGCCGCCAGCTGTGGAGATGGAACGACCCACCTATTATCCAGCAACATAGCGAATTCGGACATGATTCGTATCTCGTTAGGTTTAAAATTCTTCAATGAAGGGTGGTTATGGTCGAAGGAGGGTCAAGTCGGCCACTCTCAGTTGTTCGCGTTAAAAGTCTAGTCTCCGACATTAAAGGCGTCAACCCTGTCATTGACAATTACTCTCCGGGACATCCAGGAACATCCATGGTCCGAATGCATCCAACTATCGGTACCTAAGCCCAGGACCCTCCCGCCGCTAGGTTCTAGAAGCATATGCTCTGCTAAAAGGCGAACCCTGCGCGCAGAACTACTAATCACAAGCCATTCCGTAACCCAGGGCTCCGTGTCGATCCCCTAACTTCCGGCATTCACCACACACTAGGCAGTATGTAAGTGGATTAGTTCGGATCAGCGCTACCGCTAAACTCCACCGAAGCTATCCCCTTCAAGATATGTTTGCCGATGAGTCAGCGGAAGTTCAATTCAACAAGTTTCGGATTGATAGGTGAACAAGACAAAATACACATGGGGACAACAGCAAGGAAATCAGAATAACCGAACCTTTGAAGAAATTCCGGGGTCCTATCATTCACAATTGGTCGATACTCATTCCCTCACCCCCTTTCATTCTATCACCGCCATTTTTTATGCCAAGAGGGCACAGACATGTCCGCGGGTCGGTCTTTGGGAGAATTCCGGGCCCAGTCCAAGCGGCGTCGCGCGCGCTTCGCCTTCAACATCGGCCATTGTAACCACCGAGCCGTTCATTTTGGGATACTCCGTACCCTATCTCCAAGTTCGAGCTCCACCACCCGGGTAAACTAATTGTACTGGCCTTGTGAGTGATATCTCTGTCGAACTGACCCGGTTCATCAGTGATTTACGTAGCATCCAGCAGCTTTGACTTTTCTTTATCGAAAAAGACCCAGACAAGGAAACAACCCCTTGTCCAAAACCCCAGTATGCGGTATTTGACAAGATCCTTGACATCAGCTCATGACTTCGTAAGCGCTCCAAATACTTGCTTGAGCGATGGGCGCTAGCGGTTTAAATGGTATCGGCTATCAAGTGCAAATGTCTTGTTATCTCAAGCATCCACTCTTTAGTTAATAAAGTCGAAATCCCTAGCAATACCTGGGCAATCTACTAGTCATTATCCGCACTTGTCCAAACCTGAGGACCCAAACAGCAAACGCTGCTTTGCGGTTGAGTACGAAGCACCAAACAACCATCAGTATGCAAAGAGATTTTCTGAGAACATTTTTTTATTCAGTTTGGTTTATCTTAATTTAGAAATCATAATATCCCGATGGGGTGAGGAACCGTTGGTACAACATCAGCCATGGCTTTGAGTGCCCCGGGTAAAACCTTCCCCGTCCTCGGCAAATACTAATCAATACTCCATCTTGACATTCCAATCGGTGGCATCACGTGCCCGATGTTGCCTCCACTACTCAAGCTCTTGCCACCCAGCAAGCCAGGGAGCAGTCATGGCCCTTCGCAGCAGCGCGTACCTCGGGCATCTAGAGCAAATACCGAGTTATTTTATTCGCATCTGTGATTGCACTCGTTAGTTGAAGGCCCTATGATTCAAGTTTTGGCAAGATTGCAACGTACTGAGTGCGCGAGTTGCCAGTGGTTCGGCTGACACACTGTGGGGGCCAAGCGGCACCACCGTTGCAGCGGCTGGGGCAGGCACCAGGGCCGACTCCACCGTCAACCACCTGTTTAAGTTAGCAATGTACTAGTTTGGGAATATCTTCAAGCGACTTACACAGCAGTGGGCTCCGGTGCTATACTTGCACTGGTACCAACCGGCACAGGCGTCGGCCGTGGCGAAGATGGTGAGGAAGGTGGTAACGACGGCGGCGATGCGGACCATTTTGAAGGTTTGAGTGGTAAAAGTGGTAAAGTGTTGGTGTGTGAGTGTGGTTATGAGTGAAGATGTTGTGAGTGAAGATGTTGCGAGTGAATGTGTTGCTTTCTGATGATGGATCGAAAAGGGCGGATGGCCTCCTATCTTTATACTTGCTTGAACCTTCAGTTGACTGTGTCCTTCTTTGCACCTCGCGCCATCATCTCCCACAAGCGGCTGCCCAGCCTTCGATGCTTTGACAGTACGACTTCACCAACTCGGTCTGACTGAGGCAACTGCGCGTCTCCGAAACAAGGCCGCCAGGTTGAAACAGGATAATGGCCTATCGCATAACCATCAAAATGAAGTCAGAACTATTCAGCTAGCTGGTGTTACAGCAGAGGATAGGGCCGAAATCAAATTGCAACGAGCCCATATTGGATCCGAAGAATAGCCAGGAGCAGTGGCCGCGGAGCGGATCCTAAGCTTTGGTATCAAAAGCGCAAAGCGTCGGCTGTGAATGCAAAGCCTTGTTGCAGCCTTGGTGTAGTGCATGATGCGCGCCTAAGGTCAGAACCGCATTTACCACTAATTAACCTGTTTTACCCCGGAGGATACCGATACCGAACCCGCTCTAAAACCGAAAACCTTATTTAAGTGGCATAATGGGCTAGAAGTTTCGAACCGTACCAAAAGTGAAACGTTTCACCATGCGGAACCACTAAGAGCACAGCCTTTGGGCTGTGTTTTGACATGAATAGAGCCGTCACACAAGCGCTTGTGCTCTTTGGGGCAAATTCATTTAAATTCCAAACAAATCTCTCGGATAATCGGATAACTCATGATTTACTTGGGTAGAATGTATTTTCGAGTCAGGCACCAACGTGAAAAAAGCTGATCAAGATGGCACAGACGCTGCTACCACCAGTTGGCAGATGAAACATGGTTGGCCCTTCTCAGCATAAATTCGAGCTCTGACTCGGTGACGGATGTGTGCAAAGCCTGGTTAACCGCACACTGCTCGTCGCAAGAGTTATTATATACGACAAAAGGTTTTTTTCGTATCGTCATGATTAAATGAGGTTGCCATATGATGTCATGACCACCCGTTATCCGTGAAAATACCCGTAGGCACAGGCCTGTGGATCATAACAGCTACCCTACAGAGGTCAATTTGAGAAACACCTGAATAGGGAGGAAAACCCAAGTGTAAAAAGCCAAGAAATATGAATTCTGATAGTTGCTTAATAGATATTGAGATAAATTTTGAATTCGATGCGTGGTGCATTCTTCAAGAACATTTTCTTTGTTGGGATGTCTATATGTTCATGATTTGGTGACCATTATGGACTTTACCTAAGTCTTACGTCCAACATGCACAGGGTGAAGCAGATGACGAGCGACCGTGTAAACCACTATTGTACCGCTTTAAAAGCGTAGGATGGTTGAAATGTTAGACAAAGATGCGAGACTCATGTGAAGGCGTACAGTTAGAATCCACAGCCGCACGTTGAGCAGTACCTCGGGTCAGCCTATCTTTGTTTTGGTTTCGGCTACTCCTGTTTGCAATTGATGCGCTTTTGGGGTGTCGTTAGCCAAGAAATGTACCTTCTCATCCATCCTTTGACCGACTGCCGAGTCGCGTCGTGCCTTTGCCGTGACACTTAACGCGTCTGACTCAGTGCGCGTTCGCGACCCGTTCCAGTCCTCAACCGATTGGCCCACCAACTCAGCCTTAGGCCAACCCCACTCTCAACACACCAATGGCCAATTAAACGTCTCCACCCAAGACATTATGAGATTTCTCTGGAGAGAGGCCACGATCCAACTCAGGTGTCCTTATTCCGTCAGACTCAGACATGACTTGTCTGTGTCAAAATCCAGACTATCTCCACATATTGAACATAATTTCAACTTCTTATAAAATCTAGCGATCTATGCATTAAATGTCTTACTCATGCTTGACTGATTTTCACATAGCAACAATTCAGAATTGGGACCCTTGGCTCCGTGCCTTTTTTTTAATTCATTTCAACCATGTATTCGCCTGACAAGTTTAGCTTTGATCAGGTCTGCAGAATCAGTGCCAATCAGCAGCTCACGTTGCATGCTGCGGCGATTAAATCTAGCATCTTTGGTACAAATACCATCTGTTGTTTGTTGATGACCCCAATGACAACTCCGAATCCCCCTATTTTCTCTACGCCGATGTCTTTATTTGGCGGTCATAAGCTCAACGAACTCGTTGACTAACGACATGTTAATTAATGTGAAACACGTGGAAAAGATAAGAACTTACAATCTATCACTCCGTCACCATCCTTGTCGGCTTCATCAATGATGTCGTTGATGTCTTCAGCTGTGAGCTCCTCGCCCAGGGAAGAGAGGACATTGCGAAGCTCGTCCTTGGAGATGCTTCCAGAGTCATCCTGGTCGAAGACCTGCATCACATGGTCAATAAAAGTAAATTCAACATCTTGTGAACTACCATACCTTGAATGCCTGGCGAAGCTCCTGGTGGATGTCGGTCTCCTCAGTCTTGAGCATCATGATGGTGAGGAATTCTATCACGATTAGCTAGCTTCCTACATCCGATGCAATGGCAACCTCTCTACATACCATCGAAGCTGATGGTTCCGCTCTTGTCCAAGTCAATCTCATCAAGCATGTCCTGGAGCTCAGCATCGGTGGGGTCCTGTCCGAGCGAGCGCATGACATCGCCGATCTCCTTGGCAGTGATTTCGCCTAACCAATGTCAGTACCTGGGCTGAACGGTGCCGCGAAGCAAGCCCCCCGAGGGAGGGGCAACTTGAGAACATACCATCACCGTCCTTGTCCTAGAGCATTGGTCTCGGTGTCAGCAGGGGCACAGCAGCAGCCGCGCGGTTGTTCGGGGACTAACAAAAACGGAAAAGGCCTCCTTGAACTCGGCAACGCGCTTGTCGCTCATTTGATCAGCCTGCGCGGCGCATTGTTAGCCATCGGCATCCCGCCAAGTTGCAGGGAGTTGGGCTTGGCACACCATCTTGGTCGGTATTTTGGGGCTGCGAGGTACGAGATGTCGGACAAAGACAAAAATATGGGTTGCGCAAATGAGCGGGGTGGTCAAAAGGCAAAATGGCGCGAGATACTCCTTTCCCCATCACGTGATGCAAATTTTGCGGCGTCAAGGTTAAATCTCGTCGTTGCCATTTCGCTTGCACTTTGTCTCTGCCAGCTGACTCGCATCATTTGAATGCTTTTGCCACTTTGCAATATCCTTGAGTCTCGCTTGATTTTTCTTCCTCGACCGAATTGAAGCCATTGCTGCCGTTTGCCCTGCCGATCATTGCTGGAGTCAGAAACTAACACAGTAGTTTCTTGGCTGCTTCAACGGCTGCTAACTTGACAGGCCCATATTTCATAACGGTCTGTTGGTTTCAAGATGCCAAACCAGAATGGACAACGTATTGTTTTGAAAGTGATGCTTTGAACAGAAGGTTTCTTAGCCGGTTTGTTCGTTTAGCTTGGCTGCCTCATCATGGCAAAGTTGTGGTCAGGTTGACCAAATTTAAGTGATAGAGCAACAAATAATATTTACGGAAATGAACTTCCATTGAAATACCACGATTCAAATCACCATCGATCTGTATATCTGACTCTTTGCACATTCTAGAATAGATAGTTGCAATGTACAACATACCCTACACCGCAACCATTTTACGTATACCTCCTCCACACCGACCCACAAATTAATTGTTGATGGCCACGTGGGGAGACCCCTATTTCTTGGCGCATCGGACAAGCCTCGGACATTTAGTTCAGCCTGGAAATTCGCTGTTGTGAAATGCTGACTGCTATCAGCAGCTCAACAGCACAGGATTTCCGTGGCAAGATGACGATCTTTGCTGCAGGTCATTTATTTTTCATCTATAGTGATGGTCCCTTATCGGGCAAGTGTTTAATGTTTGCTTCTTAGCCATGATCTGTGTGATTTTGAAAATGGCTGCCTTCACCGCCTCGCTTAAGACCCCGGTCACTACCGTGTCTAGCAAAAAATTTATTGCGTATAGTCTACGTAATCTCGTATGGTCTATCTATACATGGCTAATGTTCTTGATAAAAAATTTCAAAGAAATTGTGCCGTGATCCCGACGTACGCAAAGTATGAGTTGAGATGTCGGTCAGCCTTGATAAATCCGGCGTAGGGTGGAGACCAACTCCTCTTCTCCCCGTACAGTATGTTCGTTCCCGAGAAAATCATCTGCCATGATCCCATCAGGCAACGCGGCCGTGGTCATTTCCACCAACCCTGCGACCTGATCTTCAGGAACGGATTGACGGTAAAAGGCGGTTAGTTGATCTTTCGGAATCGCCACAATTTCTACCATTTTCCCGGTCACTTCCTCAGCTGCTGCTTTGACGTCTTCGGCGCTGTAGTTGCGGGGCCCGAAAAGGTCAAAGCAGTATGGATTGGCTGCGAGAGGTTCTCCGACCTGAGCGAGCTTCTCAGCGCAGACAGAGCCCACGTCTTTAACGCTAACCTAAAAAGAAAAGTCAATATTTATGACTATACCAGGACCAAGAAATGGATTGAAATTCAACTGGAGAGTCGAATGTTTGCACCTACCATTGGAATTTTGTGGTGGTTAGGTGTGATGGTGGAATATATGACGGGGGGATCTTGCTTAATGGACTCGAAGACATGTGCCCAGTTCTCCTGGAAGTATCCAGGCTTCACAATCACCACTTCAGGAGCAGCGGTTTTGAGAATCTCGTCGGATAGGTGATTGAGTCTAAGAATGCCCTAGCATAGAATATTAGGTGGATGTTGCATGCACGTGGACTGGAAATGGAACCCACAATTTCGCGGTCAAACTGAGAACCCATAGAAGAGAAAAGAACTAGTCTTTTGACAGAGGCTTTAGTGAGTGCATTTTTGACGTTAGTTGCAGTCTTCGTGGCATATTCATCGAGCCCGGACCCATTCTTGGGTGGCGGAGGGACATAGAGAACGGCATCAGAGCTTGTAAAGTCTAAGACCATGCCTGTAGAGACGTCGCCAGTCGATGCCGTGAAGTTGGAATTTTCCTTGAAATCGACTGGAGCTTTGGAGACATCCCGGTAGATGCCATGCACGATGTGCTTCGAGCCCTCTGCGAGAAGGGAGCGAATCGTGGCTTCGCCGGCTTGAGTTGATGCAGGCACGACTGTAATTCGAAGAGCCATTGTGTTTGATTTGAGGTGATTCTCTGGACTTTGGGAACAAATAGAGTAGTCTAATGCGAGATTGGCTGTGATGATGGTGAATTTGAAGGGTATTTGATGAAGGAACCAGTCGGCTTTTGTTTAACTTCATCTCGTCGGCCATGAGAGATGATTTATAATGCGGAGGAAACCAAATACCGTCGACCGGTGAGACTTGAAGCCGAATATTGTACAGACATCACCGAAGCGGGCAGTCGGTGGTTGTTGCGGCGTCCTGTCCCGCGGACTCCGGTTCCACTTTGCCAAGATTGGGGAAGTCCGCAAGCCCGCTCCGCTCGATTAGTCTCAGCAAGATCATTTTCAACACACAAAATTCTGCCAAGCAGCTGGAAATTCTTGATAAAAATATGTATTAAAATTAATTCATGAAAACTGGACACTGGCCTTTCCGTTCCGAGATCCTGCATCTTGCAATTTAAATCCGGTACCACCAAAAGAAACTTTTACACCGGTTTTTTTTTCGTCACACTCGTCCCTCCTTTAAAGCCGGTACTGAGCCTGCTCAAAAGTTGGAGGCTCTACTTCCTCATCCGGGGGCTTGATCCATGGCTGCAAAGTTGATACCCCAAGCGACATGTCCACGTGTGACATCATTGCGCCATTTGACTCATCGCTGGGCCTTAAAATAGTAACAAGGTGGGACGAGCTGATCTCAGACTCCTCCCCCGCAATCTCGACCACGATCCTCCACTTGAGGCGATGCGTGTGCTGAATATTATACGTGTCAAAGTCGGGTGTGATTTTCGCCTTGGAATGCTTTGATCCTATCCGGCCGCGAGAGCCGATTCTCAAGTTGACTAGCTTCCCGATATCCACAGACGGCGCATCATCCGTGATCGGAATCAGTATGTCGTACCCGGAGATGGCAGCGGACATGTCTAGATCGACTTTTTCTTCAAAGCTATCGTTGCATATGTAGTAGAGCCCGGGGCATCTTACTCCTGTCTTGGCCACAATTTTGAGCGAAAGAGACTTGATCTTGGCCTTTGGCTGGATCCCACGAATCGTCTTTGTGGTTTTGCTCCACTCTGGTGCTGCGCCAAGGATAAAAGGGATGTAGTTTGGGTTGTCAAGTTGGATCACTGTTGGGGACTTGATGTGGACGTTGAACCTAAGAGTGGGCACCTTTGCTGAATTAAAAAGCTGTCGCGTCTTTTGAGACAGCGACAATTGCATATGCTCTTTACCAGGCGTTAGGCGGTACGCAGAGATACTCTGGCTATCCTTGTCTTTACGGAGCTGAAAGTCTGCAATGGGTGGGTCTTGGCTTAGGTGCCGTATTGTGAGAGGCGTTGATGCTGTTTTTGTTTCGACGGAGTCTTGGATAGTTGCGAATAGCTCGGCTTGAATGAAGTACTCGACAAAAGCCTCCAGACTTGTGCGAGCGCCGGATTCTCCTAGTGCGAATGATGAAGGCAGCTCATGTGTTGCTACATAGGCGGGATCCATAGGCAAGTAACTCGCATTTCCATCCTCGACTGATGCACCGAGGGATATGTTATCGACGTGAGTGGGTATGGTTATGACAAAGGGCCATGATTGCTCGTCTCCTCCAGCGGGAATGTGAATCGGACCCTCAAAGATCTTTTGGCTGTTTCTGGCCTCGTCGAGCAGGTTATAGCGGGCGCGATACGAGCTGCTGCCGTTGTTGCCCTCAGGAACAACGATTTTTGTCTTTGTTCTCCCATGTAACGAGACGATGAGAGTAGCTCCCGAGCTCAAGATGGGCTGCTTGCGGAAGACGTACCCGGCAACCGTCTCACCAGGCGCATATTGGCTTTGGCCTTGGTCGAGTCGAATGCCTAAGGAGGCACTTGACACTAGGGCGGCTTTTGGCATGGTGTTGGTTTTGTGTATTGATTATTGGTTGTTGTGATCAGGCACAAAGGCCAAAACGACCAGGAACCAACCATGATATATTACATCCTACTTGCACATTTGTTGATGTGATTCACACAGCCTCACGAGATGCCAGAGATACCAGGCAGCAACGTGCCAGACCGTTCGAGTCAGCCTTGACGTCAGTCACATACGAAATGGCCTACATGTAAGCGCACTCGTTATGCATGATCAGAGCTTGTGTTTATTCTCTCGCTTCAGGCCGAAGCATTCTTTTCTCTGTTTGGCGCTCCAAGGACCAGGTCTTGGATTGGCCCGATGGAGAGAATCACGAAATGGGGAATGGCCGAGCCCAGGAACATGGCCATGGGCCAATAGCCGCTCTGGTGAGTCATAATTCGTCGTTTTTGGAGGGTGGCAGCGGACGAATGAGGCCGTGGCTATTTTGTGGAGACGATGCCGTCACAGCCGTCGCTTCTGTCGTTTGCGCTGGACCTGACGAGTGCACATGCGTCAGCACCCTTGTTCAAATTGTGTCTGCCTTGACTCTTCCATTCCTACTTTATCATCAACGGTCAAGTGACTCAGAATTGATACCGCAGAGTAGCATTGAGATCAATTTACGGATTTAGCACCAGTTAAATCCATCCGCCCTAGTTCTTCACAACTGATCGTGGTAACCCTCGTTTAGATGCTCTGTGTCAACTAAATCCAGACCAGTAAATACCCGATGTTCGTTGAGCAAGTCCACAATTTCCCAATTCTCTTCCTCCTCAGCAAATTGAATCGCTCTTAGAAATCCCGTCGTGTCTGGGAGCGCACCTTTATTTAGGAGCAACTTTAGTATGTCTAATCTGCCATGTTTTGCTGCTGCTTCGACAGCAGTGATGCCGTTCTTTGGGGCCGGCGGAGCGCTGATGTCAGCTCCTTCCTCGTGCTCAAGTAAAGTTCTGACGAGGCCTAGATGCCCGATCATGACAGCTCCTTGAAGAGCCGTGATACCGCCGTCTGCAGCGGGTGGCGCGTTGACGTGCGCGCCGTTTTCTAAAAGTAAGCGCACTACCTTGTGGTTGTGTGGCTGAGATGAACAAGCGGCTTGAAGTGCAGTGCGTCCATTGATGTCTGCTGGCGGGGCGTTTATATCTGCACCGGCATCCAAAAGAAGCTGAACAACTTGAAACTGTTGGATAAGAGCTGAAGCTCCTGTTGGATTCTCACGGTAATTGAACCGAGAAACATCGGATGTCCTTGCTGCTGATTGAAGAGCAGTAAAACCTTCTTTGTTTTGTGCAGGGGGTGCATTGACGTTTGCTCCGTGTTCTCTCAACATCTCAATTGCCTTTGTGTGTCGGAGTTCTGCAGCCAGTTGCAGGGCTGTCCTCGGAAAATTGAATTTACTCTGGGGTCGGCAGCGGCTCGGTGGTGGCTCGAAGTTTTCTTCTAAACAGTCTCCATTTCCAGCCCCAGCACACAGCATGAAATTTAAAATTGCAGTGTCTGGCGTCGACTGGATCAGTCTGTGAATGAGGCTGCTACTGCTTGAGGTACGCTGCATAGGCGCCCCAAGGCCAACCAGATTTTTAAACAACGTTTCCCATTTTCCCTTAACTTCTTCGTCAAAATGCTGAACCAGATCCCAATGCGCGGTCCCGTACCCTGTAGCTGCCGCTTCCAAGACTGTGATGCCGCCTTTTTTGGCGGGATGTGCCCTGACGTTAGCACCTGCCTCCAGAAGAGTGTTTATCACGTCAAAGTTGCCGTGTTCTGCAGCTGCCTGCAGCGCCGTTCGCCCCTGATTTTCACAAGCAGGGAGATTGACCTGAGCCTCTCGTTCCATGAGAAACTCTATGACAGCAACGCGGCTTTCTCGTGCGGCGCTTTGAAGCGCACTTTTACCGCCATTCCCGTAACAATTTACTGGGCATCTAGCATCAAAGAATGCACTGTATTGGGAGAGGTCGGTACGGCTGTCGCTTGCCATTTGTTCCAAGATCGAGGGACCAATTCCAGACATATCGTGGCCGGCATGGACCACAGCCATCAGTGCTTCCGGGTGAACCTTTTCGAGTAGATCTTGTGATAAATGTTGCAATCGAGCCCCGTGTTTGACTAAGATATAGACGATGGAAGTCTTTACATCAAGCGGCAAAAATGATTGAAGGGGAATTTCTAATGCCGCCTGAAGTGGTTGGTATTTAGATTGGTCACATAGTTGACTGCCGTCAATATTGGCGTATTGATGGTAGAGTTTCTGTGCATTTGCGTCTACTCCCCTACGGAGGAGAGTCCCGACTGCTTCCAAGTTTGCCCAATTGACAGCGTAAAAGAGACACTTCTCGAGGAGCACTTCATCTTGAACAATGCCCCTTTCAACCAGAAAGCGGCAAAGATCCCGGTTACCCTTTTCAGCTTCTTCAACTAGGAGCCATATGTTGGAAATTTCGTCTGCCTCTAGGTGCTGCTTGAGCAAGCTATAAATGCTGGGTGAACGTTGTTTGGCATACGTAAGCATTTGTTGTATATCTGAAGCTCTGTGAACTTCCATAAAGACATCCACCTTTGCGCCTTCCTTTAATAACAAATTGATAATCTCCCGGTCATTTCGATGTATTGCAGCCAATAAGGCAGTCGCCTGCATGGAGCCGCTTGGTGGAATTTGTTTGTTTACGTCTGCTCCAGCCCTGATGAGGCATTCCAGCACATTGATTGAACCTTTAGTCGCTGCTGTGACTAATGGGCAATTCTTCGAGTCTCCGTCGATGTTTACGCCAAATTTGATCAATAGCTGTGTCGTTGTCACATCATTTAAGCCTGCGGCCTTGCATAGAAGCGACGTACCCAGACTGCCTGTCAAATTCCTGTGGTCAACGGAACGCACTAGACGGAGAAATTTAGAACCTTGAGTGGCAAAAAAGTTCTTTAGTGTTTCCTCTGGTATTTTTGTAAATGAAGGTGTATTTTCTGAAGGACACAAAGCGAAGAGAGTATTCCGGATAAAGATTTTCGTGTTGTGTGCTCTGACCGGTAGGAACTCTGAAAGATTGCTGATGTGGTCGGATGTAATCGCCCAATAAATAAAGCGGCGAAGTTGTAGATTTGGTAGGATGTTATTTGACGATAGATACGTTACCACGGAGAAAGCACGTTGAATTAGCTCCGGGTTTGATTGATCAAGGGGCAGCCCAATGTCATAATCGGAAATTAGCCGAAGACGAGTCTGTCCTATTTTAAATAGAAAAGATTCCAGACCTTCAAAATCGAGTGTGGTATTGGCCAAATGGGATATAAGGCCTCCCTCATCACTAACTGGGATTTCGGTGGGGCCATATCTGGGTGAAATAATATTATTTCGTATTAATGGGGTCCCTGCAGAACTTTCTTTAGCTCCAAATGAACATAACATTTTTGGTACTTGGTTTACCTGTTAAGTCCCAGAATAACTTATAGGGTTCCGGTCTTGGATTTACCTGAAATTCCTGCCACGGATTGCGATCGGAAAATTGTATATATTCTTGGGTATTCCAGTCCAACGAGAAGGATTGTAGTTCTGAGTAGTAACTGGGATCTATATCTATTGAGTTTGAAGCATCATCAAACGCAAATGGATTGATAGGTTGTCGAGTCCCGTGCATCTGCGAACCAATATGAGCGCTAGAAACTCCCTGATTCATGGGTATCTGTCGAGGCAATTCTACCAAGGCACCTAAATCAATGTTTGCTTGCGCATTGATGATTTGACTATCACTGTTAGATGGCGTGACAGGCGAGGATACCGGAATGAGATGAACGTCTCCAGTTAGTCTATTGGTAGTGGGGGTTCGAATCTCAACTCGATATTGATTGATGGTTTCAATACCAATGACTGTGATGTAATCAGCTTTTGGTTGAATATTATTGGAAACCACCTTGTACTCTTTTGGTTAGGGGAATTATTTAGAACTGCATCAGAATAGCGCTGCATTTCCCTTTCCACGCGAGAGCGATCTTGCAGCCGGTTGTTTAGGTAGACGTTCCATGCCTTACCCTGAATGCGGCGATTATTCACTTCATTGCTTATTGCTTTCCATTCATCGGCCTTGATATTTTTCAACCCATTGAACCTCAACTTAAATTGTCGCGCCCTATGAAAGGAATTTTTAGTTGACACCAGCTGTAGATAGACTCCTACTACTTACGTAATATTGCAATCATATTTGCGATTCAGGACTGCGACTGTTTCCTTTATTGTTTTGTTTTCCCTCAAATAGAGCTCCTGAACATCGTCATTAAAGCGGGACCAATCGACAGGCATAATAGCTCAGGTGGATGATGTAGTTGGTGCTGTGAACGTTGGATGTAAGTCTGTGAGTGGCCGATAGGAAGCAGCAAAATAACACGGGGAGAAGGGTCGCTGTACTAGAGCGATAATACAACGAAATACTAATGCAAGGCGTGAGTGTCTATGGGAGGGGCTGCTGCATCGGCTTTATATGTATGCGCGGGCGGGTGAGAATGAACATGAGATAATTTTGAGAAATATTTATTACTGCATTAGCTCGGTTGCCTTATTTCAACCATGAAATGTGGTATTGTGCTGGTGATCCAATGACATGTCACCACATATCTTTGCTCGCTGAATGTGCAAATGAAGGCCAATCAACAAGAGGATCGGTTTGCTGACCACGAGGCGCCCCAATTTGACCGCCCATCCCCCCCGAATCATATAGCACATTTCATTGGTTGTATTCTAGCTGCATATCTGCCAACTCTATTAATGTGGATAGTCTTAATGTTAGATTTCTATTTCCTAATTGTTTGCAAGATACCTTAGACGACAAAGCGGAAGGATTCGGTCCTTGCATATGCGCAAAGACTCGTGTGAATGAGCAAGAAGCTCAACCAGCGACCAATGAAGCAATGCGCTCAATTCAGTTGAATCCTGTTGCGTCATAAACTCGCTGCTGGTGAGAACCTTTGTTATCACAGAATCTTTGCATGGGTAAGGAATCATGTAAATGTCCCGAAATTGCGTATGCGAGGTATCCGAATAGTAGCTTGACCTGATTGTAGTCCATCCAACTTTAAAATGAGGGTTTTCGTCGATGTTTTGGTGTTTGATAATTGTACCGAATGTGGTCTCCTTTGGCTAGTCTGTACAATGCTTGACGATGTCACGGAATGAAATTGAGTCAGCCTGGCCAAGGGAAGCATTTTGACCACTCAAATACGGGAAGAGCCGCATGGATGTTTGATCCAACTCAAGTCTGCCTCTGATCGAACTATAACTGGACAATGACCCGACGAGACCTGCGACGCGTGGAGTCGTAGCATTTCGACCAGTGATTAACCCACCGTTGGACAGCATCATCCTTTCCGGTCAATAATGATTAAGATTTGCCAAGTTTGCCGTCGATTAGTGAAGCGCGGCGGGGTATTTAGGCCTACATATTTGCAATTTCATGCAGCAAAAACTGCACTAGCTTTGTCCTTGATCGCCACCGTAGGAGCTGTTGCAATCTGCCGTGCTGATGTCTCCCAGCACTACTTTGTGGGATTTCTTGAAGCTCGGAGCTGCAACCATCAGAAAGAAAAACAGAACTTTTGAGAACAACGGCATTTTCAGGCTACGCCCACAAGTTCCATGTAGCAAACCATCCAATGTTGAGCCACTTTCGTCTAGATCTACGGCAGATCACTACACAACGTATCGTAGGGAAAGGATGGCTCATGTTCTGAGGCATTTTCTTTTACTGGGTAGTAGCAGGGATAAGTTACTTAGCCGCAGACCCCGTAGCCAAGACTGGGCGGCTTTGGTGTGCAATAGTGGCTGGTGGTGCAGATTCTTATCTCGTCCAGTTCGAAGTTGCCTACGAAACCATTCGAGTGATTGGCAAGGAAAGATGGCGTGATGTGGCACTGCGTTATTCGCCGAGAAGCATGCATTGATGCATTTGGCTAAGGCCAACGGGCAATTTGCCGAAGGCCAAGCTAAAGAACTCACCCCGTGTGACGAGCTACCAACGGCCTCGGATAGCGTAACGAAGGACAGCTGAGAGGCTGCAAAAGTGCATGCAAAATCTACAACCACTGTCTCATCGACATGAAACTTTGAGATCAATCTTGCGACACTCCTCAGGCGGCTGTCAAAGCGTGACGCTGTTCACGAGAGTGTGGTTCACGTGACCATATATCCCCTGTGTTGCGCGCGAATATGCAGTAGCACTAGAGAGAAGTGGCAGGATAGTTGAGCGACGCGGGGAGGTAGTTAGTCCTCCGGCCCAACTTTGCCCACTAGAATGCATGGGCTTCAATTCAATCGGATGCCAAGATAAAACAAAATAGTCTGCTGAGATGAGAAACCACTGTTCTGGCCTGTTATTCTGGAATACCTCAGCTACAAAGCTTCTGTACGATCCCCTAGAGTCTTGGTGAATGACGTGTCCCACCAAACACGGTGGATGCGTCTATACCTCGTGCCCTTATGTGTAGGGTGGGAGCCGTTAGCTGGCGACAGTGGTGCTGAGGCCAGCTCTGCCAATCGAGACTGTCTCGACTATGTGTCTGACCGCCTGATTTACGAATCGATTGAAGTAGATGCGATACAGATAATGAGACAGGGATGCCACACGCTTAACTTCGAAGTTCTATTGTCCCCAAAGTATGGACTTGATGTCCTGAACAACCTTGACCCCACTTCTTTGCCCCGTTTGTTTGATAGAATAGCTTAGAGACTTCCCACATCTACTATTACATGCTACCCTATGATGGTGGGCTCCTTGCAGCTCAAACCATCAACCAGGCGATTCAATCCCATGTCTGTCCTCGATTGCTCTCACGCCAGAGATTTCGTCCGACCTTCGGACTTGTAGACATGCACTCAAAAATTCACAACACCTTCCAATTCTGGAATCTGATCTCGGATGCTGAACGTTCCCATGACAATCCAGCCTACGGTATTCACTTTCACAGATGTCACGAATCCACTTTATAAACGATTGACGAAATTCATCTCATAAAACTATGATACAGTTTGTATCTTGACGATGCGGCATCTTGAAGAGCAGAAGATTTTAATATGGAACAAGACTTTTTGCCTCAGATTGCTTTAGCGTTTTGTGTTACTTCATAGCCTCTTGATGACGCAACATCCACCTCGCAGACTGTTCTAGGACCTCATCGTGATTCGAAATCGGATTGAAGCCCAAACGCTGCTTTGCCTTGTCAATACTATAGGTACGTGTCTTGAGGCAATAGTCGAGTGAAAATTGTCGCAATGCCACCGGCGGCTTGACGGTGTCTAGGGTGAAGATCTTGAGCGCCCACTTGACTAGAAAAACAGCCACTATCATCACCCAGGACGGGAGAACCGCAACATGTTTGAGGGCATCCTCGCCCCGAGATGTTTTCCAGATCACTTTGATATGGTACCAGAATTGTACTGGTGCGCCGTCAGATACGTTGAAGCACTCTCCATCCACCTTCCCTTCGGCCCTGCTTGGGTCTAGCAGTGCCTTCGCCGCAAGAACATGAGCTATAGCTGCATTGTCGGCTGAGACAACTTCCATGAGATTATCTCCTGGGTCAACCTGAACTAGCTTTCGGTTGTTGGCGCACGATTCTAGCGCCTCAACCAGTCCTTGGACATGCCTCTCGCCATAGGCATGCCCCAGACGCATTGCTGCAGTGCGTAGCTGTGCACCGTTTGCTGCGCGAACCAAAATGTCTCCGATCGCCTTTGTACGATTGTACTCGTTGGACTTATCAGATGAGGGCCAGATTGGATGCGTTTCAGAAACATTGTTATGGGGTGGATTGGGGTATATGTCGACGGTCGAGGTATACACGAGAGCTTTCACGTATTCGCTTTTAGCCGCGATTTCGAGAAGAAGTTCAGTGCCCTTGACGTTTGTTTCAACAAACTCGCCCTCTCTCCAAGCCGGGAGCATCGCGATGGGGGAGGCCATGTGGAAAATCACACTAGGGCGAATCTTGGCCACCAGCGAGCCCAGCTGCTCCCTATCGGTCATGTTGCCACAGATGTAAGTAGCAGCGTCGTGCCGATTTCTCTCGGTATCACGGTCGAAAACATAGACATCGTCGCTCTCGTTGTCCTCTAGGAGATGTCTGACAAGATGATAGCCAAGAAAGCCGCAGCCACCCACCACGAGGCTTGTGCCAAGTAGAGTTGTTGGTGAGGCTCTTTTTGTCGACATTCTTTTTATTTTTATTTTCGAGGTGGGATGTGTGAGGAAGCCGTTGAGGACAGCACATGAGGTTTGAATTTTGGTTTATTACTCAGCATCTGAAACAACTCATCGTGCTCGAATAGGATCGACCAAAAAGGCCACTGGGGAGTCCTAGTTCAAACTTTAATAGGCTCATTTTCGTACACTCTGCGCCACCTCTGAACTGTACTTAGAAAGCTGAGCTGCATTGCGTTAGTACGAGCCCAATGCCTTAGGCATCGAGCAGTGAGGTACTCTTGTATACATTTTGCGTGACGAAAATAAAAAACAGCCCTCGATAGTAAACCCGGGCTTGCACAGCCACCACTCATAATAGCTTGTCTGTTGCATGGAGCTCAAGTCTCCTTTTATCCCCCCCCTGATAAGGACCATTCTCTACGGATGTCTCCTTTTTTTACTCTATTTTCTGCAATCCTACTCCGGTAAAGTCACTGAAAGCAACCTGAGCTTGCTGGAGCATTTTTCAATGCGCTAGCCAATTTAACAGTTGGTAGAAACAGAGATATGCCTGGCACCGCATGATGAAGAGACGGGTTTGAAATATTGGGTCTATGCTCTTTTTACTGGTCCATTGTCCGTTCCAGTATAACAAAAGACATGCATATAGCCCAAGGTGATTGGATGTGATTGATTCAGAGCGGAATTTGTGGCAGCTTCAAATACGACTTCATCAAGCACATTCTCCATTTTATAAGCAGCTCCTAGTCGTGGAAGGAGAGTTGGATTTCAATAGGGAACTCACATTAAATCCTATCGCCTACCGGTAAATCATATAGATGTCAGTGTTGGTAGAAGGGATAAGTTGAAAATGGACATACCTGCAAAAGTGACCTCCTTCAACCCTGACTAAATTGACACTGCCGGTACAACCCATCCCCGATGTACTAGTGGGCTAAGAGTGGAGTCATTGTGTCGCGTGTCACCTTTGTACCATTTAGCCGTCATTTCTACATCGACTTTTTTGCCCGACTGTGCCGTCTGAAAGTAGATACCCTCGTTGCATCTATGCTATAGGCAGCGGCTTTGAGGTACGGGGCAGAGGCAAGTAGCTCCAGCACCTGTAACTGTGCAAAGTAGAGAGACTTTGACGATGGGTCGGAGCTATGAAAGGCATATACTAGCAATTACCTTATTTCATCCGAAAAAGTATCAATTAGGATGCATACAAGAAGCGTACGAAACAAATAAACACAAAGGAAATCGAGCAGAGAAATTAAAGGCCTCTGTGCAGGTGAATCACTGGCATGGCCGGTTCCCAGATGGGCTAAACACGTCGTTCCACCGACATTATCCGGCTTTTCTTGTTTGACTGTGTTGGGACCGCCGAGAAACATGGACCTTGGAACAGTTGTGTAAACTACGGATCATGATAGACCATTCTAGGCCTGTTCATCCCTCTCATATTTTGGTTCAAGTTTCTCACGATACAAACGTCCCTTGGCCTGTATTGCAAGTCACCCTCCCTTCACATTCCTTTCATCTAGCATTAAGTATTTAATTGGTGCATCAAAACTATGCTAAGCCGAACATATATCAGAACTTGGAACTTCTTTGTGAACGCCTGACATTACAATGCTACATGTTCTAGTTCATGGGCTCGTATTCCTTTGTCCTCAATATTTTCCTTTGTTCTATTCTAGAAAGTATCATATCATGTAATGGCTCATATACTTCTATTTTAGCATCCATGCCGACCTTGACTTCTCTTGTTTAATCCGATGTTGTCAAGGGTTCTTCCTTTGACCGATCCTTGATTTTCTAGTTTATATATCCCCATTCTAAGCCTTCATTAACTCTTTAGCAGTTGCTATTGCGGTTTATTTCCTCCATGATGTCATCTCAGGACGAAGGACTTCTCCAAAGCCTCGACTTCAAGCTTCTCGAGGACTGCGCGGTGTACCTCGATTGGTCTGATTTGAAGAATATGAGGCTTACCTGCAAAATATTTGGAGAGGACTTTGAAGTGATTATGATCAAGCGAGATATTGAATTGAAGAGATACAACTCATTGGTTTGGGCTTGTCTCCGAGATCATGGCATGCTTTTGGTCGCTTGTTTGAATTTCGGTGCCGACCCCAATGCCATATTTTGCATCAACCCCAACTCAATTGCACCACCGGAACAATACACAGATCATGAAAAGGAAAAATGGCGATTATGGCTCCAGGATTACATTGAAAACCACGACGAGATTTTTGAGACACCTGTATATCCCACGATACCTCTGCAACGCTTTGGTTCATCAAACGACTATTTGCATTGCTCAGTCCTCGCTTTAGCCACAGAATTGAATAGTACTGAAGTTATGCGGGTTCTGATGGTGGCTGGGGCTTCGAATATTGATCAGTGGGAGATGATGCCGGAGTGGAAGATAGAGCCCTATCTTGAATGTTGGGCCTAGATATGCGAGAACTAAGCTAGTATAGATGAATAATTACGCTGGGTAATGTAAGTATATAAAATAGATTGATTTAAATTAAGTATTTCTATTCAATCCTTTCAAGATTTCTTAATATCCTAATTTATCATCTTCCTATATTAATTACGAATTATTAAGGATAAGCATTGTTACAATAACTTGAACTGGCTTGCATGATTGGAGCTGTGGTCTAGTTCTTTACGATGGGGTCAAGACAGGGCTTTCATTGCAAAGTCGCATGAAAGCCTGTCACATTCAAACTAGTCTCGTAATTGGGTTGACCCTATAGTCACTCGAGGACGCACAGGCCCGGAAGGCAGAGTGTAACGATCCGCACTTCGAATTGCGTCTAATAGCCTGCCAGGCCAAAAGATAAGTCAATAACCACCATGCTGGTGATTACTGGTGCGGATAACAGCTGCTATAACACGTTGGGGGCTCGGTCGCTGGCACCTCTGGCCTGGTCATAACACAGAGGCCCGATGACTCTAGCAGCCGTGGCCATTCTTGTAGGTAAGGACTAGATGAAACTCACCGTGACTGGCCTCGAAACACCATCCTGAATCAGGATAAGACTCTAGTTAGACTATCTTGCCGTCACAGACCTAGCCCGAGCCGGCTGTTTACATCATCTGTGCGCGGTAGCTAGCGACAATAGTGGCTATACGAGACCTAGATAGACCCGGCAATTGAAAAGACAAGAGATTCTATGCATCTAAGGGTCCTATTAGCTGTGAAAAAGACCATGGGCAATTGGCACACTTTGTTTAAAACTGAGGAGATCAAGGCTCAACTCAACGAAAGAGAAGGGAACCAAAAAACCAGAAAAAGCAAAGACGCAGCAGAGATAAAAGCCTGAATAGAAAGGCCTTTAACACTAATTTCGTGCTCTCCCAGATTCCTCTCGTGCTCAGTCTAACGGCTAGTACCGGGATGTTGAATGATCTGTGGATCAGTTGCATGCACACGGTGGACGCGCCTGCACCGGATATGGACGCCAAGAAAAAGGCAATGGAAACATTGAAGTTTCTTGTGCAAGCGAATTATTGGAATGGCCCGTGCACAAGTAAGCTAACCAAGTGGGCTTATCGCCATCAGCTGTATTTCTTTGCTAGATTCTGGTTGGACATTGGAGACACTAGAGTAGACGTCGCGACAGGGATGGGTCTTAAAACAAGGCTCGGTGAAATATAATATTTATTTAATGCTGTATTTTTCGCTCCCATCCTTTCCCAGATCTTATTTGCAACTCAACTCAAGGGTGGTAACTTTGCCTGATGAGGATTCTTTGTCCGTATTGCGATTGCTGCTAAGCGCTAGCGTAGATCTGCGTTCAAAGAATAGGAACAAAAGTTCCTGAGGGTGTTCTCTTTGTCCTCGAGGTGTTTAGGTGTTCTGTTTGTTCTAATAAGAAAATAGCTTAATTCCTGTCGCTGATGATGGGTTATTCAAGCACGGCCCGATGCTAATGATTTCGAATCGCTCACAACATACTCCGATCTTATCCAAAAGATTTCTTGCTTGATTTCTTGGTAGTCCACCTATCATTGCGGTCGAGAACCTCAAGATGACATCTCAACCAACGAAGCCCTCTAAAACGCTCGGCCTCCGAGTTCTGTTAACTCGCCAGGTTATTATAAAGGCCGCGGTATACCTAGATTGGAAAGACCTGGCCAATCTGAGACTCACCTGCTCGGCGGTCAAGAAGCATGCACGAGCAGCCATGATTAAGAAGGACATCGATTCGAAAAGATACAACTCACTGGTCTTAGCATGTCATGAAGACGATGTCTTTCTTGCCAGAGTTTGCTTGCGGTTCAACGCCAATCCAAATGCCACACTTTGTGTGGACCCGAATTCGTTCAATACCCTCGAGCAATCTTCAGACTGGAATTTGAGGATGTGGAGATCTGGACTGAGTGATTACATCGATAATGCCGATGAAATCTTCGAGCCGCCAGTTATCCCACCATTGGAATAAACCGACTAGGTTCATCGTCTCGCTATTTATATTGCTCTGTCCTCGACTTAGCAACCAATCTAAACAGTGTTGATGTTATGGAGGTACTGCTGAAGGCTGGGGCTAGACATATGGAACGGTATAAAAGACCACCCCAGTTGGACCTTGGGGCCACGCCTTGGAACTTGGTTTCTCGGACAAGAGGGAGGCGATGAGCTACGCCTCTGAAGGCCTCCGGAAGTCCCGAGGCCTCATTTGCGGCCTTGTAAATCTTCGAAGCTGCCTCCAGAATGGCAATGACGCCGGTGATAAGGCCCATGACCTGAGCGCCGGACATGGTTGGTCGGTAGAAGATTGGAAAATATTGGAATGAAAACGAAGGCCAATCCAGAGGATTATTCTATCCACTCAGACCAAAAGTCCGGGATGCGCTGTCCCTTTAATAAAGAACACTACGCTTCAGATTGTCGCTTCCCTGGGTGCCACATTTTGAGCGATGCGGATGTGTCAATTGTATGGGTAGCACAGCACCTCCGACTATTGGGCAAGTTTCTCATTCCGGGCATACAATTGGAACAAGAGTGATTCCACCCAAGTAGAGTTTCGGTATTTAATAAAGTCTTTCGTTATTGCAATTCTTTTTTTTTTTTTTGCACCTTTAAGAGGTTGTCTCAAATACGAATCCAATTTCATGCCTAGTACATGACTATCGAGAGAATATCCTCTATGTCTGTTCGGTGTTGGGTCTGCCAATGTTAGTGTCGGTTATCCTTGACAAGTGCAGCCCCAGCATTGATGTCAACTCACAAAGCTCGGCAATCGAGATCTTGTGAAAATGCTCCTAGCCGAAGGAGCAAACCCGAATATCGAATGTGGGTATTATTATCCGCTTCAGTTTGCTGCATGGCGCGAGGATATAACAATGGTGCAGTTACTTCTGGTGGGGAAAGCCTAGGTTAACCTGGGGGGCCACTATGGTACTCCACTAGCAATTGCTTCAGGCTGAGCTGAGACGAATTTAGTGGAGTTTCTCCTGGAGAAAAATGCCGGGGTAGATAATGAGGGTGGTGTTGAAGGCAATGTCTTGCAAAGAGCTACAGACATAGGAAATGAAGGTGTTATGAAGATTTTGCTGGATGAAGGAGCAAACCCAAACCTTCAAGATGATTTATTTGGTACTGCGATCGACAGAGCTACGAAGAAGGAATTTTTAGAAATTCTGGCACTGCTTACCAAGGCCAAAAAGTCAAGAAAAGATTCGACAACACACTTACCAAAACCTCAGTAGCTCAATTGGATCCACCTCTCAAATTTACGCATTGAGTTCAATCGTAGCAGTCATAGATTTCTATGCAAACAATTTATTGGATTAAAAGACGGGCCAAATTCACACCAACAACAATCGGTTTGCTGTTCGAGTCAAAGTCTTGTCGTGCGGTTGAGGCTTGGTTCACCTTCCGCCCCGAGCGTCTGCTTCCGCTTGCCAGGATCATATTGCTAGACTGCGTCGGCGCCGTCGCGTCAACAATTCAGCTGGCGATGCACCAAGTCACGTGAAGCTACCCTGTAGCGTCACTCCCACTGTTGTTCTAAAAGACAAGTGAATGAATGGTTCTGGATTAACTATATATTACAGTAAGAAAGAAGCGACAGTTTACTGCTATTTCTCATTTCTGTCATTATACATTCAACTTTTATCAGTAGAGGGGAAGGTCTTAAACGAGTTGTCTTCAATTTATTTCTTGAACAGCCGCCAATACTTTCTAGCTAAACGCTACGGGGAGGCTTAAGCACTGAAAGAGCAGAAGTGGTCCATTTTTAATGTAAAATCTAAATTTAATATACCAATTAAACATGCGAAATGTGTAGCTCTTTGTGAAGAAGTATGGCTATTACTGCATCGCTAATGACCTTCAGAGCCGAGTGCATGACCAAGTGAGTGCTTAACGCGAGGTGTCATGGTGATTTCAAAGACATGATTGGTAGCCCGGCCCCAACATGGCCAGTCGCAATCAATGTGCATATTGCAGCCGCGCAAAACAAAACGTCAGGTGACTGAAGCTAAGCCTCGTGCGGGGTTTCTACATACCCAGTCTCACAGTTTTCATCACTGGAAACCATCATCCTTGCTTGGCTCGACAAGTGGCCAGCATCAAGCGCAAAGCAGCCCCAGATCATTACCGTGTTGCCAAAATCGCTTTGCCGGATCCTAGTATGCGCGCGTTTTTGGCCGCTCCAAAGGGCCCATTCATCGTATAAATGGATCGTCACGCACCTATCCCATCAACCGACCTCTGCCTCCGACAGCAAACACTAGACGCCAAGATACACCAGGCGATTTCAAACGCACCGCAAGAGAGACCAAAAGATGCCTTCCTTGGCCACACCTGGCCAGAACTGGAAAAGGACTATGAATCAATTGTGCAAGACCTAGTCGCGTATTGCAAAAGCTACCTCAGCGCGGCCGAGATCCCTGGTAGCGTTGAAGGGAGAGCTAAGTCTAGTGATTCGATTAGAAAGACCTTGGAGCGCCGTGAGAAAAACCGAACCGAGAACAATAAATCGGAATACCAAAATGTTGAGGAGATATTTGAGGATATGCATGACCTTGCGGGCATTCGAATCATAGTTGATTATCCATCCGATCTGGAAAAGGTCGATTTATACATCAGGGATTGTTTTCAACAGAGGGGGGAACCGAACATCTTTACCAAAGACCGGCAAGTTGGCGAATTTTGGAAAGTATGGTTTGGAGCTTACGAGAGCCGAAACCACCACGTTAGCCTTCGATCAGATGCCGACAACCCCGAGGGTTATGATAATTTTATTTTTGAAATGCAGCTTACAAGTCTCCCAGAGAGTTTGTATAACAAGCTTGCTCATCCATTTCTGTACAAGAAGACAGCTGGGAGTATCTCCCGTAAAGACGAGATGATAATCGACCTCTCCCACGGTATCTCTCTTTGTTACTCTATTTGTCTCTTATACATGCAAGATCAATCAAAGGACTCCTCCAAACGCTCAGAAGAGCCGGAGCTGCGGAATGCGATGAGGGAAACAATTTCCGCGGAAGATAGATCGGATGGGCTGGACATGCTGGCCAAGATGGCACGTTTGGGTATACACGGAGACGTGCACAGCGAAAAACCATCAAAATTGAAGCGACGTGCATCATTTGGCCGAACTATCCCTGTCGAATCCCTATTGAAGGCATTATCAACTCTCCCGGAGGAATGCGACTCGGTTGATGGATTATGGGCGACCTTTGCGAAGAAAATTAAACAGGATTGGGACTTGGTTGTAGAAGCTGTTCGCGAGCAAACAATCGAGCAACGCCAAAGGTTTTTGGATGAAAATGATAAAGCGTGTCTCCGAGACCTACATGTTCTCAACCCCGAGACGCACAGACAGACTATTCTCAACACAAAAGGAACGCTCCTAAAGGATGCGTATCGCTGGATCCTTGACAATCAAGAATTCTCTGAATTCAAGAGCAACCCACAACGCAGATTGCTCTGGATCAAAGGGGATCCTGGCAAAGGCAAGACTATGCTTTTGTGCGGTATCATTGAGGAGCTTACAGCCGAGAAATCCAGGCCAATGTCTTATTTCTTTTGCCAAGCTACTCAAAGCGACGAACATAGGACCGCAACGGCAGTACTGAGGAGTCTCCTATGGCTCTTATGCAATCAACAGCCACACTTGATCTCTCACGCGCGGGAGAGGTACGATACGGAAGGCAAAAGGCTTTTTGATGACATTTTCGCTCTGTCTGCCTTGGAAGACATCTTCTGCAACCTTCTCAGGGATCCCTGCCTCCAGAATGGATTATTCCTTATTGATGCATTGGATGAATGTTCCAACAGTCCAGAACTGATTCGACTCATCATCAAATTTTCTCAGTCTTTTCCGGCGAAGTGGATCATATCAAGTCGCAATTTGCCAATGATCGAAGAGCAGCTGCGACAATCAGAGAAGATTAATGTTTCACTTGAGCTAAACGCAGCTTCCGTATCCAAGGCAGTCGAAATCTTTATCGAAGATAGAGTGGAATACCTCGCGAAACTCAAGTCTTATGCTCCAAATGTCAAGGATAAGGTCCTAAAAACACTGCACGAAAAGGCGAACGATACATTTCTTTGGGTAGCCTTGGTATGTTTTGAGCTGGGGCGTCCCTCGGTAAAGTCATGGAATACTGTTCGTATTCTCAACGCTGTACCGAAAGGCCTCTATGAAATCTACGAGCGCATGCTGAGCCAAATATTTGGTACAGAGAAGGCCATCTCTGAGCTCGATGATCCAAGTCTATATCAACAAATTCTTGCTACAGCCTGCGCAGCTTTACGACCAATGAGGATAGACGAACTCCTCGGTCTCATTGAGGGGTATGAGGATCTGAGTGTTGGAGAATTGGAGGAAGCAATAGGTGAATGCGGTTCGTTCCTACTTGTGCAAGACAATACAATCTACTTTGTGCACCAATCTGCGCACGAATTCCTTACAAGACAGGCAGATAGGTTATTCCCTCTCGGAATCACCAACCACCATCGTCTCATATTTCGAAACTCTTTGAGGGTTCTTGGGGTGTTAGAACGGAACATGTACAATCTTGAATCACCTGGAGTACTCGTTGACGAGGTCCAACAACCCGTTCCAGATCCACTCCTTCATCTGGAATACGCGTGCGTCCATTGGGTAGATCATTTTGAAAGAATGAACGACACGCATGAACTGTCTGATTATGAAATAATTTACAAATTTATAACAGATAAGCTGTTATATTGGCTTGAGGCTTTGAGTCTACGGAGAAAGATACCAGAGGGAACCATGGCGATTAGGAAGCTGAAGAGCATACTGGTAAGTATTTCGGCCGCAGAATGGCACCAGTGACTAATATTAATCAGAAAAACGAGCCGAGTAATCATCTCAACGCTATTGTTGAGGACGTGCGAAGATTTGTCCTTTCAAATAGGTACATTGTGGCGACAGCGCCGCTTCAGGTTTACGCCTCTGCCCTCGTGTTTAGTCCCACCCAAAGTCTCGTCAGGAAGACGTTTGAGCGTGAAGAGCCAAACTGGTTCAAGGTCAAACCAAGTGTGCCAGAAAATTGGAGCAACTATATCCAAACACTGGAAGGTCACAAAACGACCTTAATATCAATGGCATTCTCGCCCAATAATCAGAAACTTCATTCTGTTACTGGGGACGGAATGCTGATGACTTGGGATATTTCTTCCTGTCAATGTATACGGGCACTCAATTTATGCGACAATATCCAGTCCGCGGAATTCTCGGCGAGTTGCCAATATATTGTGGTAGGATCCGGAAACGAAGTGGGCGCTCTTGATGTTGAAACCGGAGAATTGATTGGTGGATTCCGATCCGTGGGCGACTGCATAGACAAAGTCGTTGTGTCACCAGCAGGAAATGCTGTCGCATTAGGCATGAGTGATGGAACTATTAAGGTGTGGCATTTAACTACGCTTGATTTCATCTGGGAAACATTTGATGGCTGTCATGACCTAATCGCAATTTCATTCTCTGCAGATGGCCAACAACTTGCATCCAAGGGTTGGCGGGATGGCGAAGTCCGAGTGTGGGATGCTGTCACTGGCGATTGCGTCTGTACGCTGGAGGACCCCAATGAAGCTTGGAACTGCCTAAGATTCTCGGCACAAGACGTGAATCTGCTGGCCTCTGGCTCCTTCCGAGGTACCGTAAAGCTATGGGACATTGCCTCGATGACCTGTCTCCGAACCCTCAATCACACCGGCATGATTATATGTCTGATGTTTTTGGGACATGATGGGCACCTGGCGTCCAGCTCAGATAGAAACGCTATCAGAATCTGGGATAATGAGGGAACCTGTGTCCAAGCGCTCAACAACCACAACACCGTTGCTTATGAAATGCAATTTTCTGAACCTCAACGGCTGCTGGCTTCGTCTTCATTTGATAACAATATTGGTATTTGGGATTTGAAATTAAATTCCAATGCAAAAACTATTCAAAACTACGAGTCCAGTATAACTGACATTGTATTTTCACCTAATGGTTGGTGGCTTGCCTCGAGGTCCGATCTCGGGACGGTAAAGGTTTGGGAAACCTCCACATTCAGGTGTATTCATACAATTGAAGATGCCAATTTGCCAGTTCCTTGGCAAAGCGATCGGTGGCTTGTTTTAAGATGCTTTGAGGGGCACCTGATATGCGATACGTCAGATTGGAGTTGGAAAACATTCCGTGCTCAGACCATTGCCGTTGCCCTTTCTGCTGATGGCAAGGTGCTCGCATTTCAGTTGAATGATGGTTCTATTTCCATACACAACATGGCTGAGATAATCCATAAGTGGAGTTTGAATATCAGAGTCTCTGCTTTGGCTTTATCATTCCATGGCAACTACCTCGCAGTGGCTGGTGAAGGTATCATACGTGTATACCATACCGAAACTGGTCGCCTTTACAAAACACTAAGGGATAGCAAGGCTATAGATTCCATTGAGATATCGCGGGGCATGCAATGGCTCGCGGCTGGCTGTAGAGGATCGGTCAGTGTATGGAATCTATCAGAAGGTACTCTACTCCACACATTTTCAGCCCCCGCGCTATTGGATTATTCAATATGCCGGCACTGGATAGCTGTAGTGTCATTGAAGCATTTGAAAGTCTGGCACCTTGAAACTCAGCTTTGCATAATGGCAATAAAATCTGAGGCCGGAACTCCTACCGCAAGATTCGATCCCAACGATGGCTCTCGACTATTTACTAATTTATGTACATATTATTTAGATAAAGATCTTATAGACAGAATATCAGATACTCGAGAGCTTCATGTTAAACAACCTGTTATGCACGGGTATAGTCTAAGCACCGATGGTTCGTGGATCATGAGGGGGAGCGAGAAGGTACTTTTACTCCCCTCAGAATACCGACTAGGAGTTACCAAATGCTCAGCAGTTAGAGATTCAAAAATAGCAATTGGCTATGAATCGGGGGTATTACAGATGTTTAATTTCAAGTAATCAGACTGCAACATGTCTGAGTTCAAGCAAGTTTGCACATTAATAGGGTCCATCGTAACAAGGGGGTACTATTGCTGATTGAAGTTTAATTTCAAAAAGAAATCAGTTATCGATATTCCCCAAGCTGATAGGAAAAGATTCATTTTCTTTTTTTATAGCCTTTTTGAAAAACCGAGCAAATCTATATAAACGGACCAAAAATTACTACCGTAGGTCGGAGAAAACTTTCCGTTCATTGTATTATATCTGTGAGGTGACTTTGAGAGGAGGTGTATTTTTCAAATCCGTCATTGCAAGGTTTTACAACCTTTAGTGCACCTGTGAATGGACTTTCTTTTGTGAACTAGTGCTGTGGTCTTCGGAATTCACCATATAACCTGTATGGGACTCGTCGGAAATGAATTGATTAGGAAATGGATAACCCTTCAGTTAAGTTCAAATCTAGAAGTATCACTTGGAGTGCCGTAAACCTCCATGTAGACACATCCCCTGATCATCTGAGCGATAAGTATTATGATCCAAAGAAAATATACAGTTATATAAATAGAAATACGTCCCATAAAGATAGGATTATATAAAATAATCCTAAAAGACTTTATTTTTAACTAGCAGGAGCTTTATAACTCGTAATATATCTTGCTCAGTACCTGAGTGGAGGCTTACCGCACTGAAAGGGATACGGATGCAACTAAGAAGCCGGTGTTGGCAAGCCATACCGCCTTCGCAACATTCTGCAGACATCGAACGATATCGAACCACTGGGTGCCCAATTTTGCTTGGACAACGCGTGGCCCTCCCATCAGGAACATTTGGTGCATGGCAACGGCAATTCATTGACCGGATGAATATTTTAAAATGAGGCTGCGTCTCATTGCAGGTTCGGGATGATATTTGAACGCTTTTTCTTCAATATTATCCGACTTTGAGGCAGAAAAATTGCAGCATGGCCGCTCGAGTGCTACTTGTGGGTTCGGTGCTTGCTGCAAGCTTGGCCCTGATCTTCACTCAACTGTCATCATCTTCACTAAAGGTCCCATTCATCGTCGGCAGAAACAACACGGTTTTGTTCCTCACCAATAGTGATTCTGGCCTCGCCAATGTGCATCTAGCTACAACCCACGCTTTGTTGGAACAGCACCCACACATTGACATCCATTATGGCTCTTTTGCGCCCATGGCTCCACGTATCCGGCGCCTCTGTTCGTACAAGTCGCCTGAGGCCCGGGACATTACGTTCCATCAGATCTCTGGCATGTCGCTCGTGGACACAACTCTCGCGACCGGGAAGAAGCTATCCAACACCGTACACCCTCCGGGCAAGGCTGGAATTGACAGCGTCTGCAAGGACATGCAGCTCTACATGTCTCCCTGGAGCGGTTTGGAACACTTGGATATTTATCGCCAAGTGCATCGTATCATTGATGAGGTAGACCCCGCACTTGTTGTGCTCGACACGTTGCTTGCTCCCGCCATCGACGCGACGCGCGGCCGCAACAGGTTTCACGCCATCATCACTCCCAACACTCTTGTCGAAAATTTCATAGCAGACCAACCATAGGGCGCGATACTATGGAAATATCCCGCGTAAGCTACCGACAGAGGCAATTGAATTCCAAAGCGGGCGACAAGCTAACTTTCGGGACAGCATGGGGTCTGGCTTCTCGTATCCAGTTCCGTGGAGGAGTATCCCCGAAAACATTTACCTCAACTTCCGGTTTATCGTGTCGGTGCTCTACATCCCAGCCCTCAACGCAAAGCACGCATTTCTCAAATCAAATGGGGTCGCCAACCCGACCACAGTGTTCAACTTGCATCGCCCAGACGTGCCCTGGCTCACGCAGACATTGGCTGAAGCCTCGCGACCGGTCGATGTGATTCCACCGAACGTAACATGCACTGGCCCAATGACCTTGTCCGTTGCCAAAGCCGAGGATCAGGACCCGGTGCTCGCGGCGTGGATCGCTCGCGCCCCCACAGTTCTGGTGAATCTCGGGAGCGCTTTCTATTACCCCGAGCAGTATGCAAAAGTCATGGCGGCCGCCTTGGCGCAGGTCCTTGATCAGAATAACGTTCAGGTGCTCTGGAAATTCCGCAAAGATGATGAGAACGGCATGTACAATGATGACTTTGTGGCGAGTCTGCAGCCATTCCTTGATAATGGTCGTCTGAAAATCAAAAGATGGCTGACGATTGACCCAACTTCACTTCTTGAGTCCGGCCATATTGTCGCATCGGTTCATCATGGCGGGTCAGGCTGCTATCATGAAGCCATTTCGTAAGTTGAGTTCCTCACTCATCTGATTATTGCCCTCTTTTTTTTGGTCCTCACCATGCTTCAATGAATGCGACTGATTATGACCATCCAGTGCTGGAGTTCCATCCCTCATCTTGCCACTCTGGCTCGACTTGTATACATTTGCACAGCTTGCGGAAGACATTGGTGTGGGTGTATGGGGCTGTCGCCAATATAGCCCCGCTTGGAAAACAGATTGTCTTGTCGAAGGGCTCTTGAGCGTTGTTGACGGTGGGGAAAAGAGCCAGTCTCTGCGAGAGAAAGCCAAAATCATAGGCAAGATCGCACAAAGGGATCCTGGTAGATATGTTGCAGCCAGAAAAATCGCAAAACTCGCCATGACGGGACGGGCTGGGGAAAGGGTTCACGAGTGAGATGATGAGGAATTGCATGTAGCGATACGGCAGTTGGCTGTGAGGCAGTTGATGGTGGGGGTCAACAGCCATGATAATGTGCATTCTGATAGACGTTTAATGAATAGCTAGGGCTGATTTCCATATAACTTACTCGGCACTCATAGATGCACCATTTAGGTTCAACGGGCGGGATGGGAATTACTAAGTATATTCGTGGAGCTGAGCCATTATCGGTTGAAAAAAACGCCGATGGACCAGATTTGGTCCCTGTTAATTCTCTACACCAACTAGCTGAACTCCTCCTTTCCGACAAAATGAGAAATTTGTCCCTCACATTACGATATGCGATAGCGAAGCTAGAAAAAGCCTAGAATTCACAAAACATCTGTGCGAGCGGTGACCAGATCAACCCAGCCAGGAGTGACAAGTCATGAAGGCAACAAGAGCCCAAAGCGTAATTCGTGCGCACGACGGAAACAAATACGACAGGATTGCATTGCTCAGTGTGATGACCAGTGAAAAGTCGAAACACGACTCTAGGATGTGGCCATGGTCTGTCGGGTCACAACGCACGATATCCAGTCGTTATAATTATATGAATGGAAATTGAATGCGGAGATTAGCAGGGGTAATTATCTAGCAAGCATAATGTTTAAGCGAAGAGGATTGCCTTCCGGTCAGTGCCTTGCTAGGCGACCGAGTTTGGTTCGTTTCGGTGTTTGAGTTTGCGCTTGGATCCGCCGGAGTCGCCGACTACTTGTCAAACGCTGACAGCTGGTCCATGCGCATTGAAACCGACATCCGAATATAAAGGGACATGTTTGGAAGACAGACAGCAGATCTGAATCATCATTGACCGATAATTGAGTAATTCTTTATCATCTCCAATTATGAAGTTCACATCGATCCTCCTCGCCGTCGGCGTCGCCAGCGTTCAAGCCATCACCCTAGTCAGCGAGAACCCCCTGTGCAAGTACGAGAAGCTCAGCGTCACCGCGTGGCACAATTGCAATGATTTCAACGGCGGCAAGGACCCGTACAAGGATTCCGACTGCGATATGCCTTGTGCTCGAGCAGGTCGAAATGAGGGTGGAAAATTTGTCCATGTCAGCAACAACTGGGGAAGCAACCGTTGCGCTCTGCAGTGCTATCTCAAGTAACAAATTGGTACGTGCCAGCATTTGTGCTTTATAGGATTCATGTTAACGAGTACAGATGGACGTGGAACGACCAGTTGAGAATTCCAGAGAAATAGATCGGAGTGGCATAGCAGGAGTTGGGATCTTGAGCAAATATAGGGTGCACTAAGATGTGCAATGTCTCTTTGTCTAACTGCGATTTCAGGGTCGCTTCACATAATAAAACGAACAAAGAGGTCAAAGCTTTAATAACTGTCTACACGAGATCAGGTGACATGAGAATATCACTGAATATAGGAAATTCCCCTGTGACATGGTCAAGCGAAGGTAGCCACGCCTGCTCACGTGCATACAGTCGGCGGCCTCATGAGACATCAAACTCCAAGCCACGCGCATTCAACTTTTGCATTGCGCACTCAAACATTACGCTCGAGAGCATTCATTGCTCGGCAAAATGGATGTAGACGAGGTCCGTGTGACTCCTTCAAGTCAGGGAAAGTGCTTTCACTCTATAAGGTCTTCGACAATGAGCCCATCGCGTGGCCTGTCGACAGGTTCTTAAACCTCCTAGAACGAGTGCATGCACCACGATTCCTTACCCAATGAGTTAGGTCAAACGCCCGACAAGTTCAAGCACCAGGTTCGAGATGAAATTTCCAGCTATACCGAAAATCTACCGTCATGCGGGTCGCTGCTACTACCCTAGACGCGATTGACCACGGACAAAAATGTGAAACAAACAAAGGGCGATCTCCCAATCTTGTCTGACGAATGATGATCAGAATTTAGTGAGCCTTTGATAGAGCTAGAATTCTTACCATTTAGTAACATCCTTGCTATGGATGAGTTTTCAACCTCGCGGCCCACACTCGAAGCCTGCATGATGTCACTAATTTTATTCTACCAGCGATTCAAACAGAATATCGGCTGTCGTGTATTAATTAGCTTTCTTGGTAGCCCTTTTCTACCAATAGATAAATTTCCGCCTTTGTCATTCTTTTAGCTTCTTCCAGTTTACGACCTCAGATCTGCGACCATGCCCAAGCTAAACCATTAGTGTCTGTTCTGTCTGAAGCCTTCATTTGTGAATGAAATCCGAACAATGAAGCTCCAGATTCTCAATCAAGTCCATCACCAACGATTCTTAACCGCTCGTTAATCTCCTTATATCGGTCACTCCCTACCCCAAAGACAGCTTCAACACCCGCCTTTGCACGAGAATAGTGTCTCAGCGCCTCATCAGTCTTGTCCAGGTGATAGCAAACATCCCCCAGATGTTGCATAACATCGAGTGCGGTGGGGGAACTCTGGACATCAGATCCCAATGCCTTTTCGTAACTTCGTAGAGTATGCCAATGCCATGGACTGTATTCAGGGTCGAGACATGGTCTGGCCCCAGGCTCTTTTCACACTCTCGAAGCGCTTGGCCAACCATTTCTCCTGATTCTTCATACCGGCCTTGGACTCTGTACAGGACGCCCAGGATAAGCGGTTAACAATATTGCCTACCGGTCTGCGTCTCTTGGGGTTTCGAGGTAGAGCTCAAGATCTCCAAACTATCGTTGATATCTGTCAGCTTCCTTAAAGGAATTGCCTCTTAGATGCCGAGATTGGAAGACCTCGTTGTTATGATGGCGTCTCCATGGTAGGTAGCTGGAAAGAACGGCCGAATATCGTAAGCCCGTATCGCTTCTTCAGAGCCAGAATCTGCCTTAACCCAATCTCCAGCTTCCGCTTTGTCCTCATGCTTCTCAAAGCTCGGGGTATCGTAATTGTCGTACACTAGAAGCCAACCGTCGTTTTTCGGCTGGTCTAGCCATTGCTGCACGACCAGCACAGCCTTGTCAGGATCTCGGCTCTCAAGAGCAGCCTTGAACGACACCAGCGACGTTTTATGCTCTAAAATCCGGCCCGCGGCCCGCGGCCTGCACAAAACTCTGCCGGAGTGACGCTTCATCCCGTGGATTGAGCCAGAGGACGGCTGAATAGTCAGAGTGGTGGGCCTTCAAATAAGCCACAGTCAATTGAGTTTTGCCGATGTCGCCTAGACCATGCAGCGCGACGGTCCGGCGCCCGTCCCCTTGGGCTAAAATAGCATGGATGGCTGCTAGTTCTTCTTTTCTGCCCACAGAATGGGACACATTGGTGACCAAGGACAAGCTGAAGTGGATCGAGAATGGCTCAAACTTGCTTGGCGCCGTAGCGTGACCTGCCATTTACATATTAGCAAATTGCTTCCAACGTGTCTTCCATAGTACACGTACCAGCAGGTACCCAATATTCCAAAAACGCCTTTGCGCATACTGCCGCTGTTGCAGCTGCGTACCTTTGCCACGCCTTGGATTTGTGGCTGTCGGCGTAGTCACGAGCTCCCTTGATGACACAGGGGAAAGTGTTCCACATGCCTGCGATCTCCATCTCAAAGCCGAGAACGCCCTCTTGTTTCGTTACGGCATCTCGATCTTGCCCAGATTTCATGACAGTGTCACCCGACGCGATTAATCCGAAGTGGACCTTTGACTGTGGGATGCCCTGGTCGAGGCGATCGCGCGACACGAGCGGGCCGCTGCATCCGCATTCATCACATAGCTTTCCATCTTCTATATGCCGATAGGCCGCTTCAAAGAGCCTGTCGTTCTTTCTCACAAATCGCTCTGGCAACCGCCTTCCGAAGTCGTATTGTACCACGCCACAGCTCAAGATGACATCACCAAGAACAATCTCGCTACTCGTGCCCGGTGCAAATGGCACAGCACCACACACCCCGACGACAAGAGCCAGCTTGATATTGGGGAACGTGGTGTGACAATTCGCAGCGACCATGGCCGCATTCGCCTTGCCTATGCCGGGCATATGCGCGAGCACAACGTTGTGATGGCCGATGGATCCTGTCGAGTAGGCGTTCAGATCGCCGGGCGGCTTGTTGTACTCAGCTACATTGTCCCAGTACTGGTCGAAAATGGCTTCGACGGCATCTGCCTTAATCGTGAGTGTGCATATGATGGCAAGATCAAAGTCAAATCTGGTGCCCGGGCGCTTTGGATTCATAGTGCAACCAAGGAACAAGCAAAGAAATGCCAAGAATCCATCACGATTTAAGCCGACGGGCGGAGGCCGCCTACGAGAGTGAGCGTGGGGCTTTTTACAGGGTCTCACGCGACTGGCCCGATTATGCCAGCTTACTATTTGCCTGGATTCAACATCTCAGATTCATCTTGAGACCAAATTCGTCGGATTCTGGTCAAATAATGCACATGCATACGCCACCAGGCACACGAAGTCGGAGATTGGTCTGTGTGGGGTCCAAAAAAGAAAGTAAAAAATAGCGGAGAGGTGGTTAAAACGTGGCCATAGGGCACGGGTGACAAAATTGACAAGTTCTGCCATCCATCAACATGCTACCAAAAGCCTTGGTCAGTGTATACAAAGAGTATAAAAAAGATACTAACATCGTCGCATCATGGCTTGCTTCAACCGCCAAGGAATGTGGATATCCTGCCGACCAGCTTGAGAGCACGCATCTGGGTGCTTCTGCGAAACAGCAGCAGCCACCAGCAGCAGCAGGCGGCCGGCTCAAGGGAAAGGCGCGAACAGCCGCAAAGAAAAAGAAGAAGAACGCCAAAGGTGGTGGAACTGGGACATCCATACCTCCGGCGGGAGTGACCAAGTATCTGATTGCCATCAAGGACTTTGTGCCGCTGGCCGAGTGCATATCTGCTTCTGGAAACAAGGCCCTTTGCATTCCAGATGCCTTCTCCCGCAGTCTCAGCAGAGTCATTGCTGTCAGGTCTACCTTTAGCACCATGTTGGAAAAGCATGGTGCCGAATCAAACGCCCAGTCCGACAGCACGCACTCGTACTTTGTCGGCATCCTGCAAAAGGTCCGAGATGTGCTCAAGCCGCTGATGTCTGATACGACGAGCTCCACGTCGACGGATGACGTTGAAAGGTTGACGAATGCATTCAGCGTCCTTGAGGTATATGAACCCTCGGAGAAATTCATCAATGCACCCAATGTCGAAAAGCCGCCTAAAGATGAGGTTGTTTATGAAGTTGAGCCATCCGACTCCCTCGAGGATGCCATCATGGCTTTCTGGATGATGGCAAAGGATCTTGGCCAAATTAGAGACGCCGTGTCATGGCAATGGTCACAAATTGCCATGGCTGTTGAAATCCCAGAGAGGTTCGATCCGGCCATCATAGCCGTGGTGAGCAACACGGCCATCGATATTGGCAGAAGCATCATAGACGACGCATTGCCGCTGTTTGAAAAGCACGGTGGAGCGTTTGCAGTGTGCGAGAAGTTTTACGCGGTCAACATTATTCACTGCGGACAATCCATGGCAGACTGCAAGGCGTGGGCTACCAACGGCATTGACGCCGACACATACCGCATCGCTTCCGAAAGCTACTACTACGCCGGAGCCATCCTTAACACGCTTGCCATGGTTCCGCTGCGCGGCGGTGCGCCTGCTTTCCCAGATGACCACTTTGGCACATACGATCCGGAGGGTGACTGGGAGTCGAGGCCTGCCAACATAAAGCTCAAGGAGGACTCCATCATTCTCACTGAGCTCTTCTGGGAGGCCATGACGATTGCCTACCACGTCCCCGACTACCCCATCGTTGACGAGTTTGTCCGAGGTGTCAAGGAATACAAGGAAACAAACAAGATCCCCTTTTACCTCATATTTGCGGCGCAGATCACGCTTGACGTACATCACGCCATCGGGGACTTTGCCGACGACTCAGTTGACATACTCATCGAACGTCTAGAGTCGTTCGAAGAGGACCTCGAGACATGCATGGAGTACCACAAGAAGAAGAGCCCAAGCTGGACAGCCGCCAACCAAAGGACTCTTGAGGTATCGCAAGCTCTGCTGCGGCAGTTTCTCGCTGATCCATTGCAGGAGGCCAAGCTGCTGACGATGGGCCCCCACAGGCGCGAGCAAGTCGAGGCCATGGAGCCCTACCGAATTCTGAGGAGGTCCCCCATCTTGACTGGCCTTGCCATGTACTACTTCCGAGCCGCCATGTACGAGATGGGGATCCTCTTCACCAACGCCTGGGGCACTCTAATTCTCCCCGCACATCTGTACAACGCCACGCAGCGCGAGGGCTACACCAAGCGCCCGTGGCACGACATGGATCTTCTGTTCCAGGAGCTGGGCCGCGACCAGTTCCTTCTCGGAGACAACATGACCAACTATGCGAGGCGGTGCCTCCTGCAGATAGGCTTCTCGGCCTCGCACTTTGCAGGCCAGCGGCGCGCGGCCCCGCTAAGGGTATCCAACGCCTTCTCGCGCGCAGGCACACGCTTCATCAAGCACGGGGCCGTCGTCACTCGCCGCTTCCTGGACCGGTACTACTGGGGAGATGCGGCCCCCCTCAAATGGACCACCGAGACCGTCATGGAAATCATTTCGGCTCTGCCGTCGCAGCACCCGATACATGGCATCTTGGAGAGTCAGACCGCAGGCGGCGGCGGCGGTGGCAGCCGGGGCGTCTCCATGGACAACCTGCTCAGGGCTCTCTCCTTCTGCATGCACTTGGAGCTGGAGGAGTTCTCGTTCCCGTACATGCACATGCACAACTGCAACTGGTTGCTGATGGATCTCGTACACAAGGCGTGTCATCCCTTTCTGCAGCGGTCCCTCGGAGCAGATTACTTGCGCACCGAATGGGAAACGCCCTTTGTCGTCGGCATGATACTGAGCCTGGCAGAGAGCGGAGACGACGGGGCACTGAGCATGGCGGGCGTCATTCTCGACACATGGTTCTTCAAGGCAGGGTCATCTGGGATAGCCGAGATGCGCGCGTTGAGCGGTCGCGGTGACATTTGCATTCCTGAAGAAGACGACACTTCGGACACCGAGTCGGATGACGAGAGCCGTGCCGCTCTGGTCAGCGATATCAAAGCCAGGCTTATGGCGAATCTCCCGGACCGGGCGTCGTAGTTCGGTCCCGGTTGATGCTACCAAGCTCACGGCACAGGGTGAGAGCATTTATGAGTCCCCACTCATGGACCAGCAACAGGATGGCGTGCGCTGTATTCAGAAGAAGCTGACTTAATTACATATACGCTGTTATGTATTTTCTTTTAAATAGATATTTTATTCAATCTGGGGATTGAATATATGAACTGTGAACCGCGCTGATTCAATCTTGCGTGGGGCCAGGTTCCAACTACTCCGCCAGCCCTTTTGCCGACTGTGACCGCCAGGACACGATGAGAACGAGCTTTGATACACATGTGCCCTCTTACCACGACCAGCAATCATTTGTTTAGCAGCTTTGAAACGCCTCCGTTACGCCAAGCACCAGCCTACCTTCAATACTGCTGGTCTTCATTCCACTGAAATGTACCACCGTTGAAGAAGGTGACCGAGTATCCCAAGTTCTGCCCGATGGAAATCGAATAGCCGTAGCAGGGCGAAGATGCGGTGCAGGTCCCGCTCGTGCTCAGTATAAGCATGCATCCGATGTGCGAGTCGAACACGCCCGACAAGCAGTCAGCCCGCGACGCGCAGACGACGCAGCAGGCGTAGGGAGTGTCCGCGGCTGGACCATCGGCGTCGGCATCGGCCGGTGAGCGGATGCCTTCTGCAACGATCCAGCCGTCGTTGACGCGGTTGGCGAAATTGCTGCTCTCGCACTGGGGATAGTATGTCTCCGCGGGTAGTTCCACCGTGTTCGTGTTGGTGATTGTGATTGTGGTGCTGGCCGTCGGGATCAAGGTTGACGTAATGACGGAGCTAGTGGTGGCGGTGACGCTAATCGTGACGCCAGATCCGAAAATGGTGCTGGTTGTCGTTATGGTGGTGGTGCGTGTCGCGGTCGAGGTGGATCTGTCAGCTGTAATGGTAACGGGACGACCAGTCTTGGTTTTCACTACTATGGTGGGCACGTAGGTCGTGTATTTGCATACAACAGTTTGCGGGAACCAATTGCTGGGAGGAAAGGCCAGCAAGCCAGGCTCTGTAGCTAGGCCCTTAATGTCGCGACGAAGATTTGAGCTCTCTATCCCAGCTTCGCTCTGTCTGGCCGGGCTGCCGATGGCAATATCCAGAGATGCCTCTGGGAGTGTGGACTGAACTGGCGTGAAGCCATCTGGCAGACCTAGCGTGGTGGTTTGTTGGACAGTTGTTGTCTCCTGGATCGTGGTCTCAATAGTTGATACACTTGGTTCTTTGGTCAGGGTGATGGTGTTGAAGATGGTAGTTTCGACCTCCACGGTGCTTTCCAAAGGTGTCTGAGTTACGAAGGCTGTCTCAATTCCAGTAGTCGTCCACGTTGTTGTGCGAGCGTTCGGTGTTATAATCTTGGTATCCCGAATGGTGGTCCTGGAAGTAATGGTGCGGGTCTTGATCAAATGAACTTCCGTCGTTTGCAAAGTGCTGAACGGCCTGGTACCTCGTATGGTGCTACAGTCTTTTTTTGTGTAGGTGCCAATGTTGGCGATGACCGTATTCAAGGTAAAGGCCATAGCGAGCAATTGAGGCAACATCTTCATTTTAAGAACTTTGGGTGTGTAGGAATCGTTCAAATTCAGCTTATGTCGGGTTGATCAACAGTTCCATGCTTTGCAAAAGGTATCAACGAAATCCCCGTTTTATAAAACACTGAAAAGCATAAATGCCGTTGATGGTTGCGATCTTGAAGGTAGAAATATGTCTTTAGTGTTGAGCGATGGTTCTCGTTAAAGCGCCTAAAGATGGTCAAATCACGGGGTACTTCACAATAGGAATGTACACCGACCATCCGTATTACTGTCATGATGTAAAATTTGAACGTTATTTCAGCTTGACCAGCCCTGAGCAGTGAGTTCGCTTGCATATGCCAATCATGTTGGTCAATGCCCATTTAGAATCGGACAACAGACATCCTACCACAGAATCCTAAGTAGAGCTTTTCTAGTTGATTTCTAGTTGCCAGGGGACAAATGAACAGATGGAATGTGGCCATTACCCATCTTGGCAAGTCAACGGGGCCTCGGACCGTGCCAGGCTTACCCGGCGGGCCAAGACATGTAACGTGCGACAGTTTCAGTTAAGCATTTTGATCGGCATTTGAAAGAGGGCTTTTGACCTAAGACAAGGTTAGGGTTGAATGTGGCGCTGGAGCTGATGCCCAGCATGACCAGAATGGATACATTGCATTCCACACAGTTCAGTCTTCGTTCCGTTAGCGCATTCTTGCAATATCGAAGTTTATTGCTCTTCAGCTTACTAGTTTAAATCTGCATGGCATGACAAAGAACGATTAGAGTTCAGTTGTGTATCGTTCAAGCACGAGATGTGTCATGAACACAGTATCTAAATCAGCTGGGTACATGGCCTACCAGACACGCGCACAATGGTGAAGAACACGAAGGAACGCTAACTAAGGCCGTAAATGCGTCGCATAATAGGATTTCGGTCTTTCTATCTGTAGTACCATACGCAAGCCTTGGTATGCAAATGTCCAAAGCTGAAAGCACCAAACCGGGATAAACCGACACTGCCGTTCGCTCTTAGAACGCCTGCCCAGTAAATAAGTCCATCAACATGGGCTGTGTCAAGATCAAATCAGATATCACCTCCACGCTGCTCGGTCACTTTGGTCTCCCACTCAGCAAGCATATCCAGCGCCCGTTTTTTGTCCACCTCACATTCAATTTCGTTGGCAGCAAAATAGTACAAACGTCTCGCAAGTCGGTAGTTGGCGTCGTATGCAAAGCGCATGTATTCCGGGCCGGCGGCCCTTTCGAAAAGTCGTTTCAGCTCGCGCGCTTCTTGGGTTGGCGGGTCGCAATTGGCGGTGCGCTCATCCTCGTCGCGACCATTGACCCATGCCCATATCCAGGCAGGGGGTGCGCAGCTCAAAAAGCTTGGTCCAATGATGGCAGTATCCCAGTCCAGTGCGGCTGATATGAAAGGTTTGTCAGGCGCGGCGTCGCAGTTCACCAAAACATTGTGAGGACCGAGGTCGAAGTGGATCAGACTGTTGGTGACGTCCTCATACACGCGCTGTGAATGCATCCACCGATTCATCGCTTCCAGCCGCTCGATTGTCGACATCATGAAGCCACCATCTCCATCACCTCTTACTTCGTGGGTCGATCTTTTAGCAGCGAGGAGAACTGAAATCGTGTCGAAAGCAAAGTCTCTCTGGACAGAATTGTCGTAAGGCACAGCAACAGATTTGTGAGTCTCGACATAAAGAGGCGGGCCAACAGATTGATGACCGAGAACTCGACGACCGGGTGGAAAAGGCTGAAAGACAAGATGTCCAGCGTGGTCGCTTTTGGTAGCAAGCATCTTGCGAAAGACTTGGCCGAGCTCCCACGCAACATGGCATTTTCGGTCGTGGCTCAACTCAGTGTAGCATCGGTAGAGGTTGGTTCCAGGCAGGCGAACTTGAACCATGTAAGGAGACTCCAGCACGTTGAGCTCGGTGTCGTCGTATTCTTCAACATATGGGACCTGAATGCTTGTGTGCTGGCGCACAAACGAGAGAGCGGCGACTTCACGATCGAGCTTGGCGCCGCCATAGCGCGGGGTGCGCAAGATGTACCGGACAACATTCTCCTGTGCGCGAGTCCTGCCATGTTGATCAACGATGTAAACGTGCCCGCTCTTTGTCATGCCGGTGACTCGGTTGTAGAAACCTCCTCTCATGCGCTCAACCAAGATGCGCGCCGGGTTGGTGCCAGGCCACAGCACATGCTGCGCAAAGGCCAAGACCCGCGACTGAAAGCTGTCGAAGGGCTCTTGATCCCGGTGTACAGTTGAGGAGCTTGATGTCGCAGTGCTTCCGGCCGCATTTGACATTTTCGCGGCGCCTGGTTTGTGTGCGATTCGCGACGAGGGCTCGAATTGTTTGTGTTTGTCCAACTGAAGTGAGTTGGGTCACGTGCGGCGGCCCTCCGAAGGTGCACAGCAAACAAACAAAAGCACATTGGGACGAAAGATTCATGGAACACAATAGCATTCAACACTTCATGAGAATAAATCGGAAGAAATGCCAGGAAGGTATCGATACATCCGTAATCGTTGGCCTCACGAAAGCTAGCCCGCCATCCGAACTTTCTTGGAGCCCTTAACATCAATATCTCTCCAGAAAGTGATGGAAATTGTCGTGATTGCGAGAACGCTCGTTGCCACAATCAAAATAACGCGCTGCGTATCTCCATAGGCGTGATTTATCGCATCTCTCGCAGGGCTCCCTACAGGATATCCCGATTGCAAGTCCAAACTACCGTAGATCTCTGTAGCCTTGCTCCTTTCAGAAGCTGGCAAATATTCAATAAGCTTGCTCTTGAACATCGATGTCCAAATAGCAGTTGCTATCGCAGAGCCCGTAGCCTTGCCAATTTGCATGATCAAATACTGCACTGCAAGCAAGGCCGGAAAGTGTTCTTGCGACACCGCCATAAGGTTCATCTGTTCGATGGGCCACATTGTACCAGCACCAAATGACATGAGAATTTCGCATAGGATCATGAACCCAAAGTGGGTGTTGGAGGTGCGAAACTTGATCATGAGTCCTGTTCCGAGCGCAAAGAATGGTATGCCCATAAACAGGGCATAGTACTTGATATGACCATAATACCGGAAAGCAACACCAAGCATGATGTTCCAAACAGTGGACCCAACCAAATAGATGTTTTGGATGTAAGTTGCTCCCGTGACACTTTGATCAAAGACGACGATAAGAAGGGAATAGAGATAAGAATGACTCATAAGCTTCGATGCATACAGGGTTGCAGACATGAGATTGGTGAAGATGACAGTTGGATTCCTGATCAGACTCCAAGGGAGAAAAGTGACCGGGGCAAGGTACTTCTCATACAACAAGAAGGTGATGATCAGCAGAGGCCCAAAGGTCAAAAAGCAGATGATCAACGGCGATTGCCAGCGCTTGGCCTGATAAGAGTATATGCTGAGGGCCAAAAGCAATAGACTGAGCCCCGTAGCAAGGACAAGCAGGCCAAAAACGTCAAAGTCCTTTACCTGCTGAGTAAAGGAGCTCTCGTCCGAAAGGTCTGAAGGCTCGGTTGGATCTGGATCTGCCTTCTTCTTATCTCGGGCGAACTTGAAAAAGAGAAGCGCTATAGGCACCCAGAACACGGGGATGATGACACACCAAATTCCACAGCCCCATCGCCAACTAGCCGAGGATAGGAGGGCCTGAGTCGCCGGCCCATAAGCCCACAGGGCGGCTATCGAAGGTGATCCAATCCAACCAATGACCAATCCCCTCTGCGAGAGAGGCACCGAATCGGATATGAATACCATCAAACTGAACTGAATGCCAACGTAGCCGACATTGAAAAACACCTGGGCGGCACAGAATGTTTCCACGTTGTTGCACACGGCCATTAACAGACAACCGATGGTTGCGCAAGCGATCATACATGCAAGACCGTGCGGCCGGCCCCAGACGTGCAGGATCTTGGCATACGGGAGTCCAATGATTCCACTGGCGATATTGGCGATGATGGAAGTAGTCGAGGTAAGCGAATGCTTCTCGAATTCACTTGTGATGTATGGAGTCAAGGTCCCAGTGGTGCCTGATGCGAATTCAAGAGCGAATTGAGCAATCCAGATGCTGCGTATTGTCAACATGTTGAATAGTCCAACAAGAGCTTGATTCGGTAGCTTACAATAGATATGTGAGAACCAAGGTGCGAGGACTGATAATCTTTGTCAACTCCCCCTCTTGCAGGTTCCCGCTCGACGAAGCCGAATTGGAATCATCGGCCTGGACGCTGGTGACAGCATCTTCTATCGAATCTGGGGTCTTTAGTTTCCCGCTATCCCGGCAGTGCGCCAGGATGGAATCGTTTTCTGTCATTGGTTAGCGTTGTGTCTGAACTTTGTCTCTGAATCGCCACACGCGGGCGCGTTTTTCCAGACGAGAGGAGTGGGCAATTTATATGTCTGTCGCGACCTTCTGATGCGATTAATAATAAGCGCATCTGATCACCTTCTGCAAGGCTACTGGCCGTTACCCTTGTATTCGATTGCCACTTACGGGCCGCTGTGCAGAATTAGTCGGCTCCGTTGTGGAGTGCGGAACACTTTCCGATGTGATGTGAACCTGTTTGCTGCTCTTGGCTCCAGTTGCGGGATTGAAAAGCGGGGTTCCTAAGATCGCTTGGACTCAACGATGCCTGGCGGCAGGCAAAGTCACATGCAACCACATTGTGTCCATTTCGAGATGATGCACTATTTTTGGATAACAATATTACCTGCTGTTGAAAGTATACTGCATTTGGAGATATGGCCACGCATAACCAGAAACCTGTGTTGAATAATTCATGCCCGGTTCAGGGCTACCCTACAGAAGGGAAAATCCATAACGAACATGCTGATTCAAACCACCAGTAGACGAAATGCGATCCGCCATAACAATCGCCGCAGAATTCGCCGATAAAATATTTTGTACCGTGCTATATATCATAAATTCTTGAATAACATCTTCCGAAACGCGGCGAGGCCAAGTTTCATGCCAAGCTATCCTCATGTAATAGAGTATTTTGGTGGATTAAGATGAGAAATGACATGCTTTTACACAACCAAGTTAAATTCTTGTAATCCTTCCACATCTCGCATACACTAATCAGAATTTTACTTTCAAGGGTATTCGTAACAAAGATAACACATTGATGACCAACGATACGATTTTTAAGGAGTGTATAAATTGATCCACGATGCTTCTGAGCTCTGTGCACATGTACTGCATTGACCCTCTGGCGCTCACAGCTTAGACTGAAATTCCTGAGCAGCCGCTGGAGCGGGTTGAGGCTCGCACTTTGTTGGACATGGCCGAGGCGTGGCAACCTTTGTTCCAGAGAGGGCCACGCCGCTGATTACCATGTTGATGTGTTCGGCAAACTGCGCGCCGAATTTGATACGTTGCTTATTGCTCATGTCAATAATGTCACTCACATTCAACTGTCGACCTTTGTTGCCCGGACCTTCGCCAACAACGCCGTTCGGGATCCTAACGTGAAGCCTCAATCCCATATTGTTGTTGATGTCGCCTCGCTGCCAAGTAAAGGTCCCCTTGGGAAGCTTTTTCAGACCATGGCCCGTGCCCTTGACATCAAGCATGAAGTTTTGCTCGTTGAAGGAATGGATATAGACCCCGATAGGATTGGCAAGAGAGACGCTGTTTCCTTGGCGGGTAAGACTGTTAATGGTACCGCCGATCTACATTGTGGACCCCATGTTAGCTTCAGAATTGAAATGTGAGAGACCTTTCGTAGGTATATACCTTTGGATCAGACTCGCGGGCCGCGATTCCGTAGTCGGAGCAGTGGATGAGCTTGTTATTGTCTGTGACAATGTTTCCCTTTGAGTCGCACCGAACAATAGTAGCGCGAGCTGCAATTTCGATGGCGGCTATGATGTTGTTGTCGGTTTGGATCATGTGACCGATGCACCCCGTGTCAGTTTGGTTATTCCACTTGTTCTTTCGATCATACTTGTCGCCACTCCATAAATCTGATTCGTTAATCTGATCTTTGAAATCAGGATTCAGATTCCGGTACAGGGATACCAACTTGGCTCGATCTACCCCGGAAATAAATTCCCAATACTTTGAAATCGACATTAGTAGACATGTAAAATATTTTAACGAGGGGCATTTTATACCTCGGGCATCTCGCAAGTGAAAGTTACAAACTCAATTTGACCTTTTTGGTTTTTCTTCACAGACCACTCGAGGTACTCATCTTGCTTTTCTCGGCTCGAATCGGCCTCCTTCCATTTCCGAGGCGCATTGAATTTTGTCTCAATCTAGATACTCATCAGATACCTTTCATCTGGTGGAATTGTTGAACAAACACCGTTAGGGAAGGCACGCCAAGTAATAGGTAGTGGATTTTGGTTAACGTCAAATTTCACAACGGTTCCATTGAAAAATTGAGTTAGATCTTCGCCCGTATCTTTCCCAATGATCTCTTTGTTTATCGCATCAGAGATCTGGGTGGACCAGGATTGTTTCTGCGCGTCAGTCAAGTTATCGTTGACATGAGCAGGAGTGTCAAATCCGTGTAGTGTCTGAATGTTAACAGCCATTTTGTTGAAGCAAAAGTAAAATGAGTTCGATAAAATGATTCAATTAGAGATCAAATGTGTTCGTGCTGCGGAAAGGTCGGATGCGTCCATGAGGCTTGCAGTCATATATATATCACTTCATGCCTATCACCATTTCATCTCGGTAGGTGATTGAATCTTTGCTTGCTGGCTCTGTCCCTTGCAGCACACAAGTTTAGGGCTACATTCCTCCCCCGAATCATAACATGCAGACGAAAGCGTCTAGTATCAACCAATTACGAGGAAGAGTGTAATTTTCCTTGTCGCTAAAGGAGTCGACCGAGCATTCGCAAACCAATTAAGCAACGTCTAGAAACACTTACCGAGCCGCGGCTTTTGTTTTCAGCTAGCGCTATGCTGCTAGGTGGCTTGGTCATACGATTGCGGGCCGTCCTCTTAGGACGAATGGTAGCAAAATTGGATTCCAGCCAGAACGGCCCGACTGTGCAGGGAAGTTTACGACATTCCACTTTTGTGCTTAAATTGTGGCATAAACATCATTCCAGGACAATTGATTTGTCGACCCAAAAAGGCGTCTGCTCACGTGAGCTTTCGGATGCGTGGAGCCGAGACGGTCTGAACTAAAACATAACAATCCAGCACATAGTGCGTTGCGACATGTACCGGAATAACACTTCTGCTTGCCGTGGTGATCCATTCCTTCAAAATCACACGAAGCCATAAGAGAAAATGATTACGAAGTAGCTCAAACATCTCAAATCGAAAGGTTTAACGATTAGTAACTTAATTTTATGCGCAAAAGAGGGGATGATTTCGGCCAAATAGCAAGTTAAGTTTCTCAGGTTTAGTATGGGTATGACCGTAAAATCAAAGAATAGCTATAGAAATGAGAGGATAGGAAAGTTGAACCTCCGGTGTCTGTTTCGCGATGATGCCTGAGTCGCATACCAAGCCCATTCGAAATCAACGTCATATGTGCCTATACTTCCAAATGCATGCGTAACATTGTGGCTGGTTCATGGCAACTCAATGGCAAGTGTCTTGTTATGGACGGCTTATAATTATAAGCTTTGCCTACACACCAAATGCGGAATGCTATTGCTGGTGTATACATGCCGAAGGTTTCTCTTAACTATCTGTCTGATTTTTCTCTCGAGGATATGCCGCGCAATCCGCTCTGCGATGAGGTGAAATGCTCAATCTGAGTCCCAATAAATACTGTGCATCCATTAGGGACCATTGTGACTTTTACTCATCAACTCACTATCTCATAATTCTTTGCAACAGATTAATCTTACTCATCAATTTACTCTTTCCAAATTTTCAAAAATGGCACCCCCTGCACTCTACTGGCGACAGTTCACTCGTGGCAGCCAAGATGACGTAGATCATCTTGCTGACGCCGGCTTCCTGTCAAAGAACTTTAACGACATGTTTGGCCAGTGGCTGCAAAAGGGCGACAATGCTTCTAAGCTCACCTTCGACGACCTCGTCACTGTGTTCTGGGGTTAGTTTATTTGCAAGTCTGGTCTTTGATAGGCCACTCACATTCTATAGACGGCGCGCAAGGCCCAAACCCAGTATATAAGATGCGTACCTTCCTCGTGGCCGATGGAAGCGTTGTTGGCGGCAAATTTGCTGAGGAAAAGTGGTTCTCACCACATGCCCGGTTCCTTACGATTGTGCATCTACCCAACACGAGTCCGTTTGATACACCGGATACCCCATCAGAGAATCCATCAGAAAATAATTGGACACTTTGTATTGTTGGTTCCAGCAAGTTAAAGTGCAAGACTGCCTTTCTACAGGTTGCGTCCTGGGATGGGCTCAAATTCCGTTTCTATCAGGTGATTAAATCCCTATTCATATTTACATATTTTACCTGACACCTTTTTGTCCCCTAGCGAGATACCGTTCAGACCGATCATGGATATCAAAATGTTTGGAAATATTTTGGAAATTCCGAGGATGCCTTTGGTGCAAATGAGTATCTCGGACCTTTCAATGGCCATGTAAACGGCGCATGCGTGATGAAGGAGCTTCACAAGTAAGTGATTTGGTCTATTCTGCGAAGCCAGAGCTAATCGTATGATTAGACCTTGGATTCATTGGTTCAACGCCGACTCTTCATCTGACTTCACGGGTTGCTTCTCAAAGGATACCCAAGCTACCTTCAAAACTGCGCCGTATATTACACAGCCGGATAGGCGTCTGTTTTCTCAACTAAGCGAGGGCCCAATCCTCGAGGACGCAATACTAACGGGCGTATCAAATTGGTTCGATCAACACCAGAAAAATGACTTTTTCGACACAGAATCAAATCTCCTGCAGTCACCCTCAAATATTCAACGCTGGGTTGCCCATCTACTGCTCACTACCACTGTGAACATTGTCGCTGCCATACCCGACCAAACTGCAGACTCAACCTTCATTATTCCAAACAACCATTTCTATGACGCGGAGCTATTATCTAACGACTCTGATCTGGGCAGCATGCTGGTACGTTGGTATTGTGACCCATTTAGATTGCATCGATTTAATGACGGTTTGTGCTGCAGCCTGATGAGCGTTTTGAGGTTACGTTTACAGAAGAAGACTACGAGACTGCGGCTAAAAGTGTCGGCTTGTCAATTCTACGCAAAGTGGATTCCGACGGCCCAGATGTGATCAAACTTCCCTCAGGATCATTGGGTTCTGATAATCCAAAAAAGGCAAAGCACGAGCCACGTCTTTTCAAAGTCATACTCGAAAACAGCGAGGGCCAGTTACCCTTCAATATTCTGCAGTCCTCCTATGAAGATGCCCAAGGTGTCTCCAGGATACAAAAGTTGATGAGCAAAGAAGACCAAGAGGGAATCAAGCCGGAAACTAATGACGGACTTGACGCATACATAGGTTTATTCTCCAGTTCCACATTCACTGCGTTGGTTCTTCTCGACTTTTGCAACCCGGTATATTCCTGGAAACGAGGTGTTTTGATGCAGTATGTCCCTAAAGAAGCGAAATGGGATGCCAAGGAGCAGAAATATGACCTGGAAAAACAATTCATCCAGAATGTGAAAAATTCTCACTACATCAAAACTAAATGCACGGATAGCCCCGAGTACGAGTTTGTCCAACTTTTAGATATCGATGCCGAGTCACACCGGAAGACCATTGAGAAATATTTCGGGGCGATTAAAACGAGCTTTACTGACAAGGCTACGAAGGAGGGGGCACTTCGTGACCACCTACGTCTTGCGGAATCACGCCGCCGGATTTACAGACCCCTTCCTTTAGATGAGTTCGATTCTTCCATGCCGTACGCAACAAAGGTTCACTACGACGCGCCGTTGTTGGAAATGACAATGGAGGGTAAAATTCGGCAGATGCCTCGACGCGGCGAGGATTTCCTCCGAACTTGGATATCAGGCCTAGCCAGCACTGATCCAAAAGTGTTGCCTCCAATCCGCCCGGACCAAAATGGACCAGTTACCGCTAGTAGTCTTCCGAGACCAGCTATACTTTCATTTCCCGATGCAGACAGCTCCCATCCCGGCAATGCATCTCAGGTCGGAAGTGGATGCCCATTTTTCAAGAAGTCAACAACTGCCCAGCACGCTACAAGCTTGCTGGGTTGTCCAATTAACAAAGCAAAAACCTCTTACACTCCTGGGTCTTGCAACAGAGCCGGCATGGAGCAAAAGACTGTGCCCTATCCGACGTGGGAAGACGATGTGCTCCCTCTCATCAAAGAGCCTTATTGGATCCACAAGGATCAGAGAGTCAAGAAAAGCCGCAATTGGATTGCTGAGATGCTGCATTGGGGAAAGTTAAATCTTGGCAAGTACGAAGATGTTAGTAACGAGAAAAACGCCATGTTCATCTATCGTCATCTTCGATCAAGGACTATGCCTATGATGGCCAAGCCCGAAGAATACTGGCCAGACAATGCATTGGAGATTTTCCGACGATGGGCCAACAGCGGCTTTCGCCGGGACTCGACATCTCCTCCTGCTCCTAAGCTGCTTATTACGAAGGCTCAAGAGCCGCAATCAGAGTACCGTATTCGCAAAGACATCATGAGTCTTTCTAAGGAGGAACTTGCCATTTATCAGTCCAAGCTGGAGGAGGTTTTGCGTGTGAGTGAACTTGGCTCCAAATGGCAGGAGCTAGGATTGTTGCGTAAGTACCCACTCTGATGGAAACAGTTATGATGATTGCTAACTTTAGTCAGATACCGACTGGTCATTGCATCACCAGCAAGCAACATTTTTGTGGTATCGGGCTTATTTAAGATATGTTGAAGAACTGATGGATTTCCCCATTCCGTACTGGAATGCATTTGGGAGTAACACTTCCGACCCCGAATCAAAATTCTCTGGAGTTCCACCAGTATTCTTCGAAGAGACATATGTCCATCCCAAGGACGGTGGCATTCGGCCAAACCCGCTAAAATACGCCCTATCATTTAACGGCAAGTCCGTTTCGGTGCATCAACAAAGTCGTTTTGTTGTGCGCGACCAAATCCTCCAGCAGAAATCGGTCACTTCTCCCGGGTGGAGGCGGAAGATTCAGCAGTTCGAATTGTACCATCAGCAAATTGCCGACGCGCTTCAACAATCCACCTATAGTGCTCTGGAAGTTACCAGAGCGCCTATAGCCAATACTTCCAGCTACGAGGACATGTGTGATGATTATAAACTTGGCTTCGACGGTTTGTTCGAACAGGTTCATGACAACTTAAACGGATGGATCGGCTCAGACATGGTATGTTCCCGACTTTTATATACGGTTTAGTACTCTGCTAATGAACCTCGAGGCCTCCAATTCTCATGCAGCCTTTGACCCCATTTTCCTATCTTATCATGCCAACATGGATCGTCTCATGGGCATCTTTATGGAGTCTCATCCGACCAGTCAATTGGCGTCCAACTTTCCATTGCGTCCATTCCAAGACGGCGCAACACGCGTGAACTATGATGATACTCGTCATTGGAAATATACTGCAATTGGAGACATGGCCAAGGATACTCGAGCTCTCGGGTACATATACTCGCCACCGCTTTCGCCCGATGTGTTTACTTTGCCCGCCGCAAGTCGGAATATGACTACGTTCCCGAAGCCGACCGGCGGTATGGCAATCACCTTGCCTTTAAAGAAATTGACAGAATCTACCAATGCTATGCCGGCTAGTATCTCACAAAACGAAAGGACACCTTTCGTCGTATTTTCCGAAGTCGGCCACACAACCTCGAGCTACAGAGTGGATGTATTCACGCCCAAGGCCAAGTCACTGGTCCCAGACTTGATGGGAAATCCGGATTATATCGGACACATCACTCGAATTGGAATGGAAGCGGGTAGCGGACGTGGAGGGAAGGCAACGACAGCAGCACGCCGAATGCCCGATGTTTCCAGGGCGATAAACGCAAAACGTGTTGCAAACAAGTTAATTGCAGGCATTGATGGAAACCAAGCCCTCAAAATTACCGTCACTAACCTCGTCACTGATGAGCTTGTTGCGGAGGAAGAGTATACAAAACTGCCAGGCTTTGAGCCAAAGGTTGTCTGGCTCGCAGAAGGATCAGAGAGAAACCCATGTCTTGTCCGGTGGTCGATGAAGTTAAGTTTCGCCCACTAACTTAAAAAAAAAAGTTTTAGTCATTTCTATCGCTTCGGAACGAAATTTTAAGCCTTCCACCCCTCCACAGCCGGTTACATGAGTATTTCAATCCGTAGTAAAGTAATGATTATTCACTGAATACCTTTCGCATTAACAAAGCATTACTCCAATAAGCGGGAATATCCGTATTGGTGAACGCATCCTCTCGAAGCTCCTTTCAGCTAAATACAAACGTAACCTACACGATTCCGTTTCTCTCCAATTGTTTTCAGATGGATGAGGCTAGCTGGCTGAGGCCCATTATCGCTTACCCTAGACCAATTGACCTCGCCTGCCGTCCGTGCATTTGACCAGGGGTGTAGTGTTGTTGGCCCCATTAACCGGCATATGCCCTTGTCGCGTCTTTACTTTCGTCCAGATGGTGGGTTGGGGTCACCCATAAGAAGATGTCGCCTATGGAACTGAAACGTAGGTGTCAAATTCAGGGAGTAGAGCAGCTGGTATCGGTGAGTGCAGAGGTGGTAAAAACGGTCTTCGTGAGTGTCACGGGAGTCGGCGTCACAACTTGCCCCCCACCAACAACAACAACGACGGGCGGGAGCAGAAATAGAAAAGTGGTTGCTGTGACGGTCACGGCTTGAATTGACACCTGGTCACATGCGGTAGAACTCCCGTCATGGGCGATCTCAGATGGGGGATCTGCCAGTCGAACTTTCGGATTGACCAGTAATGTCTCATCTGAAGAAGATGCGCACGTGGTTATGAATGTGGTGCTTTTATGATGTGAGTAAGATTCCGCAAACACCTATCCATGGCTACTCACTGTGTCTTGGTAGTGGTAACGGTGCGGATGGGAGGCGGATTGACAGTTGTTATTATGGAGGTTATCGTAGCGGTGAATGTAGACCGTGGCAAAGTAGTGACACAGGGGGAAGCAACCTCTGAGTACTGGACAACCGGATTGATGGTAGTGTCCGTAGGACCTGGCCCATATGTCGGGATTGGCTGTGCTGGTGAAGCGTTGGCTTGGTTTACGATAAAGTAGACTAGAGGAACAAAGTGATACGAAAAGGATAACATTGTGGGAGCTGAAATTTGTTTATGAATATGTGTTGTATGCGCTCAAGGTTGGGAATTGAATTCTGCCCGCAGTGCGGCACATATATATTCACTTTGCTTCTACTTGCACGGGCGTGAGCTAATTCCACCCAAATATATCGGCGGCAACCGGCGCTTCGTCAAGTGCTGGACGCCAAGCCCCGATGAATTAATCACTTTTTTGAGGGGAAAGCTTTGGAACAAACGAGGTTATCATATTAATATCACATTCCTTTACCTACCCTTGGTAATCTTTCATGACGATCGCATTCTGGTCATTTTAGTGAACAAAAACGGTACATTCCAAGCCAGTCTTGGCAAAGTGTAATTCAGCAACTAGTAAGACTTAAGGTTTGAAGACAAATTCATTTTTCCTTTCATGAATTGGAGACGCCTGCCTAGTGGGCTATGGTGCGGCCGGTTGGTCTTGGTGGTGAAGTCAAGGTTATTTGGTCTGTCACATGCCAATTCACACTTGCCAAGAAGTTGATGCAATTCCTATAGCCTATATCACAAAGATAGCTTGGTTTGGATAAAATACCTGACATGTTGGAGAGCCTAGGTACAGTAATAAAGTTCGAACCCCACTGGGTGTGACTTGCGGACCGGTAAACACAGCTAAATGGTAATCAGGGGTCGCCCCACCGTATCTAGGACTCTGACGAAACTGGCCTGTCGCCTCGAGAAAGCTCAAGGTATGTCAAAGAATCTGTTAAATACTTCTGAGGACTTTTATACTCCCGTATGTGCAGGAAGGGATCGCTTTGATGGGTCATTTCCTTTCTTCTCATGGGACTGGCCTGCGGTCCGATGGTCAGCTTGAAGCTGGGAAGGGGACGGGATCTAGTATTTTCTTGCAAAGATTATCATACGTAGTAGAAAGCTCTAGTAGAGATCCTTTAGAATGGCTTTAAGGTCTCATGCTAGTTTCCTCTTTTAAAAATTATGGCATTACGACTTCATAAGACTTGAATATCTTCTTCCCAGCCATCCCAATCCGTCCGATCCTTCCATGGCAGTTCATCAGGAACAGTGACTACCTTTCGTATCATCTCGTCTAGATCATAACATCTAACCAATTTAACTTTATAATCCATCGTCCCCACACTTTGACCAGAAATTGTATCCCTAGAAGCTGCCCCTTTCTGGTTTGCATACTCAACTGACCAACACAAATTAATTCTGCTTGATTCCGGAATATCCCTCGGCTCGCGGGCGTCGTAGCTTTCAGGATCCTTCGACTTAGAGGCTGCTGTCTGTTCCTCCACCCTCGTGACAGCTGATGCGACCGCCGCTTGGACTTTGCCAGACCATGGACCCTCCGTCCCGCTGTCGTGCAGCAAGTCAATGGCCTTGCGTCGCCACACAGGATGCCTGTATTTAAGTGCCGTAAAATATAACGGGTGAATGATGCCCATCTCTGGGGCGAAAAATGGCAGGCTAGCTGTTGAAGCAAGTGGGCAAGTGTTATCATCGATTGAGTAACGAGGTAGCGCTCCCAAGGATGAGATAATTTCCTGAAATTCCGGGGCGTAGCAATCAAAGGTTGTTTCTCGGGGTTCGAGAATGTTACCGACATATATCAACGCGGTCAGACACTGGGCTCGGAGGACAACCAGCTGCTCGTTGTCAGGCAGAACCAACGTGGCCTCGTGACATGACAGCCATTGTTTCAGACTGGCGAGCAGGCGACCTTGTTCGATCAGCATTTCCGGGGGAACTAAGCGCTTGCCAGCGTATTTATATCGACATGCTGTTGATGTAAAATGGTAACAAGCGTGTAATATAGGAAACAAGTCTTGGTCCGGCGAGCTTAAGAGCAGGCTTTTTGGCAGAGGGTGAGCTATTGGGCTCAAATCTGGCGCAAGCCCAACCGCGTAAGTTGCAGAATGAAGATCCAGCTTTTCCAGCAGAAACGAGAGTCCTTCGATATCTTCAATATCAGCAGTGTTGTTTCGGCTCCCGCTTGTGCGAGACTTCATCAAAGCAAAGACCCCTTGGAGGTGTAAAAGCCCTTGGTCAAGTCGATGTTGCAGTACTTCGGCGAATGCTAGAAAAAGGCAAGCGACAATGCATGGAACGGTCATGTGCTGGGGGGAGGAAAGGTCCAGCTGGAGTAAGTTCAAGGCTCGAGAATAGCACTCGATTGGCTTTGAATGGTGGCTACCTCTCAGTATGTGTGCATCGTAGGAGGCGCCAAACGCCTCTGCTGCAGCTCGCACAGACGGAAATGACTCGGTTAGTTGTGGAACCAGATGAGACCAGAATACTAGCTCAAGATCGTTTTTGGCCCTACGTGGCCCTTGTACCAAGACAGTGCATGCGAGATTGACAAAGCGGTTTTGGGCAAAATTTGGGTTTGGGATGAGGCTGTTTTGAAGGTAGAACATCAATGATGGTGATGAAGATGGCGATACTGTGTCTGACAATTCGAGCAACGGCCCAGAAGGAGCTCCGAGGGTGTAGCTACATTGTCGCGTAGCAATCAAACAACGCCTACAAGTGGGTTTGGTTTCGTCGCATTTGATTCGTCGAGCCCTAGATACATTCGGTAAGTGCCTGGATGAGCGGGAGGGCGACAGAATAGCTGTACTTGCAAGTGATGCAACCGTGCTTTGATTGCTTGACGTTGGTCCTGGTCCGCTTCCGCTTCCCTGCATCAACCGATGGAGGCGTCATTCCTGGAAGCGCGTGATTACAAAACGCGATGATGTTGGAGAGTCAAGGACCGAGAGGCACAGGCATTAGGAGGCAAAGACCGAGAACCAAGAAGCCAGGAGGATCGTCTAAGATTAACGAGGGTGGCTCATTGGATTGAATGGCTGGAAATACCGGGTCTACTGAGCCCATCGGTGGAGTCGCATCACCAAAATTCGTTAGCGTCATCTCGAAGACCGAGGATACGCGGTCCACTCCGCAGCCCACTCTCGGTCTTTGATACGCCAAGACATGGATTGATGTTATTTTTGGGGAAACAGGGGTCAACGAAGAGAGCGTAAATGTTTGCATCGGGGGAAATGTATCGGTTGTTCAAGTATTTATTATTCTTGCAAAACACCTTCAACAAGTCTCTTTCGCTTCCAATCTTTCAGCAACTTGCTCGTTTCCTAAAGCACCTACACTCTTTTCTCTTTTTCTAATTCATTGTCAATCTTTCTTCAGCATCATTGATTCAAACATCCGACCACGTTCTCAAAATGGCGTTGCTTTGCACTGAAATAACTGCGGAATGTCCCATTGAGTACACCATTTACGGGTACCGACCCAACCCTTTTGTCAATGGCTTCTTTGTCATCTTTTTCGCCACTTCTTTTGGTGCACACATCTGGCTGGGCATTCGATTTCGCGCCAAAAGCTACACCATAGCACTGACTCTGGGGTGTCTGACGCTCGTCTTGGGGTATTTAGGCCGGCTTGGTCTCTACTTTCAACCATTCAACGCGATTCCCTTTCAAATCCAGGTGTGCTGTCTTATCATCGCTCCGGCATTCAACAGCGCCGCTATATATCTGATACTCAAACATATCGTCTTGTTGTTTGGTCCAGAGTGGTCTTTGCTCAAGCCGAACCAGTACACCATCATCTTCATCACTGCTGATGTCGTCTCGCTAGTCCTGCAAGGAACCGGTGGCGGTCTCGCAGCAACGGCATCAGACAATGCAAATCAGCTTGATTTGGGAAATAACATCATGATGGCAGGAATTGCCTTTCAAGTAGCGACACTGTCCATATTCGCCATTTTGACCGTCTTATTCGTCTGGAGGCGCATAAAAGCACTCTCTTCACATGCCCTTTCCAACGACGCACTGGATACATGGCACATGACTAGCTTTCGTTGGCTTCTATTCGGACTAATCGCTGCATTCGTGGTGATCTTTATTAGATGTATCTACCGAATTGCCGAGATGAATGGCGGATGGGGAAACTCTCTCATGAAAGACCAGGTTTCTTTTATCATCTTGGAAGGATGGTAGGTATTCCTCTGCGGACCTTTGAGGCTCACTTCATAGTCGTCCTCTGCTGACTTGGGTCAATTCAGCATGATTCTTATTGCTACATCGTGTCAGACAATACTCCATCCTGGTTATCTGTTTCCATCCATTACTGTTTTACGGAAGAAATCCGGTACGATGACCCCATTTACGAAGCGAAAAAGGCTATCGACTGACGTTCACAGAAGACTCTTCGGGAACGTGGATCGAAGTGGCAGAGCTACCAATTTTACCTAAGTAGAAGAAGCATGAACATTTTTCCAGGAGAATGTATTAAATTCACCTCTCGGGACGTTTTTAGTGGCGGTTAGATCAATCATCTGATAATGTTCTTTAAAACGACATTTTCTCACTTTCTATTCTAGACACTGCTTGCACTTGTTAGCCAGCCAGGTCGTTCCAATAATTCCTGTTTTCCTACGGCACAGTATATGTCCGGCATTTGCAGCTATCATAAGGAACCCACTCTTCCACTCGATGTGATGGCTCACAAGACAAGGTTCCGTCGACGAAGCAATCAAAACAGATTACAAAATGACCAGAACAACATATTGTGCACATGAGGCCTGTTTTGCAGCCCCCGATGGGTCGCGTACAGACATCGCACCAACACCCTTCCAAGTTGTTCTTGATTATTGACGGCTGGACCTCTAATTCCTTCCGGTCAATTTCATGGTGGATTGTTTCGGCGTGTTTGGTCAAAACATCCTGAAGCGCAATATTCCCGCATCTTTGTGCCCACCAGATGACAGTATGACCAAAGCCGTCTCGGAAGTTGAGGCAGTCACTGGTTTGCTCCAGTAGTCGCGAAACAATGTCGTTCTTTCCATTTCTGACGGCGGCAAATAAGGCAGTGGAATCAAACTTGTCTTTGACCTCCGAATCGCACCCGTTGGCAAGCAAATCGTTCAGAATTTCCAGTCGGCCATATTTGGCAGCGTAGAAGAGTGGGCTCCGGCCATTAGCGTCTCGCTGGTCAATCCAAGCGCACCTCGATTCTAAGAAGAATTTCACCGCATCAATGTGATTAGAAATGACTGCCTCATGCAGCGGAGTCCAAGCCATAACTTTGTCGACCATCTCATTGCTACTCAAGCATGATGGAATTGAAAGTACCTTGACGGCGAGGATGTTGTTATGGCCTGCGGTATGGTGAAGGGCTGTTTTTCCTTTTGAGTCTTGGAGAAATGGATCTGCACCCTTGGTCATGAGTAGACGCATCATCTCGGCGTCTCCGGTCCTCGCGGCTTGGTGCAATATTGTGCGATCGTTCTCCGCGTTACGAGCGTTCACATCGGCTCCATTCTCAATGAGAAGCCTTGCCTCCTCAATGGTCTCATCCCTTGCCATTCTCATTAATGGAGATACTCCATCATGACTCCTCATATTGACATCAGCCCCATGTTTGACAAGAAGTTGTACAGTCTCCAGGGTAGCCCCGAAAAGCAGGGGATCTCCAAACCCATCTTTCGCATTGGCCGAAATACCTTGTTCAAGGAAATACCGCAATAACTCGAATTTGCGATTAGCAAAGCGTACGAGTTTTTCCATGCTAGGTTTATCTTCACAGGTGATATATCTAAGCAGGAAATCAACGATGTTGACATGCCCTGCTTTGGTAGCTTCATAGAGGATTCGTGATGATGTTGATAATAGCCCGTAGTCATAGACTCGCTGCAAAACCTCGACCCGGCCCTTTCCTATGGCCCAGTGCTCGGCAGTATTGGAATATTGACCTCCAGCATGATTGAAACTGTAGAGGTGGGGAAGGATGAGACAATGGAGACGGCGGTTTGTGGCCGACAATGCGGCATAATCCTTCTCGGAATTGAGAGCCTTCCCAATCTGTTCAAGGAGCTCGTTTGGCAAGCCAAGCAGGGTCATTTTGAAAGTCGATGCTCGCCCAGGGGTCGCGAGGGAATGGGAGGAATGGTAGGCAGCAAGAAAAGAAAACAAGCATCATCAGTGACTGTGGCTCTCCAGCTGAAAGTCATGACTAGCCTAAAAGGGGAACGCTGGCGCACCATGGCTGGCTCTGGCCAATAATTGTCCGCCAACGGACTAGCACCGTGTTCAGCTGGGCTTGGCGCAAGTGTTGCACAAACCTGCCATTGTTCAAGGTCCACCAGTGCTCTAAAAGAACATAATATGCAAGCCTGGGGAATATATACGGCATTTTATTGACTGGCTCATCACAGCGACGTGGCAAGTAAATTTCGCATAGATTAACACAAACTGGAGTTTCCGACCATGGAGGACGATGACGGAAGTTAGCCGGACAGGATTCCAATATGCATCCATTACTTTGGCCACCGGTCACATTGTCTTGGGAGACGCCTTGGTTATTGCCTCTCATCTTTTTTTCTTTCCTTCTTTCTTTTTCACCAAGAAGAAGCCCCGCAAGCGAGCACTGTTGGATTTTCAGTGTCGATTTGTCGCTACGGTATCACTATTAGCTGCTATTCCTGTCTTTCGCGGGATCATCCATTCTCTCCTTCAGCATATTTGCAATCGCAAAGTGTTGACCTTCCTCAGCCAGCCTAGTGGCAAACCTGAACCCGCTTCCATCCTGCGTATTTCCCACTGCACCAGCATTCAACAAAAGTTGAACCATATCCAGCCGGCCATGCTCGGCAGCACCCTCGATAGCGCACCTCCCTTCGACTAAAGACGGGGCTGCGTTGACATCGGCGCCTCGCTCAATTAACAACTTCGCCAGCATCAGATCGCCGGCTATTGCCGCTCCCTGAAGAGCTGTGATTCCCCCTTCAACTGCGGGCATTCCGTTAACGTCTGCGCCCCTCTCAAGGAGGAACTCTATTAATTCCATGTTAGATTCGTCGTCCGATATAGCAGCTTGCAGTGCTGTGCGGCCGAAGCGAAAAGCAGGCGGCTCATTGACATCTACACCAGAGTCAAGCAGCATTTTCACCATTTCTATACTCCCCAAGCTCGAGGCTAGCTGGATAGGGGTTCTTGGCTCTACAATACCGTCCTCCTCTTCAAGAGGATCATGCCATATTAAATTGGTGGCCGTATTTCGACGAGGTTCAAGCATGCGCGAGACGATTTTGGGCCAGCGTTGACTGATTGCGCCATGTAGGGCCGAACTTGGCTTCCCGTTCGGTCGGTTCATCGGAGCCCCGGCATCCAGAAGCTTATTGCATAAGGGTAAGAGCTCCCCATCATTGCAGTAGGGATTGTGGCAAACAGCCTCAAGAGCAGTCAAACCTCCCAAAAATGCGGGCGGGGCCAAGATGTCTGCCCCCCTGTCTAACAAATGCAACGCGACATGCGGCGTCTCGCTTTGGAGCGATCCTTGCAAGGCGGTGAATCCATCATTAACACCAGCCGGTGCATTAATGTCTGCTCCGTGATCTAAGAGGAAGTCAATCATTCTCAGATTGCCCTCAGTAGCTGCGGACTGAAGTGGATTGGGATGCAGCCCTGGGGTGTCGATGTTGACGCCATGATGCAAAAGCAGCGCCGCCAGTGGAACATGTTCGAATTCTGCAGCCTCAACCAAAGCATCCATCCCTTGCTCCTCTAGGTCAACGCCGGCCTTGATGAACCTTTCCAATAGCTTAAAGTCATTCTTTCGTACAACCAGTCTCAGAATTCCAGAACGGTTGACATTTGCGTTATACTTGATCAAAAGATCACAATATGCTGAGTACTTTGCACAGTACGTGAGGGCTGTTGTCAAGGGGGCCTCATCCAGCCTGTAGCAATCAGGATCAACCCCATAGTTTAATAAAACAATTGTCGCATCAAAGAAGCTTCGTCTGATTGACAACGCCAGGGCCTCCTCGAGGATTTGCTTCGATAGTTCGTCTCGGTGTCCTTCGAGGTAGATTTTGAATGTCCGATTATCCTCACGTGCAGCATTGATGATGTCACCGACATTGAGTTTTATTCTGTCAAGGCCCAGATGTGCCTTGAAGATGTCGTAAATATCTCTGCGATGTAAGGATGCCCATTCTAGGATATTCCTTCCTTCGTAGTAGCAGGAAGCTTTCGCATTGTGCTCTAGAAGAATAGTTACGAGAATAGAGTTGTCGTCTATGACGGCTTGTGTGAGCGGGGCTACCCGTAGACCGGGTGTTGGAAAATTCACCGCGGATTCCATGTCGACATTTGCGCCTAAGCCCAACAGAAAGACTGTCATTTCAGGGTTGTTCTTTTTGACTGCTGAGTACAGGGCTGTGTGGCCTAAAAACGTACAGTTCGGGCTCACACCCTGTCGCACAAGGTACTCGGCAATCTTGAGGTGTTCGCTATGAAGAACAATATGGAACAGCTCCGCTGCCTCGGGTCCTTTGAAAAAAATTGGCTTTACTCGTGACAGCGCTATTTCGAACAGGTCCATATCTCCAATCTGTAATAGGCTACACAACATATGATCCATCTTTATGCCACGTTCAAACAATACCTTGAGGACCTGGACGCTTTTTATTCGTATTGAAGACTTCAAAATATGATTGGCAAATTCGTGGATAGTAGGAGTATTCACTCGAAGAAACCCTTCGAGGAATCCCAAGTATTTTTGATCAATTATCCACTTGAGAAACGAATCCATACGGCTGTCTCCAAGCTTATTGTTGGAAGCAAAATATGCTGCGAGGCCAAAGACTGCCACCAAGCCAGTGGTACTAGTCGACCGTGTGTCGAGAATTAGTGACAGTTGATCAGATATATCTCCTTCGTACCTGGCGGGTATGGATCTCTGTAACCTCTTTGCAATGCTCACATCACCCGCCGTTGATGAAAGCTCTGAAATGGGCCCAAGCAAGCTCAACAAGGCCACACGGTTTTCAGTTGCACGAACAACTGATCCACTCGGCCTAGAAGGCTCCTGATAAACATGATCAAGGTTGGGGGAAAATGATATGACGTCTACACTTTTACATTAGATCCTAGTCAACTTTGATCTTGGGATGAATATTTACCTGACTGCTCTAGAATCGTTCGAAGTTTGAACCATGGTAGATTTGTCATCAGTTGAAGTTCTGATTGCGTAGGGAAGAGTTCAAAGTGGAACAGCTGCGACATCGGTGATAATGTGTTTCTAAACGAATGGACTCTGGATGATGCCATATCCGCTGGAGAGAATATGTTGTCGTTATGGTTCAGAATAGAAGTCATGCCCGGGGCGTCCAGGATAGATCCCATTTGCATTCCAAACACGGTGGGCTGTTGAGAATCCAGAAATCCTTTGGCGTTCCGATTAGTTAGAAATCTGGGCAAGTGATGGATTGATGCGACCTACGCAGATTCTGGTTAATCTGGGATTCAATCTCCATCGCATCAGGCACCATTGGGCATTCCAATTGGCTTTCTAGACCGAACAATTCTTGCCCATTTTCTTGATGATGAAAAGTCTCAGTCAGGCTAGCATGTGAATTGACGAGCGGCTGGATATTTTCGAGAGCGGGCAGGTCTAGAGTTCGAGCTTGGATTCTGCCTGGAGTTCGAACATGGATTCTGTCTGGAGATGGATTGGGGAAATCTGAAAGTGTGAGAAAATACCAGGCAACATAGCCATACCACACGTACCATTTGACTGTGCTACCTTGGAAATTGCACAGCGATGCCTCGTAGTCTCACGAGCCACACGGGCCTCCGACAGTGGGGTATCGAAGAGACAAACCTCAGACTTCTTGCCTTGAGCCTCCCGCTGTTGCACCTCCTGGCCAATCCAGATCCATTCATTGGCTCGCACATTCTTCAGGTTTGAAAATCGGTACTTGTATTGTCTCTCACTACACAACCGAATGGTTAGCTCTTCCCCGAGAAGCACTGGGTTGGTGAGTCAGGCAGAATACCTTGCTTCGAAATTGTAAGTTTCCTTCATATAGACCATCACTTCGCCAAGTTTCATATTTTGGGAAAGAAGTAGATGCCGAATTTCATCGGCATGTTTGTCCCAGTCTAAGGCTTCCTGGGCTTGCTCCATATTGCAAAATGATTGAGGTGAATATATTTCAAATACGCAACATAGACCAACAGCGACGATTTCTTTTACCAGGCTCAGGGAAGTTTGCCTTGCCGGGCAGTGCGAGGTACATAAATCACGAAAGTACGTCACGTGAGTAAGGGTGTACTTCTGTTAGTTAAGGCGTCCTTCCGCACGTACTTTTGGGCGGCTGGGTCGCCAGCGACAAGGGTCCAAAATGAGCATAGTCACACTACTGCGCCCGTGACGAGAGTAGCTGCCAAGATGGGCCCTCGTAAAGTGACGGATCATAAAAAAATGACGGCTGTAGTAAATTAAGTCTCCGAAAGATGTCTTTTTTTTTTTCATGGGCTGCATCAGAATGCCGGCAAAGATCCCAGGTTGGAATTGGCAATGGAACAGCTGAAATCAGCGTTCAGATGAGCCGTCATAATTCCGAGTATTCAGGTGGCGTCAAGTAATCCAGAATGACCAATCACACGAAAAAACACCAAGTGCGCTTCGCCCCGACGAGCCAACCACATGCAAAAGCACGCGGTGCGTTAGAGAGAGGTTCGAGCCGGCGATTGTAGCTGAGTATGAGGGATTAATTTTCTTACTTCTTATAAATTCCGTTGCAGTTGTCAAAAGACTTGCCTACACGGTATTCACAGCTAATACACGATCACCTCGCCCCTTGATGATTTCACCGTGTTTTGCTATGATATAGGGCTGTTCGGTCCCACATTTCACGATATGCAAAATACTGTCACTAAATATGGGCTAACAAATTTGTCATTTAGAGCCAGCAGTCCTCAGAGGAATTATTTATGCGCGAACAAAACTCCATCCTCAAACATCAAGACATCGAACAGTGAAAGCTTCAACCACGTTTGCATACCTCCTCCACTTTTACTCTTCACGCATACCCGCAATTTGTTCAGGTCGGCCGCATAGAGACCTCTCTCCGTCATGCCGTGTTGGAATCTATCATAGTCCATCGCTTCCCTTCCTAACGACGACCGTATTCGAAGCTTCACTAGCTGGCAACTTAACAACCGAAACGGCATCGCCGATTTTCCCTTCTGTCTTATTGCAACAACAGTCAACTTCCAGACCCTGGCCTAATCCAATCACTGCTCGACCGTGTACACACAACTCTGGAGCCGCCGTCACCGATTGAACAAGACGACCAGATCTTGGTTGAGCGCACACAGCGTTCGATGCAGTATCTTGCTTCGCCGGAGATTGGGACCTTTGGGTTGCCATGGAACTCCCCACTGGTAGGCTTGCGGCTGCCACCTCTTGACCAAGAAAGCGCTTGTACTCGTCGAACTTGCCGAACGTACTTTGGAAGGAAGAGTGTTGTCTTGGCATGTGAGTCTCCTGGACCGCTTCAGAGTTTGCCAATCTAGCGTCTATGTCGGCAAGGAAGTCTTCACATTCGTTAACGCGGCTGGCAATCGACGGCGCAGTCTCTCCTAGAGCCAAGCGACTCTGGACAGAAGACTGGATATGGGCAGCCATGTTGCGCCCAAGCATCTCTGCAGTTTGAGAGTACACGGTAGTATTGTGAGTGTTTTTCCCGCTTTGGGAATCTGGCTGGTCAACCAACGCGGATTTCGCAGCCTCTTCAAATATGTTGTCGAGTCTGTCAAAGTCTATCGCTTCCAAACAACGGTTAATGAGGCAAAGGTGTCTCGCGAAAGCGATGAACTATATTTCAAGTGCACAAAGGCTCATATTTGATCGCGTGGGCAGCGGGGGTGGTGACAACCATGACAATAACACGAGGGCACTCCCAACACCGATGATCGGAATTACAAAGAAATGTCTCTCTTGATTCATGATGCCACATACGGCAGACGCCGACGGCTTCAACTGAGCCCCGAGTAGTATGGCTGGGCTGCTTACGATTGGGCGACTATCGAACGTCCTGCTGGACGCTGCAACGCTGCAAATGTGGCTTGCACCCCACAACCTATCACCTTGTGACGTGACATGGGGTTTGCTGGAATTTGCGACATGATACAAGATGGCACCAAGCAGGATCGGGAAGTCTGGCCCCTGTTGCTTCTGTCGGGCGCCCGGATTGGAGATTCAATGACTGCGTGGCGCAGTTCTTCTGCACATTCGTGTGTGCGCTGTTGCGCACAGCACGGGTAGCTTACCGCCATTCTGGGTGCAGCCGTGCAGTCATAGCGGTCGCTATGGCCCAGAATGCTGCGATGGTGAATGAATTGGGCATCCATAGACCAGCTGCGTGATTTCCAACAATGTGCATCATAACCAGGTCCCCAACCATCGCAAATACCGACTTTTGTTGAAGAAATGACCAGAAAAGATAGCTGGAGGCTTAAATGCCCTATTTACGATCATTATTCCCATCTTCCCCCAATTATCGGTGCTTGTGAAAAAGGGTTTGCACGCATGTCATTGGTGAAGTAGGATGTGCATCAGGGTGAAGTTTGGCCAGTTTTCTAACAATTCTCGGATAGGAGTCATCTAAAATCAGCGCACAGGTGCACTTGCGAAGGAAACAGTTGTCAAGACAACAGACATGTCGATCCAGAAAAATACAAGCATCTCGAATCCAAGACGAGCCGACGGAATTCCGCGGAAACAGAGGGCGATCAGTGGACGAAATTGTACAGTGCCATTCTGCCGACGACTTCTTGGGCATCGAAACCGTATATTCCGACAGATTCGCAGTATGCTACGGTCATGCATAGCCCATCCCCTTTCTTGTTAGACAAGCTGAGAACCAGTGGCATCAATGAACCACTGCGAGCTCTGTCCCAGGTTCAAGACGTGCTGGATATGGTTCGTCTCGAGGGACCGCGTTCAGTCTCGACGGTAGATGGCGAATGGGTCGGCGAAAGTAACGTAGTTGCATCCCCGGGGGACGCTGCTTCGTCATCCGGTTCGAACCTAGAATAAGGAAGCTCCTTTCAGTCGTGAATATCGGGCGAGGAAGGGTTGGGTTGCGAATAGTTCGGCTTGATAGACGTGACAGACCTACAAAGTGACTTCATGAGGCATTTTACAATACATCTATTCTGGAATGACTTTACCTTTGTGATATCCATACTGTGTCCTATAAATGGCCCCTATACTGAAGTGACTGAACAGCAAGAACTGTGCTCGGCCAGAGGACCCACTCACCATGTGGCAAGTGGATAACGAAGTTGTGTCGCTCTAATTTAGGCGAGAATCTGGGGTAGATGGCCACGATGCGAATGCGGGGGAGATCGTGTGGGTGCGACCAAGAGAAGCCTGAAAAGCGAGACACGGGCGCTCAAAGACTCGATGATTCAAGATTACGCGTAAATATGATATAGTGAAATGTCTATGACAGGACGTGGTAGCCCATTGCAGCCGAGAGATTCGCACATGTCGTGCCCCCGTCCCGCAGGCAAAAGTTGTGGCCTCAGGCATACACGCGATGGCGGCAGATGACAAGCCTGTCGCGAGGCGGGAGGGGGCGATGGGCTCTGGCACCGCGCTGAGTAGTCTATTACACTCTTCTAAATCTCTATTAACAGTTCCTGGTACCCTTTGCTCGACGCATATCACCTACGCGCCCGTCTCCGCGCTTGACCCGCGAACCAAACTCCATAAACCCCACCAATTTTGATGCGTTCGACATGCCTCTCCATCTCCCGCACGATATCTCCTCGATACCACACCCCACGTCGATCGGCGATCAGAAACTAATATTCCTAACGAGGAAACGTCGAAATAAACACCGAACACACTCTACCACCCCGAGTCCGTCCAGCGAGCGAACAATCTCCAGGGCATCAACTAAGCCTTGCTACCCTACAGTGCATCATGGCGAAGCCTCGAGAAAAGACCCGAGGCCACTCCTTCTAATATCACGATCATGGATAGTATTGGCTCTCTGCCTTGTTAGTGTCTATCTTGGATGGGGGTGTCCGTTGCTTTGTTTCTATACCCGGCCCTTGGTTGCTATAAGCTTGGTTATGTCAGTAATGCTGGTCTTGGAGCGGACATACTTATGCTGTTTGGTCAAATTCCTTTGGCAATTTCGCGGCGTTTATCGGCCTGTAAATAAAGGGGAGAATGATTCGGAACATGCACGTCAAGGGGTTCCATGCGTCCTCCGTGACGAGTTGACTGGAACTAAGAGGGGGCGAGAACACGCCGACGCTCACGCCAATACCCAGGCGAAGGCTCCACACTACAACACTGGTGGAGATCCCGATCGGGGCTCTGGTGATTCCAACGCGCCAAAGAAGTCGCGAATTCAATTCGATGACGAACGTCGGCGTCCATTAGCCTGTCCATTCTGGAAATTTAACCCCGTCCGACATGCATCCTGCTTTGAAATGAAGCTTTTAAAGATATCCCGCGTCAAGCAACACCTCTCAAGAAAACATTCACCCGAATACTACTGTGAACGATGCATGGACATATTCCCAAGCCAGGAAACCCTTGAATTACACAAGAGACAATTGGTGCCTTGTCCTAGAAGCTTGGATGCCAAGCTCGACGGCCTATCGCATTTGCAACGGCGCAACCTCATGTCCAAGTCAAAGCGCAACAGCACTGTATCTGACCAGTGGTTTGCGATATGGGATATTATTTTCCCTGGATATGAAAGGCCATCGTCCCCTTATATGGATCCAGAACTATTAATGAATTTAACTTCATTTCGAGAATTCGCTCAAGCTCATGGCCCATCAATGTTCACCAGACGATTGCTTGATGCTGGACTATTACCGACCCCTGATAGAAGCGATACAGTTAACGAAGTGTTGCAACAAGGCTTCAATGAGCTGTTCCAAGTGTACATCCACAACTGCACTTCCCCCACCAGTTCTTCTCCATTGAATCCGACAATCGCCCCCCAACAGCAGCAGATGGAGTATAGAGTTAACGATGACGATAGCGATGTATCCTCGGGAATTGAACCGCAACCTACTTCAACGACAGATTCAGATGCAACGTACAGCGTGCAAAGTGAACCCAGCTCTTCATATATTGATCTAAGTAATGGAGAATCATCATCAACTCCTCAGGGTGCTCTAAAAGCGTGGGCCATTCCTGGAATTGACACAAGTGAGACGCCTATTGCGACGGTTGAGCAAAATCTGCAACCCGATACGATCAATTCTATTCCGCTTCTCCCCCAGCAAATTTCCTTCCTAGATTCTAGAGCAGCCAGCTTTGACTTTACAGAGCCTTTGGCAGACACCGGTTTCTCATTTGACACGACCTTTTCGCGGACGCAACTTGTTACCGGGGCAAGTACCGACAGTCTTTCATCTCTGTGGAGCGGAACGACGCAGTGGGGGAGTGGAAATGAGATGCTTTCAACCAATGGTGATGGGAAGGTTGAGAATGTATTTGTTTCGGACTTGGATACCTCGCTTGAGACAGTAAATGAATCTTGTAAAAGACCAGAAAAGTAAAATTGATAGTAATTGGGCGGGCTTCATGCTAGCTAAATGATGTATTCCTGATGTTTATTACAAACTTTACGTGATTTATTACTTGTTCTATCTAGAGGAATGCATACTGAGGCTATCCCTTTGACTGCCGTAAGACTGCACTCGGGTACCTCCCTAAATCACCTCTGCAAAAAGAGGTATTATCCGAGTATAATTTAGCTAAAAAATAAATTATATAATTCTTAGGTATGATAAATTATAAAATGTTTACTAAGAAATATTGAGATCAAATTTTTGAAGTTCCTATTCTCACAGGAAAAGCTCAACACGGTCGCCCGCGGAACAAGTAGACTTTTTAATCCAACGGTACGATTGCCCTCGCACCAAACTATCAACCAAGACCTAATGCAAGATGAAAACTTTGAGAAGGAAAACCTTTCTCCGATATAGCTTTCATGAACAATAAAAAGATGGCTACCAGCCAATTCCGGTGCACAATGAATGCGCCGTGCCCAGATCTATCCAAACGCCAGTTTACTAAGAAATATTATTTTTCAATTTAGGATTTTGGTACCTGATAATGCAATTGGGCTGGTACCTGGGTGCAGTCTTACGGCAGTCAAAGGGATAAAAAGTTGGACGTCGGCTTCCATCTTCCTTGGGTTCTAGGCGCTTCACTGCACCGCGAGGGGCCGCAGTAATTGGCCAGGGAGAGCGAGTTGGCTGCTCCTAGTAGTCTAACACGTGTGTTCTTACGATGCTCATTTGAATACAACAACATGCCCCAATCACTCGACGCGAGCGACTTTATGTCGTTGTTGTGCGATAGGGGCTCTCCCCGCTTTGGAGTTGGTGTAATTTGGTGCGGCCGAGAGAAGGTTGCTCCGGACAGCGAGATGTGCCTTCAGCGCAAACGGATGCGTCGGCACGAGACCGGAGGTGCTTGGGGACAAAGGTCAAGGCGCGAATGGATGTGAGATGCAGGTAGAAGTGTGGGCGTCGACAGAGCGGACCTCGCCCATGCACTGCAATTTTAGCACAGGCGAGCGACATGAATGAGCAAATGCTTTTGTGCTGGTACTTCACTGCTCACCAAAGTAGAGTGAAAATAAATGTCAATTGAATGCAGGTGGCAATATTCATACCAGTCAGCATTCTTACTAAATTTGACGACAATGAACCTGTATTTATTGGACGATTTATAACTTTTTGATGTAGAGACCGATACCCAGGTGCGCGCTTGCCACAGTAAAAGAAATTATGGTGAGCTAGCACCAACCGATTTTCCTGCATCTGGGCCGCACATTTGTTTCTTTAAAAAAAATCACATTAAAGTGATGATAGATTTGATACTTACTCCTTGCTTGTCGGGTTGGAAATGTTCTGCTCTGGATTTGGATTACTGTGTACTGGTGAAATCGAGTCTTACTGCGTAGCAAGGTGCGCTTGCCCATGTCCATTTCAATTGTAGTCTCTTGTCCGCCTTCTACTCTAGTACAGATTCAAGCCATCGTTTGAGGTTGGTTCAGAATCAATGTCTTGCTTCGGAACAATGCTCCACCCCATAGCGCCAATGATGAGGACAGACCCTACCCACACTACTGTAATGGTAGTGATCAGTGGGGTGGAATATCATATTTGACCTGTATCAGGCCCGGGTTGTGTGGTTTCAAGGGGCTAATTATAGAGTTACATTTCGCTGCCCACCCGGTGCAGGGAGCTCCACTTGGCTACGCGGGGTGAAATGTCTCCACGAACAACATGCAAGAAAAAAAGTATTGGTGATTTTAGGGATGAATTCGAACTCAAAAATTTGAGACGCGGGTTTTGGACTGGGCGTTTTCCCTGAGAACTTCTAGACGAAGTTACTATCTGTCGTAAAATTGTGAGAGGAGTTGACCACAGGAGCTTATATTGTCTTAGCGTGCACCGTCGCCGTGGGGCCGCCCCCCTGAATGTGAAATCAGAGACGTTAGATTCCTTTCTGCATCCACGTTCTTATCGCAGAAATTCCAAAGGCTCAAACTTACCATGGCGCTAGTCAATCCATGGGGGCATCAATGGAACACCACGTTTTGAAAGAAAAAAGCAAAGACGATGTCCGTGAGCTTCCTACAATTAGTCACTTGCATGCGTCCTATGACTTAGCGGCCCCGTACAAATAGGTGTCCTCAAGCTTTTCCAGTTCTTACTGTGCATACAGCCAGTCGTGTTGTTTTCGGATTTAACCTGCCCTGAATCGTGTGTCCCAGTCGCGCTGTCTTGGCTCGTTCCTATACATTGGTGAGGTGAACCTCTTCGCAAGTATTTTTTCTGCAGACGCACAAAATATCCATCCGCAATAATGCCACCACGTCCAACCAAGAAGACCGGCACGTCTTCCACTCTTCAAGCGGACACGATGTGGCTGAAACCCATCCCCAAAGGCCTCTCATCAGCTAGCTTTAGAAGCAGCAAGGACGACTGGGATGGCCAGTATGAAATGTTGATTGGGATGTCAACCAAGAAGATCCAGTTCGGCTATGGGTTCGTTTTGACCGAGTAAGCAAGAATCGCGCCGTGCGAGGGGGTCAGGACTGACATTCCTTTGCTCAAGCACTCATATCGACCAAATCTTGGCCATAGGAAAGGCGGTTTGCCAAAACCTTCAGCACTTCATCTTCAATTATGGTGATGTCGGTTACAACGCACACAATACCGCCGCATCGGTAACCACGGAGGCGGTTGTCCGACTAGCTAAAGCATGTCCCAAACTCAAGACCCTCCAGCTCCCATCCGCAGATAAAGTTGGCGAGGACGGCCTGCTTGCATTGTTCCAAAACTGCCCAGCTTTGACCTCGTTGGAAATCACCGAGTCTTCCAGAGCTGGCGGAAGCTTTTTCCCCAAAGAGACACTTGACCGGCTGCGGGAGAATCCAGAGTGGGCTCCCAAGTTGAAGTTCTTGCTCATCAGTGACAGCCGCGAGAGTAGGGTTTTCTTGAAGGCAGTGCGCGACTTGACAAAAGAAAGAAAGGGACTGACTGTGAGATTGGTTTCTCGATACGAATACAAGAAGTGGGATGACTGGTATTTGTCAACAATGGAGGATGACTACAAAACCGGACGGAAGGCGCCATGGAAGGTTTGAATCGATTCTATGTAGGATATTGTACTTTATTTACGCTGTGTCTCCGCCCACCTTGCGTCGCTATACCTTGACTTTCATTGCATTTTGAGAACTCCGGTCTGTGATTTTGTTTGCTTCAACCTACCACCCACCAGCCAATAGCCCAAGAATAGCCGGAATTACCATCATCAGTTATCGTGATTATATTTCATATGACCGGAAGTGCCTATTAACTTTGTATCCGCTGCAGGAATGAGTTAGACACGTATAGACAAAATCCTCTCTGCGGTTTTAGGGGGCAAGAGGGGATCTGTATTGCGAAATGGCTGTGCATCTTATTCGTATATGCACAGTCGATTTTGAGCAAGGTCTTAGTTTAATTATTTGATGCATGCCTGAGACTATCGTTACATATTTGGTGAATTGACCAGCGCAATGACTGAGCTTTCAGGATTTGTCTTGTCATTTCTTGCTCTTGGATGGGACCGTCTTCTGACTAAAATGTTTTTTCCTGCAAACCAACAAAGCAACAAAAGGCCGCAGAGAATACAAGCTACATCGAGACAAGCCACTGCTAGCGCAAAATTCTCGAAGAACCCAGTCAAGAATTCTCCACTGGTGGGTATGCTAATGGCCATCCCTCCGGCAATGTTTGCACAAAATGGATATGCTGAGTAAAAGGATACGACGAGCGCCGCGATCCAGTAACCCACCCTATTTTTTCCAAATGGAGCGTGATTTTGATAAATGATACTGAATAGAACCAAAAAGAAAGAGGCTGTAGGGTATTCCAAAAGCATGATAAAAGAGAACCAAGGAATCAATTCGATAGTTGTTGCGCCCAAGCCAAACTGAAGAATGAAAAATGAAATCGTGATTATGCAAATTTGAATACCCACAAGAATGAGCAGGGGAAGAATCCAGGCGCACTTTGCAGTATCATAATAGTTCTGATTAACAGGATAAAATATCTCATCATGGGGAAAAGGACCCTGTGTGAAAATTTCATGCTGGTTCACGATTTCTCGATTTGAGCGGAGGTGGCTAGTGAAATTGGTGCTTCCAGGTCCTTGAAGGGACAGCTCCGCTGTCGGTTTTCAAAACGTTTGAGCCGTAGTGAGCAGGGGTCCAAGAAGAAAGACGGGAAGAATCTGGCCAAAGGTCCACTCGTTTTCATCTCCATCAGGATCTGCGGAGTTTTTAAACTCGACAAGTTTCAGTGTTCCCCAAAGTCCAGAAATCAATAGCCAGTACACTTTTGATACGGGGCGGCCGAAGTCATGTGCCAAGTCCCTAATGTAAGCATCCACAGATGCTATTTTCAACTAGTATTACCCGGGCAAGTTTGAATTGGGACAGAACCCAGTCCTTACTTTGTTCAGAGATTACTGACATCAAATCCTTTATCTTTTGCTATGGGATAGTCTTCTTCCTTTATCGCCCTCATAAATATTTATCAAGAAGAATTTTCAAAAAAAGAAATGCTTCCATTTCAATCAAGAAAAACTGTTTGTTTCGTAGAATATCAACCCCAATTCAAAATGGCTATTGCTCTTTAGCCATAAAACACTAGATCAATACCACATTGCCCCATTGTATTTCCGTTGTATATTTGTCCAAGTACCATCTTGCAACTTTCGACTACAAATGATCTTCAATTCCGCATCAGGGCCTTGAGGAAGCTCGACTTGGACATTGGATATTCTCCATGGCAAAGGAAAAGGTGATTCCGATGGCATGGCATGGGCATATTCATTTTTTGTCTGCCCATTCGTCCCCTTCTCGAGGCATGAACCTTTCTCGAGTTGAATCACCTCGGCAGCGACGCAACTTGCCGTTGTTCTATCCCAAATTCCTTCCTGGTGGGTCTGCGTTGTAAGCAGAGACAAAGCCTCATGTCTCATTGTCGGATCCCGACATTTCAAGGCAGTGTAATACAGAGGTGGGATTAAGCCCATGTCGCTAGTAAAACTGCAATCTTGGGTGCAGTGACCACAAAGCGCGGGAGTTGAAGTTGCAAGTTTGACTGCTTGAAGAACACGCTTTGCTGTACAAAGAATAAAAGAAAATGAGGCAAAGTGCTGATCGAAAACTGTTTCGTCGCCGTAATACAAAGCAACAGCTGTCATGATAGACGTCATTCTGTGGTAGACCAAGAGTAAGCGCCGGGCTATTTGTTCCGGAAATGAACACCTTGACGATCCAACCGCCCAAGCACGGTAAGCTTGCAGCCAAGAAGCCAGCGACTTTTGAAGTTCTTGTTGTATTACGAGAGCCCGGAATAGTGAAATGATGCCGGAGGAGTCTTTTGCACAGCGCTGTAACCGGAACGCTTCTGATAAATAAGTATCCAGTTGCTGCCTCGCCTCGTGTAGTGAATTTATTACGGCGGTGTGGGCCGTGACTTTCTGCGTGCCTGAGGAAGTTCGATCTTGTCTTGTGGTGTTGAACAATAGTCTGAACTGAGAGTCTAATCGAGTAAAGGCTTCAGCGATCCAATCGTCGACAACATCGTGCGAAGACTGGCGCATGCTTTTGTACTCTTCGCTCTCCAGTATGCGCAGCCCATGTCGGAGGTGCAGCAGACCTTGTGTTTGGCGCTTCTGAAGGTATTCCATAACCACAAACGTCAAGCAGGCGATGAGAGTGGCACGGATCGATGGTCTGCAGCCTCCGTCGGACTGCGGCCGGCTCAGTAAATGAATGGCGGTATTGTAATGTTTTAGCGTGCTCAGATCCAGATCTTTAGCCTCACTTTGTGCGGTTGCCAACCCTCTGTCCAAGAAGACTCTTTTGTGAGCGGAGCCCAGCGCCAAGACGCAGCTCAAAACAAGCGGCTCATTGTGGCATGCCTGGGGCACTAGGATTTGCCAAAAAGGAAAGGGAAACACCCCGTGTACGTTGGATACGAGGAACCAACCGAGAACTCGACGATTTTGTGCGTTGAGGTCGGCTGCGATACCCATGCTGCTAGGTCTGTACAGGCTGACGCCGTCCCCACCGCCTCCTCCCCAGATACCATATCCCTCGCACTCGCGGCCTGCAAATGCGCAGCGCCAGCAAGACGGGCGGTGCTCATCACATTTGATTCGGCGCGCCCTGATGCCTGTGCGTTAGTGGACATTGATATGAACGATATACGGGGCACATGGGGGGCCATAAAACAAACTCACTTGCAGGTGCGGCAGCCCGTCTTTACGCGCTGGATCGCGCGACGCGCCGTCGGAAGCTTTTTGATCCCGGTCGAGGATCCATCCATCGCCACGGTGAACCTCTAGGAGCTTCTATGCGTTAATTGGCAGACCATGTGATGACGATGCAAAAGAAGCAGGTTACAGCACTCTGGGGCACACGCCGGACTGGTCAGCTTGTGCCGCAAACCGTAATTCTACTGATCGATGTCTGTCCAGGCCGCCTGAGGCAATAACTGGGCTGGTGCAAATAACTTTACCGTAATCATCGCTCATTGGGGCCAGCAGCTTTTATGGGGCGTACTAAATTAGCTTGCTCGGAAAGTAGAGATGTTGATTGGCTCGGTACTCAACATTCCCGTCCCCGCTCTGATTTATGTGTGTCAAGGGTAGGTGAATGTTGATGCTCAAAACCCTTCGGGGATAGGAAGGCGGTGTTTCGTGCTGTTGATTAGAATTGAAAGTCCGCTCGGCGTAAATTTCAATCCGGTTACATGATCAAGATGATTCTTTCCCCACCACTCTGAACAAATTAAGTCAATATTTAATGGCTTGACAAATCCAGCAACGAAGGTCTCCTTTTGTTATAGATTTTCCTCTTCACCTCCAGTTTTTGCCAATCTACTAACAAATCACTTGATACATCACTAAACACCTCTTCAACTATGGCACCCCAAAATCTCGAGTTCAAGTATGATGGAAACTTTGAACAACATGTAGGAGTCGCCGAATTCGCTATCATCAAGAAAACGCACAAGGCATCATATCCCGCGATATCGCCTTTGCGATCTGAGCTGAGTCAATCAGGAAAGACAATTCTGATAACCGGTTCATCGGCCGGGATAGGCTCTTTCATAGCAAGGGGCTTTGCCGAAGCAGCAGCGCAGAGAATTATTCTCACTGGTCGACGGCAGCATGTTTTGAGTGATGCAGCAGCAAGACTCTCACAGGATTTCGGCCAGACCGAGTTCCTGCCTTTCGCTTGTGATGTCAGTAACATTGCCGAATCCAAAGAACTTTGGAACTGTCTTCATGACAAAGGAATATTTGTCGACGTTCTTGTGCTCAACGCCGCAGCGTTTGGTGGAGAGTACCCCACACTGTCTGTTGGCATAGAAAAGACGTGGCCGCTCTTTGAGACCAACGTCGGGTCTTTGCTTCATTTTACCCAGCGATTGCATGAGCAAGAGACTCACCCGGGAAAGCCCAAAGTAAGTCCAAAATCCAGCGCTTGATGCACTCCATCTCCGTCCGTAACTAACCGCAATCTTTTAGTACGTGGTAAATGTATCTACCAACTCAGTGCATGATTCTGCAGCTGGTGCTACGATTCCAGCATATGTTCTGAGCAAAACTGTTGGCCATCTTGTGCTTCAAAATATAGCCAAGGAGACGGACCCAAAGAAGCTACAAATAATCAATTTTCATCCCGGCATCATCCTTTCTGAATCAGGTAGAAATGTCGGGTTGGACGAGAATAGTTTTCCATTTGATGACGGTAGACATCCAAGGCAACATGTGTGAAAGTTTTATACGTGACTAACCGGTTTGCAGAAAACCTCCCCGCTCATTTTGCAGTGTGGGCTGCTACTCCTGAAGCCGGCTTTTTGCACGGCAGATTTGCCTGGGCATCCTGGGATGTAGAGGAGATGAAGTCTGGTGACTTTATGAAAAGGGTTGCAGCTGACCCAGAGTTCCTAAGGATTGGATTTCATGGCCTTTGATTTTGGAAAGTTTGTTGGGGCAAGGAATTTGTGAGTGTCGGATTTAGGATAGAAAGGATAATCCCACTTTAATTCGTATAAATGAACCTGGGCAGGTTAGCCATGCTCCACTATCTCGGTATGCAGGTCCTCTTTCTTGATCTTTTGGAATTACCGTTATGGGTAACAGACATGATAGGTGTCCCGCGGGCAAAGTCTCTCCTGGTCTTTCTTTGTGTCGTCTTGATACCTGTCACTATTGTCTTCTTTATCTATGGCGAAAGTGTCAGGAGGAGTAGCAAGTATTCAATGTCAGAGGGTAAAACATAATTGTTTCGTGCCAATTTTTGCATGATCCTAAGAGTAGCATGAAGGAGCTTTTGTAAAGAATGGCAAAAGCTGATGGCAGTTTGTTTGTAGTGCTTAACGCCGGTAAATGCCTCTATGAAGACAAAGGGCGCAAAAAAAAGTGCAAAAGAAGTGAGGGACAAGAGATTTGAACTCTTAACCTTCAGGAAATTCCTGTTCTGGAATCTGACGCGCTACCGTTGCGCCAGCCCCCCATTGATTTGTTATGTGCAGTTCGTGGCTTCATAGCTTGTGTACCTACCCTAGACCTCCCCACTTCCTAACGGAGGTGACCACTGTTGCAACCGAAGGTAGCTTAAATCTCCATTTTCTTGAACAGTGAGAAGGACGAAGTGGATGCGCGATTTTTTAATCACAAGTGTGCATCGCCCAGTCGTGTTAGAATCATCTTTCTCTTGGCCAAGGTGATATCAACTGTCAACAGCGCAGGGGAGCTGTTCTTGCTGGACTCAACCCGGCGCTGATGGATTGCAGACTGGTGGTACGCAAAATAACGTGCGCGTACACACATTTTCTACACCGAAATACACGTAAGCTGAGGCGAGGGAAGAATTGTGACTTAACCGTTGCCCAGGCGTTGTTGATTTGTCATTAATGTCACGTTGGATTCGCTGAGTGTCAAAATGAGAGGCTCGTTTTGGTAACGGACAACGAAGTGTTAGAGGGAAACTTGAATTTAAAACATGAAAGAATTTTAATGCTAAATGGGCGTTTCAATTAGACTCAAGGGCACAGTTCCGTCTCGCGGGCCATCAGCTGGCGTAGTGCCCATTCGTACACTAACAGTGTCCCCCTCATTTGCGTTTGCATAGAAGTAGTTGATAGACGGTTGCCCAGCCACAGCACATGACAACGTTCCGGCCGCATCGGCTACGGTGCAAGCAATATTCTTTTGCTCCGGCCCGTGGACAAAGTTCGGATCTAACGTGTATAGAACCGAGTTTATCGAATACCAGACGATATAGAGATTGTTTGCCTTTAAATAGTTCGTTCCGGGTTCAATCGTGTATGGCTCTGAGGTCCAGCCCGGGAAAGATGGTGCAACTGCCACATACTCGCCGAGCCATTCCAATAGCTGTCCGTTCAACACGTTAGATGACGACGAAACTGTGATTTTGAAAGGACTGGGCGCGACAAAGCTTGCCGACGAGGTATCTGAAGAAGTTTTCATTTTTGTGGTGCCAACGATAACGGCTTCGATGTTGGTACTGGTAGGAGTGGTCTCCGTCAGGCTAGTTGAAGTGGATTGAATGGTGGTTTCAGTAGTGGTGGCGACGGTAGCCGCAGTTGTATCGGTAGTAATGGGGCTTATGGAAATAGTAGATATACCTCTGCTATCGGTACCAATGGTATTGAGTCCCGCGTAGATGCTGCTGCTGCTGCTGCGAGGTTTACAGAGCTGGGCTGACTGCGCAACCGGGACCAACGCCACGAGGCCCAAGTGAATTGGACGCAGACGCATTATCAGAAAGCTGGTGGGCAGCGACTGTAATGGTGTGAGTAAGAGTGCGAAGAAGCTCTGTTGGTCTCAGCTGTGCTACTTGTACCCTTTAAACACCACGCAAGCAAGACAATCCCACGTTCGCATCGCAATGAACAACCTTTTCAATGGTCGATATTCCTGTGGGGGGTATTTATAGAGTCAAGGGATACTTTCTCCGGTGTCTGGTTTGTCTTTCCATCTAAAAAGGGGAGGGTTCTTTGGATTTAGACTAGAATAGCCTCCCGTGCCAAGTCAAGTTTCGATCTGGTGATCGGCAAGATTCCTTGCTTCCACAATAAGAGTGCATGATATCTATGTTGGATTTATTCATTTTTCTTGTTCAGTAGAAAAGCGTTATAAATATAGAACAGCACAAGTGGCAGGGCCATGCGAAGCCCTCCTTGCAGGCTAAAACCGAGACAATCGAAAGGATGGATATACGTAGGGACTGACATTCCGAGAGATCGCCCATCCCCCTGGGGAACACTTGAAACCCTAGCCACAAGTTCCCACCATCCGTTCGCTGTTAAAGCCACTTAATCTCGGCTTAACCCATCAATGGGGACTGCAGATTCCCCCTTTTTGAGCTCAATTCTAAAGCCATGGCCCCCCCTAATGGGGGTTGGATCCTTCTTCACACTCGGCGACTAATCGAGTTCTCAAATCCTGATCACCGGGGCGATTTCTGTCATGAGAATATGCAAGACACTTTTATAATTTCCAGCAAGCATGGAACTTAATTTGCGTCCCTGAGGCAATTTCGGGGAAGGCGACAAAGAAACCCTACCCACAATTTTGGCCTTGACGTGAGATGGTTGATTAGGCATTTTAATTTCCACTACTCAGTTTAACGTTGTGCCTACATGAAGGAAGTGTCTTGGTGTTCAGGCAAGTAATCTAGGCTTTTAAATAGGAACAAAATCGTGGAAAGGCCATCGCCTTTGCCTCCATGTTCGACAAAAGTATAAAGTCTATTTATTTGTCTTCCTCAAACTATCAAGCCAAACCAGCCCCTCCAAAACGGAATATCACATGTCACTGCATATCCTACGTACTCCAACCTCACTTTCGCATTTGGACGTATTTGAGTACCGTCCTGCATTTATGTACATCACAGTTTCCCTAGCCTTTCAGTCGCCTTGGGCCTCTTCTCCTTAATCCTCTGCAGGCCCTCTGCGGCAAGCTTTGCAAAAAGTGGACGCGCCAAAAGATCATTGGTAAATCGTGTTTCGTAGTACGTAGCCCCAACGTGGTCCATATTTGGTACCCGCAGAGCAACTTCTTTCAGATTGACAGCGAGCTCTGCCCCACGCTCCGCGATGTGCTTGGCGAGGGTCATGGCCCTTTCGAATAGCTTTCCCTCCGGTGTAACTTCGTCGACTAAGCCGACCCGGTGCGCTTCGTCAACGCCCATTGGGTCTCCAGTGAACAGGAGTCTCTTTGCACGCTGGAAGTTCATCTTGCGGAACATCGGGTGCGTCATTGGATTGAGGCCATATTTCACCTGACTTGCAGCGAAGGACGCGTTTTTGGACGCAATGGTTATGTCCGTCATGTTGGCAATGTCCATACCATATCCTGGACAGAGACCGGCAACAGCGGCGATGGTCGGCTTGGGGTAGTCATAAACGCCAATCATCAGCTTGAGCGCTATGTCAGAGAAAGCTTGGCGGTCGTTGCCTCCTGTGCTTTCGAGGATGTCGAGTGCCCAGCCAGAGCTAAAGTATTTCTCATTTCCATAGAGAAGAATACAGGCGACTTTGTTGTCATCCTTGTACTCTTCTAGAAGCTTGAGCATATCGTGATGTACCTGCCATCCAAGCGTGTTGCGCTTTTGCGGGTAATTGATTTGGATGACAGCAACACCCTCGTCCACCCATGTGTTGACTGTTTCGAGCTTTCTCATGTTATCCATTTGAAATAATTTGTGCTTGAAGCCGTAGATATTGGTATTGGATCAGAAGATATGATATAATTGATTGGTCGATGGTCCCTATTTGACGTAGCCGAAACGGCCTGTTTTTGTAATAAAACTACTGCACTTGTTTCTATCATGTTTGAACATACATTTGCATTAGAACGCCAATCATATGAATCACCTCGGTGGCTCAGGAGATCTGATCATGAGTCGGGCTTCCTTGGCTCCTCGGGCCGCCGGTCGGTCAATCTCACGATTTCCGCATCCATCCTCATCGGTGCACTGGCCCGGCCGCTCCCCGCACGGTTGGAGATCCAGACCGCCGCCACAGCCAATCATCTTATAACCACCGGCTTGACAGAAGCATGACAGGGGCATGGCACCGCCGAGGTACAAGAACCCCACCCTCTTGCAATGAGGCTAACACCGGGCAGTTGGAGAATACAATCACCCGAGTCCGATGGCGGGGAAATGTTTATTTGCCGAATGAAGGCGTCACTGATCCGATTTAGGAAATCGTAACGTAGATTTCTGCTGGATCCATGTGCAACAGGCAGCCGAAAAAAGGGCAAGTAAACATCACCAAGCGTAGAATCCACCCAATTGATAGCTGCATCGCTCTTTCTACGAGTCGATGGCTGCAATATGGGCTAGAATACCTAGCAGTCTTGGGAGATAATATCCAAGTATAATTCAGTTTCCAGGAGTTTGTGATGTGAGAACAGACTACGTTCGGCCCTTTCGCTCGTTGGGACAAGTTGGTTTGGTTGCGAAACACATTTATCATTGCATACATCTAGCAGATACTCCTATAATTCTTTATAGCTTAGGCATTGGGCTCTTTTGCGCCTCCTCCTCCGCCCGAAGAAGTCGTCGAAGTGTCTTACCAGAGGGACTCTTTGGGATAGATTCAACAAAGGCAATTCCTCCCTGCAGCCATTTGAACTTTGCCTTGCGAGCTTTCACAAGGGACTGTAATTCTTTCGCCAGTTCGTCGTCCGACTGTGCCATGCACTCTGCCGATCTTTGAACGTACGCCCTTGGCAGTTCACCTGCCCTCGCGTCTTTGATTCCGATGACAGCACATTCCGACACAGCTGGATGGCTGAGTAGCATGTCCTCGAGCTCGGCTGGCACTACTTGATGTCCCTGTCATCGAATTAGTGATGGAGGTAAGCGGTAAACTCTAGATCTAGATCATTACTTACCTTGACCTTGATAAGCTCCTTCATCCTATCCACAATAAAGATGTGTTCGTTCCCAAGAGACGATTTTCCAAAATACCCTATATCACCACTCTGAAGCCACCTTCCTCCGGAATCATTCCGAATAGTCTCTTTGGTTGCTTTCTCATCTTCCAGATAACCAAGAATGACACTGGGACTTTTGATCCAAATCTCACCAAGTTTATCGCAAGTCGTAATCTCATCGCCAGATTTGTCAATTAACTTGATTTCAACTCCGGAGATAACAGAACCTGAGCTTCCTGGGCTGGGATCGTGGGCGCTGGTATGACAAGCACACGCAGCAGTTTCAGTTAATCCATATGCTTGTCTAATTACCCATGCTGGATAATGCGCACGGAGACGTTGAATCGTCTCTTCAGTTAGTGGAGCCCCACCGCTAACAACACTTTTCACGCTTGAAAGGTCATACTTCTTGAGCAAGTCCGGGCTCTTGCTTAACGAAACAATGATGGGAGGGACAATGTTGAGAGCCTCTATTTTGAATCTGACAACACTGTCCAACATCTGGTGCATATCGAATTTGGGTAGCACGACGATCGAGTCTCCTCGATACGTGCTGAGGTGGCTAATAACAACGACTCCATAAATGTGGGAGTGCGGTAATACACCAAGCACAATTTGCCGAGCTTGAGGCCCGCCACGACCCTTTTCTTCAAACATGGTAAGCTGCATGATGTTGGCTATAATATTGTGATGCGATACCATCGCCACTTTCTTCGACAAATTAGCGGAGCCTTCAACTTGGGTGGTGGTTACCTACTGGAGGACCTGAGGTTCCGCTTGAGTGACTAAGAAACGCGATTTGCTTTTTCGATTGTCCCGTCGACCATTTCAACGGCTCGATTTCAGGGACAGAATCTCCTTTGTTGATGAGATCTGAAATGTAAGTGAAATCTTCAATTTTATCCGACTCTTCAGCGTCGTATGAGTCGCATATGTATATGTTGCGTTTTGGGATACCACATGCTTTGGCCGCTTTCTCTGCTACTCCGAGCAGTGCTCCAGAAGTAAACAGGACTTTGACCTTGGTCTTTCTGAGCTGCTGCGCAAGCTCCCATTCAGTGAAGACGGCATTGATGGGTGCACAGACACCGTTTAGCCTGTGCACTGCCCATGTTAAAGCTGGGAGATCAACCTATTCGTATCAGAATGGTGAACTGAAGACACGCTTTTTTCAGCGATACATACCGTATTCAAGGCAAATATGCCAACTACCTTATCCAACTCTGACCCATCATTCACACCCCACTGTAGCTCATGCGCAAGTCCCCTCGCCAGGGTTTCTACTCTGTCTTTCAGCCCGCGTGCCGATATGGCGACGCCCGAAATGGAGCAAACATAGGGAGAGAGGGAACTTTCGAATGATGCCCGCCCATATTGTTCGTCGAACATGAAATCGTAGAGTGACACATCTGGGATGTCACCTAATTTCGGTGACCAGGATGGCGGGGTAAAGACCATTGCGGCAGAATATAGTGACAAGAGTGTTCTACTTGACTAACTGATTTCGATTGACCAAAAATAGGACCAGTTCTTGTATCAATATGTGTAGGCGGCCTCGGTTCGGTCGTTTGTCGGAGTTTGTGTGCAAGCCGATGGATTGTTTCTAATTGGCCAGGTCGGCGGCGACCCATTCGGCCCGCGGCGCTCCACCTCGCACTTGACCATCGCAAGCATACGATTTCCGTTTTGTATTTCTACAGTGCCCAAGCCTGTCATGGATTAGTACAATCAATGCAGAAATTTGCTTAGCTCATCGAACCTTTCCCATTTTGATCATCTTGACCATGTCCACGCTTCCCTTTTCCGAGAGTCCGTGGCTCACCGGCCTCCCCTCGCCGTACTATAATGAGTCCCACAAGAAATGGCAGCAGACTTGCCGGCTTTTCATTGACAAACACTTTCGGGATGGATTGAAATGGCAGCAAGAGGGAAATGCTCCTTCAGATTTGTTTTCAACATTTGCCAAAGCAGGCTTTCTTGTGCCATGCCTGCCCGCTCCGCTGCCTATTGAGCAACTGCAAGAAATTGGAATAACAGAGCTTCCGGGAGGTTTGAAAATTAGTGAATTTGATTATTTCCATTATTTGATATATACGACTGAGGTAAATCAACCATCGGATTCTGAAGCAATATTTTCTCACCCTCAGACAGATGTACCAGTGTGGCCTCTGGGGTCCAGCTTCTGTGGTTATTCCCGGTGTGGCATTTGGCCTGCCGCCAATCTACACCTACGGCAGTCCTGACCTCCAAAGACGTTTTCTTCCTGATTTGCTTTCTGGTCGCAAACGAACATGCATTGCCATAACTGAGCCGAGCGGTGGTTCGGATGTTGCAAATCTTGAGACAACAGCGGTCAAGACCCCAGATGGCAAACACTACATTGTGAATGGCTCCAAGAAATGGTAGGGATAATCTCTCATAACACTGATGTGCTGGAAGCTGATGGAGATTAGGATCTCAACCGGAATATGGGCTGACTATGCAACTACTGGCGTCAGAACCGGAGGTCCAGGGCCGGGAGGCCTGTCTCTCCTTGTTATCCCCCTCAAGAATACTCCTGGAGTTACCTGTCGCAAAATGGAGATCTCCGGTGGATCCATTGGTGGAACCACATACATGGTGTTTGAAGATGTCAAAGTTCCCGTCGAGAATCTTATCGGAAAAGAGGGGAGCGGCTTCAAATACATATTAACCAACTTCAATCACGAGCGTTTGAGCTTGGCGATCAGCGCGACTGTGCAGTCGCGGAAGCTTCTCAGTACAACCTTTGACTACGTCATGAAGCGAGAGGCTTTCGGCAAGCGTCTAATCGACCAGCCGATTGTTCGCCACCGTCTTGCCAATGCTGGAGCTGACCTGGAAGCGCAGTGGTCGTGGGTCGAAAGACTCACATTTATCATGAAAACATTGGACAAGAATGAGTGCGATAAGGTTCTTGGCGGAGAAACGGCGCTTGCCAAGGTACGCGCCGGTAAATTGCTGGCCCAGTGTGTAGAGCAGGCTCAGCTTCTCCTTGGTGGAAATAGTGTCACTCTGACGGGCCAAGGCCAATTGGTTGAAAGTAAGTGACCCTACACAATAAGCTTGCAAAGATTTGAAATTGACTGATTCAATAGTGATTTCCCGCGAGGTTTACTTGACGCGTGTGCCGGGAGGATCGGAGGATGTACTCTTGGATTTGGCCATCAGACAGATACTGAAGAGGTATGAAGAGGAGTGGAAAGCGTTGCAGCGACAAAAGCTGTGAGTTTGGCACACCTGTTAATTCAGGAATGTGATGTTTCCACAGCATGTCACAGAAAATGGATCACACTAGACCATTCTCGATTAGCCGAGTCTGGGGCCGCAACTCTGTCTATGCGGGGAACTGGCAGTGCCCCATCACATAAACGGCGAATGTACAGGTACACAAAGCTAAACAATTTACAATCGGGAGCTCGGATCATCCAAAATAAACCCGGATTCCCCATCGTGATCCATCCCTCCCCTTTCGCAATACTCTTCGCCAAGGTAATCACACCACATCCACACACACACAGTAATTCAGGATATCGCTGCATATATCCACTCCTGAGCATTAGCCTTCCCTATTCCCCCATGTCCTCGAGACAGATAAGGCCCCGCAAAACCGGCACGCCGGCGTGTTTGTCTTGCCGCAAACGCAAGGTACGGTGCGATGCGATGGGGAAAGGATCTTGCACGAGGTGTGTCATAGACGGGTTTGATTGCAGTTTACCAGTCGTCCAGAGGTGAGAGCAGATGTATCTCCAATTGCATCCAGGCAGATATTGACGAAGATGCCAGGCCACATGATAGCGTGGCTGGCGTTACTTCAGCCTCTCCGGTGCAGCCGAGTGCACTAGATGATGCTGTACATGGGAAAAGACGCCGAGTTGGCGAGCCTGATCCTTCTAACCTGGCCGACAATACCGCAGTCATGCCCTCAAGAGAAAGGCTCTCCAAGATGTCCGAATCCCCCATGTTCGAGCATCTCTGGGACCAATTTATTCTCCACAACGATATCATGTCAACAGCCTTACTATACAATCCCACTACTCTGAAATCTAGCAAATCACAGTCCGTTCCATGTGAGCTTTTGGATTCAGCAAGGTTCCGAAGGCGTCTCAACTAAAAACTCTGTACAGTGCAGTATCAAAGCCTAGCCGAATTTTCCAACAGCATCTACGCCCACAGCAATATGTTAGGACATTCTAAAGGTGGAGCATGGTACTCAATAGAGTCTTTCAAATTTCTACGGCTTAAAGAATTAAGCACCTTCAACGACGCTGACTACGAGTTCCTAAGCAGCAGAGGCTGCCTGATGCTCCCGTCTAGGCCGATGATGAACAGGTTCATTGAGGAGTACTTTCTCTACGTCCATCCCATGCTCCCTGTGGTTGATCAACGCGAATTCTTGGCCATGTATTCAACGCCGGCTGAACCGCACGAACCAGGCAGGCCTGACTTGTCGCTGTTTGTTTGTCAGGCAATGCTGGCAGCATCTTCCGTGGTGAGTGTGGATCAAAGTCCTTGCACGAAGGAAACCGACCGCTCCGAGTCTTCAATCTCATGTTCTGATCCTTGGCAATTATTGACAGACCCCACTCTGTAGGCTGTCCCGCTTGACGTCATACAAGAATGTGGCTTCACAGATCATCGAGATGCGATGTTGACTTTCTGTAACAGAGCAAAGGTTTGTAAGATAATATTCACAATGTGCATAATGTAGTAATGACAACCTGTATAGCTATTGTTTGATTTGCAGTCAGATCATTCCCCCACCGATGTGGTGCAGGGAAGTCTACTATTATCGCTTAGCAGTCGGCATGATGATAAATGCCACGGGAACACGATGTGGCTTAGCCGAGCGATCGAATGTGCTCGCACATACTGCATGAATTCAAACGAGCCGCTTGGAGATCTGCCACGCTCGCTTACTCGTAGACTTTGGTGGTGCTGCGTCATTCGAGACCGAATAATGGCTTTGATGTCCAGGAGGCCCATCAGAATCACACCAGACATGTTTGACACGTCTAGCCTCCAAGAAATTACCATTGATCACATTCACCAAGAGTCACTTTACGATGCAAACGACCAAGAAGGAGCGATGCAACTCATCAACGAATTATTTTTGATGCAAATGCGGCTTTCTCATATCCTGACCAGTCTGATCATGACAGTCTATCCAGCAACACGATCACCATCGCCAGGTATAGGCAACTGCGAGGAGTACTATGCGATTTTGGCTCGTCTCCAGCCTTCAAAAGACGCACTAACGATCTGGTCACGCGAGTTAAAATTAAAATGGGACAGAATTTCACCGCATGTCGGGAATAAAACAGCGGCATCCGGTTCGGTATTTTACAATATGCTCTTAATGGCATACCAGTGAGCTATTATCTACAAAGCAAAAATACTTACTCCACTAATGGGACAAAGTGCTGCGCAGATGTCATTGAACCACTTTGAGATTCAGCTCGCATTCTTCAACACGAACATGGTAAGCTCGGTGATTGTGCATCAGGTTCATCGTGCAAGGCAGGCCATCTACCGGAACAGCTTTTGTGTTTGCAAAATGACGGATGAAATGGCCTCATCAGGTCTTGTTTCAAAAGTGCCAGTTCTCGCGTACGTATCCTGCGAACCACGTTTGGTCGCATAACCGCGCCGGCTAATGATGGCATTTAGGCCAGCGATTCTCGCCCTGCCGTTTCTCTTGATGAAAGCTGACATGGAGCTTCCGACCAAGGGCTCGCTACAGCCGAGTCTCAGCGAGTTCCACAACAGTCTTACCACCACAATGGACTTGTTCAAGAAAAAGTGGGCAGGAATCGAAAACATCTTCGAGGGCGTATCACGCCTCTCTCCAACCGTGATGCAGGGAGCTTCAGAGGAATATCACTCAGTGTACCTCCGAACGGCCATCCCATTGGGATTCCTGATTGCCAAAGGAGCATATGTCCGGAATGAGGAGCTACCCGACCAACTTAAGGGGAATAGCTACGACTGGTGTGATGTTTCTACTCAAGTGACATGGTGATCATCTTTTTATTCCAGCGTCCGAAGGTAAAAAATAGTTATCGTATCTATTTATAGTTGGAATCTTGCACACTGCTTGTGAACATTTTGGACATAAATAGCCATGATAGGGACACTCGCATCGGTCTCTGGTTGTTCAAGATGTTCCAATAGTGACATGCGTTCGCTTTATTGATCCTATCCTATACTGCATCCAAGCATCTACAATATGAAGGCAGTTACTCCCGATGGGGGAAACGAAATGTCAAGAGCCACTTGCTCAAAGTCTCTCGAGTGCTCTCGACCTCTTTTTCTTCATCTTTTCGATTCCATCCTTGATCATCTTGGTAAATTGGGCTCGTTGGACCAGGTCGGCAGTGACCCGCAACTCATACGCAGTAGCGCCAACATGGTCCAAATTGTTGGCTCGCAGCGCCACCTCCTTGAGAACAGTCGTCAGCTCAGGACCGGCTTCCGCAATTTGCTTAGCCAATTTAAGTCCAGTAGCCCGCACCTGGCCGACAGGCGCGAGCTTATCGACTAGGCCAACGCGGTAGGCTTCCTGCGCCGAAATGGGGTCGCCGGTGAAAAGCATCCGCCGGGCCGTTTGTGCTCCGACCTTCCGGAGCATGCCGAAGTAGAAGCCATTCATGGCGTACTTCACTTGGGTAGACCCGAAGGCGGCATTCTCAGATGCCACTGTGATGTCACACATGTTGGCGAGGTCCATGCCATACCCAGGGGCAACTCCAGCTACAGCTGCAACGGTGGGTTTTCGAAAGTCGTATATTGTTATCATGAGCTTGTAAGCCAAGTCAACGAATTTGGTCCGCTCGTTGCCTTCGGTACTCGTGCCTTGCAGCACATCGAGAGCCCATCCAGCGCAAAAATATTCTTCATTTCCCACAAACAACACGGCAGCAACTCTGTCATCGCTGGCCCAAAGCTCTAGAGCTCGGATTATATCGTCGTGGAGCTCCCATCCTAGGGCGTTCTTTTTCTCTGGGTGGTCAAGTTGAATAATTCCAACGCCATCCTCAATTGAAAGCTTGACAAATTTGAAGTCAGACATGATGATGTATAAACAAGGCAGCAAAGGTCGCACAAATCTTATAGTGGCTGTGTCTCTACTGCTTCTATATGAAAATGGCCCGAACATACAAGTCTTTTTATCGCCTCTCACAACCACACGTACCGTTACAAAGCCACTATCATACACCCCATCACCAATTTCACACCCTCCCCTGCAGCTAGCAGAGGATCCACATTAGCCGAAGAGGATGGGTGCGCCGGCCCCACATTAACCGAGATTCTCGGGGCCGAAAACATGGCCCGGCGGTTCAGCTCGCTCCAAGGCATGAATAGCTGATGGTCAAATTCAAAGAAGTGGTACATCTGATAAAAAAGGTGAAAGTATTGAAGAGCCTGGTATTCCTCGCTTGCTTGCTGACTCATTCGTAATACGAACCCTGCTCATCGAGAATCTTCACGGCTACCCATCTAGCACTAATCCAAATGGAGAAAAAACATGGCCCATCTCAACTCGAAGAGATGTTGGAGTTAGCTTCGCTTTCTCATATTGGACCTGTTAGTAAAGTTTCATATCTCGGCGCCCGTTCATTTTATCATTTACAATGTTCGACAGGATCTATTCACCAACGCCCGAGAGGTTTGGCATCCCCCTGGAGGAAGAGGTATATTTGGCGGGTAAGTCTACCATAATTTTATCTATCTACATTTACGTCAAAGGCCGTACTTCAGGCAATATTCATTGACAGCAAATGTAATCCTGTCCAGGGTGACCGTAGCACAAGCTCTTTCTGCTGCGCAAAAGACGGTTCCAGACGACTTCTCCATCCATTCTATCCATTGCTATTTTCTACTGGTGGGCGATCATAAATCTCCAGTCACATATACAGTACAGAGGGTACGAGACGGAGCATCCTTCATCACCCGCACTGTTTCCGCGAGCCAGTATGGAAAGTCGATCTTCACAAGCACCATGTCGTTCATGAGACGCGGTTCTGGCGGGCAGCAGCTGGTGCATCATGCGCCCACGATACCGCGTGGCATAGAGCCACCCCTAGAGAGCAATTCCGAGTTTGCAACAGAGTCGCCGTATGCTCCTCAGGTTGTGCCCATTGGACTCGAGCAGTGCAGTGATGCCCCACACAACAAACGCTTACGGTTGTGGGTGCGCGCCCCGAGCAAGCTTTTGCAGGCCCACGATCACAATACCCATCAGACCATCCTAGCTTTTATTTCAGATTGGAACTTAATATCAGTTCTTCCAGTAGTACACAACCTCTGGAAATTCCCTGAAGCTGTGGCTTCCAACGCCAATGCGTCACCGTTTGATGGAACCGCAGTCGGCATGCTTTCCTCTCTTGACCATACCATCTTTTTTCACGCCCCTTTGGAGATTCGTGCTGATTGCTGGATGCTTCTGGAGGTCGAGAGCCCTTGGTCAGGGGACGGAAGGGGTCTTGCTATCAGCAAGATATTCTCAAAGGAAGGAACATTATTAGCTACTTTCATTCAAGAGGTCAGCAGTATCACCAAGTGAACTCTCCGTAATTTATTAACAGCTTCTTAGGGTGTCTTTCGGTTAAGGAAAGGCTCAATACATCGCGGCTTCAACATGTAATTGCTTTACGGTTGTTTAGAGATATTACACCAGCTTGTAGATGCCTTTCCAGTGTCTTATCTCATGCAGAGTCTTCTCTGATTGCCAGTTTTAATAATGGTTAGCCTTTTCGGCTCCCTTAATGTATAACTCGTCCAGAATCTCTCCAGCGGTTTCATTTGTGACTGCCAGTTTCAAGTAGCGCTGGGGAGGCCCATCCCAGTCCAACTTCCATTCATTAGACCCATTCGCGCTAACATAGTTGTGTCCCTTCTGCTCTCCAAACTGAAAGACTTTACCCAGTCCTTCAATGGCGTACAGGACTGTAAGAGGATCCCACGAGTTCCTTGGCTTATCGTATCCGCTAGATGTCTCGTTAGAACAGAACAATTGGAAGGGAACAAAGGGACCATACTTGTACCATAGATACGCAGCACGGACGGGGTCACCTTTGGGGCCGTTGTTTGTCAACTCTGCGCCAGACATGACATAATGACCGACTTCATCGCCAGAAAATGTGACCAATCCTGGCCAGTTGTTCACAACGTGGGCCGTCGAGGTGGCGTTGTAGCCGAAAAAATTGTATTCTCGGCCCGAAGGATACGCTCCGCCCATCACAACCAGTTCCTGCACCTTGGCTAGGATTAAATCAGGACCTGATAGCGGCGAGTACGCATCTGCAGTTGAGGACAGAAGCCCCGAAAGCTTTGAGAAGGCACGTAAGATCAGCAGATGTCGCTAATTCTTGCTTTCATTCACCACTTACGTTGTCAAAAAAGCCGATGCTCGCAATCGTTACACTTTGGTTCTTTTGCTCTGATAACAGTTTTCGGTATAGATCCACAGGATTCCACGTACTGCTGGCATCTGCCCAGGGCAGCGACGAATTTTCGCGCCAGTGGTAGGCAACCTTGCTGACATACTCTCCGTTCTCAAAAGTGTAGTCATCAAAATATGTGTCGTTGACAATTGGTCGCTTCACTCCGACGGGAACGTTTGAGTGATTATAATATCCTAACAAGGTAGACGCTGCCAATCCACCGTACAGAGATGGATAATTAATGTTGACACCTAATACATCCGCATCCTTGTGGGTGAGGGCCAGGAGCAGCGCGCCGGCATCACTAGCTTAGGTTAGGACAGAGTGAAGACATTTTGCATCGAGACTCACTCAACATCACTGAACAGATCAGTGTCTATAATAAGCTTTTTCTTATGCGCGTCTGCGCATGTCAAAGCTGTCACGAAGCAACCAAAAGCCAGGGACCAACGCATTTTGATTGGTGCGAGATGGTAATTGGGTGGTTACGGTGAGGGAGAAATGAGCCAATATGTAGTTGCATCGAGGTTTTTTCTTATCTCTCAGCGTCCACTAGATAGACGATTCGTAAGATTACGGCGGGGTATAATGACGCATCGGACAATCGAAAAAGGCCAAGGCTCTCGTTCTTGGTATCTCCACAACAAATGGCGCGCCGATAAGGAATGTGCACGACAGGGATAGGAAAACCTTGTTTGAGACACTCAAGGCCGGTAATCTCACATATGTGAGAGTCGACTTGAAATTATCTAGTTTGCTATTTAAAGTATACAAAAGATGAGGATTAAAATTTTCGTACAAGTTTCATAAATCTGATGTTGAATTCAAAAGTTTGTCAAGACCTCACACCTTTCAATACATCCCTAAAATAGAATTCATGTGAGTAAGTGAGGAAACATCGAATTGTTTTTCAAAATTCTCAAATTGGCCAAAACACATCAAAAATAAATAAATAAAATCATAATCATTTTCTATGGTAGCGGTGGCATTGAGAAAATGTTGTCACTTATTAGTTAGTAGGTTGCGTGTCATGACAAGCAATCTCATGTAGGGTAGTGGATCCACTTTTGTGCCTAAACATCATCTGCATTGTGTCTGATGAGAAACAGCGCTGTGGTGAATGGAACTTCGATCGAGTCGAGCGCATATCGTATTGGATATTGCATTCTATACCCTTGATTAGAAAAAGAATACGTATTCTTGAGCAGCTGACTGGTAGCCTGATTTCCAACATCAGCACAAAGCTGTGATAGGCGAGATTGTTGCATGATCCCCTCATTCAAAAGCGGGGCTCGGCGCGAACCTCATGACTTTTGCATCATCGTCCATTGCCGAAAGAATCCATCCTTCACGAATGTCCATACCAGCAAGGTTGAATTTTTTGACGATCTGTCCCATCTAGGCTCAATAACAAAAAATGTGTGATACTCCAACTCCTTATTCCCCAGAACAGAGGGCTAAACCTGGCAAACCAGCAGATCACAAAAACACGCAATACTGCAGCATCGTTCAAAATGGCTAGTGGCAAAGGCTACAGCCATGCCGACCCGTTCAACACCGGCAAACTGCCCGTCGGCGATATTCACGTGCTTCACTATGAGCAGTATGGGAAGCCAGACGGCAGACCAGGTATTTGGGATAGGCAATAATGAGTAACGCGGTAGCACTGACATTCGGCAGTAATTTTCCTCCACGGCGGACCCGGAGGCGGCACCTCGAAAGTCAACACTGTCTTTTTCGATCCGGAGATTTACATGGTAGTGCTGGTGGACCAGCGTGGGGCTGGTAAATCGACTCCCTGGGCCGAAATCCGTGAAAACACCACGGATCATCTCGTTGCTGATATCGAAACCCTGCGCGAGCATCTCAGTATCAGCAAGTGGGCCGTGGTATTTGGAGGCTCGTGGGGTTCCACGCTGGCCCTTTCCTACGCCCAGGCTCATCCCGACGTGGTGGGCTCGCTGATCTTGCGCGGCATCTTCTTGTGCAACAAGGCAGAGATTCAATGGGGATACACCGTGTCGACGGAATTCTTCCCCGAAGTACAGGAGGCCTTTTACGACCTCCTCACACCCGAGGAGCGCAAGGAGCCAGAGCTGTCGTACTACAAGCGCATGCAGTCTGAGGATCCGGCCACGCGGTTTGAGGCTGCTAAGCGGTGGAACGCAAAGGAGCTGCACATGAGCCTTGTCAACCCGGGACCAGAGTTTCTCGCGAGACTTGAGGATGAGAGGTGGTCACTGCCTCACGCGCTCATCGAGGCGCACTACTTTGTGCACGATTGTTTCCTCGAGGAGGACCAGCTTGTCAAAAACGCTCATAAAATCAACCACATTCCGACGAGCATTGTCCAGGGGAGGTTGGACATGGTTTGCCCACCACGGTACGCCTGGGCGCTGCACAAGGCCATGCCGCACTCCAGGCTAGACTTTATCGGCGGGGCCGGACATGCAGCCACGGAGCCAGGCACATTTGAGAGACTGGTGGAAATCTGCGACGAGTATGCAAAGCTTTGAGGCTATTGATGGAGGCGCGGAAAGAAAAAAATGCCTAGATTGAACAAGGAAGAGCATTCATCCGTAATGAACCAAAAGATAACTGACTTGATCTATGAATCCCAAGAATCTTGGAAATTACCCCACCATCTTCCCGGGATCCTAGGGATACGGAACGGTCGCCAGAATGTTAGAACACTATCAAAGTCTTGTGATATTTATGATAAAGATTATTGAGTATGAATAAGTGAATTCATTTACGGCTGCTTCGCCTTTGATATTTTTTATATTTTATTTGATATTTCTTTTTTAATGCAGAGCTAGATTTCCAGTTCCCATCAGCGGTTTGAAGCCTAATAATCTTTGTAACTGTAACTAAGAATAGTAAATGAGACGTCACTAGCATCTATCTATTGGAAAACGATTCATGACGAAGGACTGATTTATCAGTGACATATTTACCACGTCATCATCCATGGAATGACACCTTTGCCGTTGGGTGGCGATTCCGCATGCCCAGTTGGTTGAGCAAATGTGGAGACGGCGATCCTTCTTTCAAATGGAGAATAACGTCACTTTGGTATTCAACGTGGCAACGATACAATTTACAAGACCGTCCAGACTAGCTACCCTGATAGGCTGTGCCTGACTTGTAGTCGCCTTGTGAAATCGTGCCCGAGGATGCAATGACTCGTTACTAGGCATGATCGGTCGGTAATCACATTGGTTACATGGTCCATGGGTCAACTGGGTGAGCCTCAATGGTGCCTCCAACGACGGATTTGGACGTGTCCGCGTGGCAGCTTGCAGGATATGGTTGATCTTATGCATAATGGGACACTGGGCCGCATGCTGACGGACGGCTGCTGATAAGATATACTCTGTTCTGCGCAACTTGAAGTCTGCACCTGGGACGATCTGGGGCTGTGAGGTAAGCACTAACTAAACAATAAATGCTTAATTGGTGGATTGGCCAAGGTTTGCGACATATTTAAAAATGCATGCAACATTGTGGGTGAATAATTGCGCAATGCCTCTCTCTTGGTGGTTTAAAATCTGACCACTGCCTAATAAATGAAATTGTTATAAAGGCAGAGTGTTTTCCTATCACATTTTCTCTCTATCTTCCATTTCTAAGGAGGCAAAAAGAAATCTAAGATTCAAGTATTGTAAGTAAACCCTCGTGCATCTAGAATATGAATCAGCAGCTAATGACGCTTATTTCTATATTAGAAATCTAATTCCGACTGCACAGAATCATCCTTACTATCTATCATGCGTTATGAACCGGTGCTCTTCGAAGGTGATGGCGGTGGAGGAGATGTAGGTGGTGCCAGTGGCGGAAGAGGTTCATCTTGTTGTGTCATTCTTTAATTCGTGTAAATGACATGCATTATTTCTGTCCAAAAGACCAGCTCGTGATGAAACGGGCCGATAGAACGGTGCTGTACCCGATTCGTCATTACCTGAGTCAAGCACGAGAACATAGCTAGTTAGAATCTAAGACAAAAAAATGGACTAATTATGACGTGGAAATCTGGTCTTGGGAATCTCATGTAATGTATTAAAAAAAGCTTGACTGATGCCACACCAAGCGACGGCAGCGCATTAACCCAGGTGAGTCTCAAGGTGTGAGAATCTGAACTTGAGCGATCTATTGCAATTACGTCATTTTCGTTGGCTAGTGTTGTCACGTACTCCCGATAAGGCAATAAAGACTGCATAATCTTTCAGATCGATGTATTTTCAATTTTGCTACATAATTTTATCACATGACTCAATTTTCAAGTTGATCTTCTTCACCTCAACTGAGACATGTTTCACTAGTGTTGAGCGTGGGGTGGAGTGCGACTTAGCGGTTCTGTTTGGGATAATAAGTGTTGCCAAACGGTACCAATCGATGGGTCCTTTCCTTTTGTTAACGACGAATTTTTCAAGATTCAAACTATCGAAGCTATTACTGATCACGATTTCCATTCCACCCTTGTGGCCAGTGAACATGAAGCTCTATGGAACCATTGGGGTGGATGAAAAACACGCGCTAATGAAGTTAAAAGCGCGGTCGAGTTGGCCGATTGTAATATCGCCAAATATTTCGCCGAGACCTAACATTGATCTACCGGGCCGATTGAGAGTTGTGAAAAATGCTGATGCACAACTCAGGCCACTTCAGGCAGAAGAATTAGCCGATACAGGATCGTTATATTTAATTTATGGCATTGAGTTGGATTCGTGACTGTCTCTTTTCTTTATTCATTTATGGTCATAGCCTCAACAGATTCTCTCGATAAATCTTCCAGGAAAGCCTCAATTTTGGTTGGATTTATCTGGCCTTCACGATGAGCCCCAATTTCGATTCATCCAAGCCTGTCCACCATGGTTGGGAATCATCGCCACAAGGTTCTTTCACAAGACCCCTTGATGCCATCGAAACATGGTGCCTCGCCCTCTGTTCCGATACACCTGAGAGCCGGGACGCATATTCTATCACAACATGGATGAGGCTAAAGTTCCCCGATTCAATATCTGATCCTATTCCCTATCTCCGGCGAGCTTGGCTCGTCGTTAGATACTGCTACCCACACCTAGGTGCAGCAGTCTCGCAGTACTCAATCACGCAAACGTCTTTCCAGCAAGGATATGTGACTGTAGATCCATTCGATCCAGAGAAATGGCTGGAAGAAACATTCTTGGTTCATAGAGACAACACAGGCCTCTATACCAAGGCTGAGGATGCGGCTAAGAGACCCAGTGCCAGAAAAACAGCAGCATGCCACTGGCTGCCAATTACATCGGAGATTGTCATCCACACATCACACTGGCGCATGGATGGCATAGGGAAGTTGTTGTTTCTGAATGAATTCATGGAATCTCTCGCCTCCGTTTTCCGACTAGGACTAGACGCAAAGATGAGCGCATATCGTCCCGACCTCCAACACAAATTCCTCAACCCGGGTTCGAATGACGTCATATCTGCGTATCCTAGTGCTAGCTTGACCCCTGGGTATGTGAAGACTGCTGTAAGCACTCTTCTGGACGCATATCGTAGGGGTACCCCAAGCATCTCATTACCACTCAAAGAAGGAACTGAAAACGATATTCCCGGGAACACAATTCGTCTCTCGACAACATTTGAGAAGGCTGCATTAAACTCCATCAAAAAGGCCTGTGCTGTCCGAGGCATCAGCATCGGAGCTGCGCTGTACGCATGCATCATACGAGCAGTTGCTTCGTTCCCGCAGCTCCCTACGGCCAAGAGCTTTCTTGGCCGCATCCCAGTTGATTTGCGCAAATATTTACCGCATTCGTATCGCGCCCCAGAGTTTGCTGTTGGCTTGTACCTCTTTTCGATCCCATTTTGCGTTACGAATGTCCTTGATCCAACTAACACTTTTGATACACTCGCCAAGGAAGTGAGTCGTGTTTTCACAACGGATTTTGCAAAAATCACCGAAGATGAGAAAGGACAACCAAGAAGCGTTACCGAGGTGGTGGCGACGTATCTTGAAAATGAAGTTGCTCTTTTGAGCGGACCTCCCGCCGACGAACCCCCACTTCGGACCCCTGTCCTCAGCACTTTAGGGTCATTTGATAAATATATACGGCGGGAATACAAGGCCAACAACAGAAGTACGGATGCAGTCCTGGTTGAAGACTGCCAGTTTGCGGTTGATGTTGTCGGCCAGATGCCGGTTCTCCATGCCTATACCTTTCGCGATAGCCTTAGGTTACAGGTTTGTTTTAACGAGGCTTATTACGACAAAGGATTTCTGCAAAGATTCTTGGAAGATATCAAAGATGATGTATTGAAAGGGCTGGATATAAATAGTTTCGGATTAAAGCTTTAAGTAACGGTGTTTAGAACAGGATTCTGAATGGTTGAGACTATGGAAGTCTATTTCTCCCTCGACCCTGAAATTGTATCTATTACCGTGGGGACGTGACATTCAAGCTGAGTGCTACATGTGAGAAATTAGAGTTCAAGCATATTTACAGAACCAAAGAAGCCAATGAAAACGACCGTCTCATCAACTACCCAAATCACAAAATTCGACACACCTATTTAATCATAATCCAGCCTAGATGGAGTACTTGATGAATAGAACCCAGGCAATCACAACCAGACTGAACAGTAGAGAAAGACCAGATATGGTAGCGGTCTTGGATGGCTTGTGTCCAATTGTCTTTGGCATTTTCCCTTCCCTTTCAAGTAACAGTCGCCGTTTCTCGCTGATAGACAGGATGCCGCCGAGAAATCTGAGCCCAGCATGTCAGTACAAAGGCTCTGCTTATATGATGAGGAATAAACATACCTGCGATCAAGTACACCGTAGAATAGACCCAGGCAAAACTCCAGGCCCTTCCAAGCCACAAAAAACGCAACAACACGTTCGTACGTCCCGCCGGGAGTCATGTCCTGTAGTCTACCAGCAATCATGTCCACGATTACACTGCCGCAATTGTTGAAAGCCTTCCAAATGCCCAGAGCCAGCCCAAGCTCAACTTGGTTGGGCACCATCAGCGGGATGGACGCCAAGAAAGGCAGAGCGTTCATGGCAGATGCTAGGGATGCAATGACCATAGCGCCCAAGGCGTTGACGTGGCTAAACCCAATCAGGCAGTATACGAGGATCCAGATGGCCGAAGTGACGCTGACAAATAGCATTCTGTACCCGAAGAAATCAAAAACTCCACCGATAAGAGGCGCGCAGATGACGGGGATGACCTGCTGAACGGCTGAAGTGTAGCCAGCAATCTGGTCAGTGGAACCTCGGGTTACTCGGATAATGTCAGCATTCAGCCCATTCCAACTTCCAACAACACCAGCCTGAAGGATTTGAGTAAACACGACGAGCCAAAAGAAGCGAGGCATGCGCAAGAGGATCTTCCAATCAGGCATACCAAACTTCCGCTCGGCAGTAGCAGTCGGCGACTCGTTGTTTGCTGCCTTTGCTCCGTCGCGTTGGTTTCGCTCGCGGGCCAGCTGCCTCCCGGTAGGCATCTGAGCCCATTCGGGCCTTGAACGTGCCCACCAGATGTAAAAGATGTTCTGCAGCAGGTTTACGAAGCAGACGATGGCAGGGATCCACAGTGCCCATCCCCAAAAGGAGGAAGCATCCCGCATTGGTACAGCCGTGGCCTTTGCCAGCAGCACAATTAGCTTTCCTAGAATATTACCGCATTGTTAGCCCATACATCTCATTCGCATATTCCATTACCCCCAGTGGTCTTACCAAAGGACAAATCCACTCCGTAAACCATTCCCAATCCCCGGCGTTGAAACCAATGCGCCAGGATCTGTAACGACGGTCAGTTGGCTTGGCCAACATCTATCAATTTCTTGCATTGACACACCTACCTTTGATGTGCAAGATTCGATAATAGTGCTTCCGAAACCCATTATAATTCGACCAGCCATAACAAGACTAAAAGCATCCCGGTTCGACCCCGAGGCTGAAACTACTGCACCGATGAAGATAGCAATCGAGCAACCCAGCGAGCCCCTAGCGTCGCGAAGAAAGGTCAGTTCTAGGCATTGCCGTACCAATTCATGGTGAAATTTACCATTCAACGCCATAATAATCCAGAGCGTATCCACCGATGATGGGCAAAATTGTGTTTACAAGCGAGGTTGCTGCTGAAATAGCTCCATACTAGACGAGACAAAATTTAGCCATTTCGATTCCCGTTACGGGTAGAGTGTTGTGGTGCCCACCTGGGAATTGTTGATTTCAAGCTCTTTCTTTAATGTTGACTTGAGAGGCCCAAGTGTGTTTTCCGAAAAGGATGAACCAACAGAGAGGAGTACGCCACATGCAAGTGCCGTGAGCTTCCAAGACAAAGGGAAATCTCGTGGTTTGCTCCACTCTTGGACTGAGGCGGGCTCGACGCCCACAAAAGTTTCCTCGTCTGGTTTTGAAGGTGTAGAAGAATTGCTCGTATCCAGCGGTATATCAGACGAAGTCTCTAGAATAGTAGACGCCATGATGGAAAAGAAAAAAAAGGAGCCTGCTGTAATCTCAACGAGCTGTAAGACAAATTGCGCCGTGTATGCCCTAACGGACGGATAGCAGTCGTTTATATGGCGAGATTGGCATTGGCCGTGGGGGTTTAATATGACAGGTTTGCGAAAATATGATTACGTTCCCCGTCGGACTTTTTAGCTCATGAGATACGCGTAAGAATTGGATCAGTCATCCAATGTACAGCTTCGGGACCATCTTCCATTCGGACAGACCCTGGTGCTTGTGTGGGTGTGCAATTCTGTGTGGCATAAACTTCATAGAATTACCATTGTTCATTGGTGTGATGGATAAGATTCATGGGCTCATTGAGATATTTTAACCAATTGGCAAGGTTACCATGACATGAGTGAGGGTACAAAAATAGCCGAGTTGTCTTGTTTGTATCCACCGTGCATCCGCTCCCGATAATCAGATTGATAAAGAGAATCATATCATGACCGACTCTGGAATACAATGGTGCATTCTCCAATTTGCAACCAACGAGGGGCTTTGCTTGGGATCCTTGCGTTTTGTTCTGCCGGATTCTCACACCGACACCGCACCAAGCGCCTAGCTTGCGGCACAGCACACCCTAGATAGACATTGACCCCAGATGCCGAGACCGGTCGCAGCCCGATTCAAAAACAGAAAAATGGCTATCATATCATTATAAATAGCTCTGGCATCTCTTTTCCCTGCCATCTCGTTGTAATCCCGTAGCACTGAGTGACGAAAACAATCCGAAGTAACGAGGTGGCGCCATCAGGTGTGTTGCTGAGTACCACAGAACCCGGTATTCTCCAACCCGTGGTTTCGGACTGTCCTCATACTGAAAAAAAACATGCTCTCCGGTAACGGCTCAATGAGTCGGATCTTTTACCGAGTTCATACTTTGATTGTTCTTTTTGAGCCTGTAGCGTTGCTATTCGAACCCTGTTAGTGCGCCTATGCAAGGGTCTAGCTTCTCACTGGGAGAAAAAGTGGACTCACGTAGGTTCTCACGGTGAGAGAATTCGCCCGGAAAACCTTGCGACCACAAACCTGAGCAGGAGGCCACTAAACAACCAGGGCATTCAGACAGGGAGTTTTCTACAGGAATCAGGACTTTCCACTGCTCTTCTGCTAACTGCGAATGCAATTCACCTACGGCTCTGTATTTATACCACAGAGTAGATTTGTGAAGGTCACGGGTCAAGGGACATGAAGATACTTCGTGCGCCCGAGCGGCTGACGGGTCTATCGAGACCCTAGGAGTAAGGCTTCTTTAGCCGGGATCCACAATACCTCAAATTAGGTGTAATTTCCGGTTAGCTAGACCCTTAGAGTAGTATAGGTATCCCCTTAAATAGCCTTTTAATGTAAGGTCTAGTAATTAAATAAGTTATGCTTTATTATTATACTTAATTATATATATATAGGTCTTATAATTATAAGCCTAGTTATATATTCTTAGGGGATTAATAAGCTAAATTAGCTATAAGATATATTAATATTTATTAGCTTAATTAAAGTTATTTATATTTTATTTTTATTATATAGTAAATAAAAATTATATAATTTAATAAGATAATATTTATTATAATTATTTTTTTAGGGAGCTTTTAAAATTATAAATTTTATTATATATATAATAATATATTTAATAATAATAATTATAAAATAGACTTAAATTAATTTATTTTTTAAAAATATATTTATTATATTATTATTATTTATTAATAAAAGATTTATATATTTTAAAATAATATTTATATTAATATTTTAATTATAATTAATTATTTTATATAAATATTATTTTATATAAAATATTTAATAATATTTTATAATAATATAATAAAATATTAAGCTAAAAAAATTTTAGCTTAATAAAAAAATTAATTAGATTTTTTAGTTTAATTTAATTAAATAATAGGCTATTTTCTTTAATATATAAAAATTTATTAATTTAAATAACTTTAAGGAATTTATACTTTTAATATTATTTATTAAATTAATATTTCTATTTATTATAATTAAGATTAATATAAAAACTTAAAAAAATATAGGTTATATATTATAAGTAATAATAATAAAAGAAAATCTTTTATATTATATAATAATTATAAAATTTAATATATAATTTATTTATTATAATAATAAAAAGAATATTTATAAATAATATTATTAGAATCTTATTTAAATATAAAATAAAATTAATAAGATTATTTTATTAAATTTCTATAAAAAAATTAAAGATTATAATATAATTTATAAAACTCTTAGAAGACTTTAAATAAAAATAAAGCTAAAAATCATAATAAAAAAAAATATTTTTCTAAAAATATATTAAAATTTATTTAAAACTTACTTTAATAAAATAAATATAAATAATTAGATTAATTAGATTTAATATATTTAAAAAAAATATATAGACTTTAATATTCTAATAGCCTAAGATAAGAAAGTAATTATAAATTTTCTTAAAATAATTAAAGAATATAATAAATTTTTTTATAATAAATAAAAAAAAAAGATTATTAGCCTAAAGACTAAGGAAATAATCTTAATCTTTAAAGAAATAATTAAAGATTTTAGAAAATAAATTAAATTTAATTTAAAATTAATATAATTAATTAAAAAAAATACTTTTTCTATTACCTTTTAAAATAATAACCCTAATAAAAAAATTAATTTATATAATATCCTAGTATTTACCTAAAGACTAAAAAAAAAGGCTTTTAAAAAATTATATTAAAAAGGCTAAGAAATCTTTAAAAAAAAGATCTTAAAGACTTATTATAACTTTTATAGAGACTATTATATTCCTAAAGGGGATAAGGATTATTAGAAGATTTATTAATATATTATCCTATCTTTAAAGGAAGTAAGATTTAATAAGAATTATATTATTAAGTAATTAATTTAATAATAGCTTAAAAATAATTTTAAATTTATTTAAAATATTAAAAACTTTATTAATAATTATATAATGGCTTTATAATCTAATTTAAAATAAGAAAAAAGGATAGCTTTAAAGGTAATTATAGCTATTATAGCTATAGCTATATTAAATCTAGTTATTTTCTTAATTAATCTTTATATACTTTAAAATAGTATTTTCCTAGATAATTACTTTATAGATTATTTATTTAACTATAAATTATATTTTAAGGTATTAAAACTATATAAACTATTAAAGTTCTTTATTAGCTCTAATTATTATATAATAATATAAAAAGAAATTACTAAAATAAAGGTATATAAAGAAATAGATATTTCTATTAAAAATATATATTATATATTTAATCTTTTTATAAGTATTATATTAATTAAAAAGCTTAATAAAAAGGGAGTTTTCTAAGATAATTATAAGTAAGAACTATAATAATAATTAAATAGAAAGCTTTTCTATAGAATATAAATTTATTATAATTAACCTTGCCTAATATATTATAAGCCTAATAAGACTTTATAATAAAATATATTTCCTATATTTTCTAGAAAGCTAAAATCTTTTTAAGGGGGAAATAAAGAGCTTTAGTATAATAGACTAAGGTATCCTAGAATAGAATCTATAAGAAGGTTTACTAAGAGGTTTTTTGGGATTAAGCTTTAAGATATTAAAATAATTAACTATAAAATATACTTAATTATAAAGATTATATAAATACTTTTATAAAGAAATACCAATTAAAACCTCCTATAAATACTATTTATAATATTATTATTTAATTTATTTTATTATAATATTTTAGGCTATAATAAAGCTTAATATATAATACTTTTTATATATTAATATATTAATTTTATTTATACCTTTAATATAAAAAATAAGATTAAAATAAGAGAATACTTTTAGACTCTAGTAGCCTAATTTTAAATACTTTATAGTATAAAGATTATAATTATTTTATTTAATAATAAGACTTTTTTCTATATTAAAAAGAATATTTATATACTTAATATTAATAGTATTATAATAAAAAAGATTACCTTAGGCTATAATTATTAAAATAGGTACCTAGAATATATTAGTAGGTTTATAAAAGTTAGGAATAATCTTTTATTAGAATAATTAGGTTTTCTGGTAGAGATATAGCTATTATATATAAAAGTAAATATATATTTATATAATTATATACCCAATAAAAAAAATAATTAAAAATTACCTTTTAAGGCTCTTTATACTTAGCTTAGTAATAATAGGCTAACTTAGAATTATAAGAAAATAGATTTTAGGCCTAATCTTTTATATATAAAAATATTTAGTTATAAAGCTTATATATTAACTAAAGAATATATAAATAATATAGCTAAGATTATAGACTAGTATATATATATTAACTATTTAGCAAAATATATTTTCTTAATTTAATATATAATTTAAATACCTATAATTAAAAGTAATATATAAATTAAAAGTTCTTATATTTTATTTAAAGAAAATAAATTCTATTAAAATAAGAATATTCCTAGAAATAAAGAGGCCATTTATATAATTTCCTAAGTTATTAAAGACATTAAAGAGGCCCTCTATTATAATATAGCTCTTAATAGCCTTTAGGCTAATCTAAGAACTTTACTCCTATTATTAATTAAGGATTTTCCTAAGGAAATAAAAAACCTATATTATAAATTTAAATAAATAAAAATAATATTAAATATAAAATAAATATTAAATAAGATAAATTCTAATACTTAGCTATTATTACTACTATAATTAAGGGATTTAATACCTAGAAATATACTAAGAATCCCCTTAAATAATTTAATAAGTATATTAAATATTTTATTCTTAGATCTTAAAGAAAAAATAATACCTATAATTTTCTTTGCTTTATAAATTATATAGCTAATTATAATAAAATATAAGATCTATTATAGTATATTACTACTATTACCTAAATTAATTAAGACTATTATAAGGTATAATAATTAGCCTTAATAGTAAAAGGCTATAGAAAAGAAAGTAAATAATATTATTAAGAATAATATAGTTATTAAGATTAACCAAATAAAGGTATTTTTAGACTAGCTAATTATTAAGTTTATATAGATATTTATATATAAATTTAATAAAAAAAGATATTTTCTTTAATATAAGGTATATCTTATAATATAAAAAGATTTATTATCTACTAACTAGCTAATTATTTATATAATAATACTAATTATAAAGGCATTTTAATTCCTTATTACCCTAATATATTATTTTAAATTTAAAGTTAGATAATATAATTTTATAATTACCTTTCTAAATTCCTTTTTTATTTTAAATAAGTAAATTTATATTAATATCCCTAACTTTATATATAAAAAGATTACTTTATACTCTAATAAAAAAATATAAAAGATCTTAAAGGCCTTATATAGCCTTAAATAATTCTTTTTTCTTTAGTACAAAAAATTAATAATATACTTTACTAATAAAGGCTTTTATTTAATCTTAGAGGAATTATATATTATATTTAATAGCTATATTATTATTTTCTTTTATATTAATAATCTTATTTACCTTTTTTATTTTACCTTTAAAAATAAATATATTATATTTAAAAAAAAAATAAAAAAAAAATATAATATTAAAAACCTTAATAATCTTAAATAATTTCTTAGCATTTAAATAACTAGGAATAAAGCTAATTATAAGATATAGTTTTACTAGGACTTATATATCTAGAAAATTGCCTAGAGATTTGGCTATAATAATTCTAATAAAAAGAAAATCTACTAGCCCCTTTTAATTAAGGTACTAATATTATACAAAGAAAAAGCTTTACCTTAGGAAATTAAATTTTATTAGGAAATTATTAATTTAATTTAATATATAATAATAATAATTAAAATAAAAATCCCTTATATTATTAATAAACTAAGTACCTTTTTAACTAACCTAAGACCTAATTATATTAAAGTAAGTCTTTATTATATTAAATATTTTTATAATTATATTTTCTAGAAAATATAATTTTCTATAATTAACTTAATATTATATTATTATTTAAATATATTATTTACTAATAATATTATTAATAGAAAAAGTACTTAGAAATATATTATTTTAATATTTAGTAGTCTAATATTATTTAAATTAGGGAAATAAAATATAATTATAATTTTATTAATAGAAATAGAATTATTAGTATTAAATTAAATAATAAAGGAAATTATTACCTTTTATTATCTTTATAAAGAAATTAAGCTAAAATTTAAATTTAGTATTTACTTTATTTATTATAATAACTATTAAATTATTTAACTTTTAATTAAAGATATTATTAAGCTTATTATTAAATTTTATTATATAAATATATATTACTATTAACTTTATTAAAAGATCTAAAAAAATATAATTAAGATTAATTAGCTATTAATTAATAAAATAATTACTAATAGCCTTATTAAATTATTATTTAGTAAAAAATTTATATAATTTTATAAATAAATTAAAATAATTAAATATCTAATAAATAATATCTTTATCTTAAATATAAAAATAATTATAAATAAAATATTATCTTAGATAATCTAGGATTTTAATAATAAATAAAAAAATATTAAATTATAATTAATTATAAAAAAATATATATTATTTAAATTATAATAAAAAAAATATTTTTTAAAGAAAATTTTATTTATTTTAATAAAAAAATAAAAAAATAATTAATAAATATTAAATTATTTAAATATAATAATTTAAGGTAAATTTATATTAAAGTATTATAATACTAAAGAAAAAAAAAGCTAATAATTCTTATAATTTAAAAATCTAATTTCTTTTTTTAATAATATTATATAAATAAGCCTAAATAACCTAATAATTAAAAGTATTATTAATACTATTAAAAAATTATTATTAAAATAAAAAAAATTATTATTTTTATTTAATTTTAAATTAAATTATAAATATAATAACTAAAATCCTATAATAATTATATTTTTTTTATTTTATAAAATAATTAAATTATTATTTTATTTAATTAATTTATTTATATTTAAAATTCTTATTATAATAATATAATAATATTTTTAATTACTTAATATAATTAAAATTATTATTTATTTATTTTTATTATTATTTATAAAAAATCTAAATTTAAATTATATCTTAAATATTTATTTTTTATATTATAATTTTAATAATAATATTATATTTACTATATAAAATATACTTAAACTTAATTTAAATATCTTATAATTATTTTTTATATAAAATATAATTTTTACTTTTTTTTAAAATAAATATATAATAAATAATAAACTTATAAGAAAAATAAAATAAGCTTTAAACCTAAGCTCTAAATAAAATTAAATCTAAGGGAATATATAAAAATCATAGATTAAAAGATATAAAAATACTTTATATACCTAAGCAATTAATAGGTCTATTAAGATCCTAGGAATAAGGCTTCTTTAGCTAAGATCTATAATACCCTAAATTAGGTGTGATTTCCGGTTAGCTAGACCCCTAGAGTAGTATGGGTACCCCCTTAAATAGCCCCTCAATGTGAGGTCCAGTAATTGAACAAGTCATGCTTTGTCACTACACCTAATTGCACACGTACGGGTCTCACAAGATTGGATAACGAGCCGTCGGGCAGATGCAACGCCGATCATTTTAGCTCCTTTCTTCGTCCTCCTGCCCACTCACACTCACCCTAAAAATTCATATATATCCCGTCACTTTATTTCACCAGACAAGATTCTTAGTGCCGGAGATCGCATTACGAGCTCGAGACTGATGGGCGAAACTGGAGAGTACCTCGTTTATTCTTGTCCGGCATGTCACAGATCCAAAAAAAACCAGGGGTCAAGAGTAAAATGTGGATGAAGCTCGGATGAGTACATATTTTGGAGACAATCTAAACATGACCATAAAATGTACTTTTAGACAGCTCAACGCGTTCTATTCTCTAGGGTAGGGGCAATTGATCGATTTTCGTACAACCCACTCAGTAGATGTCCAGCGCTATTTTAGGTGTCCACCTCTGCATGACAAACGCCGTTAGCAACGTACGTACATCCATCCATCTCGTTGCCTTGATCAATCTTCAACACTATTTAATAGAAAGTTAAAAACAGTAATACACTACATGAGTGCGCATGTAAGCGGTCAAGAATAAGCGGGAAGAAAAATCGATCTGCTGCATCCCTTGAGATATACTAAAAGGAATGAATTGGAATACCTTTAACTATTTTCGCATTGACCCAGAGAAACCCAGAGAAACCCAACATTCCAACCAACATAAGTAAAATCCCACATTGAATCAGTCATCAATCGTCAATTCAACATCCTCCTCCTAATAGAGTCCGACGGTCAGATCACCCTTGACTCGTGCAGTCAAGTGGACTTCGGCTTCGAGGTCCAGCTTGATACCGACAAGCAGAGCAGGGGCGGTCTGCTTGCCCTCAGCATCGGTGGCACCTCTGAGGAGCTGGCCTGCAGGTATCTGTTAGTCGGGAATGACCAACGAGGGCTGCTTTGAGTAGTTTGCTACTTACCAGCGGGGGCGGAAAGGCCAGTGGCAGTAGGCAGAGGGACAACAAACTGTCCGTGCTCGGTCTGGGCGGGAGAAGACATTTTGATTTGTTGGTGGTGGGGTTGAGTGATTGAATGAGATGTTTTTGTTGTAGTGGTGATGGTGGTGTAGAATGATCTGGTGAGTTCTCTTTGTTTCTGAAGAAACGTCGGCGACTTATATAGATATCAAGCCACCCGCTTTTTCTTCTCGATAAATTCCAAACGTGGAGAATCTAGGCCCAAGGGCGGAGACGAAGGACAACACATACGCGCAAAAGACGCATGCTTGCTCTCGTGTCATTGCAGCGAATGCACGGCGGTAATTTCTGTGGAGCTGCAGCAAGCCATCGGAGGTGCACAGGCCGTACGTCGCTCCTTTGCGCGCGACTTCATCATCACGGTTCCCGTACACGGCGGCGAGATTCGGGAGAGCACGGCCGCAAAGGCATGGACAGGCAAGCTCGCTTAGCCAAAATGGTCAATGCGGAATCGCGACATCGAATGTTAGCCCACTGTTTGGCTTTGCTTTGGCAGACGGGAGGTTGGTTAACTGGTGGCGACGAGATTGAGCTGAGATGTGCCAGCACAGCGGGCGAAAAGCAAATAGTGTGGATATCGGGTCTGGACAGGTCTGTGCAATCGGAAGGGAAACACAACGAATCAAGAATTTCAAGCAAAAGAACGGTTAGATTTTCAGCCCCAAAAGATTAATCCCATCTTCAGCGTTGTTACGATCTACCCTTCCCAACCCGTTGGAACGTAGGCAATCATAGGGTTGTGGAAGCGAGACATCGAGGCAACCATTTTAACGGCGCAAACCAGCACACGAGGGGAAGAGACCAAGATAATTTCAAGAAAAGAGTTTACTTCTACATTATTCATTAAAATAAATAATTTATATTTATTTAATAAACTACTTATTTTATTTATTTTTATTAAATAAATAATCTTACTTTACGACAAGATAAGAGAAAAAGTTGACGGCAGCGGCGGTGTCAGAGATGATGCAGGCAAGGAAACAAAGAAAGGCCAAAAACACAAGGTCCATCAAGATTAATTTGGGCTCCATGCTTGATCTATAGATATGTCGATATCATCAACATAACATGTAAGGAACGATATTGGTACCTCCCCTCCTACCCTAGTATTTTAGTACTGCAGGCATTTGTTTCTAACTGAGGGATAGGGAAAATTGGTCGAAAAGTAAATATTTATCATTCAGATTTCCCTTCAATACTAGAAGTAGGCTCCTTTGATGGTGGCCATTTCCGTACACCTGTAAGATGGCCACCCTGGGAACGAAAGAACCTGGCCTCCCATGCAGCCATAATGTAGCCATCCATCTCAGGATTCGATCCCACCCAACTTGGAACTTGATTATGATCCACAAAATTCGAACTGGGGATGGACACTGGATCATCAACCAAGAGTCTTCGGCGCTCCATTTCCAGCTCATTCGAGTTATGCCACGCGAAAGCCAATTCAGGCTGGAAGCCACGAGCTGCAACTTCACGAGCCTCCAAGCCAATGATGAAATCAATCGCCCTTTCAAGCGTCGTCTCAATTGTATCACCCTCTGAGCCAAGAGTCTGGAAAGTGATAGGTGCGGACAGAGCTTCCTCTACTCCAGTACGTACGAGGGTGACCGGTATCTTGCCAACGGTTTGCGAGTCTTCGTATTTGTATCCTTCCGATGATACAATGACCAATACGGCCTGAAACAGTGGCTGCAGGATATGTAGTTTGTGATCGAGTTCCCGAGGAGATAAATATCCTTGATTTGACACTGCTTTGTCGTTTAATTTGCGATGAATTGTGTCGACTTGGCTACAAATAGCCTTGTTTAAGTTGACAATTGCGTGCATCGTTGAATATGATGGCCACACTTCTCTATCGCAGTTCATTACACAAATGGCTTTGCAAATGAATCGGTTGTGCTCTATCTCACTTTGAAAAGGCTTGAACCATCGGCGATAGATGTAATTGTGAAGCACCTGAGCGATGAGTGAGAGTAAAAGATTTGGCTTTGAATGAAGGATGTACACTGCCACAGATTTGTTGCATGTATCAAAAAGGTCATCCAGCCTCATCTCGGGGATCAGGTTGGGGTGTCGTATGGATACTTGAAATATAGTCATGACCGCATTCTGTTGAATAACCGTCCTGTGAAACGACTCTAGACCTGTTCTTGAGAACCAGAGATTTTCATCTCGCTTCGAATGGAATATTGGCAACCGAAGAAGCTTTTTATGGTGGTTCTCTGGTGGGAAAACCCACCCTGGCTGTTGTGCCAATGCATCATTTGTTGTTGGGGCCATTAGAAATTCACAAATGTCTCCTTTCGAGAAGTTTGGTTATATCCTCTAGTTTAAACAGGATACTTTCCGAGAGGCTCTTGGACCGTAAGACCAGGGGCAGCTTTTATTGGAACAATTCCAATCAAGTTGTGCCCGTGTGGGCGAGCTTCTGTGGGCGTTTTCTTGGAGGTGATGATGAGAAAACAAGACAGGATCCTGTTAAGCATGGTGTATTTACGGACATATTGAAAGATTTTTTGTCTCGAAGGTTATCTTCGCTCCTTTTTGTAAGGTTGTCGGAGATATCTTTTGCCTGAGAGGTCATCAGGTTGTTGTAGCCTAGACTTTTGACCGCACGGTGTAAAGCTTATCGGGGTCATCCTCCAGTGCCGGCTATCGGGGTGCAAGGAAGAGTTAAAGTCAGCACACTCCCATCGTCTCACTAGCGCCATCTTGCGAAAGAAGCATAGATGGAATATTTGACAAGACAGACCATACACCTCTTGCCGGTGTAACGTCGTCGATGTGTGCATCACCTTGATGTGGCGGGTCCACATGGGTTGGTGGGGGAAAGTATGAGACCCGCATGTGTGCGCGTGGGTTGTGACAAAGCACGCCTTGTTCGATTGTTGGAATTCAGGCCGAGGGGCTATTTTTGGGCTATGGATCCCAGCTGAGGAAGTCTTACTTTTGGGGTAACCCGTCAGCCGCTCACGACCTTGACACCTTCACAAAACGAGTGCCAAGTGAGTACCAAGTCTCAGTTAGAGAGAATCATGCCGAGGTATGACCGCACAGCTCAGTAAGGCGACGAGTACCAAAGTATGAGTGACTTCTAGAAGAAATCAGAGCATTTCAACCTTGAAAAGAGGATTATTCTCGCGAATGGACATTTTTATGAAAACCTCTGTTCTCGATCGCGCAGCGCAGAGATTCATGCAATCACATCGCCAAGTTTCACATCGTTACATACTACAAAAGTTCCAAAATTAGAACTTAATGTCTTAAGCTTAGCCTCCAATGGCGACACTAATCAACCCATCACATACCACAATGCGGTATAATGGCATGCTGTGGCAGGAAAGAGTCGGCGCTTGATCAAATACGGTAAGTGGGAATATCTCGAGAGGCAGTATATGAAGGGCTCCTTAACCCTGGTCCCAAGGGTCCTCTACCCTCTCATCCTTACTATAATTTCCAACCGACCTTCGGAGCTAGGTTTTATTATCCAACATTACCTTCTGACAAAAATGAAGGGTGCACTTTTTATCTCGATGGTTGTTGCCATTGTGGGGCTAGCTAACGGGTACACTGTTCCAAAACCTGGGACAGGCCCAACCGGTCCACGGAAATGTCCAGAGGGTTATAATCTTCAACCTAATTATTGGAATCCTGGTGGCCCTCCTGTCGTAGGTTATTCCATTCAAAATTAAATTGGAGTGCTGACACATAGTTGTAGTGTATTCCTGATGGCGCAATCCAGTAAGACGGCTAGGTAGACACATCAAGGTTTGGGTATCGGCATAATTGGTCGGAGTGGACGGATGTACAAGGGCCGTATTGATGTGTATTCCTAGAGGTAGCTATTGATTATGTCGGAAAACATGAAACAAGGCACCGAATGTCAAGTATCAAGTGTCAATAGACCTCTTCTCACCACCTTACAAATTTGAACCCAACATTAATACGCTACATGCTCATTGGGAGTGAACCATGAGACGGCCTGGATGCTAACAGAGGTGATTTTGGTTATCTTTTACCAGACTGGTAAATTAAGTACGTAGAATACTGTTTTTTCGCAGCTGTGTTGCTGAGGAGGATTTTTGGAAAGCTTGAGTTTGAGATTGGTTGTGGGACCGAACCAGAACATTAGAAACCAACCGACCATGGTGGCGTGCCAGCAGGGCCACAAATCCATCCAGGTGCAGCCCTGCTCACGTATAAAAATAATGAGTGTCTTTATGGCCTCCATTCAATCATTACACCCACCACGTCCAGTCCTGCATGGCAAACAAAGGCCCAAGTTGAATTCATCCACTCACAAGTTTTGGAATCCGCTATCATCTCTTATTTACTATCGGCCTATGAAAACATACCGGCATCTTAAAAATGAAGACGATACTCCTTTCCATCATTCTCAGGTAAGCGAAACCGTATAGCATATTCATGTCAACGAGCTAACAGGACCCAGTCTGACATGGGTTAACCTCGCCATGGCTGGTTTGTGCTCCTTGCGGGTGATGAAAAGTGTACACCGCTAATCCTCTATATAGTTAGGTTTCTTGCGCCTGAAGATAAAGCGTGCAAAAATGCCGGAGGAGATTGCGTTTTCCCCTTTGATCATAGTGATGAAAACCTCTGTGGGAGGGGAAAGCCCCTTGACATCTGGTGCGGTGGTGGTGGGTGCACGATTCCGCCTGTAGTGTGCTGTTATTATGCAGCTGACCAAGTCTCACGATAAAATGCAATGGAGGATCTCTGACGCGTAGGGAACATCTATTGAGGGTAAATTGCCAAGAATAGTTCGCCCTGAGGAAGATTGTGAATCCGTGGTATTGGATTCTAGATTTTGACCAGATGGGTCAGTTCTACGAGTCTACCTACCGAAAAATACGAATGGTATATGTAATCGATATGAGCTTTTTATTGACATGCTGGTAACCAAAACTAGGAAAGGGGGTCCTCAGCAAAGAGCAGCCAAGACAAACTTTGCCCTGTAAATTGATGCCAGTCATACGGTATTTCTACTACTTGTGTAAATATAGAGCCATTAAATAGGAATGAATGAAACTAGATTGCGAATGGTAAATTTGAGCCTAATGCGAAGCAACGTCTCGCTGCCAAGAGGCCAAAGCATGAATGCGTTCAAGGTCTTCCCCTTCTATACAGTTGATCCCTTCTCGGACCACTTTGTCCAACGCTTCTTCGATCTCTGATTCGCCTTGGAGCAGATCAAACCAACCATTTGTATCGTTTCTGGAGAGCAAAGCGACCACAACAGCCGCCACATCCTCACGCGTGACCTGCCCAAGGGATCCTGTCTTGCCAAGCTGTACCCTTCCTGTCCCCTTGCCATTTGACAGCCAGCTTGGTCTCAAGCTAATAGCCTGGAACGATGCATCACCGTGGTTGGTCCTTGCATGTGCCATGCAAGCAAGATATTCATCTGCGTCAAGCTTTGCTTGTTGAATCGTGGGATAAAGGTTCTTCTCTGCCATGTAGCCTCGGCGATCCTTCTCAGTCCACCATGGCGCCACCTCTCGCCGAGAAGCAGGAAATGATATTAAAAGATATTTTGAGATTGATTGGCGGCTTGTAGCTGCCTTGATAATTCGTTTCGAAGCCTCACGGTCGACAGCATTTGGGTTCGTCATTGAACCTATTGCTTAATCAGCACAACCCTAACCCGTCAGCTTGGTTTAAAACTCTCTCACCAGCAGCGTACACAACAATATTAGCCCTTGCACTGTCAATGATCTTTGTCGCTGCACTGTCGCTCTTCAATTTCTCCAGGTCAATTGTCATAACTTCCAGCTTTCCTTGTGAGCCCTTTTCCAATTGGAGGACACTTTCTGGCTGGGAATCATTCCTGATGACGCTAATCACACTCCAGCCCTTTGCAAGCATTTCTGAGGTGATGGCACGGCCGAGTTTCCCATTGCCACCAAATAAAAGAGCCCTCGGCGTTGTCATATTGGAGAATTCCGCGGTGTTGGTGTTCAGCTCAAGTAGACGCGGCAGTCCACGGCGACAGTCCAAAATACTGCGCGTTGTAGACAGAATTCTGGGGTCAAACAAAGTAAGTAGAGCCTTGAGCCTCTCAATCAAAGCTTGGAGCAAGCTGGGTGGGTGTGGTGTAGTCGGCCCGGGCAACGATATTGGCAGCTCAGGGTTCTATATGTGTAGATTTTGTCTTGAGGATTATTCACATTTGCATATCCCTGTTTTATTTACAGGCGACTAATTCGGTGTCGGAGCGGAGATAGCGAGAAATTTGATACCTATGATGCGACCTCTTTGTGGCGAATGGTTGAGCTGTTTCTGGTTCGAAGTACTGACGTTTGAGACGTAAAGCTAACCCCTGCGCCACCGTAATCCAAATACATTAGCGCGCCATGAATCTCACCATGCTAGCTTTTGGCACGTGTGATGTCGCCGATAGCAGATGCCGAAGGCCGAAATTTCCGTCCAGTATCGAGTCCACCAAACATTCAAACCCGTCAAGGCGCCAAGGTTAGCGCCAATGCAATCGGCTTACGGGGCCCACACGGTAGTGTGTGGGTTTTAGCAACTGGTCTCCACTTGTCACACTCACTGAACGGCGAGGAAACTGGACTACGGACATAACGGACGTGGAAAAGAATAAAGAACAAGGGAAATATAAAATCCAGTGTCAAAGTCCAAATAAATCCAAGAAACCCTTTGTTGTAAGCTCATTATTTACATATCATCATACATCATGGCATCAACAATGAAATACGTCAGGTAAGTGATTCCATTTTCTCCATCCCAACCAACTTAACAAGTACCCAGGCTAGGAAACTCCGGTTTGAAAGTGTCGCAAATCATCCTTGGTTGCATGAGTTTTGGTGACAAGAACTGGCAGCCATGGCTTCTCGACAAGGACCAAGCCCTCCCAATCCTCAAACACGCCTTTGATCGAGGCATCAACACGTGGGATGTTGCCGATACCTACTCCAATGGTCGCTCCGAGGAGATACTCGGCGAAGCCATCAGACACTACAATATCCCTCGCTCCAAACTCGTCATCATGTCCAAGTGCTTCCAGTTTGTCGACGAGACGAGAGGACCTATTGATCCTTCAACTCTTCTCGTCAACGACGGGCCGCGCGTCAATCTGGTCGGTTTATCCCGGAAGCACATCATGGATGCGGTCGACCGGAGTGTCGAGCGGCTTGGTACCTACATCGATGTTCTGCAAATCCACAGGATGGACCGCGATGTTCCCCCGGAAGAAATAATGAAAGCTCTGAACGATGTCATTGAAAGTGGTAAAGTTCGTTATATCGGTGCCAGTTCTGTAAGTAGTCAAGTTCATTTTTACCTTTGATTGCTAGTAAGCTAATGACTGCGACTGCAGATGGCAGCTTGGGAGTTCCAACTGCTCCAAAATGTCGCCGAGAAGCATGGTTGGCATAAATTCATCTCGATGCAAGGAATGTACAACCTTCTCTATCGTGAGGAAGAACGAGAAATGAACCCATATTGCAATGCCACGGGTGTAGGCCTGATTCCCTGGTCGCCTCTTGCTGCTGGTGTTTTGGCACACCCCTGGACTGATCGCACAGATGCTCGAGAGCAAACGGATCCATTCCTGAAAATGCTCTTCCGGGCCAACGATCAAGGGCTTGAGAAGGGCATCGTGGATCGCGTCGAGGAATTGGCTTCAAATAAAGGGGCTTCTATGGCACAAATCTCGCAGGCATGGCTGATTTCCAAGGGCTGCATGCCCATCTGCGGCTTGGAATCTACGGAAAGAATTGACCAGGCCGTCGGTGCTACTGAGGTTCATTTGACGGAAAATGAGATTTTGTATCTGGAGGAGCTATACAGCGCAAAATCCGTCATTCCTTTTTAGTTCGGAACATTTTCCAGTCAAATCCAAACATACTTTATTTGAGTTTGATATAATTATCTAGTTCTTTCTAAACTAGAACATCTGCAAATCCGTTTGTCAACAATTTATCGTTCTCAAATGACAAAAATGCAGCGCGCCCGTTTCCGCATCTAGTTTACATTTCAGTCCTACTCATACACTGGATCCCACATCAATAGATGGCGCAAATTTAGATAGGCCACCTGTTCTGTAGGATAGCCGGTGGGTTGCGATTGACAGTCAAAATTTCGGCGCAACATTGAGGGGATATGCGCATCCTTGGGAGGTTCGTTCCCCTAGTCAGCGGCCAGCACCAAAAACGCCATCACCACATCACATTGGCCGCTGTCCACACAGTCCGCTCAATAGCGCAAGCCATCTTTTCGCACTAACGCTCACAACTATCTGCCGATAGGCCCATTTACTCTTGTGCAAATTAGCTTAACCCAGATAAGCTTATCGATTTTGTGAGTGAGGATGAAATCGTATCATAGGACTTGAATACCGCCACAGACCTGAAGTGGCGTGTGCCCAAGGCAGAATTGAGCCAACGCCAAATCTTTTAATTCGGCAGCTGATTAGGGAATGCCGGTTCATTGAGCCCAGGACTTTGATGGCTGCATAATTGGCTTCCCTCATCTTAGGAGCTGAGCTCGACTAGCTCCGCCACGCCACCTCCATGGCCAACAGAGAAGGTTGAAAGGCAGCAACTATTTTACACGCTCCTCCCACTTTTGATCAATCGTCACTTTGTCGCTCAATTTCATTCTTTGCTCAGGCTCAGCCCACACATCGCACCTCCACAACGCTATCACTGCCTCCGTTTCAGCATCGTGCTACATCAGCCTATTCCTCAGTTAGCCTGGTATGCTGTCAAGCCTTGCCGCTCATAGACGGAGTTAGTTGAAAGGAAACAGAGAAATGCGCTATTTTTGGACGCGAAGTCGCGATTCAATGTTTCGCCTATCAGTTCCACTCCACATCGCCGTCATCTGTCTCGTCTTTGCGCTATGTGTAAATTCCCAGGCAATCGATAGCGATAGCATCGATTACTCCGAGTACCCTGGGTGGAACGACCTGCGAGGCTGCGTTCGGTGTGCCCTACAGGCTTGCGGCGACAACATCTTTGTGCAGTTGCAATGTCAGACCAACAAATGCATCTGCCGACCGAGCACCATGGGAGAAGGAATTTCAATGCTGAAAAGCACTGTCAAGAAGCTGTGCAATAACTTGGACGACGTATCCACTGCCGTCAGCGTGTACACTGCCTACTGCTCCGACAAGGGGTACACCGAAATTGTCCAGCCCACCATTCTCGAATCTTCAGGTGCGTTCACCGTCACCGCATATGTCACAGCCACTGTCACCCAGGCCGAAGTCGTGTCAGCAGCACATGCGACTCCGGGCCCCTCGATGGGCATCTACGCCGGACTTTTCCTCTTAACTTCCGTGGTCCCGCTGGCAATACCCTTCGTGTGGATGTACCGACAACAGAGGCTGAGACCCGCCGTATAGATCCCCGATCGACAACCACGTCCTCATCTTTATTCTCGACTGTTACAAAGACTTCAGAAATGGCTGCAGACCAAGCAAGTACAACAAGCCCAGAGGCTTCGTCAACGGAATCCCTGGCAGCGACAACATCGGAGCCAGCAGGAGGCCAAACATCTTCGGCGCCAACCGATGCAACGAGAACTACATCGAAGGAGCCATCGGAAGCCGCATCGGCAGGTTCAAAGGGTGGCAAAGACGATCTGGGCGTGGGGGAAATTATCGGTATTGTAGTGGGAATCTTGTCTTTAATCGTCGCGGTGGTAGGAGTAGCCGTAACTATAAAAAGAAAACAAAGCAGACAAGACCATGCCAGGAATGCGGCCGCCCTGGGTCATTTTTACTCTCATAGAAAATAATCTTTTGTTAGTCAAGCAGAAAACCCTCATATGCTAGTGTGATAAACATGATGGAAAGTATTGGTGACTTGTGTTTGTGAGGATGCGCATCACGTCAGAACAAATACCAGCATACTCGGAGACGAAACTCAAGTGTACAAAATTCCATTTCCGTTTCCAGAGGTGAGCTTCCGCCGCTCTAAGCTGAGCTACCACTGAGCTTGGCTGAGTTAGCTGGATAGGCCCGCTTTTGGGATTATAAACCCCTGCAAGGAATCGTAATCCTCCTGTGCCTTGTTTTGGGCCAGCTCATTCCTATAATGCAAGTAATCCGAGTGTAGCGTCCTGGGGGCGTACGCGTTGGATTTTGGCAAGGAATTACTCAAATCCGAGTTCCTTACCATGTCACGGATGAGTCCAGGCAAACTGCAAGGTAACATTGCGCGAAAAGCGAGACTAACAATTAATTTCTCATCCGATTCTCCTCCAAAAAATAGAAGCAATACAGTAAACAATCATACCTCGTACAAAGCAGCTAGGTTTATTTGAATTTTTCGATCATATTCAGCAAGTTTGAACCAGTTCTACAACGCAACCCTTGAATCATGAGAGATCGGTTGGATTATCACAGCGCCCCACATCTACCAAATGACCACCGGTCATCAGGGGCTTTGCAGCTAATTTTGGGGGGTTTCAGCGCTAGCCATTCTAGGGTAGGTCAACGTCAACAGATTGACATAGAAAGCTCAAAGCCAGTAGTTGGCAGCACTTGCACTAATAATACATCTTCAGAGAGCCGCGGGTGGCTGTTCTCTAAGTATCAATGTTTTAAATCCCCAAAATAATTACTAAGAAGGGAATTGAACCCATTTGGCCAAACCAGCTGATCGAAGTGATAGAAAACACGGATCCCCACATCGATCATTCATTTGGCGGTGGCGTTTTTCAGCTGAAGGCCAGGGCTAGGGATGTAGGAAATTCTGAGACAAGCCAGTGCCCAGACCACATTTAAGCCTAAATTTGAGTGATGGATCCAGAGTGCTCGACCATTTAGCCAATTAATCTACGAAGCGTGGGTAAGAAAATACGAACATTGGTCGCCGCTTATCACAGTTGCCCAGTGCACTCAACCAATTAGCTGCTGAGTGGCAGCAACTTTCGGAAACCACAACGGGGTAGTTCAATGCATGTATTTGGAAAATCTCGTATTGCGACCGGACGCTGGAACGCGGCCCCCTTCGAGTGTTTGGGAAAATATAGAATCATTTGGGGGCCCGAATCAATGGGATAAGCGGCCCCATTCCATGTAAGCAGCTAAACCACATAAGCGGGGCGTGCTTTTCAGTCTACTTGGGCTATGACCATGCAATATGCCGTATAGCCAGACTGCAGGTCGATATACTAGATGAGACGTAGATAAAATAGAACAAACAGCATCAATACTTAGCTCACCAGCATCAGCAGCAACATTTCAGATCAAGTTCTCTCTCTACCTCAAAAAGCTGCAATTTCCTCTTATTCTTTATCCTTTCAAGAAATACTTGGAGCCCTAACGACGACATGTTCGGCCCAACAGTCTTAATTGCATTTGTTCTATCCCTCGGGGCTGTTACTGCAGTCCAGACACCAGGGGAAAGGGGCGATGGCACCTACGTGGTGATCACAAACGACGAAGGCGTTGATGAATACGTCTCCATCACTGCTTTCCCCCGCGCTACTTCTGCTCCACTAGCCTCCATTGCCGACGCCGGTCCGGTTCCTGATGCTTTGCCCCGCTCCGACGCAAAAATCACATACGACAGAGCGGCGCGCTCCCCCATTGAACGCCGAAAGCTGTCGGGTGCTACATGCAACGCGCTCCCAGACAACGATCTCCACTGCGACGAAGGTCGAGCTCTCCCTGCGAATGACTACTTTGCCGCCTTTGATGCTTGGAAGGCCGAGTGCAATACCCTCGGTGATACGCACATCACCGCAAATGGCAGGGCTGTTATGATTCAACGTGGCGAGGCCATCTTCTTTATGTGCAACTACAAATTTGGCTGGACTCAGTGCCGATCCGATGAAATGGAAAAATCTGTCAACTGTCTTCAAAACCAATGCACTGGCGGCAAGTCAGGCTGGGTTTACATTCGTGCTGGATGGGATAAGTCTTACGGCTTTACTGATATCTATACAAACCTGGGTGAATTCTGCTAGATCTTTAGTGACGAGCATGTATCCCGGGTACTAGGAAGGATTGTTATCTCCTACTTATCTTCTATTAACTATAGTCACTCGTTTTATCTTTTCATCACCTAAATTGAATTGATCCAGCCTGGTTGAAACCGCCTTATTTGGCTGCAGTTTCCTTTGTGTGCTTCCTTTGTCCTCTTTTATGCTATCATATACATACTGTGATTCATCCCAGTTGTTTCCAATTACACAAATTGATGATTAATTCTTTTTCCATAAATCAGACGATGCCCGAACAACAGACCTAGTCCTTGGCTGTTGCAGCTCCGAATGGAGACAGTCTCGCAATATACAACAGTCATCAAAACAATTCTCCAACACCTTGAACAATTCCACATCCATCTCCTCAAATCTCGAAATCTGCTTCAAAATCATAGGAATGTAATCGAGGGAAAAAACAAGACGCAGTCCGAGCTGCTCATGGGCCATCAACGGTATCCTATCAGGCTGAAATGACCTCTCGGTACGAAACTGACTCAGCCATGGATTGTGAAGGTCACAGCGACTGTGAACACCATGTCTTTCAAGACGAGCATCAACACAGTACAAAGTATTGAATCTTGAATGCCGGTTTCGGTGAAAGGAATGCTGCAAAGGTGATACTACATCATTTACATCAAACGCGACAAGAGGTTCCCGTCCAGACGGCATCCATTCCTCGACCTCAAGGTAAGTGCAATCCAGGTGAAGGACATCAATCAGCTGGTCCAAGAGCCGTGTAGATAGGCGATCAGCCTCTGTACGGAATTCCTTTTGCATGAACAACGGGGCATCATCCTTATTATGCTCATCATTCCATCGAGAATCTGAAGTATCAGAAAAGAAGTTCGCCAACTCTGTCAAGGTCGGCGACCACTGGCTGGACAAAAACTCTCGTCCTTCTTTTGCAAACTCCCTATCTTGCAGTCCATCTGGGACATGACAATAAAGAACACGAACGATGCCTGCCTTAGATACCTATGCCCCATAAAACTTAATTCCTTGATATTCTATCGCAGTTTCTCCGAAATGTAGCAGCGGTATCTCTTCACCCTCTGCGGCTGTCCTCATGGCGTCTGTTGCCATAGTGTGTGTCTGTGAAGTAAAAGCAAGTCTGAGGGGCCAATGAGTAGAACGTAGAAAACAAACGATCCAGGAGTGAACCAGGATGGGCAGCAAAGGCCTGCCTTTATATCATGATAATCCTTCAAACGTCGAAGCCTTCATCAGAATCACTCGATATTGCCTGGGTTACTACTGTGTGATGCGATTGTGTGAAACAAAAAGAACAGTAGTAAATTGACCTTTTGAGAAACCTTAATACCAGCAGAAACCAAACCAAGCAATCGAAATTAGTCACGAATTTACCAAGAAGTTGAGGTTACTAGTTTATTGATCCTACCTGGAACTTTTTGCTCATCTCACTGTCGTCTGAATACTACTCTTCGCCGTCCACTACATTCTGCACTTCAACTTCCTCATCCTCCCCGTTCTCAAAATTGCTCTCGCTCTCGTCATTAAAGGCAGAGCCGGGGGTAACGAATCGAATGAGAGATGCGACGCTGGTGCGGGTTCTTTGCAGAGACAGGCATCGAAGCCCAGCAAATTTCGGGGCCTCTCCCACACCAATCTATCCAGATCCAGAAAATGGGCTCCTTTAATTTAAATAGAAATAACACAACTTATTTCTTTTAGGTGACCTAATCCCACTAATCAGATGGGGTGTGTGGATGTGTGACGAATCAATTTGTACCTGAGAAAACAAGTAAAGGAGTAAAAATATATCTAAACGTTTAATTATACCAGATGTCTCATTTCCATAGGTCGCTGGTCGTTGTTGCTCCTCCGCTCAGCAATGGAATCATAGTGGCTTTGCAGAGAATCACGAGTGCTGTTGAAGCTCTCCTCCAGGTCACCAATATACCAAATAGCAAAGATAACCATAACGCTGACCATCAAAAGCGCATCAAAAATGTAAAGAAAAATCTCGTGGGAGATCAGATAGCCCCCATTTCCTTGGAGGTACTCCACAACACGGAAGACGCTTCGAACCAAGATGAGGATGCTGCTAGTGTACAAGACACGAAGATGACGTTTCCAAGAAACCACGTTCGAGGCAGCGGCGCGAGTGGGCGCCTTCGTTACTTTGAGATGAAAAGTAACAGTGGTGGCCATGAAAAAGGTAAAGATGACAATCTGCACAAAAAGACCAACAATAATAACCTTTTCGCCAATGTTGTACAATTCCAGAGTGCCAGCAGACTGAATGCCACCCCCTCCAGCTTGCATAAAGAACGAGATGATATCGCCGGTGACGAATATCTTGGTCATCCATCGAACGGGGACGATGGACAGCTTCTCAGCGTCGATGGCACGGATGAGGCGGGCGAGAATCATGTAGATGGAGGCTGCGTAGAGTGCAGGTGCGACAAGAATTAGGATGGCCTGGATAACGAAGCCGCCGATAGCGGTAGGATCGTAGTGAGACCAGATACGACCAGCATAGCCGAGGCTCTGGACTAAACAAACCATATTAGTAACACTAACGAGGGCAAGAGTAGCTTGTATTAGGAGACTCACAAAGACCACCAACAGTGAAGGCTGTAGAGTACCAAGCCTGGTGGCGCTTGATCAACCATGCATGATAGCCGGTTAATGTTGCAAAAATTACTACAGACACGATAGCAGCTGCCAGAGAAGGAGTGTAATGGTATAAGCTGAATGTGAAGGTGCTGACGTCTGCAGCTGAAGAGTCAGCCCTCTGGAAATTGTTGTGCCAATACATTGCCAGCGTTAATATGTGGGGCAGGCTTTTCAATGTCAGAGCAGATTGAACTGACGGCCGATGGTTGTTATTGACAAAAAGAAGTTAATTATAAAAATGGAAAGGAGGCTGAATGAGTGTATTTTGTTAGGAAATTTTCAAATTGAAAGCAGATGAAATAGAATTGATGGGTTTTTATTCGTCCCAACGGTCGCAAAAGGTGTTGCCTCCGCTCGAAACATGCGAGAAAGCCGATGCTCGCATAGTGTCCGAGGAGCACAGCCGTCTCCACCCTCCGCATTGCCACCGACTCGCTCGACAAGGGTCAGGGTCGTTCGCGCTAAAAATGACTCGGCGACAGGTCGATTTTCGCTTGATTTGCGGGACGCCCGACGGCCTCGGGATCCGGCAACTGCCAGGTACGAGGAACATGAAAAGGTTAACCTTTAGGAAGCCTTCTAAATGCACTAGAAGCGTCATTAGAATTTTTCTCGCGCGGATTGATCTAACATAGAGCCAGATGAAAAAGAAGCACCCAGATCAAGTCGGCTACCTCTCAAATGACGTAAATATCTAGACCTGCCTGTGCCAGAGCTCTTTTTCTTCCTCAACAACGGAATCAGTAGAAGGTACCTCAGTAACATGACGATGAATGGTTTTCCGAGCCTCGCTCCGAATCCGCGGGACTTCCCTTGGCAATTTGTATTCAATCACCTCTCGACCAAAACGGGCTAGATCAAGCTGAGAACGAAAAAGCGACGCAATCCAAGCAAGGAACCGCATGGAAATTGCAACACTGCCCCAAGACCCAAAATTAATAAAATTTTCTCCATGAACGCTATGTTGCTTTTTTAGGTCAAGGCTAGGAATTAAGTGCGCGTTATGAGTGCTCGCTAACTAGAATACCGTTATGACCCCAGTAACAGAATTGCCCAAAGCTTCATCATTAGCAGCAGTCTCCCGAAAATGAGTTTATAAAGGAAGGTCTTTTCCTGTATTATCTCAATAAATATACTATCGACAATTCCTTTCTTTTTCTTCAGTATCATAATGCATTTTCGGTGGCAGGCTCTTGCGAGCCTCACTTTGCTTCCTCAGGCTTACCCTATAGCGCTTTCGGATCGACCTCCCTTTGAGGCTGGTTACACGTATGCCAGCAACTCCAATTTCATCACTGCTACCAACAAGCATCTTACCTTGGATGTCAAGAATGGATCTGCCGCAATTATCGTCCTGGATTATCGTCAGAGTGTCGAAGGCTTTCCAGCCTTTGAAGTTTTGAGAACCGAGGGAGACACCTCTAGACTTGAAATCACCTACGGCGAGACCAAAGCTGCTCTCAACACTTATATGGTAAGCCAGACGCCCAAGTTACTAAATCCTTCTCTTACATGCACTAACTTGATCTAGTCTGATGGCCCGCTCCCTCTTGCTGCAGCCATGGACACGTACAGAGTTAACAGGTACAACATCAGTGCGCCCGGCAAGTTCAGGAACCGCCTTATCCAAGGAGCATTCCGATATCAAAAGCTCAATCTCTCCTCTCCTGGTATCATCACTCTAAAGGACCTAGGCGTGCAGCCGACTATTGATACCACTCCGATTTCTCAGCTGCCCGGTAAATTCCACTCATCAAACGAAAACTTGAACCGCATCTGGTCTGTTGGTGCGCGAACCATTCAAATGACCGAAATTCCAAAAAACACCATACCAGACTTTGTCGACATCACACCCGAAGGTACACTGGTCGACAGTCTGGCGCCGCAGGTCCACGGTTCTGCAGTTGCCGCCCAGCTCATGTCCTACACCCTTCAATTCCAAGTGAAGCCTCTCGTCGGTGGCTTTGGGTTTACAGTCTTATCCGACACTCTCAACTCAGGCATCTACATCTCTTGCGATGTGTCTCGAAGAAAAGTTACGGTCCACGCAGGATCAACATCCGAGGATACAGTTCTGGCATCTTTCCCAGTTGCAGCCAATAGTTCCCTTGCACTTGGCAGGTGGCATGTGATCCAGGCCGCAGTGGCCATTACCGACATCAAAGTGACGATTAATGGGGATCCAATGCTTGAGATGTCCCAGACAACTCGATTCGTCGGCTCGTTTGGATTTGGGGCATCCTTTGGCCATCGCGCCATGTTCCGGGACCTGTCCGTAAACAGCCAAGGCGATGAGATCTTTTCCTACAACCTTACAGATCGGTCTTTTCTTCCCGACTTCTTCATGGGATCCAATCCACTGAATAATGTGGTAGACGGATCTCGCAGAGATCGTATTGCCTACACTGGGGATTTGGACGTCGCTGGCAAGGCTGCACTAGTCAGTACACATGGCCTGGACTACATCCTTGGCTCCCTTGACCTTCTAGGCTCTTACCAAGCTACACCTGGGTTTTTCATCCCTACCGCCAAAATCCAACAGGCACCACTAGCAAACCCTTTGGACGTCAATATGACAGGTCTGATTGGCTACTCATTCAACTTTCTCACTGCTGTGGCCGCAACGTACATGCACACTGGGGATCTCGGTTTTGCTCGGAAGTGGGCTCCTAGGGTTCAGAAAATGCTCGATTGGGCTGACTCGCAGCGTCTCGAGAACGGTCTTTTTAATGTTTCGGACGCTTCTTTTGGAGGAGATTGGAACTATTACGACCCCGCACAAAGCGGCGTGGTCACGAAGTTCAATGTCCTCTACGCTTACGCGCTCCAAGAGTGCCAATTGCTTTTGGCCGATGGTGGCATTGACGCCAGAGTATACCAGACCAGGTTGGAGAAGCTTCGCTCAGCAATTGATGAGCACCTCTGGAGCGATGAGCTTCAAGCCTACTACTTGTCCGAAAATATTCCCCACGGTTTCGGCCAAGATTCAAATGCAATCGCTATACTGGCTGGTGTCAACATCAACCCTAACCATTCCACAAAAGCAATCCTGTCCACCCTCAATCAGCTCATGCAGCCCGCTGGTCCTTTGGCCTTCTCTGAGGGTGTCATTGCTGCAGGGTTCCGATCATACATCAGTCCTTATGCTTCTGCGTACCATCTGCGCGCTGCTGTGGCATCCAACGATAGTCACGGAGCATTAGAGCTGCTCGAGAATCTCTGGCTGCCAATGGCAGATGAATCGAATGCCAATTACACAGGAGCGTTTTGGGAGACGCTTGATGAGAGTGGAAAACCCGGCCTAGGGCTAGTCACAAGCCTGTGTCACGGCTGGTCGGCTGGACCCACGGCTGAACTGTCCAGCTTTGTCCTCGGTGCCAAACCAACTAAACCTGGGTGGGTCGAGTTTGATGTCGCGCCCTTGACGCTCGGGTCAAGATTTGCCAATGGTAGCTTGCCTACGAACAAGGGGAATATTGATGTGAGCTGGGAATTTGACCACGAGGGGCTCTTGACCATGGTTATCGAAGCTCCCGTTGGCACTCGGGGCACTGTATCGCCACCGTATCCCCTGTTGGTTGCAACTGAAGAGTCTACATTCTTTGTTGGCGACAAGAAGCAATCTAGTCTAGAGTTCAATGCTGTGGGTGGGAGTGCATTTGTCTTGTCGCAGAAAAGACTTCAGTAAGGTGGCAGATAGTTCATAGCCGCGCATCGTTCAAACCTAGCAATAATTCAAAACTAAGGTGGCACCCATCCCATCTCCTCTATCGGCCATTCTATCCACAATCTGTGCTCATCGTCAAGAATGTCCCACGCCTTTGACAGTAGAAAGGTTCCCCAGCCCTGTAGCCACTTTTGGCCCTCCAGAGCGTTCAATATTACGCAGCTGTGCGCAAATATTACCACTGCTTCTGGTTTCAATTGTTTCAAAAGCGGCATAAACGTGTCAGCCACACCAAACTGCCAAACAAAAGCATCCACAATATCCAGAGTTTGGCTATCTGCAGAACGCACAAAGCTCAGGTGGCAGCGCAGTTCACGAATCGCAAATTCATAAATCTTCAGCTCTTCCTTATTTGTGGTGGTTGCGGCGATTTTGTCCCAGAGCTCACTTAAAACATCTGCATCCTGATGTTGTGGCTCATGAGCGGCAAGCCAACGAGCCGTGCCTCGGTTGATGACAGGTCCAAGAATTCCTGAATATGAATTGGTTTGCAGCTCAATGAACAACTGCTTAACTCCGTTCAAAAGAAATATCCAATCTGGGAAAATATTCTCTCCGAACAGAAGAGTCGTTCGTGGGCTTTTTGGGCTTCCCAGTGCTTATTTGCGATACATAATTAGCCAGCAGCCTATGACACGATTTGGGGTTGCTCTCTTACCAAAGTACATGGTCAATATGCTGAAGATCCAGAGGTTTTCGGCATTTTCTATCAAGGGCTTACTCATAAGTTCCGTTGCCACGCGGGTTGCTATCCTGTGGTGAACTATGCCATGGGAAATGTACTCTCGACGCTTGTCCAGTTTATACTGTGCCAGATGGGCTGCTGAGACGGCAAGAACTGTGCGGATTACATAGTCGCAGTGAACAGCTTTTCGTATTATGGTGTTTTTCCAGAGGTTTCGAATGTCAGGTTCATTGGTGAGAGTGGAATAAGTGGATGAAGTGAAGTTGTGAAGAAGCTCCAAATCAATGAGACTGAGAGGCGCTTCGGGACTCGGATTTGCATTACCAGACACGGAGGCATTAGAGGCTTCGAGAAAGTCGCAACAGACAGCGTGCTTTATGCAGTTTCGGCACGAGGGCCGTGTCTCATCACACTTGAACAGTTGAGTATCAAAAGAAACGCATAGGAATTATGAGACACCTACCTTGATTTTTCTCCTCTTGCACGTCTTACATCCTGTTTTCGTTTTTGTATGTATTTTTCGAGCCGTCGTATTTGGTATCCCTCCAGTTTGGGATTCATCCCCAGCTGCAGAACCGGCTGGAGATGTGCCGCTTGTTGCACTATCCATCAGGCAGAACTAATGAAAGTACAAGTGGCCAGAATGCTGACTTAGCGAGAAAAGATGTGATGAAGCAGGAATGGATGCGCCCCACAAAGCCATGGCATACCCCACTTCACGTGATCATGATCACTTACGAAGTCAATCTGCATGAAGTGTTGTACCCGTTTAAAATACTCTTTATCTTGTCCCATTGTCGATGGTTCTATAGAATCAAACGTCCAAATATCAATCCCAAGTTGGATCTTGTGATTGGGCCCATATTGTTTCTATAAAATATTCAGCGTCTAGGCACAAGTCATCAGCGGGAATCATTCCGCACCAGCTCATGTTAGCGTCCGCGCCAAGTGGGGAAGGATATGTGCCACTTTCGCATAACTTTCGTCTTAAACTTATACAAAAGCAGAGGCCCCGACATGGATTGGTAGAGATGAAGCTTATCAATAGAAGTCGAAGATCACTAGGCTTCACAAATCTTCTTGAGACTTATCTAACATTGTTCACAGTCAGTGTTGAAGGCTCCGCATGCTGGATGCCGTCCCAGGAAACTAGAGTAAGCAGTGGTCTTCAGCTCGCTTGTGAGGGAGCCAATACACACACTCGGTTTCAGCCAAATCCAGCCTCAATCCACTACTCTCGACACCACCAACATTGACGAGACCCTTGGACCACCTTTGCCGCTCCGTTGGAGTATTTTTGTTGGCTCCAGACTCTGGACCCAGTCGTAAAATCGGCCTCCTTCACATAGTATGCCTTGAACTAGGCCCAATGTCGCTAAGAAATCGTGAGCTTTTACAACTTGTGACATTGTTCGCGGCTGGGCGTGTCTTGGCATTGCGCTCAGAGGCATCCAGTCACTGGTCATGACACGTAGCCCACGAGTATATAATCGTGACCTGCCAACGAAATAAATATTTTTCGCACAGAGGCATTACAGGCCACAACAAAAGAGCAAGGCAGTTTTCAGCATCCTATTTCTTTTTTATATCATTCAAAATGACTCTCAGCGATACGCCAGCACCCTCTGAGCTAACCCTCACTGAGCGACCTGCAGCTCCAGGCAAGGCCAATGTGAATACCAAGACCAACAGCTATGGCCGCACGCCACTTTCGCACGCTGCGCAAAATGGCCATGATGGAGTAGTCAAAATGCTTCTCGATATCGAGAACGTGGACATTGATGCACGGGATACTCAATGCGGCCAGACACCACTGTCCTGGGCTTCCGAGAATGGCCACGAGGAGGTGGTCAAATTGCTATTGGAGACGGGCAAGGTCGACGTCAGCTTGGCAGATTTCAAAAACAAAACCCCATTCCACTATGCCTGCGCATCGGGCCACGAGGGCGTGGCGAAATTGCTCCTCGAAACAGGCAAAGTCGACGTCAACACAAGAGATGCCGAGACGGGCCAAACACCTTTGTCATCTGCGTCGGAGAATGGCTGTGACAGCATTGTTCAGCTTCTTCTGGAGACTGGCAAAGCCGACATGGGCACTAAGGATAACAAGGGCAGAACTCCCTTGTCATGGGCCGCCTCGCGCGGGCAGGACGATGTAGTCGAGAGACTATTGAATGCCGGAGCGGAGGACGTGGATGCGAAGGATAACGAGTACCAGCAGACGCCTTTGTCCTGGGCTTGCGAGTCCGGGCACACACGCGTGGTGAAGCTGCTGCTACGTACAGGCAAAGTCGATCTCGATACTCAGGATGGTGAGGGCCGAACGCCTTTGTATCTAGCTGCAGGCAATGGCTATGAGGCTATTGTCAAGATGTTGATTACGGGTTCTTTTTAATATACTCAGTATGAGTATTAATTTTGGGGGTAATTCAGAAATACATCATTTTTCCGGTCATCGTGGGTATTCTACCAATTATCGAGTTTTGAACCGCGCCCCATTTCAACATCTACCAATTCTGCTTTAATGTTACAAGCCCCTCTCCTAAACTTCTTGCTTACATTTACATCCTAATCTTCTATCAAACGCTCTTAGCCATGTTCCTCTCCTGGTTATTGTGAGGCACTTGGCCCAATAAAATCAAGAATAAAACACCATGAAACAGCCGTGGGCGAAGTGGCAGTGGCTCAGATCGTGGTACCATTAATGTAGGCAAGTGTGTTCCTGAATACTCCCGGACTCGCAGTGGAGAGAGCCTGAAAAGCATGATAAGAAAATTTCAAGTGCTTCATCAGACAGCCAGAGTGGTGCACTGTCAATGTGGCTGAAAAGTATCCAGTCAAGGGACCGGCAGCCAAGACCTGCATGGGCGTGTCCCACCCAGGAGGAAATTGACTTTTTATATAATTATGAAATAAAAGGCTCATCGGAATACCATCATGTGGTAAAATATGGAATGAGGCCTATGTCAAAACGCGTGTTTCCAACTCTACAGATCCCTCTTGAATCCCTTTCACAAGCTCCTCATCACAGACCATCATCTCATGCACATACGCTTGGCCTATATATAGCCAGTCGTCTGAGCTGTACCCCAGGCAGTCCCCATCGCGGCGATCTTCACAATGAGCCATGTCTCGGAGAATAGCTGGTGCCTGAAGACCCAAAATGGCACGCACCTCGTCACCAACCACAATTCCCGATGGGCCAATCCCAAACAGACCGTTATCAGTAACAAAGAAGCACCTGTCGCGGCATGCCGCTTCACTGGTTGACAAGTAGGCTTGCCGCTCCGCATTTACTTGCGGCCCGCTCGTCTCGGGGGAGGCGCGGAATCTCCCAGCCGTCACAGTCAGTTGGAACAGTTCGTCAAAGCTCGAACCAAGCCCTGCCTTTTGTTCAGCCTGCCGAGAGCCGAACGCGTTCTTCGCCGTAAGACGCCAGGTCGGAAGCACAGAGTCCCATGACATGCGCCCTTGAAACGAGTTGACCATGGTTGAAGACTGCCTGTCGATAACCTTCATCGTTTCGTCAACAAGCTTGTTGATGGATCCACCAGCTACCGGCCCAACCTCAACAACTGTCCCTCCGACACCGGGTAAGATCTGTACATCCAACTTGTGAGGATATCCATCCACTGTTGCCATTTCGTCAAGACTAAGTCGGGTACTCCTAGACTCGAACTCGCTCGGGTCCTGTGGTAGCAAATTCAATGCGATCCCACCCGCAGCAGAGAATCTCTTGTCTTCGCTGTCCTCAGGAAGACCAGTCCAAAAGGGTTTCCAATCCAGGCCAGCTTCCACGCCCTTAATATGCATGAAGGCGGGACACCAGCTAGGGATGTACTGAGCACGATTGTCATTCATAGCATCGGGTACAGGGGGATACTCCTGCCGGGCACACTCGGCAAGGGCAACGACCGAAAGGCTTTTGGTGTGGCGGATGTGTTGGCGCGCAAAGTCGATAGATAAGAGGGAGTCCCGGCGAGAATAGTCGGGACGTACCAGAAGGGTGGACAGATCTATTGATCCTTCGGAGGTTATGGATAATTCTTGAGTTTTCTGTGCAAGTCCTTGAAATGCAAATACTTTGTCGTGAGGATCGGTTGCCTTGCGGGAACGAAAGTCGTAAATAAGAGACAGGAGGTCTGTTGACCGAGCGTCGAGTTCCCTTCCGTTGATGGCATGTTGCCCTACAGCTCCAGTTTCGTCTCTGACGGCCGACTGCCTCTGGTTCCTGTTTTCCTGCAAAGCTTGAAACTCTGCCATGTACACTTCGTTGCGTGGGAAAGAAGGATTCGATGAGCACGAGTCGATAATCCAGCACAAGCGATCCCAGTCAATGGCCTGTGAGCCACAACGGACTTCCACGTCGCTTGCCAACACAAGCTCCTGCGTGATCCACACTCTTGTCCACCATGGCCTCTGCAGAAGATTTGCCGTCACTCGAACAGCGCCATAGTTTCTGTACTTTTTAGCATCTAGGTCATAGCTTGTTGACTTGATCAGATGTCCAAGACCCCATGGTTCCTCCTCGCCCAACCACACAACAACTCTTGAAGCTTGCGAGTATATCCGTTGCATCAAAAGCACTTGGGCGCTTCGTTCTGCAAGGTCATCTTGATTTATACAAATAGCGTCAATCCAAATAGTCCGCGGCTGCCTCTCATTCCGCAGTCTCAGCAATGCCTTGAACAGGGCTGTTGATACAGCAAATGGTTGTGAGTTGATGGAAATCTCCTTGGCCAAGTCAGGCGGTCCCCATACATAGGAGAGGGCCTCATAAGGAGGCAGCTTCTGAGAGGCGAGATTTGCAACGTCGAGGCGGCAATCGATGCGCTGGCCAGGTCTGCCAGGGTTGATGGTCAACAATCGTATCAGCGGATGAGAAGACGGGTTGCTCATTCCACCAGACTCGACTGAGAGCCCGTTGTATATACTCGCATTGCCATGTTGCTTGTTTGAATAGTCCTGCCGGTCCAATTCTTCAGCCGCTCGCTTGAACCCATTCAAGAAAGTGAAGACGAGTCCCAACGGGGCTAGAAACACCTGAAGTTGCATTCCAACCAAGGTAAATATGGCCCCAGTCCCGTTGCTGCCGGTTCCGAAGTAGATGGTTGGTGTGAGGACCACAACGGCAATGAAGCCTTGAATCCAACGGAAAATCCGATGGCCTCGAGATCGGACACGCTTGACGTACGAGACCAACATATCAGCCCCCGGAGAGCTGACGGCTTTCCACATCAAATCCAACAGCGCCAGAGAAAGCTGGCCGCCAACCGTAGTATGAGGGATAAGTACCATCTCCATGCTCCCCGTGGCCCGAAGACGTGCTTGATGCAATGCATCTTTCGATGAGCGCCACAACCAGACTATGACTTTTTCAGTAGAGTCCAATCGGTCGCTCATTTCTTCAGCTCCGAGTCTCTTTGGTAGATCAAGAATTGCATTCCGTATACCTTCCGGGAGGGTCAAGTAGCTCGCCGCAACAAACCCAAACCACATGGAGAGGGGAAATATGAGAAAGATATGCACCGCAGTCGTCCATCCTGTGATTACCATTTGTATCGCCTTCTGCGCTCGGATAGCAAGTCCAGCCAACGGTTCTCCAGGCCATCGCTTCCGCGACAGAGGGCCAACACGAATAAAGCTCTGCGCAATGAGAGCGAGGGAGAAGGAGAAATTTGCCGCCAAAAGAAAGGGCATTACAAAGATGCCTCCGCCGCAGTATACTACAATGAAGAAGGAGAGGTATATGAAAACGGGGCTTTTGCGCACGGCTTCCGGTATCAGCCAGCATAGGCACGTTGTGGCAATGGACAAAGGCCGGCCCGACAGGTTATCCTCCGCCATAGTGCAATGCTTGTCTTCCGCCCACCCCACGCGATTTTTTTAACGTTGAAGTAACTGGAAAGCAATGGGTCGCAGTTTTCAGGCTCCCAAGCATGGTTAGGCAAATCATCTCCACTCGTGGACCGCAGCGATCATGTAATCACGTGCTAATTGGAATCTGACACCTCGCCACAAGGATTTTGTGAGAAATGAGCGGAGAGCTGTTTGATGCTCAACAAAGTGAGGGGAAGAAAAACAGTGTCGCTCGCTCTTTATCGCCAGTTTCGGGTGATGCGAAAGGAATTCAATAAAATTTGTTTTATATCCGGTCCTCTCTTTTCTTTCTCTTTTATTCTCTTTGTTATTGGTGACCTACACACGCCGCGGAATGGTTACCATCACCACTTTCATCTACAAAACCCCAAAGCCTACTACACTTATGCTGCTAATTGCTACTATTTGTTTTCCGCAATTCTTCTCTCGGAAAATACCAAGCTTAATTATTTTGGTCCTAAAATATAGGTTAGTTTCTTTAATTATTTTCTGACATGCGGACCATGTTCTCTTGTATTGATACAATGTTAAATTCCCTATTCTAGGTATGAGTTCTAAGTTTGACCACATCGAAGTTTTTAAAGAATCTGCACTGAAAGCACCGCCATACTTGGCTTAGCAACCAGTCAACCTTCTGAGTCGAGAAATGATTGCTTTCTGTTTGAATGCGCAGGAAATAGTCAAATATGCAAAAAATAACAATAAATAATAAAAAGCAATAAGAATAAATAAACAAATAGTATTTATCGCTATCCGCAATGGGAACCCAGTACTATGTTGATTCATAATGCAAGGTGTGATTTGAAGATGGCTTACCCTGGACCAAATACGAGATTTCTCAGCCGCACATGTAACAAATTTAGAACATATTACAGCCGTATATGGAGCACGATCATTTGAACCAGCAAGGGTTTGTTAATTGGATTTGCCTAAAATAAAAAACTTGGCGATGATGGAATGCATCCTTGCCGTAAGCTGAAGCTGCAGGCTGCAAAACACGCCGCGGGCGCCATGCCGTGGTTCCTGGCCCTGGCAGCCAACTCCCCGGTTTCCTGGACTCACATTGGTGAAGAAAAAAACCCACAGCTAAATATTATGCATAAAGGTTTCTCCATGCCGTAAAACCAGCAGCAAACCAACAGCTGCTGTCTCTGCAACTAGCGGTCGGACACATCTTCGAGGCCACCCAACCAAAATGCCATCCGCGGAACCCGGCCGGCGCGTGCCGAAGCAAGCGGGGGGTGAACCCACAGAGGCGCCATCTGGGGGGCCGCCCAGTAATCAAAGGTCGCTAATTGTCAGGTGAAACACGCCTGAGCAGCCCATCACGCCGCTGTGGTCCCCGCATATGCCGCTTGGCAGGCGGTAAGCCTCCTTTTTTTCTCTTTCATCTCTCCCGGGCCTTCGTTCTTGGTGGTATGGAAAGGCCAAAGACAGCAAGTGCGCACGTGAGGGCTGGACAGATTGGGGAATTTTACCTAGCCTCGACCGTTGACATATTTATTGGTGGCACGCACGCGGGGCACTGGTCTATTGGATTTATGAAATTAGACTTGTGCCAGCTCGGTTGCTGGTGGCCGCGCGTGGCATTAAGCATTGGACTGGACTCCCGACATGTCGGGTCCGGCACCAAGGCAATTTGTTGGAAAAAAGGCCCCTTTTTTTGATCGGCATCTTTGTTGCCTTGAAAAAAATGACTTGTTCCGGGCGGCGGGTGGCGGCATGAATCAGCATGTGCTGAGACACCACCCATGTGTCGTATATCGTCTTGGATTTTTGGCTGATGGAGCAAGCAATGCACAACCAACCATGGGCACCATGTTTCAAGGCCGTCGCACATCAGGGAAACTCGGCTGGTGTCGCCGGTCGTCCCACCCCGCAGACCCTTGGCTTTTTTTCATCTCAGACCTGGATCCACTTTTGGTAAACGATTTGTGGTTCGGGCGTTCTAAGCTTAATGGCTTTCGGCGCCGATGCACATCATATTTCGATATTCAATATTTGAACTTAGTCTGTCGATATTTCGAGCATGCCATGTCGATAGCCCACTTATGGTTCATTTCGCCGTTGCAGTCGTCAGCTCTGACGAACATTGTGCCCAGTGCATCGATAGTTCCGAGGTGAAGGGAAGCAAAACGCCGTCGCAGGGGATGACGTTGCTTTGCGGAACGACGGGAGGGCTAATAGTAGCGTATCGGTTATGGCGATTCATGGGATGGAGACGTTTTTTGGAGAATGGGACAGTAAAAAGCACCACTTGCCCGGGGTTTACAGTACGCCTGCCAGGTCTTTGATGAAGAGTCCCAATATTGATTTTTAAAAAAGGGTCTTTCTTAGAAAGCTGAAGGAACTAGCGATTCTACGATGGAAACGTCGAAATTGTACCTGGACCCGGTCGCAACTCGATTGGTTCGGCTGGCGTTATCGCCTCCACCCAACCCGCTCTCAGCTGAAGTCCGCGTAACGGGCTAACGATAGCGCGCCCGAAGCTCGGGGATTGTCCTCTGCCCCTCCAGCCAGGAAACAGGATGGCGCAATGGGGAATGAGGGCCCTGTCCCCCAAAGAGGGCAGAGGGCAAGCAAGCCAAGGGGGGGGGGGGGGGGCTGCAAGTGTCACTGTTTTGAGGCGGACCAGCCACAGTGGACGGTTGCGAGCACGAGGTGCTGGGGCTTGACCCCCTGACGATACAGGACGCCTCCAAGGGCTCAGTCCACTGTACCCTCCAAGGCAAACCAATAGACGGCGGGTGCGGGAACCGGGATAGCGCTGGCAGAGACGCCCCCCTTCGCGCATCCTCGACGATGATCCCAATTGACCTTCTCGGGCGCACCATTTGACTTTGCGCAGAGTTGCATCATAGGCTGAGCCGCACGTCCCAGGCTGTGGTGGCCGACGTCACAGGCAGGGCAGGGCAGGGCTGGCGATGAGCGCGCGCGCGCGAGACAGAGAGCGAACAAAAGCTGTGCACGGAACTTGCGGCGCATCACGGGCGGCACTCCTGTCAACTCAGCGCTAGACCGGCATGCTGGTCCGACCCATGCCCTCCCAGCCTAGCCCCAATCCTTCCAAGTCGCAGCTGCTTAGCCGCCGCCCACTCGTCGGCCGCCCAGTCTCCTATTGGCCAGGTATTTTGGATGTCTCCAAAACATGCCAATTGGGAGTTTGACCGAGGTGATCCGCTGCCAAGTGTATTCGGCGCAGGTCACGGCGTTTAACATGTTGGTTCCAAGTGGTATTGAAACAGACGGACCAAAAAGAAAAAACGAAAGTTCCCTCCTTTTTCACCGTCTCAGAGTTTGCTACTCTACTCTGTAGATAAAAAATGAACCAAAAAAAGACAAACCCACTTCCCCTGTCTCTTCGCTATCGGTAAATCTCGCACATTCTTTTTTTTAACCCTCTAACCCACCCTCTCCCGCGCATCCCATCTGGGGCTCCGCTCCAATAGAAATTTCCGTGCCCGGTTTAGACGGCTCCTGCGACAACCTTGGCGTTTCCTCCCCTTGTGATTCTTTCCTGGGCTGACGTCAGCCCTCTGCGATCCCCGGGCGGCACGGAAGGACAGCAGCATTATTGATTAGATGGCCTGTACTGTAGATAATCCGATGCGCGTACAGTACGGATATAGCACCAACAACCCCCTGCCTATTGGCCCTCGGCGCCAGCACGTGGGTGGGTTGTCGGCCCAGCTCGAGTCCGCCGTTGGTTTTGGATTCCCGTCGACAGCGTCGTCTCGCATTCTCTCGCGTAAACGGTCGCAGCCGATCAAAATATTAAGGTACGGATACGTAGGCGCATCCCGCGTATTTTTGGCACTCCCTCCGAGATAGCCCACGCCCCTCGTTCGCGGCCCACCCAGCTTGCGTCTGTTAGCGTCCCGTCGTCGTTATTTCATCTCTTGTCTCCCGCGACGCCGCTGTGTCTCCCCTGCTTTCTAGGCCGCCTCCCCCCCCCCACTCCAGCACATCCAACTCTCCGTCATTCTTTTCTTTCTCTTTTCCTTCTTCTCCTCTCCCATGGTTTGAAGACGCCTGCCTCGTCTTCGCCGACCGACAAAAATGACTGCCGTACGGTCCAACCGCTACTACGCCATCGCGGGCGCCGCCGTCTTCCTCATCATCTTCATGGGCTTGGCGTACAGCCACCTCAACGCTCTGACGACGTTTAACTCACCACCAGAGAGGTGGGTCCATCCTTGCGATCCCCGTTCACGGAACTTTGTCTAACATGTGCCAACCAGCTTCGACAACACGCCGCATGCTCCCCAGAAGCAACAGCCCGACATTACCCAGCCCGATAGCAAGAAGGCCGACAACAAGCAGACCGATAGTACTACCGTCGAAGAATTGCTCCAGATCGAGACCATCGCTTCGCCGACGCCAACCCCGGAACTTGAAGAACCCTCAATCCCCGCGATACAGTCAGTTCAGTCGACACCGTCGCCGGCGCAGCCCGAGGCGACTGCTCAACCGTCACCCGAAAAGCCCAATGTTTTCCGCCCCGAGCAATGGGTCTTCCCCGCCGTTCAGCCGCAATCCAAGGAGTACGCATCCTACGGACACTGGCCCGACAAGCTTCCTTCGGACAAGCCCATCTGGACCAAGCCTCTTGGCGAGCGCCTGTGCATCATCGACATGGAAAGCCGCAGCTTCAACAAGCCCGGCCAGCTTTGGTCGTCAAGCATGACCTGGAACCGTAGCGAAGAAGTCCACGGCCCTTCCGGTGGTACGCTGAACCACTGGGTGTATTGTGAGTGAGAGTGGGGGGTGTGCAGCACTTGGAGGGGAAGTTGTTGTGTGCTAACAAAATTGTGTGTGTGTGCAGCCAAGATTCACGGGTACAAGTACTACTACGTCAAGATCAACACGTACGCAGACCGGCGCGACTCGTGGAAGAAGCCGTCGGTGCTGGCCAAGATTGTCAAGAACCACGACGTGTGCGTCTTCATCGACTCGGACGCCATGTTCAACCACCTGGACCTGCCGATGGAGTGGCTGATGAACTACTGGAAGATATCGCCGCACAACAACTCGATGGCGCTGCCCTACGACCCCAACATGAAGCACAACTACGACCCCCACGGCCAGATCTACCTCAACACGGGCTTCATGATCATGCAGAACAACCCCAAGCTGTTCGAGATCCTCAAGGAGTGGGACGACTGCCCCAACGACGGCGGCAAGCACCCCAACTGCACCGAGTTCCGCAACCGCAAGGGCTGGCAGCCCACCGACCAGGGCGGCTTCGGCGCCTTCATCCGCTACGACTACCCCGACGACATCCTCTCGCTGCCCTGCGACGAGGCGAACGGCTTCCCCGAGAGCGGCCAGGGCTGCAACGGAAAGTTCATCAAGCACGTCTGGATCGGCAAGGAGGACAGGCTCGTCCAGGCCGTCGGCGCCGTCTTCCCCGGCGTGCTGCTCGAGACGTTCCACAAGCAGTTTATTGCCGAGGTCGACTCTTATTATACGACTGAAGATATTCTCATGGCTGACGGACCGGCGTTTTAATTTAGGAATTGGCGGGGGGGTTTATAACTGATTTTTAATTTTTCATGTACATCACGGCGAGCGAGTTGCCAACTTTTTTATGACGAGGGAAAAAAGATACATGCAAGATTGTGTGCTTGTCAGAGCGCGCACACGGTGGACCCAGCCACGTAAAGACAGGACTCGAATGTCGCTGGATGCTTGCAAGGACTCTGTGGATATTTGCTCGGTTTGACGATAACTGGCGTACAAGGAGGACACCATCATTTATCTAGAGTGTTGGGTTGGCTAGATCATCAACCACTCCCATGTTCACTCATATTACTGGGGTCTGGATGGGGTCTCAACCCAGAGAGGGTACTGCTTCGGAAGCGAATAGCTGAATGTGATGGGAAGAACCCGCCGTTCAGCTTGAGACGAATTCCTGTTTGACATATTATGCCGTCATTTTTTACTGCCGGACAAGGGCGTTTACATATTACTAGGATATGCGAAAATGATAGATTGGCAAGGTACATCATGACCGCGTTGTATTATCGTGTTCTGAACTTCTGAAGCGTCTTTTCGTCAAATACTTGTGTAACGACTGATCAAGATCGCCGTCCTATAATGTTTATAAGGGGATGGAAGACGCTTGGATACGCATGGGTAAGCTGAACAAAATTGACTTGATTCGAACGTTGATCAATTTCCGCGGTCTTAAAACCTTGCAGTAATCGAGTACTGGCACAGCCCGAATCGAAGGCCGGGCGAAAGCCGATCTCAACCGAGCAATCAGATGCGCCGCTGACGATGCATCAGGAAATCCGCCATCGTCTTGGACCTCGACGTACTCCCCGTCGCAGTCGTAAAACACCTCGCCCCCGGCCACCTCGCGGTACGGGTCGCGCTCGTACACGCCCCAGTCAATCAACCATAGCGGCGTGTGTGCATGTCGAACCCGCACGATGGCTGTTATCATGCCAACCAGACAAAATTCCAACGAAACCGACTCGTGCCCATCAACAACCTCTCCCGACCCTGACCCCCGCGTGTACCAGCCTGAGTCAAAGTCCATTATGAGCTTTGTGCCGAGCTCGAAGCTGCTCGCGAGGAAAGGGAACCTGTGAAGCATGCGGTGCCAATTGTAGTAATCATCCGACCACTGTGTCCAGACCTCCATTCCCCGCGTATTTATCCTGACGGCATCTCGGAATGGACAGATGAGCAGGTACCACTTTTCCCTACAGCTTTGCATCGAAGGGGCCAAGGCGTTCACCCGAAAGGCCTGGTAATCCCATGTCGTCGGTTCCACACTATTGACCACCAACCACACGCCCTCGGGCATTCTCTCTTGCTGGAAGTTGATCTTTAGAAAATGCTTAATCGCTTGGCGCGACTCTCTGCAGGCTACCCAGAGGCCCGCGTCCCAAAGATAAGCCGATCTATTGGGTCGGTCGTGGTGATCAAAGTCTGGGATTGCTGCGAAGTGACGCTCAACGCCGTTGTCTGTGCAGTGGTAATCGAGAACCCTTGAAGTGCTTGAACTCCCTTGAATTTGCTCCGAGGTAATGCTCCAGAAGCTGTGAATACCACGTCCCGCTGGGCGTATGGCGGCCTCCCAGATGAGGACCCTCAGATCATATGGGAGATTTTGAAACAGGTGAAATGTGGGATTGTCCATCTTGCCAGGGGGCGGGAGCTTGGCGGGAAGTGTGACGAGGTAGAGAGGAGCTATTGTACTGGAGAGATGAAGTGCTGGTGCAGACGTAGAAGTGTATTTTATGGGGAGGTCATCTGAGTTTCGGAAATGCCTGTAGCTCATATTTTCATGCGAGGGAGATCGTGCCAAAGAATCGAAAAGTCTGCCTGTTCCGCCGGCGATCGTGTTGGCCTGTTCGTGTGAGAGCAGGAACTTTCTCTGTATTCATCTGTATGTGCATCATTGGATTATTAAAATACAGAGGCTGTCCACTTTTACTGTCCTTGTCTATTTCTGTAAGGATCCCATTGGCCCATCACCTAGGACACAGAGAATTTAGATTAGCGTCTTACTAAAATTCTGAGTAGCAACAAACAATCTAGGAAAAACATAGCTTCCACTCTTTAGCAAGTCTAAAATCCAGCAAATATAACCATACCACAATCTCGCAAGGTTTACAGATCCTGCAATAGCTGGATAGACCAAATATATAATATGACTCAGCTAGAGGAGTAGAGCGCTTGAAATTGTGATACGACCTTGTTTCTCAGACCGGCGTCCTCGGATGTGAGTTTGGCCGCAGCATCGTGTTATGGGTGTTCCAAAGTTTCTTGTCGTCCAAAATGCTGAAAAATGATCTAGATTAGAATTGCTGGTAATTTTCCCCAGTCTGTCGGGAAGAAAGAGACCCTCACCACCAGGATGAGGATGTAGGCAAATCGGGCACAGCCACCTGGTAATCTGGAGAGTTGGCTAATTTTCGCGGCCTCAAAATCTTGCAGTGGGGGGAATTGGGCGAAAACCGTCGCTGGTAGCGACTGAGAGCCTCCATCACCTCGATAATCAAGTATGCCGCCGACGCGCGCTCAACGAAGTCATCGCTACGAAAGCCGACCTCAACATACTCATCTTCGCAATCGTAAAACACCTCGCCCCCGGCCACTTCGTAGTACGGATCGAATTCGTACTTGCCCCTGTCGATTAACCACACTGGCATCTCCGCCAGCCTGCGTACAGTATCTTGAAAGGCAGCAGCTCGATACAGCGAATATACAAACAAGGCAAAGGAAGAAAAGTTGTTGCAGAGGTTCCGCGTCAACCAGCGCATATACCAGTCTTCATCGTAGTCAAAGATGAGCCTTGTGCCAAGCTTGGAGTCGAGCGCGGGGAAAGGGAAAATGCCAAGCAGGTGATCCAATTCGTACACTTTCCCCGATGGCCACACCAAGCTCTTCATGGGCTGGGTGTCTATCTTTATGGCATCTCGGAACGGGCGCACCAGGACATGCGTGTCTTGGCTGCCGTGTTGCATTGGGGGAGCTGTGGTCATGGCTGGAAGCTGGGCCCGGTGCTTCCGCGAACCCGGCTCCAGGCCCTTGAACAGCAGCCGTCGGAAGCTCATGTTGAAGCGGTGGGAAATCACCTGGCGCGACTCTTTGCAGGCCGTCCAAAGCCCTGCGTCCCAAAGATAAGCCGATCTGTTGGGCGGGGCGTGGCCGTCGAATTCCGGGACCGTCGCAAAGTAGCGCGGTGTGCTGCCGTCTGCATTCTTGCGGTAGTTGAGAATCTTTGGAGGGTTGGGATTCTCTTCTAACTGGTTGGAGGTAGTGACCGAAAAGGTGTGGATGCCCCGTCCCGCTGGGCGGATGGCGGCCTCCCAAATAAGGAGCCTAAGCTCAAATGGGAGATTGGGAAAAGGGTGAAATGTTGGGTTGTCCATCTTCTTGGGATTATAGCTTGAAGAAGATCTTGATAGGTAGCCAGAAGAAAGAGTCGTGGTGAGAGAAGAGGGAAAACGAGCTGGTGGAGGGGTAGGCTGGTCTGCTTTATGGAAAGAGAAAAAGGGTTGGTAAGTTTCGGAGATGTTTATTTATACTTTTGGTGGATAGATTGAGTCTTTCACCCAAGCTTTACCACTATGACCTGGATGGCCATGTGTCGAATTTTCTCCTGATTTAGGTGTATTATCAAGAGGCTGGCTATATTTGTTGTCATGCTATGTTTATCAATGCATCTCTTATCCCTATTCCCTAAGATAGTGAGAGTTCAGACGGCTGGCCCTTAGCTGCTGAAAAAGACTGCAAGGCTGGCACTGATACTCTGGATTGCGTGGAGAAGCACATGAGTCAATTTCAGATCCTACAGAAGCAGTAGAGCCAACGGGTTCCTGTTTCGGTCGATGCACACAGCGTTTGGCTGGTCTTTACAATCTAGTATTAAGTTAGCTCCCGGTTGGGTCGGTAATTATTAGGCCAGAAGTCGAAGAGGGTCATGTTAGACATCTATGGCGTCTCCATCTGCCATTCACCTCGTGGGTTGCTGGCCGGATATATCTGACAACTTTGCCACTAGAGACTGGCAGAAATAGATCGTAATACGCATGGCACGCACTACACTGTGGTATGCATGTGGAATGTTCAAATATACAACTGCTATTTTATTCCCTGGTAGTGATATTGTACTTCGTCCATTGCAATGTCGAACGCGACAATCTAAACGCTTCGTGGCATATGGGTAAGATATTAATCGAAGACATCTCAGTGATAGAGCTGACATCTAAAAAGAAACAAATACAGGTGCGTACAGAGTGAGATCGATGATATTGTGAAAGGTGGGGTTCAAGCCGATAAAGCGAGCTAATAGTAGATAAGGTATATGCTGTATCTAGAAATTAGATCATAGAGGGGTACAAGACAACGTTGTATTGATAGGACAGCCTTGGGTTACATCCGGGATTGGCATTCATCTCAAGGCCTGGACGAACTGTGGCCCTAGTCCAAGTGGCATGATTCTAGCTTCTCACGTTCTCATCACAAAATCTGGAATATCGTGATCACAGGCCTAATTGACATTGACCTGCAGGGTAGCTTCCTTTTGACCACTTGATGATCAGGGATTTCTGCCAAGGTCTAAAGAGTGTTGGAGATGGCGTTTGGAGATAACACTGACCCCGCTCTCGCTGTCTGCATTACCACATCGCCCTGGAGTACTTTACCCGGCTCACGAATAGGGTAGGCGCCGAAAGTACCTATTTTCGAGATGCATATCCACCTTCTCGAAGAAGCACCATCCTAAATGCACGCTTCGACACTTTCTGCTGTGAGGAAACGCCGAGTTCCCCGTGATTTCTTGGTGTTGAAGTTGGATGTGTGGGTATATAGCAACTCCCCGACAGTCATCATGGGAAATAGATCTCGTGCTCTTACTCGTGCTTGTCACCCCCGCTTCTCTTGACATCGCAACGCCACTCTAGAATCGCTCAATCAATCACTTTGTTTACTTTAACGTACCTGATATCGCTATGGCTGAGTCTGAAAGGACTATGCGAGCTGTTCTCTGGAAGGGAGTAGGAAAAGTGGCCGTCGAGGACGTTCCCATGCCCAAAATCCAGTGCCCTACCGATGCTGTTGTCAAGGTCATTTATTCGGGTCTCTGCGGGTCCGACCTGGTAAGCTGATGCATTTACCTCTCCTGAGTTTTGCCCAAGCCATACTGAGTCCGCACTCCCAGCATTATTTCAAGGGTTACGGTGTAAAGCGGTGGCCCAACTTCATTACTGGTCACGAGGTCGTTGGCTTCGTCGAGGAGCTGGGGTCGGAAGTCACCAACTTTAAAGTGGGCGACCACGTGGTCCTGCCATTTTCCTCGGCTTGCGGTGATTGCTTCTACTGTAAGCGAGGCCAATCGTGTCTTTGCAAATCGTCTGAGAGTTTTGGGGATGGCTATCCCGGGTGCATCGACGGTGGTCAAGCGCAATACATCCGTGTGCCCCTCGCGGCGTCGACGCTTGTTAATGCCCCCTCCAACATTGCAGAGGAGACGCTGCTTCTCATGGCTGATATTTTCCCCACGGGGTACTTTGCGGCCCAGCGATTCCTCAAGAATATCCCAGATAAGGATCTGGACGAGCTGTCCGTCGTCTTGGTTGGCTGCGGCCCGGTAGGCATGTGCGCACTGGCATCCGCTATGCATCTCACTCGCGGTCGCGCCCGCGTTTACGCCATCGACAGTGTTGATAAACGTCTTGAGGAGGCGAAACACCTTGGTGCCATTCCCTTGAACCTCAACGACAACCCTGTAGACAAAATCCGAGAACAAACCGAGAGTCGCGGCGCTGACGTTGTGCTTGAAGTGGTTGGGCACAACGATGCCCTGCAGCTCTGTATCGATGTGATGCGACCCGGAGGCAAGATCTCCAGCATTGGCTGGTTCGGTGCTGAGATGAATATTCACTTGGGCAAATTGTTTGACAAGAACCCAACGATGGCTTTTGGAGCCTGCCCTGCTAGGAGCATTTTTGAGGAAGCTCTGGGTGTTCTCGCAGAGGTGCAAGATAAGGTCAAGTTTCTGTGTGGCTTCACCGTACCTCTGGAAGATGCCGTGGAGGCGTACCGACTCTTTAACGAACGAAAGGTGTGCAAGTCCCCTCGCCCCGGTACGCTAAACTAACATGGTATGCAGGTCCACAAAGTAATCTTCCTACCCCACGCAAATTTAGAGGCCGCTTCAAACCACGGGGATTGAGAGACAACAAACTAGCTGTGGTAGAGCCCTGAAAAACGTAAACAAAATGATCATATGGGGTGGTGGTCATGTTTCAGAATGAATGGCCTTCAAAACTAAATGCACGGGCCGAGAAGGCTCAATATAAGCAATGAAATCAAATAAATATTTACACTTTCAATCAAGGTTGATCCTCTGGAAGCCGGCGGGTTTGGCCCAGTTGGCTGCGTCGTGACTCGGGGCTGGAGTCTGAGCTATCGCATAGGGTAGCCACCAATGACGGATATTGCCTTTCTTCTTTTTTCTTTTTCTTTTTCGTAAATTGAGCTGCATTTGCATCCTGAGTTAACCCGACTCATTTCCTTTCATTTGCCTCTTTACCTTATATTCAAAGCACACTTCCTAATTCTTATTATTTGGTTCATGATTTACATTCTATGCAGTACTATGTCTTGTTAGCCCTTTCATTACGTTAAAAGCCAACCACCTGAGCTTGAAATTTGCATTTCACTATTCATTTACTCAATCATTGGGAAGTTATCATTGTAAATTCACTATATACATATGTTTTCTTAAGAGTAAATAAGTTATAGCTTGGTTGTTTTAAAGAAGTAATGATTTTGGCAGCTCGGTGTAAGTGTGAAACACGCCAAAAACAATTTACTCAAAGAAAATAGGCCTCTTTCTTATATACACCAACTACTCTGAACCATCTAAGTGAGTCCTTACTCAATGTATATAATGGCAGTTCATCGCCATTGGACTTTCTAAAGCCTGGATCCAAAAAGTCTATACATGCAACTCGTTCTTTAGACTTAATGTCCCCTTTGGGAGATACTGAGTCATACCAGGTCCAAATTCCTGCCCGAATGCTCACTAAAGCCGGACCTAACACGCTTTGAACTTTGACAAATATCAAGCCAGCTTCCATTAGCGTTGATGTAAGCGGGGGCACGTCAATCGAAAATCCATTCTCACTCTTTTTCAAGAAAGTTGTTCCAAATGGCCCTCGCTTTTTTAGACTGAGTTTTGGCTCGAGTCGCAGAAGAATCGCTATGATTCTTTGGTGGTCCATGCCGGTGACTGCGTGTACCTCACTGATTGAGCAACACACAACCTGGCCTCGAAAGAACCTGCTCCAGGACCAATGCTCAACACGTAGAGATTTGACAACAATTAAAATGAATGCAGCAAGAGCCCAACAGAAGGTAGCTACATTGCTTGGGTCAACTCCAATAATGCGATCTCCGACCCCGAAACCAATTGCCAAACCTCCAAGAACAAGGGTAGCACAGGCACTTAACCACCCCCATGCATATAATCTATTTGGGATTATAATGGAGTTTTCATCAATAACCCACTGGTTAAATATGTCAAGTGCCTTTCCCATCTGCTCTCTTTCTTTCTGTCTCTGCTTGCGCAGAGCTTCGTCACTACTGTTATCCATTTCGTCAACATATTTTGGCGAAAGGCCAGCCGTCGGGGCTTGCGCCAGGGCCCTTGATAGGACAAATGTTGAATGGGAGACATTGCATGAGTCCTCATCATGCATCATCTCATATCTCTTCGACCCAAAAGCGCTCGTTTGAGTAGTGAATACGGCCAGAAATGTAGGTTGTTCAACGAGTTTCACGGGAGAAATAGGGTCTGATATGACCGAAATCCTGTTCGAAAGGTCTCGCAAAAGACTTGGAAAGTCTCCAGCAATCATAAAATACGGCACTAAAGCCGCTATGACACCCTTCATCATGTAGAGTTTGGTAGTGGATCCGATGCAATCTCCATCAATACCATTGGTCTCGGCATCAATAGATGTCCATTTCCACGATAATAGCGTCCAGCTTTCAGTTTGAGATGATTCTGTCAGTTCGGTTGAACCTAGAGAGGTCCAGGTACCAAGGCAAACTTGAAATGCTGCACCAGCAGATGAAATGACGCGGGGGTCTGCTGACGCGCCTATTGTACCATCGCGAAGGGAGCATAAAAGTTGCCTTCGATTGACAATGTAGTCCTCGTAGATAACCACACTGGTGTCAAACAAGTCTGCTGACATTTCGGTATCTTCGTTGGAACTTAGGTTATAGGTGGTAGAAATCAACAGACGAGATATACCGGCGTGAAATGCTTGCATGACTATAAAATAACGCAGCTCTGCGTCAATCCAATCACGCCTGGCGGTATCTTCATCACGGCGGTGTTCACCATAGGTGCTATCGGCCAACCTGACGCCATCTAATTCAAAGATATCATTAAAGGTTGCTCCTTGTCTCGTTCTGAAGCGCACGCCGCCAGTGCCTGAAAGTGATGTAGCAGCAGCCTCGGGTAGGTTCAAGATTAGAACTTTGAGTTTTGCAGAGAATTTGGCCAGCGTCATAACACAATTTTCATCCCAAAAGCCGCCTCTCATTGTACCAAGAAGAACCCTGAGCATTGTGCCAGTTATATAGTTGACAATTGCATGATAGCATTCATCATTTTTCTCATCCAGACGCAGTTGGCGTTGGTAACGCTCAGTACCTTCATCTGGATCATAGTCTCGAAGAAGACGATTGTGTGCGCTGTGATAGAGGTTGCGATCCGATTGACCTGGCATATGCTCTAACAGAACCAGCTCATTGTCGTGGATACAAATATCGAGAGCATCCTGGAGCTGGATCGCGATCTTGTGTAGACGAGTATAACCTTCAGAGTCCGCATGTTTGAACCAATGATCATAGCCTTCAAGCTCGAGCGTTTGGTCATTGTTAGCAATCTGAACGAGCCGCGATACCTCTAATTTCCAGAGTGTATATTCTTCTTCATCCGACTTTCCATAGGCAGTAAGGTCATCGAATTTAGGCAGACCGTGCATAGAGTAGCCGCTCTTGACTTGGAATGATTCATGGGCCTTCAAGTTCTGAATGATGTTATCGGCCGTTAGCTGTGCCGTTATTCGGTGGTGTAGTATGGAGGAACTGTCTTCCATTTTCATGAAAGGTAAATGCTTCATGTATGGTCAGAATGATATTATTGTAGCGTTAGCCTAGATACCATAAACAGATCTGTTTGTATTGGTCTAGTAAAATTATCGGCTAAAGGCGTTGGCATACAACTGCAGCTTAAGGCGGAGTTAGCTGAGTATACCTTCAGAACTTGACCTTTTTGTATGAATAAATGAGTATACTGATGGAGGATCTAGCACGGTGCCATGCGACGGGTTTCATCGTCAACCACTTCCGGGGGGAGAAAAATGCCTAGGCGAGGCAGTGCTGCATTCATATCTCAATTTACAGTAACACCCTAGAGGCATACTATGAGGCAGATTGCCTCCTAAAAGAACTGTTTAGTGGCTGAGAAAGATTACCTCATCACACAACTGCAGGCTGTTGCGGTATTTTTTTCACCAGTGTGTGCTGATTCCACTGCGCTGATCCCACTGCGCCCCAATGTGCACCTCAGTACGCCTTTCGGATGGAAAGGCAGATTTATTAGTCAATATGACTAGCCTGCATATGTATCATATGACACCGCCACTACAACCACAAATGTGGTGCTTACGTCAACACTACCCTAAGTTGGGCCTTCAAGCGTGACATTTGCTTTGAAGAGCCACAGTCGAATTCATGCCACCATCCTGTTAAAAGGAATCGCGTCCTTTCAGACACCAGGCAAATGTGTGCCTTGCCATCTAATATGCAGTTTGTGCATTCTAATAATATTATAATATGCTATAGCTTTCAGCCATCTCAGCACAAAAAGCCTCACACGTGACTGCTGGATGCTTATAAATGCTGGATATTGCCTGCGTGGTAATTATATTCATGGCATTGGTTAATGATCATGTCCATACGCTCAACTCAACACGATGGAGTCCGAATTCGATACACTCTTCCAGAAGTATCAGCCCAAACCTAAAAGAAGATCGAAATGTCTCGTGGGGAGCCCGGCCCAGCCTTGTCTGGGGCCACATGGTTCTTCATTGATGGCCAAAACTTCCCAACGCCGGAAATCTACGAATGAATACACAGAAGCAGAATCTTCTGACTCGTCCAACTACAAACAAACATACACTGGCACATTTGAAGATGTAACGCATGTTTCTAGCAATAGAGGACTAGAGGATCACGTCTTTAAGACTCCAAAGGGTGCACAGGGAAGGGATTGCCATGATTTTCAAGCCTTTCGCCGAAAGTTCTGTGCTGTCTCACTTCTCCTGCGAAGGATTCATAAAAAGGACGACAATGTTGACGACAAAGTGCATATTCAACTTGAAATCCAGTCCAGAACACTGCGGGATGCGTTCAGGCGGATTGCTCGAGAGATCTCATCCCTTAAGCTTCATCGCAGCCCAATCGTAATAAGAGAGCCATTTTCAGAAATATACTTCCTTCGCGACCGTATTCGGGCCGAGATTGATGCCGCGTCCACCGAAGATCTTCGAGAGGAGCTTCGCTTGTTGGAAGACTTTCAGAAGAATTATATGACTAAGAAAATCAAAGAGATCGAGACATCAATCCAAGAGGGGAAGATAGCATTGGAAGATCTATGGGCCCTTTTCGCTCCGGGCACTCTTGTCATCGTCCATAATAATTCTTTGTCAAACAAGCCCCTTCTATGGTGTGCTAGGGTTAAGAGGTTTTCGATGAGAATGCCAGATTCCCAGCACGTTAAACCAGAAGATTGGAAATTAACCGTCACATACACCGGCTTTAGCAATTATGAATTTGTACCGATGGAGAGAAAATTCACATTTGAATCTTTTGAAGGTATCAAAGACATAATTTCACTACCGGCCTTTCCATTGAACCTTCACCCACAAAGCCAATATATCAAAGACAGGTTAATAAAAAGAGGGAGAAAGGTTATTGAGCTTTGCAATCGAGATTCAAGTCAAAGCACGCATGTTGGCGAAGGTTCTCATCGCAAATACAAAGGATCTCTATGGCCAACATTTTGCGGAGGCACAACCCCGGAATTTTTCAAAAGTCCAATATGTGAGGTAGGTTTTAGTTTGGCCCTCATCCCCTCTTAAATGAGTTTTGAAGCTAACAGATGGCAAAGATTGAAGGCAGAATAATTGTAGACCCCTGTGGCCGACAGCTTGAGAGTTCGGCAAACGTCTTAGCTGATGACTACGCAGCAGCTCCTCTTTTTGGAAGTGAGAATGAATCAGATACCTGTGACGACTTTGATTACATCAGACCATATGGCAGAATAAGTCCACAAATGCTGAGGCCGCGGCCTCATGGTGACAAGAGGGTTCAAAGTCACTGCTTTGAAAAAGCCACGGCTCAGTACAAAGACCTTTCCACGGATGCGATACTTCTCATCCCTCCTATTATCGAGTGCTTTTCCCTATCACAAAAGCAATGGGGACAGGCGAGCATCGATGATATTGAGCCAATCCAATGGCAGGGTGATATTTTTGAGAAGTTGCAAATGCACAGTGGACAGAAAAGTCTCGTGAAAGGTCTTGTAGAAGCTCATAGTGCATCTGCAGCCGGGTTTGACGATCTTATTAAGGGAAAGGGTCGTGGTTTGACTTTCCTCTTGCATGGCCCCCCTGGCTGTGGCAAGACTATGACTGCAGGTTAGTGGCAAGACTAGAGCATAGCGAGATATGAATTCCAAGCTGACGTATCATCGGATAGAAAGCATTGCTGAAACATTGATGAGACCTTTATATTATGTCAGTAGCGGAGAGCTTGGCAGATACGTCGAAAAAATAGAATCGACGCTGGATAGGATTTTCAAACGTGTAGCGCGCTGGGAAGCCATTATGCTATTCGATGAGGCTGATACATTCTTGAATAACCGCGAATTCTCGGACACCGCTGAAACTGCGATCACGTCAGGTATGTGCTACTTTCGTATATATTAGAAATACCATAACGCTAACTTGACCATAGTGCTCCTTAGGCTGTTGGAATATCAATCTGGAATTATATTCCTTACAACGAATCGAGTAAATGTTTTTGACAAGGCAATTCACTCTAGAATTCATGTCACAATACGATACGAACAATTGACATCAGACCAGCGCAAAAGTGTATGGGAGAATCTAGCACGGCAAGAAAAACACAGCATAACCAGCGCACAATTTTGCCAACTTAGCAGCATTCCTATAGATGGACGAGCTATCAAAAACATACTGCGGATTGCCTCACTTCACGCTAAAGCCTGTCGTAGATCCGCAGGTTTGGAGGACCACCTTGTTGGTTTTGATGATATCAAATCAGTGCTTGGGTTGGCTATAGGTGATTCACATGGCAAGGAAGTAGCAAAAATAGTACAGGAAGGGAGTGAATCACAATGAATACGAAGGGATTTGATGTTCAAGATGACTGAAGTCAACGCTATAAGCTCTAAATAGTACACTCAAGTAGCTGGGCCATAATACCCCATGGCTTTTAAAAGACCAAGGATCTACATTAGACTCACGCAATGCAGGAGAGATAATCTCTTGGGAAAACCTTGAATTTGACCACCAATATAAAATGCCTGCCTCTCTGACCAAGACCAGCCTAGCCTCTTCCCCCCACTATAACCCTTGGAAAAGTCCATGAGGAGGTTTAAGGCATGGGGGGGTTGGATGGGTTGGGTAAGTTTGGCTCGGCATTGGGATTATATTGGCGTTACGCCTTTTCAAAACGTCAATACATCATTGTTTTCCTTTTTGTTTCACACAATCGCATCACACAGTAATTTTGATCTCATGTATGAATAACTTATTATTGAGCTATTCTACTGGTATTGATTCTTTTCATAGTCTTCCGTAAGTGTTTCCACCTAAGATGAATCAATTAATGGTTGATACGGTGCTAATGAGGTGGTGGGGTAGGGTCGCTAATCTAGTCTGATTCAGCCTGGCTGATGGTTCAGATAAAGGTAGTTGCTCTGATCATCACAGCGGTAAATTCGCAACCTGCTGAGGAGCATGTGAAGTCTCAGTCATCGTATGGAGTTCTCTGTCAGAGTTTTACCTCGGCCGGCTGTGAGAAGGTTCTGTCTGGTCATACAGATTTCTAGCTATACAATGCTCAGAAATAATAGTCAAAGCAGAAAGATTTATCTCATGCGATATGGTATTCAGATAACTGAACTGTATCTATAACTCTAGAAGGGTGGAGGCACAAACCTCTACATTGCATATCTCTCATGTGTCTAATGTCGGCTGATCTCAAATGTATACCAACGTCACTATGATCTCATAAAGGACGAAATAAAGTTGATTAAGCTGTTAGGAGCTAATGAGGACAGTGGAATGATAAGACATCATCCTTCACCCACAGATTAATTTCGAACTTTCAAGCTGAAAAACGTTCTTCTTCACACATCTTATGCCAAACCCTAGGCTTTCTACCCTAAATGGAACAGCTGATGTAGAGTTAGCACAGCCGTAAGAGCAGCAAAGAAGAGCACAAATTCGTGAGTAGGCATAAGTACTCGAGTCAAAAATAATTTAGCAAAGAAAATAGGCATCTCTTTTATATACAAGCCAGCATTAAGAAGAGGTCAGAAAAGCAAGAACCGCGTTTAATGAGATGAGAAGGCGGAATAATAATGACATTGTAAGTACGTGAAGCCGTGGTGGACTATAAATAGGAGCATTAAAATAAAGTAAGCCTGTCCTAGCTGTCTAGCTACTAGATGAATTAACGTGGGCCAATCTCGCATAGAAGATCTTCTATATCTAATATCTCTTATTTTTTTTACAACAGTTCTCCCATGTTAGGGTCTTCAGCCAGCGTTAAATTGAAAAGGGTATGCCTAACTATTGTCCTACTTCTTATGGAATCGCTTGGTTGGCGTCTAATAAGGACAGATCAACAACTGCTCCTTGACGAGCCGGTCGATGTGGCACAGAAGTCAAGTCCGGATTGCCAGTTCATGTACCCATAATGAGGAAATACCGCTGAGCGGAAGTTGGTTACCGTACCCGGAACGTACAAACCACACTGTGATGTAATCTGAGGGAAAGCGTTCGTGGCGTCACTGGCGGTAAGAGTGGTAGGCAAAACATGCTTGCTACAGGCAAAAGCAACAACGCTGCCGCGGATCGAGTAGAAGGAGTTTCCTGGCGGGATAGAGTTGGTGCCAGCGCTCTGGGCTCGCGACGCTTGCGCTTTGAGATCCGCCACAGCAGCGTCACAGTTGCCTTGGTTCATGCGAGAGTTGCAGCCGCACCAGTACTGGGGGTTGTCGATGGCTCTAGCCTGAATGGGACTGATATCCCTAGCAAAGAGCTCATCGTCGGGAACAGGACCATTCACTCTCTCATGGACCTAGAGGAGGTTCAATAACTATCAGCTCTCCATTTTCGCGAGCTCGGGTAATTCCGGGGTTTAAAGGGCTGGGGAAGACATTTGCCATACCTGGTTTCCCGAATCATCGTAGTAAGCACGATAGAATCCATCCACAGTGCCCGGCGGGACAGTGAATCCTCGCTCATGGTTGATGGCCAGGCCGGAAACGGCCATGACGCCAGAAAGAAGGGTAATGAGATGCATTTTGTTGAGAATTGCGAGGGCGAGTAGATCTTGCAGTGTCAAAACTATCTGCTAAGAACAAGAACACAGACAGCAGACTCGAATATTCTTATAATCCCGCCAGGACAGTTAATCGGAGAATTCCCTCCGATATCCGCCTCCCTGTTTCCTCGTAATCCACTTGTAAGTCAACCTAAACATAAGCCCAACGTGGTGACCCACCACCCCGCCGGACCGAGGTTTCTGCACACCGGCAAAAAGCGTTAGTGTTGCGACCCGTGCCGTAGGGCGAGCATAGCCCCCAATACCACGTGTAATAGCAGCTGTTGACCAGGGATAGGCGATAAAAGTATTGGGCTTCCTTGTGGAGTGATTTATAACCTGGAGCTTAATGGCAAGGATGCTCTATGAAGAGAGATTGCTAAAAGGTTGCGCTCCGATTCGCCACCTCCCCTTAAATAACCGGGCCTTTTAGCGTTTTCTGCGGGCTCACAAAACTAACGGCGGTGTTACATCCAATGCCTGCAACTTCACGAACACCTTGGAGCAAGCTTTGCGCACATACTCGAGCAGACCTCGATCGAACTGTATAGCCAAGTTAAAAAAGCATATTTCAATTCAAGTGGCACCTTTTGTGAGACAGGTGTCGGTTTGTTTCGTACAAAAGTGATTTATGAACTGATTTACAGTGGCCCTAGGGTAAATGCCAAGCCCCAAAAAATAAGACCTAATGCAGGATCCGGATAAACAACACAATACGGTTAGCGTACTGGGCCTGTGCTACTGTAACAGGAGCTATTTTCAGCTTTGAGGCTGTGATTTATGCCCTGCTCCCCAATGAGGAAATCGGCGGGTAATTCGACTTGTTAAATCCTTCTGGCGGATGGAAAGCCCCAATGCTTTGTCTCTCTTGCCCCATTTCAGCGGCATTCGACCAATGCTAACATGGGTCAGTGTAGATCTGAGGATTTCTGGTACCTGCCATAATCCACATTTATCTGAGGTCTATGCTCGGCTTTGCATCCTCAGCTCGAATGGCTAGCCACATGTGTCTCCTGCCTATATGGGAATTCTGTTCGGGCCGTCGGCAATTGCTATTTTTGAAAGGGATCCTGTGAACACGTTGTCATTGTTATGACCTTGTAAGGCATATCAGGGCCCATATTTAAAAATGGACTACATTATAAAATAACACTTAAATAGTTATCTAAGTAATTATATTATAAGGTAAGTAAGTTGATCGCGTGCTGCTTTACGCCTCAGGTTTCTTTCCATAAACAGAACAACTGGTGCATCGTTAGCGCATCCATAAGAGTCTCATAGAATCAACATACATTCGGGAGTAAGCATGAATGCTCGGGTCATTCAAGTCCTTTCTCACATCCACCAGAAAAGCATGGACATCTGCAGCGGACCATCCCAGACACCTCGTGAACGGAGCTAGACTGACAGACTCGAGAACACGGCTGGCATTCTCATTATTCCATGCCCCAATCTCTTTGTACTTCTTGTCCTTGGGCCAGGGGTTGGTCGGCCATTTGTAGTAAGTCTCAACCACGTCTGTAAATCCAGCTTCGACCAAAATGTCCTTCAATCCTTCCGTTTGTTGAAATGATTTGCCCAATTTGGCTGCTGCTTCGCCGACGAGGTCACACCATTTGGAGACTGCATGGTCCTTCCGAAGAGATCCGTCGTCAGACCGATAGAAGCCATCCATCTCTTGCAACTCAACGTAGCCGCCAGGGGCGAGGTTCCTAGATAAGTTAGAACCCACACGTAGAGCTGTTGGAAAGGAGAGGCAAGTCACTCGAAAATCTTCTTCAAATATTCAGCCCAATTTCCGATGCTAAAATTCATCATTCTGCTGTGGATGTAGTCAAATGGTTCGGAATAATCCCAATCCTCGTCAATGTCGTCAATAAGAAACTGCACGTTGGGCGGAACACTGGCCAAATATTAGTTCTGATAATTAGCAAAAACGGTGGGCCATTCTCACAAGCTTGGTTGGATGGGAGAGAGATCGATGCCAATAATCTAGACATACGGTGTCAGCTGCAAATCAACCTTTTGGAGGCAGTGTATTTCACCTCGGACTCCGGGTGTTCGTCTCCAAAATCGACCGCCCAGTTACCTGTTCCACAACCCAGATCGAGGACGCGCTTGACACTGGAAGCGGGTAAATTTGGAGGCGAAAGGCCAAGTTTGTTGTCAAAGCTTATAAGGAACAAATTATGTTGAAGGTCTGGAACATTTTGAGAAAGTGTCGCATCATAAATAGTAGGGCATGTATTATACCTAGCCTCTCGTTCTCCTCTTCATCGTTGGGTAGATTGTATTCTGCAGTCGAATTTGATTAGCGATAGGTACACAGATGTCTCGGGCGTTAAGAAAAACTGACTTCCATCCTTATATCTATGATAGGTCCTGCCATTCTCGTTTCGGTAATCGAGGATAGAGCTTCTCAGGCTTTCTGTCATAGTTTGTGCGTCCTGGGGACACAATATTAGACCTCCACATTGGTCTCACTTGAAGCGTAGTAGAAGACTGTCCATACATCGCCAACCGAGGAGTCCAGATCATCATCCGTCAACTAAGCCTATGATGAGCCAGTGACCTCCAAACCGAACTGGGGGTCAAACATCTGGTGCTGGGGTCGGATTTGCGTCGATTGTTGTCATTTTGCTAGGCCAGTCTTGTTTTCAAAATCTTGTCCGATTGTCCGTTTATGCAGTTGTTTGAAAGTTTGAAGTCACCCGTTAATCTCAAAATGTCGGTTTAATAGCGCAATTCCTCTTGTCGCCAGGTTTGAGCGGGGACCAACAGGTCATGGATTGGGATGCAGTGCCACGTTTCATTAATCATTCTTGGATCGGATGTTCCCAACTGGTCAACATGGACCGCGATTCGGTTACGTCAATAACAGGGTTGATGCGTTATACCCTGTAGTTCTAGTGGTGGTCTGATTCTGCGCGGAGCACAAAATGTGCAATTGGGACAGCATACTGAAGGTAAATTGCAACATTGTTGCGCAAAGCCTAACCTAGCTCAACATATAAGGGTAATGCCCAAATATAGTTCTTTTTCCATTTCCCATTTTCTAATGAATTTTGGTACGGGATTTGGTAATGCACTGTTCCATCAAGTTCCGAGGTCAGCATACAATCGTTGGTTGGCCCCACTCTAGACAAGGGCGCAATCTCCCCACCCGATAGCCAGAAGGATTGTGGAGTCCAGGTCGACGACTCTTCGATCACGAATCGAGTTCGGAGTCTATTTACGTATTAGACTCTCGATTTAAACTAAAGAAAAAAAAATGCATCAGCTGCCTGATGATTTCACCTTTGTTGGGGCTCGGCAAGCCTGTGCAGGGCATCTTCATCAATGCTGGCAGCCATAACGTAACCGAGGCCGGATTGCGTGTATGCATCACATTATAGTTAACCAAGTTCTCTCATTAGCAATTGATGCTACAGGTATTCCATGCAGTACTGCCACTGCCTGCATCTTAGGTTCATCAACTGATGAACCTCAGCTCAGTGCCAGCACCGTCACTGCCGCTGCTGATAGCGAGAGTCCCATCCTCCGCACAGGCCATTCCATGGGTGAACTGTTAATTGGTGCTTGTATCAATAACCACTAACTATAAAATTAGATCCAGGAGTTTCAGTTGGGTTTAAATGTTGCTTGTCAATTTATACCCTTGCCGCGTCTTTCAGGATTGAGTCTTCGTCGAATGGCCTCGACACGAATTACTGTTGCGTAGCTTACACCCAGTACAATTATTTATACCTTCTTACCCTGAATAAAGGAGAGACCGAATATTTGATAACGGAAAATACCGATACGTCACCTGCGATTCTCCTACGCGCGAGCGAGATACATGGTAGTACGCTAATGAGAGTGCTACAAATGGAAATTTTGTCGTAATTCCAAACAAAAACTGACATTTCAACGCTCTGCTTCGTGGCTCAAAAGATGGGGCTGGTTATAGTTCTATTGATTCCGAGCTGCATCCGATGAAGATGGATCTACAATCGGAGATTCGCTCCCTTTCCACAAATCGACCGACCACGTCAGCCTCGGCTGCATTTTCTTCAAAAGTGGTTTCATTTTTTTTCTCTTCACGACACGCTAGACTTTGTTGAGATTGATGGACCGTCAGAAGCGCTCGAAGCGAGGTGGCGAGCGATGAGCGCCACATGAAACTATTGGCAATAGTCGCAGACAATTGTGGAGTCTTCCTGACATGAAGAATCCTGAAGCAATCATTCACCAACAGACAAAAAAGGATGATCCTTTGTACTTAGCACAATCTTCAGTCTATTTCATACCACTAATCCAATCGTTCATTCATTCATTTACGTTCACTACAGTGTTTACACAGCGGCCGACATGCGATTTACTTCTACACTCCTTTTGCTTGGTCTGTATGGTCAGGCGACACTCGCAACACCATGCCGTTTAAGTTCCAGCAGCTCAACTTTGGAGACATCAAGATTCGTACCAACAGATGAGAGCAGCACTTCTGAAATTATTTCTAGCCAAAGTGCAACTCTTGCAAGTACCGAAGGCTTTACCTCAATTAGTCAGGTCGTTCCATCCGACGGCGAGACCTCAACTATTGCATTCTCGAGCATGGCTCAGTCTACTAGCGGGAATCTTTTCACAGCCACTCGGAATACTATTGATATTCCCTCTCAAGAGACGACTATTGATGCTCCCTCAAAAGAAGCGACAAGCTTTACGGCCACCCTGAGCGTCGACACGACACTGCCTACTATTGACATCACATCCGCATCTCGTCAGACCACTTTCGATGCTCCATATGAGGAAATCACAACCTCGGTTCCCAGCCTGAGCGTGTCCGCGCTTTCGACTACCATCGACAGCATATCCATAGCCGCTCAGACAACCATCGATGCTCCTTACCAGGAGACTACAACCTCCGCAGTGAGCCTGAGCGTCGCCACGCCTCCGTCTGTTAGCGATGTTGCTATATCTGCCACTAGTGAAATGCCGGCAATCGAGAGTACATCTACCGGAGGCACCATTCTTGGATCCTCATCGTCGGTGGTCTTGGAAGGAGATTCCACGACTAGTGCCTCTTCGACCTCAGTTTCTTTGCCACTGGCTACGTCCATAATCAGCATGGAACCTTCCTTGCGGGACGGCCCAACTGGAATTGTCGTACCCACTACATCCGATAGTACAACCACAACAACGACAACGGCCGCCGCGGTATCTACGTGTACGGCCAATTATTTCCAGTACAGCGGGGGCGCGCCGTATGATATGGACTATCTCAAAAACCCTTCATCAAGCGGCAATCCGATCGCAGCTGTTGCTGGCACTTTCTCTGCCAGCAAGTTCTACGTCAAGGATGGAGACATGCGTTCCATATCAAGCGCTGGGACTGACTGGGTCTGGTATATCCCGGCAAGCGCAGCCAACCAGGGTATGTATCCCATCTGGGCGGGACCTGCATCGAGTTTGGGTCCTACCGACTATCCCCTCTCATGCTCAGTGTCATCCGGTGGGCAATTGAGCTGCTCGGCCAACGGACAGAACCTCTTTTACGTTTGCAACAGTTCGTTTGGAAACAAGGTGCTGTTGACAACTGCAGCGGGGTTGGCAAGTTATACTTTCAAGAGCCTTTGCTTACCAGTGTCCTTCGCGACTAGTGGCGCAGCCACCTTCTTCGTCTGTTAATTTCCATTGCATTATTGTATGCTGCTGTGCAAGTTGTTACAGGGGAAGAGCGAAATGCGACAAGATTCGATGGTTCTTCATTTCTATTTATGAACACTTAACTATTTTGTCAATTGCGACCAGACCTAAGTCTCTAGTTCCAAATGCACCACCACTTTATTCTTGATTTCCTTCTTTTTCTAAAGTCGTACCTTCTAAGAAAAGCTCTTTACCAGGTATGCGACACAATTCCATGCAATAGAGCTGGAAAGCATCCCAATACCGCATGGCATGTAGATAATCCGACTCTGATTGTCTAGGAATTCAGTTTATTCCAAGAATCGAATCTATATGTTCATTTCTGCCGGCTAACTGCCTCGGAAAACGTTGTGTAAGGAGTCAACGTCCCCAAAGCCCTGCGCATATGTGCGTTTGCAATTTGTAGGCCATAGACGTAGCTCGCATTGGCCCAGCCGAATCTGTCAGGTTCTATTAGCCTCATGACCAGTGAAATTAGGACCATTTACTCACCCTTCTCTGTTGACTCCCTTGAAGCCCAGCCCTTGGTTACCATACTCGACGTCGACGCGATGCGGGTCAGCAAGTCTTGTAACGTCATACTTCTCTGTGACAACGCCATTGAAATCGACAAACGCTTGGGTCATCATAAACAGCCACTTATAAACGAGACGTTCAGCCACATCCGTAAAGTGATATCGCAATAGGCCGGTCCAAGCCAGGATCTGGTGCGGAGGCCACCCGTAGGGGAAGTCCCACTGTCTGCCCGGGCGGTCGGGCCCCAGTGGACCTCGAGATTTCTCCGTCGTTGACAAGATGCCTCCTTCAGCTTCAAACTTCGGCAGTCCCTTTTTAACAATCAGGGCTGCCTGGTCTGGACTTGCAATTCCAGCCCAAAGAGGCCACAAGGTTGTGCAGCTCTCGAACGTGGAGCGCTTCTCTTGTTCTGTATTGTAATCAAAAAACATTCCTTCTTCCTCATTCCACATCAAGTCGTTCATCGTGAGCTTGCGGCGCTTGGCTCTTCTTTCCCAAACGCTCGACGGTAGGACTTCGCCGGCCGAATACGGGGTTCCGGAACAGAATTCCTCCGTCATAATTAGACCGTCATCGAACACGGTCCGGATTGCTCGCGCAATGTCCGTTTCGTACTTGAAGAGTAGAGAATTCAGATCAACAGTGGCCAAATCGGCACAAATGCCTTCTACACGGTATGAGCTATCGTGGCCGGATTCTCGCAGAGCTCGATCGTGCATGAAGTATTTGTCAAGCGCAGGTTCCTTGACCTTTCCATAATTGTAAGCTCTCACAAACTCGTCGTATGTCATTTGGTGCTTCTCCATATACGGCTTTAGTATGTGTGTAAAATGGGTAGGCTCCGTCTCTGGAGGAACGCCGACTCCTGCTGACCGGTATCTCGACAGGCCTGTCCGTGGATCAAGCCGAGGCTCCGCCATCCAGACTGTGTGGTACTCCTTGATGGCTGCTAGAATTGATTTTCGAAGGAAGTCCTTGGCGTCTGGTTGATGCTTAATATTCTCATAGACCCTCATGACCAAATCGGTAAGGAAAGGCGGATGTGCCCTCCCCAGATAATATGTTCGCGTAGCATTTGGAACCAGTCCGTAATGCTGGATACAGAAGCAAAGGTTAGTGACTATTGACCTAGCCAGATCTACCCTACCAGCCACAAGGAGACCGAGGGATATGAAATAGCTATCCCACCCGTAAAGCTCGTTGAAGCGGCCACCAGGAACTACAAATGGCACTCCACGCAATGTAGTTTCGTCCGTATTCCCTTCCGAATCCTTGATGTGCTCCATTGCAAGTGCTAGAATACCTGGTTTGTCGTTCAAGTCGCGAACCAGTTCAGGTGTGATTGTTTCTGGCAGGAGATGAACCTCCAGCCCAATCTCTGGCTGTTCTTGAGCCACCTTCTTAAAGTATGCAAATTGTTCCGGGGCACCCGCGGGAATGTATATTCGAGGTGTTCGATCGTCTGTCCAGTCCTTTGGATCCGGGGCTGCCCTTGCGATGCTCGATGCATCAACGCGCCGAATCAATTGGGTCCAGAAATGGTCACAAATCAAGCGAGACTGGCGATCAACAGGGTTCTCAAACAGGCGATTGCCATCCAAGATCACTTGTGTTTTCCCTTCGTCCTTGGCCAAGGTGAGTTCCTGGAGAAGATTGGAAAGTATATAGGTTCCTCGAATGTCGAACCGGTTGTGACCAGCTGAGGCAGCTGTCTGTAGATAGATGACTTTCGGCCCGTTGTCTTCGATCGTGATTTGCATGTCGCCATCGGTGTCTTCTTGAGCTACCAGCTTCTCAAGCGTAGCATTGACGTGCACAAGGAACTTTCGACCTTGCTCGGGATGGTCATCTGAATTGTACAAATTAGCAATCCCTGAATACAAATATCTCGTGCAGCATCTGGGTGTCTTGCCATGACTCCATCTTCGAATTGGCGGGATTAGCTCAACTGCTCCAGCCCGGCTGATCAAGCTATGAACGTCCTTAACGTGTCAGCTTGAACCAAGGCCCCACCGCGGGTGGTGGATATACCTGGGAATAGGTACGTGTGGGTTGACCAGAGAGTTGGTGATCTTGAGCCTCAGGGGTCTGGTATGTCTCCAAATTGGGAAAACTGTCGAAGATACTGGTTTCGTGAGTGGTTCGCATCGTGATATCGTGTAAGCGGTGCAGAAAGATTGTAGGTTACAGGACCATGGCACGGAACAGACCATCTTTAACCATGGACTAGATCTCACATTGCATTGCTACCATCAATCTCGACTAGCATGGAGTGGGTAACAAGTTTCCGCCTCTAAGGAGGATTGTGATTCGCTATACCTGAGCGTCGGCTAGATAAAACTGAATTGGGCAAAGCGTAACTCTTACTTTGTGGAGCAAACATCTTGGACACATTAGCGGTGTGGCCCGTGCCTTATTTCCATCATATTGCGTTTAGGCGGTAGATCAAGTTACCCTAGACCAGAATATCATGGGAGCAAGGCGTGTAGAGCCCCTTAGTAGTCAGGTGTGTAAGGGTCTTGCTGCAAAGATATTTATTTTAATATATAGGCAAGGTTGCTAGCCTTAGATGTTGATATAACAAGGTAATTATATTTCCAATAATTATAAACCGAGCTCACAGATGCCAGAGCCGGATCTCGTCATAACTTTGTGTTGCCACCGTCCAGTGATGAGGTGTCATCTATGAACATGATAAGAATAGAGGCTATATTTTGTGGACTGGGCAGTTGTAAGTTGCGATCTCTTTATATTAATATTTGGTTATGATATAAACGCCTAGCATATCCTACAGTAGATGGTGATCTTGTAAGGTGGGTTGGTGACAGGGTGAAAGGGAACAACTAGCAGCGGCGTTGGAACCCGCCAACCTGCCGGAATACCCACACATGCATATCGCATCGGGCTGCAGGAATAGCGCAAACTCTGATACGAAAATACCGGCTCAAGATGCGCGTTAGATCCTGGGGGTGTTGTTATTATCGCCGATCCGACGAGCGGAAGGCTCTTTGTGACCAAACTAAGCAGTGGCTACACAAGCTGCTACGGGGAGTGCAGGGCGCAAGGAATAGGGCCTTACGCTTTATCATCTGAACTTGGCCTATATCAAGCTAACTAGTGAAACCTAGATTTATAGAGCACAACAAAGCTTAACAGCAAATTCAGATTATACTCTCAACTCATGAACATTCATTGGGAAAATAGGGTTTCTTCATAAGAAGGAAGAGACAAGCATAAAAGAGACTCCTATCTGCTAGATGCGAGCTCCAAAACTGGACAGACCATTCCTGCTTGAGTAGCCAGCCCGCGGCGAAGTTTGTCATAAATATTAGGTTCGTATTTCCATACAACTCAATGCCATTCATTTCATAAAAAGCAGATAATATTAGTCAGATAAATGAATATGCAAGAACCAATGGTCCATGTTCACACTATATGCGACACCTGCCACCAACACAGGGCCCAACACAATGACTCTGGTAACCCTGTGCACAACCCCTTTCAAAAGGGTCATGATAATCCCCAAGCCAATAACAACGAAAAGCGCTATAATCAAACCCCTTAGGGCAAAGTGATATATCATTGGTATCTGCGTTCCAAAGCTCAAAACAATCGCACCTTTCTTTAATTAGGTCTGGCGACTTTTGACCCGAAAGTCGACGGCCCAAATAACAATTGATGTCCCACGAGTTGGCATCCTTGGGACATTCATATTTATTGTTTGAATAACAAAGTGGAGGCCGGTCACCAGCCTTCTTCGGGCAAGGCCTATACACTTGTGCATAATGTCTTGCAAGTTGATGACACATTCGGAACCTTTGTTTTTCGTTGGCGTATTTTTTACTCCTTTCGATTTGGCTTTTGTCACTCTCTGTGAGTGGAAATGCTTTTAATTCTTCGCATGGATCTTTCATGATTGCAGATTCGGCGCTTGCAGGTTCTCGGGAACGCACAAAGTCCGATAATCCTAAACCCGTAAACGTAGTGAGAAGGATGACCGCAACCCTCATGTTGTCGGAAGTAGTTTTTCTTTCTTTTTTGCGTGTTGGTAGGTTGAAACTATGATTGATATGGCTCAGATGAACGTGAAGGGTCTTGAGTGGCCAAAGGGTGGGAAGGAACGAGCGCAGGGTGCCTCTTTTAGCTAGGTTGACCCATTGTCAGTGCCGCAGCAGCTAGCTGCAGAGGGCATTGGGTAGAGCGAGTGAAAACCAGTGGCAGAATCACTGTGACGCGACTTGTTGTGATGTGACTTGTTGTGATGCGACTTGTTGTGCTTTGTCGTTCCTTGCCATCACTGGAAGAGGCTGGCAAATGCACAATCATGAATCTGGGCTAGCCATGTTATCTGTGAAAATAATATCTGCCGTGTCTTTCTTAATTGAGTGTGGGGCACGTTCGCACGAGGTCGACGAGTTGCTGGATTTGCTACGGTAGGCAGTGATCGTAGCGCTGCGGTTTGGTTGCCTGATGGAAATAAGCCCATCAGCAGAGGAGAACAGTTGACTCTTGAAGTTCACCAATACCAGTCTTGGAGATTTTCTTTGGAATTTGTAACTCTAGAGGTTCATTTATGGGCATAAAGCGTGAATCTGTAGCCCGCTTCAATAAAGATAGGCTATGTTAAGAAAGGTTACCATGCCGATCTGACCAACCCGCTATGACCAGACAGGCAATCAGCATATCGACAGAAATGGCACTCTCGGCTTAAGCCCGCTCTCCGTTCACATTTCCATTCTCAAAGCAAGGCGAGCGGACACCTATGCCAGCATTGTTTTTAGCGCAGTCTAGTGAAAATAATTGGCGTTAGAGGTGTCTCAGAAAGTGTCCACCGCGTGACCCGATGAGACAAAACAAGGGCCTGCCATGTCCCAAAAAGCCGGCCTGTCTCGGCTCTTTTTGGTATGGCTGTAATGATTGGGTATGGATTGAAACACGGGAAGAGTAATGTGATGTGCAGCTGATAAACCGCCCCGGAACCATCTTTCCATACGCAGAGGCATGAATAGATGAGAAGCTAGTGGGCACATGATAGAAGCATGAAACAGGCGCCCAAGTGCCGTGCAAAGTTTGAAGGTGGGCTACTGGTATTGCTTGAGCAGGGTTCGGACCATCGGCGTGGGCTGATGCTAGGTTCCGAAACCTCCGCGATACCCAACGAGTTGTCGATGGAGATGGTTAGCGAAATAATGGTCACTATAAATGACTAGTTATTCACTTCAGATAAAATATTCATTAGAAACCATACAGCTTTCCGCTCAGACATTCACACTTTCCGCAAGCATCAGCATGACAAACAATCGCGTCCCTCAAACCAAGATGGTTGATCAGACCGTCATTGTCGATCATGTTGTTCGATATCCGTCTTCCGGTTTGAATGTCATTATCATCGGCGCTGGCCTGGGGGACTTCTTGCTGCCCTAGAATGCTGGAGAAAAGGTCACAATGTCCAAGTCTTTGAAAAGTCCTCCGCCATCTCTTCCATTGGTACAAGCACCAGCTTCATTCACTCAATTCAGGAACTAATCTCAATAAACAGCTGACGTCATTGCCCTCGGTCCATTGGCCTTGACCGCCATCCGCTCTTATCTAACAATGCTGCAGGAGTATGTGCATGCTGCCATTGATGTTCAGGTTGCACCTTGCTTGAGCGACGGGCGCTATGCACTCGACCTATTCGAATTTGAGTGGAATATACCAGGCGCTGCACAGAAGGCCGCCTGGTCGTTGTGCTTTTTTCTCATTCATATCATTAAAGATGGCCAATCATGACCTGACTCCAATTTCAAACCATAGAATATTTGTGCTAGGATATCCACTCAAAAAGATATTCCACACAGTTTGCGGCGTAATTTTATCCAGTAAACCTTGGTAGCGTTCTTTCTCCCCATCAAAATCTTTCACCTCTCCGTGGTAATATTACTTCCGGTGATTGAGAAATTGTTCAAGACATATTTCCCCATTAGTGCCCATAACGCTAGCGTCAATAAGGGTCGCCTCGCGCCCCCGCGAGCCTATTGTCGCCGTCAAGTCCTCCATAATTTCAAGAGAGCCAAATGTTGCTCTAAGATGCAGTATACCCTGATGATCGTGCTCGACTGCATCCACCCTCGCGCCCCGTTCCAGCAATGGCTTGAGAGTGTCCGTAATTGATAAAACCTGGATCACTTGCACCGGAAAGTCGTCCTTCCATGGATCTGCGATGGGTTACCGGGGTAGAAGCTTGCATCTCTTAGCCAGGTTCTGTAGTTCATGGACGAGCTAACCCAACGAGCTTTTTAATGGCCTCGCGATCACGTTGTTGCACCCTAATGGCCTTCTGCACTTGGGACATCTCCAACAACCTCGCGCAACCCGAATGAGTTGACCATTCGGAGAAAGCTAGAATACGATATATAATACCCCCTTCTTATTTTTCAAGGGCTATTTGATTTATTCCTCTTTCACCATCACCAATCCACCCACTCACACAGCTTTGACCAGGTATTGTCTTTTTTCCTTCACTCAATTACGTTACACACTTGCATCAACTTGTCTTCACACCACAGTTCATCGAAGTCCTTCTTCGCTTTAGAAATTTTCACCATCAGTCTACTGCTCGCCCTTTCACCTGTCACCATCAGTAACCCACTCACCCAGACGTATCACCCACATACACACCATACATTTGGCCAAGGGCTCCCCTTTTTGTTCACTCGATTACGTGACACACTTATACCAAGTTTCTTCCGCATCAAAGTTTCAGAATTCGTTGAACCAACTCATCACTTTAAATAATTTCATCGTCCTTTCATTTCTCAATTTTCTTTCTCAAAAAAGGCATTAAATATGGAGACTTCGGAATCGAACAGCACTACCACACCTTCAGAGGTATCTCGTTTGAATATGCCGAGCTGGGGGTCGAGCGAAACTGCTTGCTTTGGCAGCATGTCATTTGATCGCGGCGACAAGTGAGTATGCGTATGCACAAGGGTACCAAGAAACACAACTGACATCTGTTGGCCCGCAGGTTGGGGTTCTCCGGCTTTTCCTCCGCTCACTTAGATCTCGTCGGCGAGTGCATCCGTGGGTCCTGGGCACCAGGAATCCAGTCGCAAGGCGCACACCAGGGGGACTACGTCTTCAAGCTAAAGGGCTACCCTTGGCTTGGTGTTGGCAAGACTGGGTTGGCTTCTCGAAAGCTCATCACCGCGCTCCTCGGAACCCTTTCTCATGCGGGTTGGGTCTTGGTCTCCAACACGAGATCCGGATACTTGGAGCCCAACGTCGACACTCTCATCTTCCAATTCAAGGCATGTTTGTCCCCCACTTTGGGACCCACCCACTGCACATGAAATGACCCGTACTAACAAATTTCAGGAACTTGCAAAGCCGTGCGACTGGATTTGCATTTCATTTCCGAGCCCGAAGCACATGCGATTCATCAAGACACCCTACGATTTGGTGGATTCAATAACCAAAAGCTTTCGACAAAGAGAAAGCATGGGCTCCTTAAAGCCGAATTCAAAGGCTGATGGCTATGACATTTGGTTGGGTGGTCGGGGAGGACCGCGGGGGGACTCTCTTGCACCCAAGTACATCCTGAACCTCATGTCTCAACTTGAGTCTAAAGGGTGGTTTGTTCATGCCAGCATCGACCCGAAGCGCCACGGAAGATCCAACACATGGTACTGCTATAAGAAACAGGATTGGGTACCTGGGAAGCAGGTGTACGGAGCTCATGAGTGCATTACGCTGCAAAGACTGGGTGTGTGTCATCATCAATCCTGAAGAGGATGTTTATCAGTCCAACCCTACAGACGTAACCATGCACGGTTTTGTTCTTTTTAAGTGCACAATGGTTAGATTAAGTATTCTTAATTTTACCAAGCTTCTCTCTCCACTAAAAATATTGCGAATTCAATGTCATGGGTAGTCTGGTAAATTCTCGGACCATCGAAATTATTCGACAGTAGAAAGTCCAGCAGAAAGGTCACCCAGGAAAGTGCTCACAGTAGTGACAATAGTCTTCTAGTGCCATATTTGGGCTAGAAGCATGTTAACTATTTTTAAACCCATTTTGCGACATGTGACTCGATGTTGAGACCATGGCTACAGATTCTACAAGACGATGTGGCTGTTTATTACTTGCGCGACATTCCCAATTATTTGAAATAGCCTGTTAGACTGTGAATGACCTGGGGACCAAAAATTAATGGCCCGGAGGCCGTTGTAGCTTGCCCCGTACTGGAATCGAACCAGTGATCTTGTCATTTGCCTGCACAATGTGCTACTAGTGACACGCTTTACCACTGAGCCAACGGGGCGGGTGAAGTTATTTCCGTATGCCGGATTGATGATTGGCACGAAGCCTGGGAGCAGTTATGAGAAGAGACATCCATATGCAATGTCATGATTCCAGCTAGGAGAGATATCAAGATGATTGGGTAATAATACATTATCTACCCGTTCCAATTCATTGGCGCCTCTCGTCTTGAAACATCGTTCTTTTGTGCTGGACTTCATCATCTTAGCCTTGCTGTTAACTAGCACTGCCCTCCGTCTCTGTTTAAACCAACTGACATTTTTATCTGAGATTGAAATGTTTTTGCTCTGGTTGGATGACTGATGTCGGTCTAACAGTGCCGTGAGTGCTTGGAGATTGACTATTTCGATATCATTAACGGCAATGCATCCGGACGCTGTTGCTCCGACTTCAGTGTAAGGAAACAATGTTGTAAGAAAGAAGGACCCAAATGTGCGTTGAAATTGTGCTGTCCGGGGTCGCTGGATACGGTGTAGTGCTACACTAGTGCTTCTTGGGCAATGGCATGATAAATTACGTTGCGGGATTGAATCATGTCCTATTGCGTCATGACAGAATTAAATTCGTATCTTTCCCGAGGGATTATCAACATAGCGCCTTGAATGGCGGATAGCAACTGCCCAGCGAGGCATCGGATGCAACGGAAAATATTAACAGAACATGGAGGTTACTCCTCCGAGGGATAAGATTAGTCGAAACCCTCTCCGGGCCAATCAAATTCCGTCCTTCTGGCGATGTAAGCAATGTAAGCAAGCAGAGATCAACAGGTTCATATCCACTCTCTTGCGCCTTTGTTGCTTGAGAGGGAAGGTGTTCAGACAATCGTCACGGTGCGATTCATGCATTTCCCTTTTCTTTACCTTGTAAAGAGACTCTTTGCAGGAGCCAAGTCGCTTTTGTTTCTTTCAGGATTAAGCTCCGGCTTGGAAGACGGTGTTGCTGGTGAGATGCTGTTCGCTTATCGTCTCGCACGCTCGTAATAAAGCTTGGCATCCCCTCACGACCTCCACAAACTATGCGACCTTCCATTTGGAGAAGCTGACAAGACAAATGGCTGGTTTGCCGAATCCTGCATCACAAGTCTTATTGCAATAATGCAAATTCGCAATAGCTATCGCAGCTTAGGTATGCTTAGTTGACATTTGATTAGTGGCTGTGGCCGGGCGCTATAAAGATGGCAGAGTGCGCCTTGGATTTGGTGAAGTTGATGCAGAGCCGTGCCTCAAATCACAGGAATTGTTACCTCTTGCCAATTGACCTCGCAAATCGCAGCAGCCATGAAGTTCCACAATATTCTCGCTGCTGCGTCTGCCAGCGCTGTCGCTGCGTCCGCCTCCGCCGCCAACAAAATGGAGGAGTCAATGGCCCTCAAGACAAAGCAATGGGATGAAGCCAGAGCCAGCGGTTTGTTTGGAGGATCCAAACTGTACCACAAAATCACATCTGCGCAATCTTGCGTTGACGGTGTTGCCGGCAGTGGAAATCAATCCTTTCAGTGCAACAATGTGAACCTACACGGGTTTTTGAGCCACGAGGATCTCGGCTCCACAGACCTCCGCGGCAACGATGTCTGGGGTTGGACCTCAGACGATGGTCGTGAATTCGGCATCGTCGGACAAACAGACGGTGTGGGCTTTGTCGAGATACGCGGGGACGGCAGCCTGCAGTACCTTGGACGGCTGGACACGCAAACGACCGTGACCAGCTGGAGAGACATCAAAGTCATCGGCCACCATGCTTACATTGGCGCTGAGTCTGAAGGCCACGGGTTGCAAATCTTTGACCTGAAGAAGCTTCTCAGCGTCAACTCAAAGAGTCCCGTAGTCTTTGACAAAAGCAAAGACCTCACGGCTCTTTTTACAGGGTTTGGAGCGTCTCACAACATTGTTGCCCACGAGGAGACCAATATGATCTACGCCGTGGGAGGCCGCACCGGCCCCAATTCTCGCAACACGCCCTGCGCCGGCGGCATGTTCATGGTGGACGTTTCTGACCCAGCCAACCCTGTCTCTCCGGGGTGCGTTCCCCAAGATGGCTATGTTCACGATGCTCAATGCGTCATATACAAGGGCCCCTCGGACAAGTACTCCGGTCAAGAGATTTGCTTCAACTACAACGAGGATACCCTCACCATCATGGATTTGACCGACAAGTCGGCCCCCAAAGTCATCTCCACTACCCCTTACACTGGAAATGAGTACACTCACCAGGGATGGTTGATTGACGACACCATGTCATTTCTCCTCTTGGACGACGAGCTTGATGAGATGAATTCGGTTGGTCCTGGGGCCAATGGACACACCACCACCTTCATCTTCAACGTTACCAATCTCGAGAAGCCGGTAAACACCGGGTTCTATCAATCGCCAGCAAAGTCTATTGACCACAATCAATATGTAAGTATTGCATGCTGTTCCCTCATTGTGAACCTTGGCGAAGGTAACCAGGGACTGACTGTGAATAGGTTGTCAACGGCCTCACTTATCAATCCAATTACGGTTCTGGCCTTCGCATTGTCGATGTTTCCGGTGTTGAGGCTGATCCTACAGGAGGGAACTTTGAGGAGGTTGGCTTTTTTGACTGCCACCCAGAGGATGATGATGTGAATGGTGTTGTTGAGTTCTTGGGGAGCTGGAGTGTGTACCCGTACTTCAAGTCGGGATACATTCTGCTCAACTCGATTGAGCGAGGCATCTTCTCGCTCAAGTACACCGGCCGCAAGGCAAAGTACTAATGGTGCGCAACATTTAGATTGATCTTTAATTAAATAAGAATCAACTTGGTTTCTATCTATTTGTTTGGCCATTGTATTTACAAGGTGATTCGGATTGGATGACACATGATGGCCTAAATATCCGGATTCATTAATTATATACTGTACTTTGAGATCGTTTGCGGTATAGACCATCTAATCGTTACATACAAAAGCCCGACTTGTCTGCATAATGTCTTGGATCCTCATAGTCAAGGTCCAAGTTCTCCTTGCAGATTTTGAGGTAAGCTGAGCTCGGATGATTTTTACTCGATACCTGTTTTTATCTAAGAGGATGGCCGTGGCAATGTATAGGTATTGATCTGCGTTCTTGAGGTGAGTCAGTTACCATCTTGTGGCATTCAACCATCATTTTAATTTCCCACTCGCTACATTCCAATGCTAAACCCATAAGAATATATAAAGCTCCTGCTTTCGCACGCTTAGCCACCATCAACCCATTCCACATTCAAACGTCCTTCAATAGCTTAGCTAACCTTCCTCAAGAAAATCTACCCAATGCTCCAAAATGAGATCCACTGTTGCCGTCGTTTCCCTCCTTGCAGGCATTGTCTTCGCTGTGCCGCCCGCCTTGGCTCCGTCTGGTCAACAAGCAAGCAACGGTGACATCGGACAACTGAGACTCTGTTAGGCCGCTTGTACTGGGAACTATGGCCTGTGCATTTTAGGTTGTAGGGGTGAGGCCACGTTCCTCTCCAAGTGCAGCACCAAGTTAGTAGCGAGTGATATGCTTGATCCGGCCGTCAAGTCAACCGATACTAATGTAAAGTAAAATGGGGATTTGTAAGTCTTGTGGCTAGCTAATAATGTAATTGATGCTTGGCAATATGCTTACTTATCTCGCAGGCATCCTCTTGCACATAAGCTGCAATCCCGTAAACGAGCCTTCTTGCTTTTTCTGTTTGTAAGAACTTATAGATGATTAGTCAAAAACGAAGGGCAATTTAGAAATTAATGAATTCGGATATGGACATGATTGGGTGCGCATTGAAATATGCATCTCATCAAAATGTGTTACGCCACCAGATGTAGGGTATGAGAATGCGGGAGGCGGACCCACCCGGAAGGCAATAACCACGAGGCAAAAAAGGTCACTCGTGAATACCCGCGGCAAAGACGACAAAAAAAGAAAGGAAACTATTCCATATCTCCGCCCCACCAAATGAGATTCTCTCAGGCCCCGGTTGCCGATATTACATAGATGATGCCAGGTCTAGAACTAGGCAGCCACGGACCTAATGCACCATCGGCAAGGGAAAAAGGCTTTTTCCGCCCTACCCACATGGCATTCAGATTCACGGTCTAAACCTGGCGTGATGATGCCGTTCACAACCACGCAAAAAGCTCCAGTAATCAGGAAAAATGGCAATCCAAGATCCATTGGCTGATGTCGACAGGATTGACTGGTCTGCTCTCGAACATGCATACGGTCCTGCTGCTGACGTACCCGATACGCTGCGACGGCTTCAGTCGCCAGATGAGGACACGCGCACGAATGCCTACAACCAACTCTATTCGGGAATCTACCACCAAGGTTCCCGTTATTCAGCCTCTGCCGCTGCGGTACCATTCCTGTACAAGCTATTGAATGTTCCAGGAACTCCCCAGCGCGAGCATATTGTGCGGCTGCTCGTTCACTTGGCCGTCGGCGACACCACACACTACTGGCTGCGTGGTCTCGACGTGGCCCAATGGCGAGAGGATATTGCCGAGTTTCAACAGCCAGATTATTGCGAGAAGAAACGCCAGGCAAGAGCTAAATGGCTGGAGGACGCGCCCAATGACTTGGAGCGTAAAAAGCGCGAGCTTGAGGCGCTAATCTACAGGGAGCCCGAGGAACAAGTAAAGAGTGCGATGGGAGAGATCCAAACTTATGATGCAGTAAGGGAGGGGATGGATTCGATCCTCGCCCTTCTCAAAAGCGATTCTGCCGCAATCCGACTAGAGGCTGCTTTTGCCGTTGCGTGGTTCCCCGAGGACGTGGACAAAATCCACAATGCCCTGTTTGAACTGCTCGACGGCGAGGAAAACGTCATTGTCAAAGCTACGGCTCTCATCTCACTGGGGTCCCTTCAGACTAGATCGGCGAGTGATCTTACTGATAGCCCTTTTGTCCAACGTTTGCAGTCCATTTTTATTCAGGCGGAGACTGCAGCTTTCGTCCGCTTCGCCAGTGCGGTCGCATTGCTCCTGCTAAGTTCCGCAGAAAGCAAACATGTTGACGAAGTCTTGCGGAAATTCACGGAACAGGAATACCTTCAAGAGTACGAACCACGCAACCTCGAGGACATTCCATTTCCATTTGCCGATCCAAACCTAACCTCTGTCGCTGCGATGGCCCTGGCGAACCTCAAGGATGGAGATAATGAGCAGGCGTTGAAAGCCATCATTACAGCAATTCCACCATCGCGCGGGGAAACGACCTTGATACTGGCTAATATGGGCCTCAAGATGGCTTTTAAGGGCGAAATCCCGCCGGAACGGCCAGAGTTTGCCAGCTTGACTGATAGCCACAAGGACCTTGTAGTTGCATTGACCAAGGTGGATAATTTCAATTGGAGATTTGCAAACTTTTCGGCGGTATTGAGGGCTTGGAGAGTACCCACAGACTTGGATCAGCTCAAAACCTATGCTGGGATAGAAGGAGGGGTGCCCGGCACCAATGTCTAGTTTTTTGCATCAGAAAAGGCCGCTGCATTACTGTCTAGTTCTATTTCTTGTATGTAGACTGAATTGATCGGATGAAATGCGGTATTAGCGTTGCGACAAGATGCACATGCGCGACTGACGTCACTCGAATCGCAGGAAATCCTGTCTGCGACATTTTCCATGCGCACAGGTCACACGACGACAATTTTGAGGCGGCAATCTTTTGATGCTGTCAGGCTCCCGCTAAATATTCAGCCCCACACCTCTCAAAGTGCAATGTAAGAGTTGAGAATTCGCCAAAGGATCTATGTCCTTCAGGTGTCATGTTCCAAAGATGCTGGGAACGCTAATTGGCGTCGCCGCTACATTCGGTATTTTCATGGCCTTCATCCCAACGGAATCTGAATCATGGCAGAACCATCTAGATTTTTGAGCTTTGGCTAATCCCTAGCCCGTTGCCCTAGTGGATTACGAGAACCAACAGCATAGTGTATAACGCGTTGTCATTGGTGCCAACTCATTAATCCCAAATTGATGACGTCTTGGAAAGGTGGCCCGGTTGTTTTCGGCCTAATGACTCGGGGTCGTAAAACCAGGCTGAGAGCCTAGCGCAACATTCAGTTGACCTATCCTTATCATGAAGACGGTCCATCCAATGACCATATTCGATATGGATCATATGATGGGGCAGCCTGATTTTCCCAAATTGGCGAAGGAGGGAGGGATTAAAGCACTCGCACCACACCGGCACATTCTTCAAGCGGCTATTTTCAAAGTTTATGCTATGGCATTCGTCAGGATTTAGATCGCCATTTCTATGTTCGTTTCTGACACCCAAAGAGATGCCGACACGGCACGACATAGCCACAGACGCAGCCAAGCGCTTAGAGTATTCCGAGTTTCGCCAACATGCATCGGGATTCCCGACGTGCATGTTCAACGGCTAAGAGTAATTCGGTTTAGTTACTTCTTGGCCTAATTGCAAATTCGCGCAGTGGCTTGAAGAACATCTCAGCTTCACACTCTTCGGAAGATTAGAAGTGGCTCCTCCTTTCTGTGAAATGGCCAGAGTGGGTGGTCAGCGGGGGCTCAAAAAAACCTAACCTGCATCTGGGATCCGAAGGCCCAATGGTAACTTCTGTAGAAGCTGTCTACAATGCGATGTTGGTATTGCTACGCTCTGTGTGGTCCGATATTCGGAACCCTTAGAGCCGCGCTGGCCGTCAACCTATTGGTCAATGGAGGTGCAAGGCTTCCTATCTTTGGGCAATGAAACTGGGCAGCTTCCTAGGTTTTCCTTCTTTTTTCGCTGGTAAAAAAACGCCACATTTCTGTCTAAAATACCTATCGAAGCTTTGTGGTGTGAATACGAGGCAATAGATGGACCCTATCCACCACTTGCAGTGCCAGGTTATCTTGGCCACACTTAACTAGTGCTGAGTAAAATACTCGCGTGCATCCATCACAGCCTGGATATCTTGCAGCCGCATTAGCTATTCAGTTGAGGACAGAAAGGCAATTCGAGCGCCCCACCGTCAGCAGCCGCCATAAGCCGCTGCAGCAAACCACTTCTGGAAGTCACTTCTGTCCTATAAATTGAGGTTGTCTACATTCATCTCAAGTTTCCATGACAAGCTACAGTCTTATTTCATCACAAACCCACATCTAATACTATCAGACTTCCTCGCTTTTGTTCGCAAAACTTGAGCTATTCTCAAGATGTTTGCTTCTACCCTCCACATTGGAATCAAGGACACACCAGTCCCATGGTATGAGAATGACCCAAAGGCTCATCCTCAGGCGCGGGAGCTCCTTGAAATGTACTCCAGAATACCCCCGAGCCAGGTTGATAAACATGTGGCTGAGATGGTAAGTTGGCACGCAAAGTGGAACGACGTACAGTGTTGCTTATCGTCCTGGCAGCGACAAAAGATTTGGGCCGTTTTCCCTTGGCCCTGCATCGGTGGTCTTGGATTCCTGGACTTCAATCTCTCGGAGCGCGATACTTACGGCTACATCTTGAAGCTTCTCAAAACATCCCCTACCGCTAGATTCCTAGATATCGGATGCTGTGTTGGCCAAGACCTGAGAAAGTTGGTCTGGGACGGCGCGCCTGGTGAAAAGCTAGTCGGCCTTGAGCTTGAGCAAGGTTTTGTCGACGCCGGCTATGAGCTCTTCAACGACAAGGACACCCTCAAGGCTGAATTCGTTGTTGCTGATATACTTGATACGAATAACGCGAAGCTCAATGCCCTTGATGGTACGTTTGATGCGGTCCACATCGGTCTTGTTCTGCAACTTTTCGACGGCGATGAACAGATCGCATTCCTCATCAACGCCATCACTAAGCTGAAGGGAGCACGAGGCTTAATTACCGGACACTCACTGGGGCACAAGACTGGGGCTGTAGGCCTTGCAGTGACCTCGAAGGGCAAAAAGTGGCACACCTGGGAGTCGTGGGTTTCTATGTGGGAAACTATTGGGCAACGGGTAAACAGAACCATTGAAGTCAATGGTCATGTTGAAGAGTGGAGAGGCTTTGGCGACGAGACGGAGAAAAGCGATTGGATTCCCCAGCAATGGACGAGGATCATCTTTGATGTGTGGGTCCAGTAAACTTCTAGGTATATAGACGACGGGGCCTTTTTACTTTAAACACCTTGATAGTATTAGATTGGAGATTTCTTGCATCAAGTGTTCCCATTTATAATCTAGATGTCTTGGAAAACGGCTTGTTTAACCCAAAAACAATCTTGAGATCGGCGTCGACTTGGTTCTTCCAATTCTGCGGTTTCAGAGCCGTGGTCCGGTGTTTTTGAGAAAACCACTTCTCTACCACCAATCTGGCTACCTCGTCTGCATCTTGCGCAGCATCAACGAGAAGCATCAAGCCCTGAATGACGTCAACCAACAAGTCCATGGCGGCGCGAGACGTCAGCTCGGCTTCCTCTCTACTAGCTCCCTCAACTGACGCTTTAAAATCCGCCCAGCATTGCCGTACTTGATCGTGTTGCATCTGGAAGCGGCCACCCTTGCTGATTCTTTGCAAAAGGGTAGTCACCCAGGCCTCCATTGAGCTCATGACCGGCTCGCGGAGCTTTCCGTGTAGTACCCTCATTATACAGTCGTCAGCCATCATATCGGTGGTGCCCTCCCAAATAGGCATCACGTTGGCATCACGGTACAGGCGAGCGATGTTGAACTGCATGTCTTCGTTCTCCAGGTATCCAACGCCGCCAAGACACTCCATGCATTCCTGGAGGCCTGAGATTGCCGTCTTGGAACAATGTCCCTTCAGAGCAGGTGCCATGAGTCGGAACAGATTATACGCCATAGCCGCGTCGCGGAGCCCGGGAACCCGGCCTATGCCTGCTGCATCTGCTCCGCGAGACGTCCCTTCGAAATCTGCGATCTGTTCCTGTTCGGTTACGCCAAGCAATCCAGAAACAAGAAAATTAAAGAGAACGTTGGCCTTGTACTCGGCATGCATCCGAGCGAGGCTGTTCATAAACGCCGTTCGCTCCCACAGTGGCCGCTGCCCAACAACCCGAACCCGAACAAAGGCCCGCACGATACCAAGGCCTCGTCCCCATAGTCCGATGGCAGTGGCGCCGTTGTGAATGCGCGCGATATTTAGAACCGTAGCGATCTCTTTAGTACCGCGACCATCCTCACCGATAAGCCACCCGCGAACGCCTTTGAGTTCGAGCTCGGCAGTGGGCAATGCCCGGGTCCCAAGCTTGTTCTTGAGTCGCTGAATGGAAATCCCGTTGAGTTCCGTGTCATTTCCGAGAACGTCCCTCTCTGCCATCGTCTTTCGCATGGGGGCGAAAAAGGTGCTAATCCCCTTGGGAGTTCGTGCCAGCATAACCATCATATTCGCGTCGGTCGCGCTGCTGAACCATTTGAACCCATCAATGAGCCAGGGACCCAAGTCGCTCCCATCGGTTGCCTTAACGGTCAGTGTAGGATCAGGCCTGTACGTCGCAATTGTTTCTGTCATGCTGACGTCACTTCCGCCTTGCCTTTCAGTCATCCACTGTCCAGTCGTCCATGCAGTTCCCGCCTCTCTGCTCACAAGCCGCTGGTAAGCACTCTGGAGAACCTTTTCCTGATCTCGAGGCAGGTCTGGCTCAGTGAGATGTTTTCGCAGCAGACTTGCCACTCCGTCAGACATGAGCGACGGGCAATTGACCCAAGCCGCACTGCCGCACCAGAGGGCATACTTGGCGACGTGGTAGATGCGGGAGTATTCAGCATACTGGTTCTCATAAGGAATGGCGACCATGCCCTCGGCGATGCCCAAGGCCTGCAAACTGCGCCAGCCCTCAGAAGTGATTAGTTCATCGCGGCGGCGGCCCCAAGAGTCCAGCGTCTTTACGTAGGGTGGGTTGCGTTCGGCATCGAAGACCCAAGCAAGGACCTGTGGGGAAAGGACCTTTGCGCCGAATGAGTCCAGGTCCGGGGTAATGGTATTGAGGATTTCCTTGGGAAGAAAGAGTTTCAATGCGCGGCCCAAAGCAGCGTCATCATGGAACTGATTGGGGACATCTGGTGGGGCTTGAAAGAAGCCAGTGCTCGAGCTTGAGGGGATTGGCGTTGGCTTTATGCTCATGATGGTGGGGAATTGGCAGGAAACTTTGGGGTTATGACGAGATTTAGTTGTGGATGCAGCTAGCAATTCAACCTAGCTATCGGCTATTTATAATCCGTTTCCCAGATCTCGGAACCAATAACATGAGATTAAATGTGCTCCGATCCTCGGTAAGGGATGCGTGCCTGAGACGTATCAAAAGTCTTCTGCATTCTCGGGTCGGCGTTCGGGTTACTAAGAATGCATCCGAGGCTTACCAGGAAGAAACTTAGCAAGGACCCTAAGCCTAAAATGGGAATGAGAGCTCCTATGTAGCTGTCGCACAACTCTTATTTTGAGATGCACAAAGTAAAGCAATACTTCAGTACTCCTACAACACGACTGTGGGAGAGTTCAGCCTTGCCGTTGCCTTTTTCAACAGTATGAAGGCAGTATGAATGAAAGATAAAGCCCAATGTTGCATCCGCCATTGTATTTGCCAAAGCTATCGTCGGGGCTTATTGATTGCCTGGGCGGATCGGCTGGTATAGGCATGGCTGAAGTGTGCCAGAAGAGTTGTGGATCAAAGTTAGCGTGTACCCCGCGAAAGACCCTGTCACAGGTTTGAGGCGGGGTAAAGGGAGTAAATTGTGAATAAGCCCTCGGATTTTAGGGCATGGGCATGGGCAGAGTAAGCAAGATCTCTCGGGGATTATTCCTATCATCTCACAAGCGTATCAGGGATTATATGAAGTTGGTTGCCCCTCGGCTTGGGTGTCTCTCATCTCAGGCGACTAGTGACAAAACATGTCTCAGAATAACCCAGATAGCTGAAGATTACCTCGGGATACCGAAATCGCTCAGATTTTATGGCGCCAAGCCAAACTGACTCAGGGTTTCTGTATCCGTACCACGGGCCTAATGCCAATTAATATCAAGGTCCTTCCCCCTGGAGTAAATTCTAGAACACGGAAACAATTAGCATTCCACATCTCATGCATCTCCTCAATGGGTATCCACGCCCCATATCACGAGGAAAATACAAGAGACATCAAAATTCTCTCTGCACATTAATCGCGAGACCAAAGGAGGTCAAGTCAACTGCCTTAGTAACGGCTTTGCCTATGAGTTATGGGTCAAGGAGTGATTTGAGTGACCCCAAAATCAAATCTGGGGGTTTCCGCTACATCTTTCCCCTGGCATGGCATCCATTTGCACGAGATGTGGTCGTTAAAAGTATTAGAAAGCCCCATCAATTTATTATAGGAAAGCTAGCTAATAAGTAGGTAGAATCCCTCCTTTAGATGCTCTTTATGTCGCTGGCTCCCGCCGCTGCCGCCAGCGGTAGCAATGCTAACTTGAATGACGCCAAGAGATGTAAGATGCGAAGCCTTGGACGGCATCGTGAACTTTCTGTTTGACTATTATAGATTACTTGGATATAAATCCTGATGGACAAAGAGTTGGAATATTCTCCAGTCATTATACTATCCCAGCCTCGCTACCTCGAACCTTCTTTCTCTCCTCCCAAGTAAGCTCGGCACATTCATCAGCGTTTGATAAGCGCCCGAGTCCTGAATACTGCGCCTCGGATCCCGTTGTGTTCGGGTATGACTGCGACATAATGGGCAGATCTGATGATCCTTTGAGCGGTGCTGATTCCGAGGAACTGCGCAGGTAAGGTCGCAATGACGGCATGCAGACGATTATAATACTGAGGCTACTTTCCAAAATGCACCAGAGCACTGAATAGCACATTTTATGTTAGTTCTGTACCACACTCTCACACATGGAAAGCGGGATTAACATACTGTATGTGCTGATTGGGATAGCATCTCGACGATCCGAGGCCATCACCATGACGAAACGGAGGATAGAAAAGATGACTGTTACAATTCCAAGAAGGAAGGTACAATAGACCCCAATCTTGACTGATGTCCGAACATTCAGTTCGTGGATAACGAACCACGGAAGGATAAATACTACTCAGGTTAGGCTGGAATCGCGTCAAACTATGGGGTCGCTTTTTGCTACATACCCAAAACATCCCCTGTCATATGGAGAGTCCAAGACACTCTGAAGAATTGTTTAAAGTTATTAGAAGGGCAATGCTTCATTCTTTCCTCATAATTCCTGTTTTTTCAAGGTTGCATTAGAGCATGATGCCAGAGACGCGTCAGTCAACAAAAGAGTTTAGTACTAACCAGATGCTGTAGATAGGCCGGCACACCAGAAAATTGTGCAAGAGAGTTGCGATATACGAAGCCGTAATAAAAGCAATTGTCACCCACAAAAACACCCTCCTCTTGGCCATGTAATCAGGGAAAATCTGCAAATAGAGCGAGAGAAGGGAGGCTTTGCACAGATAAAGCGTGATGATGAAGGGGAAGCTAAACGACCAAAATACCTAGCGCGCTGTTAGTGATTTTGCCGCCATGTTTTAGAGTCCTTACTAACTTTAAAAACCTGGGGGATATCCTGGGGGTTTCCTTTGAACCCCCTAAGACTTGACGAGACATGTTTGTCGATCGCCCCCAGCTTCATCATATACACACAGAGACCGACGGTTGCGCATCCCGAAAGCCAAGCGAATATCATGAAAATGTCTCCGGCTTGTAGCTTCCCCCTCTGGATATTAATTCGTAGGTGTAAGCGAGCAGCGATTAGCACGGCGGCAATGCCGAGGAGCGTCCATCCCGAAACCTGCCACCAGTCATGAGCGTCAGCCAAGTAAAACAACTGCGGGCGTGTGAACCGTACTAGCACTGGTATGGGGCCTGAGCCGTTGACCTCTGGCATTGACTGAGGATAGTTCATGGCGCCAAGATGGGGAGGGATACGATTATGTCTCCAGGTTTTCGGTCGTCGAATTACAGCTATGTCGCAGCCAAGGGAGAGAGCATCGCTCTGGATGTGCATCAGGAATTGAGCTCTTTGATGTGGGGACGGAGCCCTACATATATAGCAAACCCCAGCCGTCCCAATGGCAGCTGGAATGGGTCAAAAGCTACCATTTAGGTTGCCTGGGTACGATCAAGGAGAAGCGCTGACCCAATCGTCCAGCAGGCAAGGCAACTTATAAACCAAAGCAGGGCGATGTCTCAGCCTAATGATGGTGTGGCTGGGTCGAGATTAATCTTAAATGCACTTGGCTTCGCAGCCACAAACCCAAACCACCAGTACGGTCGAGAATGACCGGGTATACGGAGACGACAGAACCGGGATGAGCCCCAGGATAAAAGAAAAAGGCTTTGCATAAGAGTATCTCATGGCGACGGCAGGGTCCACAGATTCGCCAACATCGAAAATGTACCCTCAAGAATATTTACATCGAAGAGGTCCGGGCAGTTGCAACAGAGCCCGCAGCCAGTACGATTTCAAAGAAGCGGGCGATGAGTCGATGACTGATTTTCTTTCTTCCCTCTGGGCACCAAGGCATAACTAGTCAAAGAATAAGATATTACCAATGGGTGTTTGCAATTATTTAAAGTATAGATGATTGCCATTGCACCAAAAAAGAATGCGCCTCAATTATGTTGCACAGCACTAAATAGACAAGACTAAGAGGAACATACGAAGCATAAATTTATATGCACTGGTTCTCGGTTTGTAACAAATATTACACTTGGTGCCATAACATCGTTAATTTCTTCTTCATCATGATGTCTCAATTTTGGATAAAGCCTTGCAACCTATCATCACTAGGTAATCGTGGCTCCATCGAACTCGTCAGGGGGCGGTTCAAACCTTAATATGCCTACTTTGGAAGCTGGCCAAAACGAGGCCTCGACCCAACGCTTCGGTTCGTGCAAGCAAATATGGAACTTGTGTATGCCTCGTCTGACCGCGTTTTTCCGATTTGCAAGGGTTCATTCAATAGCGTGGGCAGGCCATCCGGTCCGCGCTGGGCCGAGCCAATGAATTCAGAGTCGTGACATCGCATTATAGGGTCCAGGGGAAGTGGATATTGGACAAGGGCCAGTCATCCTAGCACAGGCCGCGACACCGCGATGCACGCGATCTACAGCAGTGTCGAATCGATGTCCTGATCGGCTAGTTCCCATGGATATAGCAATGACCTGCTTCGTGAGGTGAGCCCAGTCTGTTTGGTTGATGGACTCGCCAGGCCAGATGCGACTGTGTGATCAGTGATTTGTTGGTCCTTCCGTCGCAGCAGAATTGCACACAAAAACCAACCATTTTGTTCGAGGCACCCCTCCGATTTACACTCTGGGATTCAGGCAACAATCGGGCGGTATCGCTCTCGCGTGATCAGTGGCCTGACCCTCCCTCTCAGAGCAGAGCTGAGTCGTGCTGCACGACCCCCCATGTGCTGCGATGACTCTCCCTCTCCATTTTCATCGCAATCGTTGGTCTGTGCGTGCGTGCGTCGGGTATCGGTTGTGTTCAATCACGCTCGGCTCATAGGTCGTTCGAGTGATTCGCAGTCCTCTGTATGGATGGAATAGCCAAGAGTGATTTCAAAATGCCGGTACTAACCCTAGAACGCGATTCGAGAGTAGTCATGAACGGGTGGCCGAAAGGCTGATTGGACGATCCTGCCAATGTTCCCTTTGATGCTCTCTACAACTGGCTTAGCGTGTCTATTGGCGAGGGGAGTTCGCTCGGTGGAGGAACATCTATTCTCCACATATACCCGCCTCTACCCTACAAGCACACAAGTCCGCTATTTGGAATTGCTTCTGTCTTTGTGTTCAACTAAAAAGCGTTTATGCGTAAGGTCGAGTTATTATAAACAACCAAGAATAAAGCATTTCAATTTAGTTTCACATGCTTGCTAGTTTTGACAGGGGTATTTCACCATTGACCGTGATGTTGCCGTCTGGATAACGGAACTCAAAAGAGCACTAAAATTTTGGGAGTCCACGTGCAAGGAGAGAAATGCGAGTTTTGACTATTGTTCCAAAACTAATTATAGATTGATACTCATAGACACACAGTAATTTTATTAATCAATTGATTGTTGACGCAACCATTGAATCAGTGACCCAACACACCCCTGTAATTAACCAGTTTTAAGGGTCTGATGGGGCGAATGATTGATTTACTGGGGATTGTGGTTCTTATCGTCTAATCATATGTGGGTTCGTTTGAGAACACGAGACTACGCCCATCAATCGCTCATCCCGTGTGTTGTCATAAATAATGGGGTCATTTACATAAACGCGATCCATAAATATGGAAATCGCTTTGAAATCACGTCGGTTGCGTAATTTTGATCGCCACCAAATTGAGACTGGCTAGAACTTGTGTTGGTACAAAACAAGCATTGAATCCCAACCCAAATTAAACCCCACTAGCTCCTTCAACTTTTTCATTCTGTTCACTTGTCATTAAAAGAGACATTGATAACAACTAGGTCTCGCGAGAAATACTGAAAAGAGATTCAGCGTCAATTAATTGATCGAGTTTTCCTGGGTTGCACGGCTAGCGAGCGAGGGAAAGATGGTGCCCTATGACGAGATTGCCGAATCAAACGCCAACAGCGAGTGCACAGAATGGATGAAAAGATTGATTCGCGAGACGGACTCCGTGGTTGAATTTGTGGATCATCGCTTGGGCGGGAACGGACAAGCGAAATACCAGAAATTCTTGACAGGTTCATTCAACCTTAGTTTCCACGTTGGGTTCAACGGTCAGCGCCCGGACGTATTGATTCGTTTCCCCAAGCCCGGCCACACATTATCATCACTACGGGACGAGAAGGTTGTCAACGAAGTGCAAATAATTCAGTATCTTCAGGAAAAAACCACGCTTCCTCTGCCTCGCATACGGTCTTGGGGCTTGACAGAAGAGAGTCCGAAGAAATTAGGACCTTTCATAATTATGGATGTCGCTCAAGGTACCCGTCTGTCAACTTTCCTGGCAATGCCGACGGAAGGGAGATCAGCAGGCATGGTTTTAAATCCGGACATTGACGACACAACACTTGATGCCATCTATGACCAACTTGCCGACTATATTCTCCAAATCTCCCGTCTCGAGTTCCCTAAAGTGGGGGCTATTTCAAAGGACGCTGACTCTGGGGACTGGTCTACGGCTAGAAGACCGTTGACGTTGAGCATGAATCAGTTGGCGACTCACGCGGGCTACCCAGTGGGCCAACTCTCGCCCGAGTCATTCGATCGCGCAAAGGATTTCTTCAAGTCAATTGCATATCAATACTATGTTCATCTTGCATCGCAAAGAAATATTGCCAGCGATGAAGCAGAGGTTCGACAAAGCTTCCACGCTCGCCACAACTACGAGCGGCTCATCTCCAAGTACACGGTTGAAGATTCTGGCCCATTTAAAGTCTTCTGTGACGACTTTCAGCCTTCAAATATGCTGATAGATGAGAATTCACTTCGAATCACTCTAATATTCGATCTCGAATTCACCAACGCCATGCCGGCGCAATTTTCATATGACCCACCCCCGTGGTTGTTGCTGAGAGGACCAGGATTCTGGCTTGAGCATCATGGCTTGGATGACTTCGCGTCTCATTACGTGCCTAGGATGAATCAATTCCTGCAAGCCCTGGAGCGGGCTGAAGAAAAGACACCGGCACTGGCAGAGAAAGACGTGCCACTTTCCCACCGGATGCGCGATTCGTGGGAGTCTGGGCGCTTTTGGTTCAATTACGCATCAAGAAAATGCTTCAACATCGATGTGATTTACTGGAAAGCCTTGAGAAGGGAGCATACGGATGATTTGCTCGACGAGGAGACTGAAAAGGCTTTGACAGGCTTATGCAAATTAAAGATGAACCAGTTGAAGGAATATGAAGAGGAATGGAATATGCGGCACGAGGACGTTTCGGCCTAGCCAACACGAATGTCATGGAGGGGGTAATTAAAAGATATTCGAAAAGACATTAAATTCCAAAGTTTAGTACTCGATGCATTATTTCTGTGCCATTGAAGCCTTGGCATGGTGTTCGCAGCCGGGTAATGGTGGGTCTTGTAAACTACATGCGAGAAGTCTTCCAAGCCCCGGTTCCAGGGTCGTAATCCAATAAATACGACGAGTCTTTATCCTCAATACCGCTGTATTCGTGAGTTAGCTGCAAATTTGGTTCTCCGTAGTGTCCCATGAACTCCAGCTCCAGCTTGAACTCTGTACCCGGTTCTAGATCGCCCCTAAATTGGATATTGAAGGGCTCTGAACGTATCAGCCGCCTATTGTTTTCCAATTTGACAGAATTTAGAAACGAAACTGGAGTTGCATCAATGTCAACGCCAGACACTGCTATCTCATGCCTGGAATCGCTGTTGGATGTAATTTTGATAAGCAGCCGACGGTGGAGAATGAACGGAGGAATGGAAAGATTGAGATTCTCCATGATCTGCAGCATCATGCTATCGATATCTGAATGAACTCGCAGCTTACAAAGTTCATCCAGTGGTGTTTTTTGGAGGTTGCAGATGACTAAATCTGCTTTTTTTGCTCGTCCGGCTACCTCTGGTATCTCATTAGAGGGAGTCACCGTAAGAGATGAACCAAGCACCAGGCAGAGGTCAGCCTTTGCAGCGTGCTCATAGGCGAGCTGGAGGGGCACTTCTGGCAGCGGCTCGTGAAAGTTGATGATGGTGTCAAGCAATGCTCCGCCACACAGGACACACTTTCTTCCTGTGCGGTGGTCATGAACCGTCTTCTCGTATTTTGCGACCGCCCGAAAGTCTATTTTATTGATGAGAAGATGACTGGCAGTTCAGAATAGGAGAGTTGTTACCACGCATGTATTCCTTGCCACAATCTTTGCAATATTCACGATTGTTATTCCCATGGAGCTCCGATATTTGTTCCTGTGGGCAAAAAGCTTAGTTGGCTTGGTGAAATCTGGACAGAACCTCTTACAGGCAGGATCCCACTTCTTCGATGCAGCCCGTCGCAGTTCTGGCTGATGACATACTTCAGTAAGCCTTGGTTTTGCAGCTGAACAAGAGCCATGTGTGTAGGTGTAGGTATAGCCTGAAGCGTGTTTGCGCCACCCGCTGCCTTCCCCTGTGCACGTAGCGTCCAGACCCCCTCGGGCCCACGGAAATCAGGTATCCCTGTGAAGATGAGATAATGAAAGGGTAGGCCGGGTAAACAGGACAGACATACCAGCAGACGTAGAGATTCCGGCTCCAGTAAAGACGATGAAATGCTTGCTCTCTTTGATCATGGTGGCAAGTTGTTTGGCTTTTTTGGCAACCTCGCGAGGTGCCTCATGGTGTTCGCGTTCAGCGATTTTTGGGGCTGAATCCGCCATGGTTCGTCTGGTGAGAAAAAATCGCAATTAGAATTCAATTAATTCAAGTTGGATATTTCGCTTTGTCAATTTGTCCAAGACAACTGCGTTGGAGGAAGGAAATTCTGATGTTCACGGAGTGAATGAAGAATGCAGGGGTTCATGAGTGAGCGACCCGAAATGGATTAGTGTTTCTATGTCACCCCACTTAATTCTAGGCAGAAATGGGGTTGGTTGGTGTGGAAGCCGCGATGCGCTTGCCTTCACTAGAAACGGCGATGTTGGCAAGGAATATGTTCTATTTGGTTATTCTGACCATATGAAGTGGACGGAAAAGCAACCCATACTACTGCCCAAGAATACCGTCATGGCATAGCTTATAATCAATCAACTCAATGAAATTGGCTGCACTTAGGGATGTAAGGGTCGTTCAAGAGCCTTGATATTTCCAGAACCTTACTCGCCAGAATTATTAACTGTAACCGACAGAATAACTGTCGCGTAAATTCTCGCTGCCCAATATCGCAGTGAGCACCGCTCAAAGCAGTCTTTTAGCCGCCATCTTGAGCCATGTCAATTCGAGCATGAGTGGCTGAGTGGGGATCGGTGAATGCCAAAATCAGCACCACGTTGTGTGATAAGCTTGAATTAACCGGTTTGGGCTTGCAGAGGGAATCTAGATGCTAGAAATAGCATTAAGTCATCTATTTTTACCCTGACCACCAAACTCTACTAAAATAACACAAAGCCATTTAATCAAGTACCTCATGATTTGCCGAGAATATGCCATTATTGGACAATCATTTAAAGTCAAGATCGCGCCGCATTCCAGGGTTGCTGACGCTTGGAAAACTTCATATGGGATTACTGATCTCGACCCAACCTTCGATTCTGCATCAAAAACATTTGAGACAGAGAGGCGTGCGTATTTTCTGCAATCTCGCAGCCTTCAGCTCTCTATCTCGTCTTATGCTTTGGTGGCACGCAACCGAATTATCAACAACTTGATAAGCTTGGCTTTTATTTCATGCAAATGAATGAATAGTACTCGAACGGAAACTCCCATAGGTGTAGATGAATAAACAGCCACTCACGTCTGCTGGTGGGTCCGTGGTGGCTTATCCCACTCCAGCGACTGCGAAGCTGCCACTTAGGCATATCGGTCTTTTTATCGCTTGTTAAATAAATATATCTTGAGTAAAGAGAGTGTTGAAAATATACGAAAACTGGGTGGAGAATTCACGGCATCGATTTAGCTTGATGCACACAGGCCGGCCCAGAACTGTGGCGCACATGCAATATACGTGCACCAACGTCTGTCGAGCGAAGGTCAATCTATTCAAGAGACGCGAATTTCGGTTTAAAATTAACAGGTGCCTAATACTCCATTTTGATAAGTTGGTTCGTTCTCAACTGTCAACCATGAGGCTCGCAATACGCCCACTGTGACCGACCATCCACGAATTACCGTTGGAGTCGAGCATGCCTATCGACAAGTTGTTGGTTCAATTGATGTATTGAATAAACATACTCTAATTCATATATTGATAACAATAAATTCCATATCGCCGGCACAAGCTTTTGCGTAGTATATTCAACTACTTTGATGGAAGCGAAGTCGCGGTTGAACATAGCGCGGTGGATGCATCCATCACAAGAAGGGTATTTTTAGGGTTAAACGAGTTCGCAAGCTACCCCAGACTAAATAAAAATGCAACCTAAGCGATGGAAAATGCAGTATTGGCGAGACATGGCGGACTTGGCACCCCTTCACACAAGTGGTGCTTCAGGGCGATAACCCCTGTTTGGAAGGTGGGCATGAAACCATTTCTATGGACGAATCGCATTTATTGGCAGATGGCCGAAAGTAGCAAATGACATGATACACTTTCCCATAACCCCGGTAACTGGCAAAACGAATGAATGCCAAGCAAGGCTGAGACAAGCTGAACACTTGTGACGGCTGCCAAATCAACCACATCGGATAACGTTTGCGGAAAGGGTCGCGAAAATTGTTTTATCATCTCGTATTTTGGCTCTATTTCTTGGACGAACGGGGCCACGTGCGGTTTCTTTCATGCCAATTCAAGCTCCCGCCTCCTTGATTCATCTTTGCAACATCCGGTCGGGCATTTCTCTCGACCGAAAAGACTTACCGAGGTAAGGCGAGCATGTACAGAAATGGCAGGTGGTCTACAGACCAAAATCGTGAAATAGAATTGTAGATAAATACAACCTCTGGCCCTGCTTGACGATGAATGCTTGGATCATTAGCCTGCACACAACTGTCTTTAATCCTCAATTAGCTTCACTACTTTCATTTAATACCTCTTTCGTCTGGAACGATTGAAATCCTTCTTTTCTGCATCAACTGTCACTATGAAGTTCATCAACACTCTCGTTCTGGCTTCGGCGGCCTGGGCCTCCCCTTCTGTCATCAACAAGCGCCAGTTTGGAGGAAGCACGGAGAATGACCTTGAAAATGGTGACTGCAACGACATTGTCTTTATTTTTGGCCGTGGCTCCACCGAGATTGGTAACATGGTACGGCAATTCTTTGACTTCTATTGGATAATTAAGTTCTTGGCTCTAATTCTAGTAGGGTACTGTTGTTGGACCTGGTGTTGCGGATGGCCTGAAGGAGCAGTTCCCCAATCAGGTTGCGGTCCAGGGTGTTGATTACCCTGCCCTGTTGTCGACCAACTTCCTGCCTGGGGGTGCAGCCACTGATGACGTCGCTGAGTTGGAGGGTCTGTTGAATACCGCAATGACTCAGTGCCCCGACTCCATCGTTGTGGTTGGAGGATACTCGTAAGTGGACATGAACTTTTTTAGGCGAAGGCAATGTAATGAACCTCGAGACTGATCGAATGCAATAGCCAAGGTGCAGCCCTTTGCCACCGCGCCATTGAGTCGCTTCCCCAGGCGCAAATGGATCGCATTGCTGGAGTCGTCATGTTCGGAGACACCCAGAACGAAGCCGACAATGGTCAAATCAACAACTTCCCCGCTGACAAGGTCAACATCATTTGCGCTGAGAACCCGCGCGATCAAGTCTGCGATGGAAACTTGGGTGCGGCCGTCCGGGCCCCTCATCTTTCCTACGGCCGAAACGCCGATGAGGCTGCCGATTTCCTGGCTGGAAAGATCCGAGAGGCCCAAGCCGCAGCTTAGATTAGCAGATGGGATTTTGTGCATGCAAGGCAGGGACTTGCTGAAACCATAGCCCACATTGCCAAATCTCGAATGGCTGCATTGATGTGCGAGTGAGATTCGTGTCGCACCACGCACCAGGAGTCAAAGCCAAGAGAGATGGCGAAAATAAGAATTTGGGAATTTTTGTATCATAATAGCTATTATCACATATGTTAAATGTAACAGTTTTGGTTTGAGTTCTTAATACTTGAAAAAAATACTGGAGGGATTGGCAATGGTTGTCATAAAGAATGGACCACTCCGTCTTGTGTCGACCTTAATGAAGGCAATGCCATCAGACACATCCCAAGCGGCCCACTCCAGGTGTGAGAAGCTGATCTTCCAGCGATATTGGATTTCAAGGAGGCACTGTCGTCCCGAGTGACATTCCTGGCTCCACGAAACCTACTATGGTCGATCCCCATGAATGGGTATTCTTGTGTATTTTATGCTGAAATCAGTATGATAAACGACTTTGCATGCACTGAAACAAAACTTCGTCTTGTGAATGAATGATTGAACTGATGCACACCTTCACAGTAATTAAAAACTTGAAATAGGCCTTCTCCTACTGAATCATTCAGCGAATCTAAAAAGCCAAAAGCAACGAAATGAAATGAAAGGGGAAAAAAGATCATTACGTAATCGGATAAGTGAACTTCTTTATAGTGTGACCACCCTTGTTGAAGCGTATTTGTACAGCTACTTGACACAAAGACAGCCATTCACTCGTTCATGAAAGGAACGATGACTCAAAGAATGATAAACGTTTCTCTGGGAGCCGACTGTGCGTGCCTAGTTGCGCAGCCCCATTAATTCAGTGAGAGGCAGTGTGTATTTAGTTGCTCGCTGACCTGTTTTCTTTTATTCTGGTAAACCTTCCAGTAATTGCAGATCTCACACAGATACCTCGATAGCCAGTCTCACGGAATCTACGAATATGGCATTGACCAACAAAAGTGATGTTGTCGCCACCAACCACCGAAGCGATGTCGTGATGGAAGACGCGCCTGCGTCTGATGTTTCGCTTCAAGGGATACCCCACGAGGCGGACCTTGACGCTTACTATGCCGAACAACTGGCAATGACATTCGAACAGGAGGAGGAGGAAATGGCGGACGTAAGTTACCAACATAAAAAAAAATAGATTTGTCAACCTGATTATTGGATTATTCCAGATGCACAACGAGGCGCTCGAGCATGATTGCAGCGAATATGTCCGGGATCTGTTCTATCAACTAAGGTGAGTGTGCCAAATTTCCCCTTATTTCAGTATCTTTCCTCCTTTTCCATGATGCAAGTATCAAGCTTTATGCTGAAGGAATTCATCTCTTAGGCATTGTGAATTTCTTGACCGAGATCCTGCCGACAACCACGATAACTTGTGCGTTGCCATGGCCGCTATCTCCATCGGGCACAAGAACGAGAACAATCCGAGCATAGATGCCGACATTTCTATAACCAAAGATGAAATGATTATTCTACAGCGGCTTTTTCGCAAATTCGTGGACCGAGATGAGTTCCTAGAAATGTTGGAGAGCGAACTCATAGGCGACCCCATAAGAAGACGAATGACGTACTACAGCATGACACTCGGCCATGCCAACAGATTTCTATCTGAGATCAAGGGATCCGACGTTAAGGGATACTATGAAGTTGGTAAGCATGTTGGGATGAAAATTGGGTTTCCAGGGCTGACAATCTGGCGTTCACAGCACCATTGTTGGAGAAGTTTGAAACACTCGAGTCGAGACAATTGGTCAAACTATGGCTTGATATTTGGCTTTTCAGATCTGAAGATTGAAGCTGCAATTTCGAAAGGATTCGATAAATCAGCCTCTTCTTTTCTTCTGCTACCTTGAGCCATAGGAGAAGCATATTGCTGGATGGCGGGTCTATGGTTGTGTCCACTAAGTAGGCCGGAGAACGTTGCAAATGTACTCAATCAATCGAAGAGAACCACCCATCGCGTTTCCCTTATACTATGAAGTGAACCATGTTTGTATTCCTTTGCGGTATTTGGCTTTCCGGCAATCCGCGCAACCCCCCGTTGCCTGTCCTATCCCTTGGGGTGCCGTAAGGCTGCACTTAGGTACCTCTCCATCTCCGTCCTAAAGAGAACAATTATTATGTCAAACTACCGTTGCGCCGCAGCAGAAGTGAAGTGAACAGTCCGTTAATGCGTGGTGTAATTATGGTATTTGTGCCTTGTGACATATTGTCAAAGCATAACGACGCCTCATGTACAAAAATATATTGTTAATAGCGGTGTATTTCTACTTTTAATAGCAAAGTGCTATGCATTTGATTCACAACACTATATTCAGCATCTAAATCTGCCTAGTACTTAAGTACAGGCTTACGCCACTGAAAGGGACAACTCAGCGACGTCTGTGGCCATCGGCAACCAAAAAAACCTCAACTTACCAAGGATATCGGTCTACGCATCTAATTCTATTTTGAGTCAGGTATTCAGCAAAATAAATCATAACAAAAAAAGAAACAAAGAAAGAAACGCATAGACAGAACAAGTTTCAGGTTGTGGCCCAATATGTTCTGAACAACAGATTCGCACTGCAAGTGTTCATAGAACTCAAATTTCGTACGCTCTAGCGGAATGATTTTTCTTACATCTTTAACTCATTATTTTGAGTAAATCCCATGTGCCAATCATCACTCTCGTTTCAGTGTCACAAATTCTATTTGTGTGATGTTATCCCAATGTTCCGTGAAACACTCCCAACCTTCCACATTCATTCCACATTCATTCACACAAGTCCGATTGAACTTGGATACACATGGTCGTATGCTTTTGTATAAAGTCTACAATGGCGCGCGATCTAAATGGAAACATCTCTGTCCAAGATTTCCTCGCCTCTTCACCAGCGGCGATACTCTCGATCCGACAAAATGGCACCTACAAACAGACCTCAACGTGTTGGTCACCTACCAGGGCCTAGAACTCTGCCAGATAGTCTACCGAAGGAATATCATGGCTATTGGAATCAAACCGACCCACTGAATCTGGATGGTCCTGCTCCTGAACGCCACGTTGGCTACGACTTGGATACTATTCGAAAGGTGGCCTTGGAGCACCTGGACCCCGAGCTCTTCGCCGATGCCAAGGTTGAATATTTTAGTAATGGCTCTTATAACCAGCTCTATAGCATCAGCTCCACCCAGACAACCCATGAATATCTCATGCGCATCCCAGTCCCTGTCGACCCCTTCTTCAAAACAGAGAGCGAAGTCGCTACCATGGAGTATATCCGCGAACACACGACATTGCCAGTTCCGTCCGTTGTCGCGTACTCATCTACAATGTCGAACGAACTAGGTTCCGAATGGATTCTTATGGAAAAGATGAATGGTCTCCCGTACCTCGAAGTACAATCCAAAATGCCGCTTGAAAGCAAGATTAAGCTCGTGGAGGACCTTGCAAACGGAATGGCGCCAATCATAAAGGGAGGTGTTTTCCCAGTCTTTGGGAGCCTTTACTTTGATGATGTCCACAAAGAGATCGGCAACAGTACTGACATAGGCAGAGGCTTCGTCATCGGCCCAATGACAGCCGCGCGATTCACCCGTGATCAGCGAGTCATGTTGGGTCCTAACCGTGGGCCTTTCAGCACGGCCCGAGAGCTTATGATGGCCGAATTTGACATTGTCGGTAAACGCATTCAAAACCCGTCTTCTCCCGCTGACTTCCAGTACGACTTTGACACGCGAAACCCTGGTGAGGTATTGAAATGCGCTGACAGGTTCCGAAACATGCTGCCTTCTCTGGTTCCTGCTACCGACGGGCCGGACGACGGAAAAGTATTTTGGCACGATGATCTCAGCGTCAGGAACATTCTTATTGACCCGCAAACTTTCAAGTTGGTCGGTGCTATTGACTGGGAGATGACTGGAATCGTTCCGGCCTGGGAGACCGAAGGTTTCACGCCCACCTTCTTGCAAGGTCGCGATGTAAACGAGAAGCCGACGCGCCGCGATCGAGAGGATTCAGACAATCTGAACTTTCGAATAGGTGAATGGGAAGATACATTGGGCCGGCGCAAGTGGAGTGAGATTATTGAGGCGGTTCAAGATCCTGCAGTCGTCTCCGGCTCCAAGAATAATGTCAAATTTGAAGCTCGCGATTGTATTGCATATCTTGAAACCGACTGGGAATATGCAAAGGATTGGTTGGATGATCAGGAAAGGAAGATGAAGCGTTGATAGATGCTGGCAGGAAAATACATGGCCATTCTTGGATTTGAAGCTATGGAGCTCTCATGTATCATTTTCAGATAAAGTTCAACATCCTTCAAGCATTCAGTAACCCAAAAATAGCCTATTTTCCTAATTATGTGACGTTCTTATACTAGGTACTAGTCTAACACTAAGGGGCTGATTTTCTATTTCTAGCATTTTGTTGTGAGACTTCTCAATTAAATGCACTGAATGAAACAGTGGATAACACAATCGCTCCATCTTAGAATATCCCGATAGGTCAGTTTACGAATATTTATCGAGTCGCTCTTTGCCCCATTCAGAAACTCGCATTCAGCTGAGGATCTTGAGCGGAGTCGCATCTTACAGGTGACGTCAACGCTCGCACATCTTCTGCAAGCTGAGCTGTAGCGCGCTTAGCATGGTGAAGCGGTTTGACCTTTCCGTGCCAAATATTTTCAATCTCATTTTCATCACGTTTTGCAGGAAAATAAGAAGAATGCAAATTTCACTTCATTGGGCACTGTCCCTTCTACTTGCCCCAAATGCAATTACGGCAGGTACTTCACACCGTGATGTTGACTGTGTTGGTCTCCAATGCGACCTGATTAAAACCGGCACGCTAACATTAGACTTGCTCGCAGTGCGACGCTCTAGTAAGGCAGCCAAAATTACACGGAAAAGTGCACTACCCCAACACGACTTCTTATAATGAACGCATGGGGACCTACTGGTCGCTGAGTGCTGCGCTTGACCCGTGGTGCATGGTGCTTCCTGAAACTACCGGCGATGTGTCAATCACAATCAAGACCATTGTAGAAAATGACTGTCCGTTTGGGATTCGCGGCGGTGGGCACGGAACTCATGCTCTCTCAAACTCTGTCCGAAATGGTGTCACTATCGATATGGGTAAGCTCCCCATTCACTGTATGTTCCTTGCAGAATCACGTCTGATGCAGGTCAATTGATGAAGGTTACTTCAACACCACGATATATAATGATGAAACCAAAATTGCTTCCATTGGTCCCGGGGCAAACTGGGGTTCCGTATATGACACCCTCACCCCTCACGGCGTGACGGTAACAGGTGGCCGCGCTGCCTCGGTCGGTGTGGGCGGGTTCTTAACGGGCGGTGGCAATTCTTTTCATTCCGCCAGCCATGGCTTCGCGTGCGATCAGGTCCAAAACTTTGAACTGGTTCTCGCCGACGGTCAGGTGGTTAACGCCAATGAGGGAGAGAATTCCGACTTGTGGAGGTCTCTGAAAGGAGGCTCTGGAAACTTTGGTTTTGTCACTCGCTATGATCTCTACGCCATTGAGTTCGAGCACCCTTCCAAGCCGTATATTTGGGGCGGTATCGTCGGCTACAACTACTCTCAAACCGAATATGTTATTAGCGTGTTTGTCAACTTCACTAACAATGTTGGAAGCGACATTTACAGTTCTTCTATCATGGGATGGGGCTATAATCCCGCATCTGGAGGGTTCTCGATTCGCTGTGTCCTTGACAACGTCGCCAACGAAGCATACCCTCCGGCATTTAACGGATACATCAGCATTGACGGGAAAACCTCAAACTCGCTTCGAAGTGCGACAATGTCCAACATCACCAGGGAACTCGTCCGTCCGAAGAGAACTTAGTATGTCGAAATCTGTCTCCTTCTCAAGCCCCATCCACTGACAGTGATATTCAGCACCATTTGGTTTACCGGAACATACAAGAACGACGCTAGGGTTCTACAATTTATTGCCAGAAAGCACGAAGACATGATGTTGAACATTGAAAAGGTAATCGGCACCAAATCCGGCATGTTCAGCAGCTGCCAAGCACAGCCCATGACGGAACCAATGATATCCCGGGCCAAAGGAATGAACGCCCTCGGTCTGGAAGAGCGAATCAAGACAGGCCCTGGTTTCATGTTTTTGATGTACTTTGGCGTTGACAGCGCCGAGGACGAAAAAAAGGCGTTCCCATTTGTAGAAGGCTTCTACCGGGAAGTGGACGAGTACGCCAGCTCTCTGGATGCTAATTGGGACTGGTACTATCTCAATTACGCCCATGGAACCCAGGATCCAATTTCGAGCTACGGCAATAAATCCATGCAGCTACTGAGGAAGACCTCCCACAAGTATGATCCAAAGGGGGTGTTTCAGCACTTGCGACATTCGGGGTTTAAAATCATGCAATGAATAGTTCATTGCATCGCTCAGACATATAGCATAGATTAAATTTCAACAGCTCCGGAACTACGGTTTTTCTCGCTTTTAAACATGATGACGTAACACCCAAAGCGATCTGCCAGGTGGGTAACCAGCGTCAGTGCCATTGTGGGCCTCAATTCTGGGGTTCTGGAAAATTCGTCTTATCGCCTAGCCTACCCCTCACAGTACTCACCCAGTTCATAGCGTCTATTACATATCTACATTAGCAATAGATTGATTGACCCGGTTTTTCATATGTCAACTCCGTGATGCAGGGGTCGCTGATGCACTTGGCTTACCTGTGTGTGATTTTGGCGATGTGATTTGGTACTGAAAAGTGACGTAGTAGGTGGGTACCTATGGGTCTTGACCAATAATATCAAGGTAGTAATCCAGCGGCGTTAGCGCCGCCCCACTAAAGTTAGTCGAACAAGGTGATTGAGTTTTGAGGCAGATAGCAGTCCGTCAATGTCTATGCCTAAAAACTTCAAGCCTCATGGCCATCTTTACCCTGAACTACCACTCTGCTTTTTCTGTTTTACATTTAATTAGGGTACCTTCACTCCGTTTTTGGTACGGTGCTAGAAATGTTCTATGAGTGGAGGGAAGGGCGTTGTCTTGAACAAAGAATTTGTGAAGTGTTGAACACAAGGAACAACATCCGTCACAGCAGCTCAAAGAAAAAAACACATGCGCGTTGTTTCGTAGAAAATAAATTAACCTCAATCATTTTTATGAACCAGGCTTGATTAGAGCCACCAAAATACGAAAGTACACATTATTATCAGTCATATTGAATAGCTGTAGGGTAAGTCTCTCTTTAATGTGGGTCTCTCGTTGGTTGACTGCACCATGCCCAAGTCTACCTGTGTCGATCGCCTGTAGTCAGTGTGACAAAAGTTGGCGGGGAATGTAGAGCAGATCTCAACACAAACGCGACGATATTGGAGCGGCTTTACTTTTGTTTGGAAATTTGCCATTCTCTTAGATGTGCGTGGAAGCATAACACAGAGGCTTGGATTCCCGGTTTATTGAGGCCAAGACCCATTGAGGAAATTCTTAGCGAAGCGGGGGGATGAATGCAAACCGGTTCGTGTGTAATGTTATACTAGATGCATGCCGACTGATCAGGTCGTGGGACAATGTTACACCGACGCGGTCTACATTGGAGCTAAGGAATAGTTTGTGGTGAGATTAACTAGAGGACTTGACCATGACACTGGACGTGGCACGGCATAGTGATTTCGCTGTATCTTGATTTCTAGATTAAAGTATATTTGGTATGAACTACTGGCGAGAAAAGACTGACTAGATGGCCAAAGCTTCGCCAAACATTTGCGCTGCTGTATTGCACCCGTATGGAATGTATTTATGTATGTCAATGATCCCGGACTCCCCGAGCTGTGACTCCAAACTACCTCGCCTAGCTACTGGAACACTTAGTGTCCCTTCAATTTGTTACATAAAATGTGCCCTCTACACAGAATATCCTTCTTCCGTCCTGGGTTTCCGCCTCTGCTCTGACGTCGTACCTGCCCGTTGGTACCATGTGCGGATACAACGGCATGGGCGGCGAGCTAATGACGGCGTAGCCTTCCTTGATATTTGGGGGGCACGAACGGTGGTAGCTAAGGTCTAACCCTTTGTCGCTTCCGGGAGTTGGTACCTGGATACGTTGGAAAACATCAATGTCACATAGGGGCGAGTAGTATATGGGTCCTAACTCTGGGCGCCCGTTGATGCTGCCGGTGATGTTGAGCCATGGCAAGTTGCCCGTGCTGGCGACAAAGTGGCCTATGAAGCGGATGTCCTGATAAAAGCCGCTGTAACTAGTGTCAGCATCCCCAATCTAGGAGCTCCAACAACGCAACCTACACGCGCGGATTACTGGGCAGAAAATCGAGCCTGTCAATCTGAAAGATGTCGTCGGAGGGATCGTCACAGTAGTATGCGGGAGATAGACCAGGGACCTTGATGCGACCCGCGCTCAGCGATGCGGCTCCCAGTGCTTGCTGCAGGGACTCATCCGCGATAGGGGACGCGATAATAGCTTGGCAGAGGCCCAGAACCAAGGCGGCCTGGAGAAACGCGAGAAGAGATAAATGCATGTTGTTTTGCAGTGGCGAGTGGTGAGGATGAGAGAGTAATAGGGCATTGAAAGAAAAGCAGAAGAGTTGATATAGAAGGTGACAGTGCCAGTGCAGCGAGCAGGAGTCAATCCTTCAGCCACCAACAGCACCTTGTCCATACAGGCACATCACACGGGGGAGTATTACTAGTAACACCCTCAACTTACTCCGTGGATCCTTGTACTGCGCCATTTAAATCACTCCTGGTGGGCCTCGCAAAACGGATCCGAATTTGCATTTGAAGACGCGAGGCAGCTTCATGTGCGTGTGCGAGTGCAAGTGTGAGTGTCGTAGAAGGGAGCGGGACATGCGAGTCTTCTTGCCAACATATTTCGTACGCTTCAATCTTACGGAAATTCTGCAAGTAACCATGCCTGACTGTCGCTCTTCGCCTATATAAGTCTGACAAGAGCTTGGGCGCCCATTCAATTTCGAACGTCATGACCCGCCACATTTCATCCAGGTTGAAATCTTATTGGACTTGTCATTGTACCCCAAGATGCGCACAGGCGGGAATCTTCTGCCACTTCTCGTTGCCATCTTTATCGCTGTTACTGCTACGCCTGTGATTGGCCCATTACGTCCCTCCATTGAACCTCGAGATGACGCCGATGATGCTTTTGCCAAGATCATCCAAGATGCCAACTTGCCTGCCTATATCGCACCTTCCCTTAGCAGAGACATTACAGAGTGGCTGGCTATTGGCGACTCCTATGCTGCTGGCATCAGCGCAGACGTGCCCAGTGACCAAATGAATTGGGCCTGTAGCCGTTTCAAGAAGAGTTATCCCAATCAGATGAATGAGAGCCCCAGGTTGCCGGGCTACTATTCTTCTCGTATTTTCACGTTTGGCGCCTGCTCTGGGGCCACCATGGACAACGTTGTCGAGACCCAGATCGAGCCGGGGGTTCCCGCCGACGAAAACAACCCCAAGATTGGGACACCTCAAATGGGAACTGTCAGCTTTTCCGGAAATGACCTCAGATTCGGAGAAGTGAGTTTGCGCTGATAAATTCCACCACACGGACTGAATGACCTATTTACCTACTGATCAGATCGCAAACTCTTGCTTGCTTCATTGGGTTACATGGGGAGATTGTGGCGAGCTCCTCCGCGAGGCCCGCGCGAAAATAGAAGATCCTGCAAAGACGTTTCAGCTAAAGATCATTGACTCCTTGGTCAAAGTTCTGATTCGGGCTAGGACAGCCAATCCTAGTTTCCAGCTGTATGTGACCGGCTATATTCGATTCTGGGACGCTGAGAACACGCAGTGCGACACTGTTAGCTGGGCGCCCTGGTACAGAGCCCCGGTCTATATCACGGCAGATCTGCGCCGAAACATGAACGACCTCGTTCTCAAGCTCAACAACCTTCTGAGAGACTCTGTTGAGAAGCTGGCCTTGGCAGTCGGAGGCATCTTCTTTACCGACGAATTCGAGTCCATGTTTGACGGGCACCGGTTCTGCGAGCCAGAGGTCGACCCCAGCTATCACAGCATGCCAATCGGTGAGCGCACGTGGTTCATCCACTATCAAAGCCCGTATGTGAATGCAGATTCTGTTACTGGGCTTGGGACCGGCTCCTTTTTCGACCAGGTGGATGGCTTCCTGATCCCTCCCAGAGATGGCAAATCGACAGCCGATCAGATCAACGAGGTCAACGGAGATCTCTCTCTTCTCAACCCGGCTTACCAGAGCGTCGATACTATGAGCCAATTTCTAACGAGATTTGCTGAAAACGACCAGTCATTATTGCCGTTACCTATTACTTGGCTGCGTGCCATGCACCCCAAAGGGTCCGGCTACACTGTCATGGCTAACGCCGTCATTGACAAGGTACTTCAGTTCGGCGCGGCGGGTCTGCTAAAGCCCAGCCAGCCTGAGCAGGGCCTCAGGTGTTTTGGCGTCGGCACCAAGACTTTCCTGGGTCGAGACGATTTGAATGAAAAGGTTGGCCAGTTCTGCGCTGACGCAGCTGCGCAGCGGGTTCAGGATCAGAATAGCGGGTCCATCGCGCGCAAGTACAATGAACACACGCGCTATGAGATGGACATCCGCATGGAGTGGCCGTCTGGTCTGGATATCTCTCAGGGCATGGAGGAGAAGTGCAAGGAGAAGATGACGACCATAATGGACTGTGAGTGCTTTTCTGTCTTCTTTCCAGTTAGAAACAACATCCTGACGCGACTTAGCCTGCGATAGCAACGACCCCGGGAACCCACTCAATTGGAAGCACGGCGGCACATTTGGCGACGGTGACGTTCGATACATCATCGATCCTTACATAGAACAAGCCTATCGGCCCGGTTCTTGTTCTTTCCACCTGCGAGAGACCGAGTACCGTGTAGGAGACCCGAGCGCCGGAACGCCCATGATGCTTGACCTTACCATCGAGCAAATGCGCATGCTTGACAATGACGGTAACGAAATCGGCCGCGCCGGCTTCCAGCCCAATGGTGCTGACGGGGACCCGATTGACCTCGGCGAGAGCAATCCCTGCATCTGGGATACGATACTGCCCGACGGCCTGAGGATCACGCCCGAGGAGAATGGCAATTACATTCAGTTTGACATTGGCGCGCGAAGTTGGACGACGAATAACCAAGATGGCGACAATAGGTGCTCAGTCGGTTCCTTTGATAAGGATTCTAGCCCGGCGGTAAGTGGTGAAGCTGTGAAGAGTGGATTTCATCACACTATTTGGGCTTTCTTTTAGCTAACATTATTTACTAGAAGCGCGATGTGGATTGTTGGTTTTCATGCTGAATGAAGCTTACACGGTTCTGTTTTTCAAGCTTGAACGCTTAGTTCAACAAATCGGTTTATTGGGCGATTTCTTGAGGTTGTTTCGCATCTGGGATCAAATTGTAAAATGTGGCATGCATTACTTAACCTTCATCTCCAACCCCCACTTGGAAGAGTACTAGCAGATGCACTGGACATGGTGCACTCTATTTAGCGTCAAGGGTGTGATATGGGAGTTTTGAGTAAATTTGGGACTTGGAGGAAAATGCACGATCTGGTCTTCCGCTCTGGCCGACCTGTTTTGTTCATACCAGCCTCCATCAAAGCGGATCAACAACGTGACACATAATTTTCCTCGATGGAATCCTCCCGTCATCGAGCTAGTGGAGAGAATACAGCTTGACAGCTAGCCTTTAGCCGGGCAACTATGACTGCTGCCAATCAGAAATCATGGTTGCTTACGCCCTAATTGTCTTGATTATGCACACGAACATACCAGTTGAGAATACCATAGTTCCATTGGTGTTGCTCATCAACTGATTGATTAGCTTTGCCGACTTCTACGGCAGCAAGTGGGTGGCGTCTCGTGTTGTTGCTTGATTTGAACCAAATTCAACTTGTTTGAAACATGGAGGTCGCTGCCACGTAACAGACCAAGAATGTATATAAAACATGTGACTTTCCGCTGCTTTCAGCTCGGTTTCAACAATGATCAGTAACTCTGAGGCCCAGTATCCAGGTAGTGAATCAATTGAAAAGGATAAAGTTCACACAGAAGGCCTAGCAGCTAGACTGTAATACTCTTGTAGCTCTTTATGCTCGAGATATCTCCGGTGGACTCACAAAGCCCCTGCTGGGACTATAGTCATTCACATATGAGCTATGATGTGACTTTTCTGGTGCAGGAAGCTTGCAAAATTTAGATTGAGTAGTTGTCGCTTTTTCTTAAACAAAACTAACATGTCTTAACCTTCTTCTCTACCTAGTTGCCGACCAAGGATTGGTGTATCTCCGAGAACCTAGCACCTTCTGGCTTGGTAGAATCAATGATTTTGCGGAGCTCTGCCATTTCGTCATCCGTCAGATCAATATCTCTAGAGGCCCAGTTCTCCTCCAGCCGATTGGGCTTGGTTGTTCCGGGAATAGCAATCATGCCCTGCGCAGCCACCCAAGCGAGTGCGATCTGGGCCAAGGTGCAGCGCTTGCGGGTGGAGATTTTCCTCATTTCTTCCACGATGGCTTTGTTCTTGTAGAAATTCTCGCCCTGGAACTTGGGAACTGCGAAAAGGAAAATCAGTGACCTGTCCCGCTTTCACAAAAAAAAAAAAAAAAAAAAAAGAAAACGAGTCCGTGTGATCAATCAACATACCAGTACGGCGGAAATCGCTCGGGGCAAAATCATCAGGGCTGTTGTATTCGAAATTGTCAACTAGCCACCCATGGCCTAGTGGACTGAAAGCGACAAAGGCAACATCAAGCTCCTTCGCGGTCTCGATCAATCCGCTTGTCTCATGGATAGTCTCAAAGGCTGAGTATTCCGCTTGGATCGCATCGATCTTGGCAACTTTGAAATGCTTGTTATTGACAATTTTGGGCTTTTACCTGAAGAGAGAACTCACTGGAATTAGCCTTTCGAAGAGTCTCAGCAGAGCACTCTGAGAGACCAATGTATTTGGTTTTGCCAGCCTTTCTAATCTCATCGAGGGCGGGGATTGATTCCTCTAGCGGTGTGTCTGAGACAGTATCAGCGTGTTGCGGTTTCAAATGCAGAGGATGAACGCAGCCTACTCGGATCAATTCTATGAAGGTAGTAGAGATCAGGCGCGAATCCAAGCCTCTCAATAGTACCCTCGATGTATTCCTTAATATGGGATGGCGAGTTGCTAACCTTACGCGGACCATCAAAGACCTGAAAGCCACACTTTGATGCAACTAGAATTGTCAACATCAAACAGATGTTCATTGTTGAATCGAAACTTACTGAAGATCTTGTCGCGAACATTGTGCTTTTTGATAAAATCCCCGAGTATCTTTTCGTTGACACCCGCCTGATATGCAACCTGACCAGAACCAAGCTGTGAGTGGGCAAGGTAAATCTTTGATATTTGTTCAACTTACTGCCGTGTCCCAGAAAGTACATCCGAGCTCGATTGCCTTTAGAAGCACGGGCTCAGCTTCCTCAAAACTGAGGCTGGTCCCCATGGCGTGACTGATGCCCATGGCACCAAAACCAGGTGTTGGGACCTGGATGTCACGAAAGGGTAGAGTCTTGACCATGTTTTTTGTTGATTGCTGGATGCAATTGTGAGGAAAGATTGAAGGCCTTGATATGCAAAACATGCAAATCTTGATTTGTGCAGAATGCGTGTATTATATAGCCAACATCGAACTGATATCGGCTTGTCCGCCGGCTCCACCGGATGATCAAAATCATGGCTGCAAAAATTATGCCATATTATAAATCAACTCAGAAATGGATCTTAAATCCCATAACTCCGCCCCTTCGCCTCATTTTCTTCAATGCCAAGCTTCGGGCACAAGCGTGCACCTTTTACCCGGCCCCAAGATAGGTAAAATCTCGCCTTCAACCGTCGCCCTCGTCAGCGTATCTAGACGCTAAAGCCTGATAAGGAATTATTACGGGTCCCAAATTGGACCTAAGAGCACTAGCGGTGGCCCCACCGTGTAATCCATTTGCATAATGAGGATCCACTACCTTGGTGTTCAACATGTTCTGTTGTGTGGGCGAGTGAATTCCAAGCTACGTGACGACGAGCGACTTGTTGGTTGGCAGGGATTGCTGGGAAAGGGTATTTGCCCCAAAAGAAAGAAAAAGGGATACCAGGTGAGTCTCCAGCTGGCCAGTTGTAGACGCAGGTAGGAGATTATTCGTTGTACATTTTGGTGGACTCATGCTCGGGATGGTCCATCATGACTCGGCGCTTAACGGTGGGTTGAACGTATCGGTAAGTTCCCTGGCTTCCCGCCTTGACCCGCTTTAACACAACCGAGTCAACCAAGTCAATCCCTTTTGTGTGATACGGGGCCGTGTCTCAAATTTCCTTCTAGAAGTTAATAGAGCGCGCAGGCTGTTCCATTCTTTCGGACCGATTCCCGGCTCTGCTGAGAACAGCTGACAAAGGAAGGAAGCTTGGAGATGGCCTTTTTCTAAGAGTGTCGAAAAAGACTATTACGAATCAATCCTTGTTCCAAGAGGTTGCTGAAGGTTTCAAAATATAATTTCTGGGAGAATCAATCCAGCAACTTTACACCGTCACCCAGTTGCATGATTAATGCACAGACTGTGCTATGATAGTAGGTTTTTACTTCGAGCTGGCAGTGAAAGTCATGGACGCGGTTCAGTGCCAGCTCATTATTCCCCAGTGGACGAACGGTCCCCTAGGGTTGAAGTTAGTCACCGCTGGTATCTGATCCATCTAAAATCACACACGAGAGGGGCAAACGCTATCGCCCAAAAGACCCTCTCCGAGAAGATCGCATGGGATAAGCTCACCAATTTCACTAGCCCCGGATTGAGGCGTGCCGGACCATCAGATGTTAGCAAGGCTATTCCGGTATACTGTCGGTTAATGCTCAGCTGTTATCTAAACAGTCTCATTCTACACATCGCGAGTACCACTAAACTAGGGGTAAAGCGCAATGACTTGCAGAAATTCGGATATAATTGACACCCTCTTCTCACTTGGCCGCTCTTCATACAGGAATCTCAATGTTTCCTGTAAAATATAGGCGCACTTATAGGCCAGAACATAGACTCCATCATTGCTCTATGAGCTTATGAAGGGTTGGGTTCGGAGGTCTTGGAGAACAATTTTAAGTTGGGGAAGGTTGATTTCCAGATCTGATAAAATCTTTACTACGTCGGCTCCACATTGATAAACGGTCCAAGCATTGGTAACAATTTTTTTGCCATATTCCAACACTTGCAAAATGTTGGCGGCGAGACTAAGAGCGGCCACCTCAGCCATGGCTTTGGTATCAGTCTGACTGCGTTGGTTGCGAAAGCCTAGAAATATGGAGAGTGTGTATTGCAGGCTTTGAGGGGATTTTCAGGTGAGGCTGGCCCACTCAAATCTGCCTTGTTGGGCATTCGCCAAGGTGAAGGATGCTCACAGGATGTAAGCGCTAGGTGTCGATCTTGAGAAAGCTGATAGCGGGTTTTATCACCTCTTAGGAGAAGAGGCCATCATGTGCTCTGTCAACTTGGATGACTGCAATGCAAGGGTGCCTTGCTCGGCCTCCATATCGGGTTCGCGATGTGATTGGCTATGGCCCTAGTAGGAATAGCAAATTTTGAGCCCAATCACAACTTCATTCACGGATGGTGTGCCTTGGTATGGCGATTAAGCCAGATAAAGAATTATAATGAGCTTTTTGGGGTTGTTGGAAAGAGTTTTACAAAAGTAAATGTGGGCTTTATTACTAGAAGCGTAGATTGCAACTTAATAAATGATAAGAGTTTTGATTTATTTCACCTACTCGGTAAAAATGCCGCCGAGTGTGATGAGCGTGAAGACTAGGCGAGCGGGACGGGATGCTCTGGCCCGTGACCCACAACAATTCAAACCTCGAGCGAATGCTATCAGCACAATATGTAATTAGCTCGCTTCATAGGTAATTTGATGAGGGCTGACATGCTCAAAACCCACGGCGCACTCTGCATCCTGATTTGAGCTGCTCAAGTGGCGCATGTTGGGCACCAGGGGCATGACAAAATAGTCAGGTCAATGCTTGACAATGGCCGCGTTTACGCGGACACCAAAGATAAGGGAGGGCGGACAACACTCTCCCATGCAGCGTTTTGGGGGCGCGATACGGTTGTGAAGGTGCTACTTGACCAGGATGGGGATGATTACGACATCCCGGACAACGAATAGCGGACGCCGCTGTCATGGGCAGCACGTAAAGGGCATGTCAAGGTAGTCGAGGCATTTATTAACAGTGGCAACGTTGACATCAACGGCAAGGATAGAAAAGGGCGGACACCGTTGTCGTGGGCAGCAGAGAATGGCTGTGATTGAGTTGATACTTGGTCGCATCAAGACTGATCATGTAGACACTTGTGACGGAGAAGGGAGAACACCGCTATCATGGGCAGCAGAGCATGGGCGATACACGGCTGCTAAGCTGCTACTTGAAAGCAAAGGGGCCAGCCTGACAGTGGCTGACACTAAAGCTAGGATACCGCTGTCGTGGGCAGCAGAGAAAGGTCATGAAGAGGTTGTCAAGTTGTTGATTGGAGCTGACAAGAACGGACCAAACATTCAAGACCTCATGGGATGGTTTCTACTGCGATGGGCCGCTATGAATGGCCACATTGCCGTCGTGAAGCTGTTGCTTGAGTACCATGGGGATAGGCAAGTCGTTCCAGACAAGGAACTTCGGACACCGTTATCTTGGGCAGTGGAAAATGGGCATTATGGGGTTAGTAAGCTACTAGCGCAAGGCAACATGGGATCAGTGACTTTGCCAGACAGTCAAGGAAGGACACCGCTGGTCGCGGGCAGCGGAGAAGGGCCATACAGAAATCATCAAGTTGCTGTTCCAAGCTGACAGGTTTCGCAAATTCGATGCTGATTTTAAGAACTGCACGCCACTGAGATATGCATCATTGAACGGACATGAGGAAGCGGTCAAATTGCTGCTTGCTTGTGGGGCGATTGAGCACGAACATGAAGGTGACGAATCCGGTCTGCAGGGAACTATTTCATTGGCAAGGAGGAATGGGCATGGCGTGGTTGCCAGATTGCTTTTTGATGCCCATAAGCGTTGGAAACTCAACCAAGACCGCTGGGCACAGTCTTGAGCATTACGAGTAACTAGAAGATAGCAGTTAGTGGGTCACCGCACCATCGCACAACAAGGTACGTGCCTAGAGCAAAGCAAAACTACTGCTTAATCCCATGATATCTACCCCGTACAGGTTGAGCGAGGCGGGATGTGGAAATTATGACCTTGTTGGTGTCGCACTAGAACGTACCCCATACATGCGCACTTTTTGGTTTGACCCGGAACGCAAGACTCGTGAATGCTTGGTGAAACGTGTCTTTGCCAGGACGGCACCCACACCACACACACTGACAGATGCAAGTCAATGGGTCAAAGCATATGTCTGACTAAATTAGCTGCCTTTTCTAGAAAATTCACTTATGATAAGACACCCAACTGTGAAATAGGATCCTTGCTAGGCATTTTGCCAGTCCAACGCACTACGCCATTCGGGGTCCACCGAAGCTATTCTAGAGGAATCTTGTGTTTTTTTCAGACAAGTCGAACAGGAGCGTCTATCAAAGCGATGATGGAAACAGATGCTCAACAATTTTGTTTGTTTGCTTTTTCTTTGATGACACCCTTTCTGTTCTGTGGCGTCACAGTGGGCGTCAAAATGCCGCTAAATTCACGGGGCTTTTCCGGGCACCCGGTGACCAGAACCCGACGGAAAGGGCATTAGTTGGCGTCTATATTGGCCAGGCAGGCTTACGGTAAATTTAACCGAGAAACATATCGTCATTCACTTCATTGGCTGAGTTTTTCGTTCTTTTGTCATCTACCCAGAGTCATTGGATTTGAATTCGCATTGACCGTTCAGCTAGCGCGTGGTGCATGTGTCGTATTCGTGAGACAGGCAACATCCATTGTGCCCATCACTTGAGGCCCTTTCTGGAAGCTGCCAGTATTTCCTTTTTGTTGCTGCTCAGCCGCAGTTCGATTACGAACCTGGGCTTTTATTGGTCAAGCCAGTGAAAGACAAAGCCAGCGTTCGGTCGAAATCCGGAGGCTAGGCTTGCAACTCCGACTCCACAATGGGCCATGGCGTTGATACTTGTGGGTGGAGGGAATCACGTGAAGTAATTGCTCGAAATAAATGTGGTCAATAGGCAAACTGTTACTTGAAAGGTCGATCCAGGGACCAGAATCTTCGCGAATGAGCGGCTTTTGTAGTACTGCACTCGAACGCTTGACGCCTCCACTCTCTGCTAGTACACTGAGGCTTATGACGCCTGACAGCTTCTCCTCCTTTCCTTGTGGTGCCCTGTCATATAACCTCCGAATTGACTCATCACATCACGAGAACTGACATACCGAAGCGCTCTGACCATGCGTCTGGCCTCCCGACATTGCATTTCCCTCATCATCCCACTTTTCATTGCGCTTAGCAGCCAATGGTCAATAGACTCTATTGACTTTCCCACTTGCGGTGTTAGTCTGCACGCTCGCGACTCTCTCATCAAAGACTAACTGGTTCTCAAGATTGAGTGCCTCAAACTCTCCATTTCCAACTCCACGTGCGCTCCCAATAACCTGACATGTATCTGCACCGAAGACCAACTTGGACATGACCTAGGTTCCTGTATCAAGTCGAATTGTAGCGTGGAAGATTCCCTCTGTAGGTACGTTTCGTAATATCACCATATTCATGACTAATCCGTTTACAGCTTTCAAAAATGCATCCAGTACGGTGTGTGGGTTACCTACCCGAAACAAAGCACCAGAATACAAACTCATCATCACCATTTTGTCCGTCATATCTGGTTTGTTGATTGTCCAAAGATTTGGATATAAGGTGTACGCCAAGCTCAAGATGGAGCTTGACGACTGGGCCGCACTGGTATGTGTGGTTGGCAGCATTCCCCTCACCGTGCTAGGTGCTATTGGGATGTTATCCAACGGTCTGGGGCGTGATATCTGGACAATCCCGGTAGGCCAGATCTACAAATTTGGACTATATTTTCAAATGTCCGAAGCCGTATATTTCGCCGACATCATGATGATAAAGTTGACCATGCTCCTGTTCTACCTTCGAATCTTCCAGTCTGCGACACTTCGCAGGTTCATTTGGAGTACCATTGTGTTCAACGTTGCTATGGGGGTTGCCTTTATTTTCATTGCTGTCTTCCAATGTGAGCCTGTTGGCTTCTTTTGGAAAATGTGGGATGGTAAAGCTAAAGGCGAATGCATAGACCTCAATGCAATGGCTTGGGCAAATGCTTCCATAAGCATTGCCCTGGATTTCTGGATGCTCGCACTCCCCCTCTCTCAGCTGAAGTCTCTGACGATGGACTGGAAGAAGAAAATCGGCGTTGCCACCATGTTCTCGCTCGGCTTCTTGTAAGAAAAGAATACCAAACACTAAGACCATCAATTAATCAGTTGTAGTGTCACGATCATTAGCATTCTCCGGTTACGAAGCTTAGTCACGTTTACAGTAGCATCCACCAACCCAACATGGGAGTTTTACGATACCGGCCTGTGGTCAACAATGGAGATCCACGTCGGCATAATTTGTGTCTGTCTGCCATCACTAAGACTTTTTCTAATCGGCATGTTCCCCACAATATTTGGTGCTAGTGGGAGCTCGGACAGAAACAATCGAAATGTACCACGAACGGGGATGCGAAAGAAAATCGCTTTATACTCAACAATTGCCTCGACAATTCTTTCGACAGTGAATGAGACACAGCACCAACCAGAAAGTGATGTTTAGATGTTTGTGGATATTTATTAATGAGAGAAGAATCAGGGAGAGTACAGACGGTCTGTACCTACCCATCTTCTAAGGAACGATAATATGAATGGGTTAGGGTTGTAGGATTGAGAGATGTAAAGATAGATGATGGACAAAGGATAATTAAGAAAGGTCCTAAACCTATTCGGGTTACTGTTGGTGGTCCAATAATATAATTGAAAAGGAAGAGTCTACATTGATTGATCAAGTTTGTTGGTATACAACCTAACAGCAAGCAATAATTCTGGAGGCCTACCACAAAATGAGCCATATTCTTACGCACTGCGGGTAATTTTACTCTCGCCTACAATAGATAAGTTCCAAAGAGTTGCATATGTAATTTAGCAAGACTCCTGGACCAGCCAAGGATATCAAGACTTCTATATTTCCCTTCTGTCCTATCTTTCTGAGTGGTCTTAATCTGCTCCAGCTCTACCTAAGACAAAATTCTTATGAAAATGAATTCATCTAATCGTTAAACAAGCGCCACGATAGCAAGATATCAAAAGAAGAAGTCTTAGACGAATCAAAAATCCATCTCATTCATCCATGAGTCCCAGCAACTTCGGTGTCGGCATCAAATTCGCCCCATTTCCTGGTTAGCTCCAGTTTGTACTAATCCAGTTGGTGTGCCCTGTTCCGGTAGACTAGATATTGAGCGAAAATGGCACAATCTTCTATCATATTGACGCTGCTACCCAGTATCCAACTCAAGTTGACAAGCACATACTTTTGATAAGTTTGGGTCGATTCGTCTGGCCCACATGTCTGCTCCGCGCAGATAGGTTCGTACGTGAGGATCGAGATGACGTAGGCGAGATTACCCAGGATGGCAAAAATGAAAAATAGCATGCTAAGGCCCTCCGTAGTCTTTCGTCTCCAGTTCAACCAAAGCTGAGGAATGCGAGAGATGATATACATGACAGCAGAGAGATAACCGAAAATTTGACCAGTGGTATCAAAGGTGACATCTGTTGGATCTCTGGCGTTATTCTCGGATTGGTTGATTTTATCTCCAACGAGCCAACCAAAAACTCCGGCGCAAACAACACCGAGCACGATAAACGCGTTTAAGACAAAGCTTTTGGCTAGTTGTGATGCAGGCCTTCTTGTTCTCTTAGAGGATTTACCGGTGGCATCCTCGGATTCCAAGTTGCATTGTTGATCCAAGTTAGAATCATTTCTTGACGCAAAAGTTTCCAGCTGGTTGACTTCTTGGTTAGGGTTATCATGCTTTGGCAGGGATGCCTTGGCGCAGCCAGGTATCCATCCACGATACCAGAATATTTGGCCAAGGACAATAACATCAGAAATTGTATAGTAGACAGCGAGAATGATCTATAGGGCGACCGGGTCAGTTCGTTACAAGACGTGGATGGTGGCGTGTATATTTACCATTGATGCCAACACATGCTGCGTGATGGAGCCGATCACATTAAATATATCTCCAATCATCCATATTATTATGAAAGAGAGTGAGAGTCCATCAGTATTTTTATTCTTAAAAATATGATAAATCTGCGGGGTAAAAACAACCACTAGGTCGGTTAGCTGTCCTTTATGAGATTATCATCGAATCAAAATCGTACCCCAACATGCAATGGAGATGGCACTGGATAGACGCTTTGAGGTCAGATAACTCTTGTCTAAAAAATATTTTCTTTAACTTTTTTGAACCATGGCCTCTTACCCAAAAATGCCCGAAATAGCTTCTGGATCTGAATGCGTCATGATGGAAAGGAGTGGATAAATAGAGCGAAATTTTGCGTTATGAAATCAAAGGAATGGAACTGAATCGCAAGCGAGTACCATGCACTATACGCAGGAATACCATCACTCTTTATCACCATTTTATCATAGGTGCGGGAACATCGGCCTGGCTGCGGATCACGAATGGACTACAGCAAGCGCATCTCGCAAATCAGTCTCTTGATGGTTGACATCGTACGCCCGCAAACAACTGCAATGTCGCTCAATTACAAAGGGTCCTGAACGTCACCGACAGGTTGCGATTTGTAGAGGGCCACAAAATTAATTTTCTCGCTTTCGCTCCATGGTACGAGCGGTTGATCTACATTCTAAACATCCCCTTTGTGTTTAAGATTGTGCAGTGACCTACATTCGGGCTGGTTCACGAGATTTTAAAGCTCGGGCCATTCCTAGTTGTCATCCCCGCAAGAGTTGCCTTTTTGGAGGTCTTTAAAAGGCCATAGCTCCTGGGCCTTTTTTTTATGGATCCAAGATGTCTGTGCCATTGCTTCGCCACACCATCTACAATCCTCCTAAAAAGCGCCAAGTGGAATCGCAATGTAGCGATCACAGCATGGCCTTGCTTCATGGCCCTGCAAGTCCCCGCACCAACACGAAGATCCTTTGCTAGTTCAGAAGTTCCTGAAGGCGATTGAGACTATCAGTTTTGTTTGCGAAAGCTTAGTACTGAATCGGGTACTTTTGCCAGCAGCCCACTAATCCACTGATTTACTGACCTTGCATGACTGTAACTATATCTTTAGCGCAGTTATACCTCTGAGACATGACTAAAGCTTGATAAATGTACAAACTAGAGGGCATCGGTTGTAATGGGGTATACACAAGCGTCGGCAACATACATCAATCCCGCGACTACGAAGCATGTCTCGTCAAATCGGCTAACGCTCCATCCAAATCATCCAAGGTACTTTAACTGTAACACGTTGTATCTCGGCCAAATCAAAGTTAGAAAATGCAGGTACTCAAACCAAAAAGCGACTAAATCACGCATCCTGTATTCAGAATCGCTTGTATTTTTCTCCAATATTTTATTTTCTAACTGTAAGAACTCACCTACCAGCCCTTTGATGAGTACTAAGTCCGTTTGCCACTATGTGATGATATTTTGAAAATTGGTTAGTTCATCCAGTTGGTAAACCGCCAAGGCCCTGTGTTTCCGTATCGAGTCATAGAACACAAAATGATTTTCTGATCACAGACCAACTCGGGTAAATGATCGGGATTGACATGGGGAATTGACTAGTGCCCTGGCTCAACCGAAGGTTTGACCCGCTAGTCAGCTCAGATCTGCCGTGATAGCCTGGCTGCACGTCCCTCAGTGAACGGGAGTGGCGTAGACGGAAATCCGGCCACTAGCCGTCAGTCCCCCTCGTAAGGGACGGCCTTCTTTTCTTGTTTCGTTTCACGTGTGCTTTTCTGAAGTACTCGAGTGGGCCGCCCTCGGTATAAAACCTGCGGATCCAACAAACCTCTCGGCTGCCACATTCCCTGTCTTTCAACCCTGGATCGTTTCTTTCCCTCTACAGCGATCCTGGCCTTTTCTGACTCTAATCTGCATATTTAGTGTTCTAACAAGTCTTGCCTATGTACTTTGTGGGCAGGTCCGGACCAACTCCACAATTAGAATGGGCTAAAGTACAACGTCCAGTCATCTTTAGTGATATAAAAGTTACCCTACAATAAAGTGACATTGGAGTAGAAGTTTTTCACGTGCAAGATCTCTGGCGTAGTCACTATTTCCATCTGGCAGAGGCAAATCTATCGTGCATAATACTATTCAAAGTAACATAAGTGAATGGGGCTGGAAGATCCAAATTCCGACGATCTGTTACTCAGCAGGATAGGAAGCCTTTGTAATCTTTCCAGTGCAACCGTCGGTCACGCTGATGCCGACGCCTTGGTGACGTCCAGGGCATTTGGCATAGGTCTTCACATCAAAAGAACCCCCAGCTTTACCTGGCTTGCCGGCAACCGCGGTCACGGTTTGGCTGCTCAGAACCGTAGTGCCGCTGAGGACTTTAACCTGTACATTCCCCGTATTGAAGTGCTCGCCTTTCACCTCGACGTTCCAAACTGTCACCCATCCCGAGGGGCAGTGCCCGCCCTTGCAGCCCTCAGGAGCGCTGACCCAGTACGTGTTATTCCAGCACCCAGCGGTTATAATATACGGCGGCTTCGTCTTGGCGTACTGGTCGACACAAAAGTGGTTGGTGCTGCATACGTCTTTGTCGGAGCAATCAGAGTTGCGCGTGCAAGAGGAGCCTGAAGAGGTAAGGTTAGACAGAGCGACGATGGAGACGAGTACTGTAGACTTACCAATCCCATGGGGTGCCCATGAACAAGTCTTTGTGCTCGATAGCTCAGAGCAAAGTCCGCTGGTGCAAACCATAGTTCCATCGCAGTCATTAAAACTGCTGCACGAGCTTCCTTTTTGGATGTTAGCATCGTTGATAATAGCGTGGATCTAGGGTAGGTGGGTTTACCAAGCGGTTTTGCAATGGCCTGTCCAGCAAAAAGACAAAAGAGGATAGTAGAAATGAGGTTTGCAATTTTGGAGGCCATCTTTACTGTTGGTAGAGTTCACTGAGGTGTTTTCAAGGTATCTTGATGTTTGATAGCTAATGGACAAGAAAGGAAAGCTAGGGTTATATATCACAGCCAACGTAGATGCCATGTGTGTTTCCCATTATAGACACACTCACGCCCTATATTGACCTCTACTATAATTCTACATCACGAGGATGGTCTTTTCAGCCCTACAGATATAGCTTTACTAAGTGCCGACAGCTCATTGGCCATCCGGTATTTCGTCTGTGGTGACACACTCCGGCACTGCACGGAGGGCCTGAAGCTGAGAGGATTAGCCTTAGAGGCTTACACAGCCACCAGGACTTCACATCACTACGGTGGCCGCAATCGTGTGTTAGCTGGTGCCACGCCACCGAATGAGGCAATTTGGCTTGTTGTGGCTTGAGAATGGCGCAATGTCCAGCAAAAATAGATGCCTAATATACAGCCAGTTGTGCGTTTTCCCAAGCCATCACGAGTGTGAGGCACGGAAAAGACGGCAAAATCGGCAAAATCGGCAGTACTAGGCAGAGGCGAATGCACTTCAGTCATTCGGTGTCGCTGGTGGCGCATCGAGACTCTGGATGGAAGAACAGTGCGCGCAGCTCAAGAAGCAAACAGCGAGACATGAGAGGGGCCAGACTCAGTCAAGCTCTAAAATTATTGGTCGAAAAATTGAAACACACTGACAGCGTCTCAAAGTCCAAGGCCCATGACTTGTGGGAAAATGGACTGCGGTGGACACGCTCCTTTCAACCAAATAATGGAAATAACCGTCATGATACTGGTGGGTTCAAACGGCTGGTAGGGGCGGTGTGCATGGGGCTGAAGGGCTGAAGAGCATGAGGTCTCAACTAAGGGAGGACTCCGCCTGCCAAATACATGCATGGGTGCTTGGGCACTGTGTTGCAGCAGCCAATAGGTTGCGAGATGTGACAAGCTAGAGAATAGCCTATGAGACTTACCGAACTCTAACAGCCACTCACGTGAGTGGCATCAGCTACATATTCATCAAGCTTCTCATGAAGTTCTTATGCTTATTGACTTGGTGCTGCCTGGCAAGGTCACGAGATATGGGAGCATGCATGATACGCAAAAGGGTGGCCAGGGCTTGGCTACATTGATGTCGGTCTACGGTGACTCGGGTCGACCTAGACTTGGATTCTCAAGGGAATCGATACACATCATTGCATACAACTTAGTCATTATGCGTAGGTGGAGTCACAGCTGAGGGCAGAGATTGGCATTTTAGGCGAGTTCAATTCAGAAAACCGGGAGTGGACCCCCTCCCACCAGTCTCCCTAGCAGGAAAGCCAAACACGACCATTGGTGATGTTCCAGAACAAGATTGGCTGTATCCCGGTACTAACCAGCAATTTTCGGTTACGCATGCTTAGTAAGGCTTGGATCCATACACATTTCCAGCAGGCGAATAGTATCCAACAACGTACCACGTACCCTTCCCATCTGTGGCAGCGCCGATGCCAACCTGGGTTGTCTTCTTCCAGACGCATTGAGCTGAACAGTCAGTCATGTTTCTGTTCAATCGCACGGGGCATAACAACTCACTATAGGGCGCATATGTATTGAAGTTGCCCTTGGGAATTGTCTCATTATGGTAAGCCTTCCCAGTGTCGAGCCTAAATGGACCATTGTCATTAAACCGTCGATGCTCGGCTCAGCATGAGAGATAATTAGTCAACTTACCATCCCTGGGCCGCCTCGCTCATGGGGTTCTTGGTAGGCTCAGTGCTAAACCTGAATAAAAGTGAGCGTGTGCACTTTTCGACAGTGTATCGATTGCAGCATACCGATACGCGACATTCTCGCCCAGCTTGGGGAGGTCTTGGATCTTCAATCTCTTGAGCTTGGCAAGCTGCTTCGCCCAGGCTTTGGCCTTGGATTCAAGGTTAGTGTCCCAGTTCAGCGGGCTCAAGCCCAAACTATCGCGCTCAATGTTGTGCAATCGCAAAGCCTCATTTTGGTCAGGTCCCGGCCCGAACGGGGTAACCTTGCGATCAACCAATTCATTTTCGTCCTCATTTTCGTCCTCATCCCTGGCGCTGACGAATCTTGTTTGCAGTTGGTCAAGTGTTTGCAGCTTGCCCATAACCTCGAGCTTGCTCGTCGAGCGGACATCTTTCAGATTTTGGCGTGAGTCTGGAACTGGGTTTGCCGATGCGAATGACTGCATGCCAAACATGAACAAGACTGGTGTGTAAACCTTGGAGAACAGCATTTTGGCGGTTTATTAGTAGCGAATTTCACGAAATTGATGCCGTGGCTCGAAGAATCCCTTCTGTCTCAAATCTGAAATGGCTTTGATCCGCTGGTTGAATCAGGGTGATAAGGCCTTAGAGGAAGCAGCAGAGGCGAAAGATTCACGAATTCACAATTTGGCAGCCACGATGAGAAAAAGATCGATGCCTATATTTCGAGTTTGCTAGGTGAGTTGTCGGATTATTTATCTGTGGTGTACATGTGATTTTGACTGAAACTGTTGGTATTCCAACACCATCAATGCATTCCGATGAGCTGTGTTGTCTCGGCCGAATTATGAAACATGACATTGAACGAATAGCAAGCATTGTCACAATCGATAATATTACAAATATGATCCACCAGTACAAGAAGCTTCAGGTATGCCCCAGTACTTGGGTGCTATTTCGTTGTCATCACACCATTTGTCTTCCATATCGCATTCTTTGTCGGTAGGTATGAGCCAATCTAGACCGGTCACGCAGGAGCCGGGACCCCATTTCTAGAACTTTGACATCATGCCATAGCGCAAGAGTCCGCAAATTGTTTCCATTTCTCATAAAAAAGGCATTTCCGTTTCCTGATGTGCTGGATTGTGATGTAGTCGCCTCGAGAGCACTCAGCTGTTTCACGAGCAAGGTACGAATTCGTAAATAAACCAAATCGCATTTCAATTTACCTATGAGGACACAGAATGTCGGTTTGAAAATACCGCAGTCTTTTCCTTTGTTATTTTTACGAATTTCTGATAAGCTCCTCTATACTTTCCATCAATTCTATACCAGGATCGCCATTTTATAATCGCATTCTGAAGCGAGGTTAGGTGATCAGTGTCTTCCAGTTGCCCCATCTACTCCCATGTTTCATCCCATTGGTACTCCATCCCATCATGGCCGAATTACCTATCTTCTCCGTGCTGCCATTGTCGTTTTTCATCTACAGCTTTATTTATAGCATCGACTTTGCTCACTGGATAGGCGCCCATAAGTTCGGCATCCTAACTAAATATTTTCGCGATGCATCAAAGCACAGCTTCTGTGATTTTGGTACAGGCGTAAGTGTAACCCAGCTTCGAATCCATCTGTGGCAGGGATTTGCCCACACATGTCATGTCGGTGGTTCTCTTTCTTTTGCTTCGACTTCTCCGTACTCTCATATAAATTAGACAGTGAAAAGTGACAGAAAAGGGTCTGAGCCACACCAACACGACCATGAAGTGTGGAATGGGTGTTCTTCCTGCGGTGTAGTGCCTGCAGGCCCTAATAGTTCCGTAGCCGCTACCTGTACAAATAAATCGAGATCCTATAACCATTCGTGTAGGCTGTCAATTGCACGCGGGATTCCAGGTTTTTGCCGTGGCACAATGCTAGGTCCGTAGATTACCCAGAGCATCGTGTATCACGACATTTGATTACCATTGCGATATTGGTGCTCGAAGACTGCGTTTGGGCGTGGTCTAATACCACATGAACGAAACGAGAATAACTGAGATTAGAGCTTCCACTGCTGCAAATTGGAACATGATTGTCTAAATAAAAATGCCACAATGCAATGTTGGATTGTTGGGCAGAGTTCCCGGGCTGCAAAGTAAGCTAAGCGGCTCTTGCGCCGGATTTGGCGAAATACGGGCCACGGTGATTCCACGCCAAATCGGGAGACGCGATTGTGGTAAATTGACGCGACGCTCTTGGATAGCCACGCAGATGCCGAAACTTAGTCCGTGAGCCACAGGGCATTTAAGTGCATGATTGGCAAGTCGGTCATAAAAAACATGCCACTACAGGAGGCAGAGGGCCACAAGAAGAGAAGCAAGTACATCTGAAATTTGACATTCGGCAGAGCCGAGATTCTATTGCGACACTTCTACGTCAGCTCTTGAATTCTAGTGACAAATGTGAATTTCTATTTGCCCCAGCCAGAGCGATTTGGCTTTCGGCAGTAAGCGAATCAATCTGCCTGGAGCTTTCGCTCGCTTGATCCGTTCTTATGAACCCAATATGGAATGCGTAAAAATGCGAGTCCGATCCCGTTAAAGAAAGAATTCCATTGCGGTTTTTTTTTTTTTTGAAAGCTCATACTACTTATTATCTTTGCCCATCCCATCGCTCTCCGCAGCAAAAACTCCAATCTTTCAAAAACTCGCCCTTGGCGGCACCGACACTCGTTGTGTTCATTAGCGCATGCTATGAGCAATAGTCTGTTCAAAGGGATTTTCCCAAGTCCAATATCGACAAGCCCAGAAACACGAGCCCGCCTTTTACGTCGAGTGATTTGCGCATGAGTCGGGAACGCTGCCATGATGCAACCCCACGATGACACGTCAATCCGCGGCCTTAGGGCCACCCAACGGCCGCTGACCAGAATTTTAAGTAGAGTAATCCTTCGATGGCTCCTTACCGTCGCTCTTTCGGTTTCCATCATCACGGTACTACGACAGTACTCCTCAAAGGCCGTGCTGTCCAAAAAGGACAAGCGTGGATTCAATACCGTTATGATGGCATTGTGCATTATTCTCGGCTTGGCTGTTATCAGCAGCTTAAACGACATGGTTGGAGATTTACGATGGTGGATTCTTAGCCGAAGATATCGGTCGAAACGCAAGGTAATCGATTGTATTTTGGACGTGGCAGCTGCGTGGCTGACTTGTCAACCACCAATAGGTCGAATTGATCCTTGAAGCAGAAAGAATATCTCGCCTAATTAAGCTGGCGTTTCGATCACGACGGCTCTCGATACACATTACTGCTTTTTTTGGGCTACTGATCCTCCTGGTAAGAACCCCACACGATGCATCTGTCAATGCTAACCGCGTCATCAGGCTACGCAGATCGGGGTAGCTTCGCTCGCTTTATGTTATTCAGCCGACTCGGAAGATAACATTGCGACTTTTAGCCCCGGAAAGGTGTCGATTCCGGATCTATCCAATGTTCAGACAGCCAAAATTTTGTCTTCCAAGACATCTGCGATTGGTGCTCAACAGTACACCGCCAACAGGTACCTTGCCTCGTACATGGTGATAATGCATCGTCGCTGTTAACCTCAAATCAGCTATGGTACTCTTTCCATCTCCTATAGTACGGCAGGAATGGCCGAGGCTCCGATGGCCGACACAATCTGGGTCACAGACGAGCCACTGATATTTTGCGACGAGGGCTGCCGATACATCTTTCACGAAATAGCCACGGACTCGATTAATTCGGATTCAAACCCCGTCACGGTCATTACATCACGAAGCATTCAGACTTCGGCTACGTGCGAAGCCTGGGCTGTTATTAGCGGCGGTGATGGCACATCCACCAAGATCGTTGTGGACAGGGATAACAACACAGTCATCACGATACCCATTGCCTCCGGAGACGACCAGACAATGTTCATAACCAACACCTCTGAAAGCTGCGGGCCGGGTTGCAGCAAAATAACCGCGTTTGAAGCATCGACGACATCGCCCTGGTACTACGAGTGCAATTCCACAACTAGCCAAGTAGCTAATGCAACTCTCCCCGAGCATCAAGTAACTGCAAATTTCACATCAATGGTGTCGGGCGCAATCGCACTACAGGGATACCAAGCTTCGTCATTGACGAACGACACAAATATCCAGTATCAGATTTACCCCGCGGAATCCATTTTTGGTGCACCATCAGATGGAAATGTTCAACACCTCGCTTTCTTAATATCACGGTTCAGCGCCGGTGTGGTAGCGGCTGCAGCCAATAACAACAACATGGTCGTCATCGATGGAATGGCACCGCAAGTGGGATCCCTCCTCAAGGTACTGCACTGGAACATAGTCATTCTCATATTGACTCTATTGGTTACTATCCAACTTCTCCTTGGCCTTGGAACGACCTTGCTTGCAAATCGCGTAGTCATACCAGAGCACAGCTTGGTTGAGACGGCACAGGTCCTTAGACCAATGACGAACCATTACAATACCGAAAGGCATGGTTCTGGAAGCGGAAAATCGTCAAAAGAGAAAGAATCTAAAGTGCGGTGGATATACAAAGATACAATTGTTTCACCAGGTGTGTATGATCTTCATATGGAAGAGGACACCTTGTCTGGGAAGCCCTATGCACAGCTGGACTGAAGTTTATCACATTCACTATCATAGTCAAAGATAGCCTAAAATATTTCTTTTGTTCTCATTGCCACGGTCAAAGTGAAGCGCAAGTTGGAAATGACACTCGCTACCAACGGAAATCTCTGCACCGAAACTAAAAGCAAAACACAACATGACTCCTATTACTAAGTCGATCGAATTCTAATAGTTTGGGATTTTGCCAACGTAGGGGAAGTCTTCCGGCAAAAGCAACACACCACGTAGGTTCCGGCTCGTACCAATCTTGCAAGGCGGAGCAAAAGGGTTGGCGGAATTTTGTAGTGCATTTGGGATTAGCAAACTTCGCAATAACGGATACCTCTATGTGTGCACTTAGATTCGCTGACATAATGTCAAATACAAATAACGGATGCAAATTATTTCCGCCCACAATTTCACCCAGTCAACACTGAAGGGATGCCATAATTACTCTCGAAACAGTGGCTCTTGTGTCCAACCTGATCCAAAAAAGAATATCTCACAATCAAGTTTGTACTCCAGCAGCTTAAGATCAATCACTCTGGAGTTGATAATAGGATTTGATTATTATCAAGGAATTATCACAATTGCAACATGCCAACTAGTTCTTAAACGCCCTCAAGGCGTCTTCTCTAGCCCGAACTAGCTCTTGGAGAAACGTGCTCTCCTCAGTCGCGCCGCGTATGACGGCCTGTCCATTGAATTGATACCACGGCACACCCCTGATTCCCATACTTTGTCCCTCTTCCACCTCACGACGAACTTCGTCCAAACCTCCACCGCCCACAAGCCACGCAACCGCTTCTGCTTTATTAATGCCCGCTCGCTCAGCTGCGATGCTCAAGTCCCTTGCGCTGGTAATATCCCCTCCTTCCTCAAAGTACATTTTCATAATCTCCAAGACTAGCTTTGACGACTGCTGCTGCTCCTGATCGCTCCTGTCTTTTGTTTTCGCCAGTTGGACGAGACGGTGTGCATCTCGGGTGTTTCCAACTGTCGATTCCATGGAGAAGGTAAGCCCATCCTTTTTGCTCATCTCTAGGAGCTGCTCTTGCATTCGCGGCAGCTGGTCTCGACCAAAGCGTGACGCCATTTTCTCCACAAGAGGTTGCGTGACTGCGTCAGGGTCGATTTGATACGAATGCCATGCTATCTTGATGATGTCTTTATTACAGACAGTCTTCCGGTAGGCCTCAATGGCGCGTGTGAGGCGAACAGTGCCAACATAGCACCATGGGCAGACGGGATCAAAGACGGCCTTGATAGAGATGGTAATCATCTTGCCGAGAGACGAAGTAATGATGCCGGTTGAGTGAATGCCAGTATCTCAGATATTTCCGGGCGTTTTAGAGTTGTTTTGGATTGAGACTTTTGATCGCAGAATTGTGCAAGAGATGGTTCAAACCCTAGGTTTTGTTGGTGCTCAAGTAGGAAAACCCAAAGAACGGTTTGGGGGAAAAGATCAGTCGAGAGCCAACAAGCAAAATACTCAGTCTTCAAATAGTCAAAAAGATTGCCATTGTGGATTCATCATTGCGGATTGATTCTTAATATTTTAGGAGTGATTAGCCAACGTCCGCATCTTACGTTGAGCGGATGCAATCCGTATCCGGTTGGCCCAAGCTCTGATTCTTGTCATCTTAAATGGTCGGTGAAGATCAACTACCCAAATTCCTTTTCAGAGCGGATACAAATTATATCCTTTCACACGTGCAAATTAATAAATCCGATTTACCAAATAGAATCCCTGACAAACTCAAAATAAAATTCTGCTGAATTCGTATGTGTCACAATCCAGGGTAGGTTAGTAACTGGCTCTTGCTGACAATGCAAGTTCCACATCTTGGTAGCCTGCAGCTTAAATTATCATTATATTAAATTTTCTCGATTATTTGTGATTAATTCATTCAACATTATACTATAAGCCCAAACAACCCTACAATTCTCCCATTGTAAAGTCATCCTGGCCTTGGCCGGCTTTCCCATGGCAGCCTTCCAGCGTTACCAAAACCTTAGGGTCTACCTCGACCAATTTTTCTTCCTTTAGTAACATGGAGACATTTCTGTTGTCGCCGGTCCAAAATTGGAGACCAAGTCCTGTTTGGCCAAAGGCAGGCTCAGAAGGTCCTGTGATGATGGAGAAGTTCTTCGCCGCCACGTAAACATGGTAATTGAATGGGTGAGCAGCTTCGGAGCGGTTCCCCTCGGCGAGATTGAAAGGAGGGATCGCTCGCTGCGTGTAAGGAGTGCAGGCAAGAGAAAGGAACTTTCCTGTACCAGAGTTCAGTTAAAAACAGATATCAGGATGCATAATCACAGCAAACTCACCATTAGTGCCTCCAAAGCGATCAAAGTACGTCCCCGCTGTCACGTTAACCTTGTACTGAATAGGCTTATTGTCTGTCCCGATTTTGAACCCATTGGCATCTTTCGGCTCAGGCCATCTCCAGTCCCCCTTGCCATTTTTGGCGCTGGGATCATAATGCTTTTCGAGAAATGTGTTCGCGCAGAGGTCTCCAAAGCGCTTGTAGCCTGCCATGATAGACTTGAGAGGCTCCTCAACAGGATATTCCTGGGGCCCGAGGAGGTCATTTTGGCAAAAATACTTTTTGTATTTCTGTGCATCGCCATGTGGTTGTATCCCCAGGATGGTGCAATTTGTTTCACAGCTTAGTGCCGTGGAGAGGGTTTGAGAGGTGGGAAAGGCGAAGGAAGCAGAAAGCCAAGAAAGGCATACGAGAAGCGATGATTGGCGCATGGTTACTTTGCAAGGGTATGAACAAGGAGATTCCTGGACGGCGATGACCTACGATGAGGCCGGCCAGATGATTTTATATGCGACGCGACTTCCGGAATGCGAGACGTCTTGGTCGCGTCTCTCCTCTCAGCTCTAGAGTCAAGCTGGAGGACCAGGCGAGCTGGCTGCAGGGAATAGTGGAATTTTCTCAGCGCTATTGACAACTAGCGACCGCCATGTTCTGGATCTATCGCTTGTGCGTGTGCTCTGATTGGTCCCTGTAATTGGATGGCGGTCCAGCCAGAGCTGAAGTGGGACCGCTTCGAGCCGTCCCTTGACTAACGAAGCCTAGCGACTCGGGCCTCTGTGGGGTAGAGTTGATGAGACTCGGCTGGCCCGATGCTCCAGGCTATTGAAATTGTACAAACTGCACAAATTAGGTTTTGAGGCCTCTGGAATTGGTCTCGGGGCTTTTCTTTTAGGTTTTTGTCATGGAATTGGACAAGCTTCTACAGGCAAGGCATGCTGTTGCAACAAAGCCGGCACAAAAGGCGCAGTCAATTGGGCTGGCATTGAAGGTATTGAAGAGGCAGTGGGCCTGTCAGAGTGCCCGGAAATCGCTGTTGGGACTAATCATATCCAGAAGTGAATTTTTATACTAGGGCAGTTCAAGCCTTGATTGGCCTCTTCGGAAGCAGGACCCCATCAAACTCCAGGCATTCTAAGTGATTGCGATACTGCTTTTTCAACCACTTCGACTTGCTCTTCACCGCGAACTGAAGAGTATCCTCCGATAACCCAGTGTCCACAATCTCCATGTCTACCACCATGATTTTGTCTTTTCCCTCATGCGTCACGAGATGAAAATTGTCGAGCTTCGTGTCTTCGTGTGAGAATCCCAGTTTAGTCAGGGATGATAGCGCTTCCTGCAGCAAGGAATGAAGATCTTCCTCGCCAAGCACCGCGCCCTCTGGTGTAGAAAGACAGTGCCCTCCAATATCCGAGAGAATTATGGCTCGAGTGTCGCCATACTCAATGGCACCGTAGTATCTAGGGATAGTAATGCCCTGCAGGGGGCCAAGTTGCTCATATATAGCTATCTCGCGATCAAATTCCTCCTCCCAGCCGGCTTTCTGGATTTTGAGAACTATTTTTTCGGGTAGAAACCATTCAGGGAACCTGCCTTGAACCCAAGAAGTAAATACAATGGGGAGGAAAGGAAGAGCTGCTTGGATCAACTGATCCAGAGGTGTCCTTTGTATCTGCAGGCGAAATACGTTTGGATGAGCACGGTCTGCGGCGGAGCCAACTGCGCTGATAGATCTAGAGCCAAACCGAAAAGTCTTCATGGGGAAAAACCAGTCCTTAGATGGGGCAGGTTGAGAAATTCAGGCTTACAATGGCTGATTGAGGCGGTTTATCCAGTGGCGACCAGCCTTCCATGGTGCAAGAATGATAGAGGTCTCAGTTTGTTTTACCAAAGGGGAAGACGGGGAATTTTGCCAGGCGCGTACGACAAGCAACGTGCGCCAGGGGTCTCTCAGGCAACCAACGGCTCACTCAGCATTGTGGGGCAGGTCGCCTGTGAAATTTCAATTTAAGTCGCCTTTATTCGACGAAACTCTGCTATAGTTTGCAGGCGCTGGTGGTCTCTCAATCTTGTTAGGACTATTTTGCTCGCAAACTCGAGGCTTTGGTATGAACAAATGCAGTATTATATTTTGTATTCTGGGCACCATAGCTGACACGTTGTCTCTTCATCTTAGGTTCATGTAGACAACCTATCCATGCCATTGTTGCTTTCGATGATGTGAAGACGCCACGGCTTGTTCTGGATACTATTGACATGGAGCTTAAAAGAGCAGGACACTTGCCCTGATGCAAAGGCGCAGAATTATTCCTGATCATATCGGGTGCTTTATTATTTAGAGTCTAACTAATATTATTTCGCGAGATTCTTTTCTTTTTATTCGTCCGCTCTCGGACGACTGTGACGGCGTCGGTGGTGCAAATAACTTGATCGTTGCGCCAGTCACAAGCAATCGCGATCTAATCTTCCCAGGCTGGAAGCACCCGAAATGGACTTAAAAAAAAGCGGCGGACTTAGTGGCGTGGGCACAAACTAAATCCGTGCACCAGATTCAATTTCATATGAAAATGCCCTAGATGCAACAGCGTTACATGTCGTTGCATCATCATCGTTCCATGATTGGTGAAGCCCGCATCGGACATAAAAGCCTTTTAAATCCGCGATGATCTCTTGAATAATGTAAGCAAACTAAGCCTATCAGATGAAAGAGTAATGCGTGACGAAATAGTGTTACAGAGCTTCACAGCTCTCTTGGTGCTTGTGTTAAATAAAATGCGATATAAATAATAGCCTCTTGTCGGGAATTGTTTTTGGTGAAGCAAGCGTAGTACAATTCGACACAATGAACGAACTTGTCCGCGACACCGTCTTCGGACAAGTCATCCGCCTGGTCTCTGGCAAACGGCTCCTAAATTTCCCGGACGAGCTAGATCCAACTCTATCAAAGATCCTTATCGAGAATCAATCAACACAAACTTCACCCAGTTCCCCTGACAGATTGCCAGGCTCCGAAGAGACCAGTAATCACGCGCTAGCTGTTTCAACCCAAGATGATGGCAAGGACGTTGAAAAGGCTACCAGCATGCTTCCAGGGAAACACAATCCATCGCCTCAACAATCGGTCGCAGCAATTCTAGTGTCATGGCATGATCCGGACGACTGCGAGGTTCGTTTCCCAATCTCAAACAAGAGAGACGCTCACACGCCCAAAGAATCCACAAAATTGGTCGCCAAGTCGAAAACATTTGGTCACATTCCAGATCTGCATCCTGAATTTTGGCATTTACATCGGCAGTTCTATCTACACACCTGGAGAAGGAATGCTTATGGAGAAGTTCGGCGCCAGTGAGATTGTCGTCACATTGGGTCTCTCCTTATTTGTCCTGTAAGTGCAACCCCTCCGACATCCATCTGATCTCCGTCTTCCATTTCTGTGTTTGAGCGACTATCGCCATGCGCAAATTCTGACGCCATATTCCAATTCAGAGGCTATGGCCTGGGTCCGATGTTGTTTTCCCCCATGTCTGAAATGGCGACAATCGGACGAAGCCGCATCTACTTTTGGACGCTCTTCATCTTTGTCCTACTACAACTCCCGACTGGTTACGCAGTAAACATGCCCATGCTGCTGGTCTTCCGCTTTCTGACGGGATTCTTTGGCGGCCCGGTACTTGCGACCGGTGGGGCTACTATTATGGACATGTACCCGCCAACCGAAGTCCTGTACTGGATTGGCATATTCGGCGCATGCGGTGTGTTGGGCCCTGTCATGGGTCCGCTCGTAGGCGGCTTTGCAGCTCAGTCTAAAGGGTGGCGCTGGACAATCTGGGAACTTGCATGGTTGTGTGCTGTCGTGCTGATCATACTTATTTTCTTCATGCCTGAAACAAACGCGGATAACATTCTCTACAGGCGAGCAAAAAGGATGAGACAAGCCACGGGAGACTTGAGACTCAAAGCTCAGTCAGAAATCGACGCTTCAGGAGTGACAATGAGAGACCAAGCTATCACACTCGGCAGGGCCTTCACGCTCACATTCTCCGAACCAGTAGTCTTTTTTGTGGATTTGTACAGCGCGCTATTGTATGGCGTATTGTACATTTGGTTTGAGTCATTCCCTCTCGTTTTCGGAGACATCTACGGCTTCAACATCGGGCAACAGGGGCTTGTCTTTCTTGGCATCCTGGTGGGTGGTCTTATTACCTTGCCATGTTATCTCTTGTGGATCCGAAGATACCTGGTTCCACAATTCAACAAGCCTCCTATTCATCCGGAAGTAATACTTCCTCCAACATTCTTTGGAGCGTTTGCCCTCCCAATTTGCCTCTTCTGGTATGGTTGGACCTCGCGGGGAACTATCCACTGGATGGTGCCTCTGGTGGGCTCTGGGTGCTTCACTATCAGTATCATTACTCTATTCATGCCGTTGCTCACTTACCTCGGAATGGCCTATCCAAAATATGCAGCATCAGTACTAGCAGGAAATGCACTTTTCCGAGCATCCTGTGGAGTAGTGTTTCCGCTATTTGTAACCCGACCCGCTGATTTCCTGGCTTCTACTGGGACAAAGCTAACAAGCACAACAGGCACGCGCTCTTTTCCGCAATCTCGGAATCGGCCCAGGTAACAGCCTTTTAGGTGGATTATCCATACTTTTCTTGCCCATCCCATTTATTTTGTTCTATGTAAGTAGACGTCAATCAGCCTTGACATGTCAAACTAACACCTTGGGAGTACGGTCAACGGATTCGTAGATACAGCAAACATGCATTTCATTAAATCTCTGATCCTTCTGTTCGAGCATGGGTTTTTCATTTAAACTGACTGGATGCGGAATATTATCGATTTGCTAGGGTTTATTGAAGAAGCTGTAGCTTTCGTTGATTCTGTTACGCCTCGAGAACGTGTAAAACACGAGAAGCAAATCATGAGAATGAATCGCTGGAGGTTGAATCATCCATGAATTTCTGAACTATAATACAGATGCCTTCAAGTCTTGTTCAATCAGGTTGATGATTCCCGTTAATGCCTTATTTTCCAGTATTGTGTGCTCGGAAGCCGAGTCCAATGGGCCCATGTCACATCGAAGACATAGTTCTACAGCATTGCAGTATCTAGACCCACCAACGGTTCTAACACGGCCCAAAAGACCACTCGCAGTCTCATAATCCAGGACCTGCTTGGTGACTCCATCTCCAACATCAGCGTCCCGAGTTTGCCGAAGGCTCTCGATTGACCTGCCCAAAATAACCTCTATGAGTAATATTCCGAGAGATAGCAGGTAAGGGTCCTTTGAAGATGACAATAACTCCTTATTCTGGCTCGGTGAAACTGGCTCGGGAAGCCTTCTCTGGACGTAAATATTTTGGTAGTGGGATCTACCCTGCTGTTGAACAATATAAATGTCGTTGCTGCTCGGAACGTTTGACATCCAGGGGGTCGCATAGGTTTGTAAAGCACTGCATGCAACTGCCCAGGCTAAACGTAACTTATCGCGGTACAGCATGTCTGCCTTTTGCAATATGTCGTGCAAGGGTACCAGAGTCCAGTTCTCGTCAGCAGGATCCTCAAGCACAAGGACTCCATACTTGCGACTATTTAATGAAGAAAAGTCTTGAATGTGTCCGCACTCTTCGTCTAGTTTACTCTTGCCTGAACGTCGTAGCTCATCGCAAAGATTTTCGATGCGTCGACGTTGCCCCGGGTTCTCGAAAGAGAGGCTATTGGTCAGGGTCAGGCTCGACGAAGTGGTGGAGTTAGTGAGGGTTGACGTTTTCGTTGCAAAACTTCCAATGGAACTGCTGGTTGCTGATCTGAAAGAGAATTTTACACTCTTTTTCGAAGTGACTGTCTCTTGTTTGACCACGGTTGGTATTGTATCGATTTTCGAATCTTTATTCACTTGAAGAAGGACTTGGCTCCATTGCCTAAAAGGAGCCTTCAGGTGACTTCCCATGCCATTTGAAATGGCGACATGGAATTTCAGTTTCTTTATAATGTCATCATCCAGGTCTTCAGGAAGAACAGTCCGTGATGGAGGTGATAACCTCAGCCCCACCTCATGCTGGTTGGGGCATTGGCATGTGATTGCTGATCGGAGCGTGTGATATATGCTTTTTGACATCTTGTTGATTAGATTGTTTATTCGGCCTTGCGAGCGAGACTTTCTGTCTTGTTCAAGTTCTGCGTCCAACCTAGCCAGACTTTCGAGGGCTGAGACTCCATCCCGAATTCTCATCATAATCTCGCTGTAAAAGGATTGCTGCAAAATGAACTTGGCACGCTTTAGCTGCTTCTTAATTGGCGTGCTGTCCGTCCACTCTACCTGATTTCTGTTAGTTCCTGAACCGAAGACAGTAAGATGAGAAAATATGAGACGACAGTTCATAGTCCGTGACTCGCTTACCTTGCCGTTTGCTTCCATGTTCAGCTTTTCCGTCATTTCTCCCATAGCATCTCTCATATCCTGGACTCTCTCCTCAAAAATCTTGAATGAACTCCAAAGTCTCAGTCGCAATTTATCCGCAAGTTCCTCCTCGCGCCAAAGGTCACCAAATGGATTCGCAATCATTTCCTCAATGCGTGTTTGAGATGCGATTCCCACAAGAATCTTTTCGCATATGTTTTGCAGGATGGCATGTTCAGTTTTAAAACTGATTATCAGGCTCTGTAAGGTTCGTTTGTAGGATCGGAAACTCTGGAGCGTGCCAAGGCCCTTCATATAGTATTCCAACCCTGTGACAATTAGTGGAATAGTGCCTAGAACAAGGCCGGCAACCTCAAAGCCAGACATTATGACAAAGCCTGCCTGGAAACGAGGTGTCAATACTCAGAGAAAGCAATGATCACAAAATCCAACAATTTCGTAAAATGAGGGGCAGCAACGAAAGCTGACCTGTAAGCAATCCTTGGCCAACGAATCAGTGCCACGTTGCGCTGTTATCACGTGCAATCCATGTAATCGGGAAACATGGGGTCATCTTTAGAGCATCCTGACAAGACCCACGTACAGACACCACCAGAAATCGCGCAACGAGGCACCGTTGTGCGGCCAAGTATGGGTTCTATCGAGAGCAATGTTTTACATTGCCTACAAGCCTTTAACAGCCTATGTGACACAATTAAGTCTTTGGCAGTAGATCATGAGGATGAAACCTCTCTAGCTTGTAACGCAGCTGAGCTGCCACTCGCGAAAGTTGAGGATGAACAAAGCAGATTCAAAATATGGAGCGCAAACATCGGCGCTCATAAAAAGGGCAGAAGTTCCCTAGATTATCGTCTTCGCGATGCATCTAATATTCGGAGCCAAGTAATCACACTGCTGCATGATCTCAAAGAACTACTAACTGATGGTAAGTGCCTCAAATCTGCGTGTGGTAGAATGTCGCTCACTGAAGATAGGCAACAATATTCTTATTGGTGACAAAACGCCCTGGGATCAACAAGTATCATCTGGCGACCAAATTGATGTCGATTTGGACGATGGTTCCGACGATGAGTCTGACGATGACGATTCCTTGGATTTTGAGGAAGTCGAAACTTCCGAACTGTCACAAATACTTGCGAGCATCACAGAGGACAATAATTGCCTTTTGAGACTATCAGTCTCCGTTCGAAACCCGGCTCCGCATGATCAATTTAAGAAATCAACCCTTACAGATACCTCTTATTACGAAGTTTATGACATTCAGCACGTGCGGGGTAAATTCCCCTCGGCATCCAACCACATAACTCAGAGACTTGGGAAAGCAATTTCCCGCCGACGACAATACTTCAAATATCGTGAAATGCATCATGAAAAATTGGCCAGTGGGCTAGATGAGGATGATCACGACGGCTTGCAGAGTACAGTGGCCTCATCAATCCCAGATCATATGAAACAAAATGGGAAGGGGTCGAACGTCTTAGACGATGACTCTGATACAGGGCGAACACAAACATCTTTTGCAACAACATTCGCAGCAAAATCCGAGAGGCCTCAAGTCCCACCACTCCCAAAAGGGGCCGAAGACGGACCTTTTGAATGTCCGTTTTGTTTCATGATGATATCGGCGCCCTCAAGACGTCTGTGGAAGTAAGAGCTGACGATCAAAGATCTTGTCTGATTTGAAGTGCTGACCTTGAACGCAGAAAGCATGTATTTTCAGACCTACGCCCGTATGTATGTCTCGCACCAGATTGTCCTGCCCCGGACCAAGACTTTGAAAGGCGCCACCAGTGGGCAAATCACACACAAAAGTATCATTGGAAGACATGGAGTTGCTCTTTTGGATGTGACTTGATCTTTACTGCCTTTGAAGATATGAGACTACACGTCACAAAAAGCCACGGTGCCTCTTCAAAGTCAGCACATAGCATAATGGGCCTCAGCGAGAGACAAAAGCCTCTCAACGACAAGGCTACATGTCCCATATGCCAAGAAACTCTATCATCTTTCAAACATTATCAACGGCACATCGGCCGACATCAGGAAGATTTATGCCTTTTTGCGCTCCCTGCACTCCCTACAAATGAAGATGAGGAAGGGAGTGAGGATGACGAGGATGAAGATCAACCATCCAGCGAAGAGGATGAGGTGAATCGGGACTTTATAGGAGGTGAGGATAGCAATATCAATGAAGATGAAGCCGAGGGCAAGGCCACAGCAAGTGAGCGTATAGCTAAACCATCAGGCTCTCTCTCTCACGCTTCTTCAGATATGGCACGAGAAGAGCGAGAGATCGAACAAACTGGTTCAAAAGCTGAGTCTTTGCACGCCTCAGAGAGACATGGCAAGGACGACGCTGCCAGTGACAGCCACCCTGTCCCAGTGCGCTCCGACTCCAAGGAACGCTCCCGTTCCAGAGATCGCCGCGCTAGCAGTCCCCCTGCCCCAGTCATCATCAACCAAATTTACAATGAACAGTCGAGTGATGACGACCTTGACGTCCGCGTTCGCCGGGGAGGTCCTTCACCAGGCCCTGTGCGATATATCCCAACGCCTAAGCGACGAAGCGACGACGACACCCCCAGTGACAGCCACCCTGCCTCAGTGCGCTCTCACTCCAAGAATCGCTCCCGTTCCAGAGATCGCCGCGCTGGCAGTCCTCCCGCAATCATCATCAACAACCGAATTTATAATGAAGAGTCGAGTGATGACGAAAGTGGCATAAAGGCTGAGTCCTTGCACACCTCAAGCAACCACAACAAAGACGGCTTACTCGCCCAAGAGCACGAGGGCGGGACGGGACTTGAACGCGCCAGGCGTGAGCTAGACGAGATCAGAAGGAGTCAGGCCCGCGCCGATGGGGGAGAGAGAGAACAAACTGGCCCGGAGTTTGATGAAGAGGCAGAGCTTGAACGCGCCAAACGTGAGCTAGATGAGATCGGAAGGAGTCAGGCCCGCGCTGAAGCGGAGGAGCTTGTACGCGCACGTCGTGAGCTAGAACAGATCAAAAACCGCAGGGCCCGCGCCGACGGGCGAGAGAGAGAACAAACTGACTCGGAGTTTGATGAAGAAGCAGAGTTTGAACGCGCAGAGGTTCAGACAGAAGCCCTCAGACTTGAGAAGCGCGTTTTACAGGAGTATCACCTCAAAAAGGCCAGAGAGATGAAGAGCCTCGAAGATGAGAATCAATCCAAAGAAGATAATGGCGGCGAAACAACGGCCAAGAATGCAGCAGAGGATTACGAGGGAGAGAAAGACCCCACTGCAGAGGAGAATAAAATCAAGGAGAGGGAGAAAGAGGCCAAGGAGGTTGTTGAGAAGTATATACAGGAAGAGCGAGACCGCATGGCCAAGGAGGCTGTTGAGAAGTATAAACAGGAAGAGCGAGACCGCATGGCCAAAGAGAAACAAGAGAAGGAGGAAAGAGATCGTGAGTATAGTCGACGGCTTGAGGAAGATCTCCGGCGATCTGGCCTTGACGACGGCGCTATCAAGACTATCCTCAATAAGGAGAAGATCAAGGCGAAGGAGCGAGCCCAACCTCTTGATGATCATGAACCTGAAAATGACCAGCAAACCGCCCCCAACACTGGTCAAAGTTCTCACACTGCCGACGAGGTTGCTGACACTGATGCCGCGGGTCGTTCAACTTACACCAGGATGTCCCGCAGGCATCTCTCACTCGAGACACTACGTGTCTATGATGTCGACTACGAACTGGACGAGGTTCGTTGGGTTCCCATCCTACCTATCTCTTTCAGTGAATATAATGATGTGCTAACAAAATTTTGCAGAACCCTGATTACGTCTTGATCAAGCGATGGATCCCTGAGTCAGAGCAAGATCAGCTATGGAGACATACTAGATCTATTCGCGAGAAGCGCCGCAACGAGTTGACTGTGGAAGAAAATAAGGACCAGTCTGCTGATCCAGAATTTGAGTGGGTACGCAAGAAGAAGGGTAGAAGAAGCAGAAGCAAGTCGCCTTCTCTACTCATGTACCTGGCTGGTGCTCGACCCTCATAAGGGGTACCTGCCCGACGAATGAGCTTTCCATATACAATCCCTGCTAGAGCAGAGGTAAATGCAAATTCTTCACCGCATCAAAGGAGTTCGTGATTTCTTATACAGAATCTAAGCCACACCCGGCAGATAGCGGTCAGGAGGTCCAATAGAAACCGCCTTGGCATACATTTAACGTCAGCACATTTGCTTCAAGTCACATTTGGCAAACTAAAAGATACTACTTTTGAAAGTAAATGACACATTCGTATTTTATCTATGTCTACATTCATCATTCCTCGTCTATAAGAAATCTTTTTGAAAGAAAAGAAAATGGGACACGTCAACCCATGCTTAATACCCGCTGAATTGACTTTCAGTCTCGCAAAAGAACCACACTCAACTCCCTTTAAGAGCTAGGGGTAGCAGTAGCGGTAGGAGTAAAGCCGGCAGGAGGAGTTCCGCTTCCGCCGGGGCCGCCACCGCCACTGCCGCCACCGCCAATTCCGCTGTCGAGCTCGTGGCCGCCGTTCTCGTCGAGGTAGCCGGCGACGCCGTAGTAGCTGTCGCTGCTGTGGTCGGCCGAGGCGTTGATGCCGATCTGGATCCAGGCGAACAGGCCCTGCTCGACCTTGTCGCCGAGGTAGACAAACTTGGGGAAGGGGTCGTACGAGTCGTCGGCCTGCAGCACCGACCACATGTCCTCGTCGTTGGTGGTGACCTCGACCGTGTTCTGGTTGTAGGGGGCCAGCACCTCGATCTCCTGGCGCAGGTCCTCGGGCCAGAAGAGCTGGCCAATGTGCGCAACGGGGCTGTTCCACACGGAAATGGTGCCGTTGGAGAGCACGCTGGCGTTGGTGTGCGTCAGAAGGTGGGTGTGCACGGCGCGGCCGGAGTAGTGGCCGGGGAAGATGGTCTCGAACTGGGCGACTCCGTCGTGGTCGGTGATCTGGATACCGCGGAGGAAGGTGGTGTTGAGGCCGGCCTGGCCGCTGGAGGTGCTGACGCCCGAGTAGACACCGGTGGCGTTGCAGTTCCAGACGTCGGTGGCGAGCGTGGGCACCGGCGCGCAGGTGGAAATGTCCACGTACTGGACCTCGAGGAACAGGGGCACTCCGTCGCAGAACTCGGACTCGATGACGTTGGATCGCAGGTACTCGCCGACAATGTAGTAAGGACCGGCGGTGAGCTCAGGGGCCAGAATGCAGCTGGTGTTTGTGTCGAAGACAGTCTCAATGGGCGTGAACATGTCGTAGTTGGAGATTCCGGTGTAGTTGTGGTTCACAGCCTCCCAAGCAGAGAGCTGCTCGGCATCACGACGGGTCTTCTTGGGGGCTGATATCTTCATTAGTCACAACGAATTTGGAATCCTCTTTGTCAACACAATACATACTCGTCTTGATGTTGAGCCTCTTGCGCAGCTCCTCAACCTTTTGCGCACGTCGTGCAATGGAGCGAGTCTTGAGAGCCTTGGCGGCCTCGGAACCAGAGCACTGGTTCAAGGACCTCTGGCCGAGGTTGGCAACGGTATCGCGAGCCCGAATTTGCCTCTTCATGTGACTGTGGCTGTGGTGCTCGCCAGGATGGGCCAAGGCGAGGCCGGGCAGCAATAAGCTGACAGAGGCGAGAAGCTTGAAGGAAACCATTGTCACAGAGGCTGAATGAATGCAGGCTGTTGAGTTGTGATGATGGTTGATTCCGAGAAACTCATGGTATTTGATCTATGATATATATCTTGACAGCCTTGCCTATGTGTTTCATTCCGGACACGCGATTACGAGTCCACTTGCGCAAGCCATTCCATCACAACGGTCGGGGTGGATCTCTTCTCTCAGTCTGTTTGGTGGTTTATTCATGACCTCTCCCACAACCCGAGAAGTTGGAGAAGAGGCTTGTTCGGAGCAATCCGTAGGGTGGGTCGGTGCAACGCAAGAAAGGGGTGGTAAACAGGGCTGCGTCTGGGAAGTGGGAGGGACGGACCTCCATTTGCATTCAATCGCCGCCGATTGGGTCACGACAACCAGGCACGCTTCATCACAAGCGGAGTCCTTCCCCACTATTACGGTAGTTGACGTGAATGCCACCTTCTTGCTCTCCAACGGTTTCCCAGTCCACAAGGCTCGCTGCTCGTGGTACCGAAACGTGCTTCGGCGTGGCCGAATACCACCCTACCCGCCATCCCGAAGATTGCGTGCTGGTTGCGGCGTTGACACTTAATCTCACATCTTACTCTACTACGATACCCGGATACCCTCACGGACCACAGCATACTAGCAGTTTATTAGGACATGCCGGCAAAGGATAGCGCGCTCCACATTAATTTGACACAGGGGGACCAGATAAGTGCGTCTCAATTTGAGTAATGACAAAACCGTCACAATTTCCTGATCCAGTCAGGAACAGAAAAATCTCCCGCACTGCAGCTGTCACCGTACGCTTTGTACCCGACCGTATTCCCGTGATTTCACGTCAATTGCGCCAATGCCCACGCAAGAGTTCAATCTGCCTTTATGGTGACGTAGGACAAGAAAATATCGCAAGGCAGGGACATGGAGACCGGGAAATCTCCGCGCAATCGCGGCGCGGTCGGCACAATGGGGAAAAAAACGCGGAGAAGAAAGAAAAGCAAATACAATCCCCACTTTGGGGGCCAGTTCGCCGACGTTTTACTCGCTGTGGCTGTGCCCCCGCCGCCTTCCCCTCCAAGCCACCCCCGAACTTGTTTGTTTCGTGGCCAGCATCAAATGCCCAGTGATTCCTTTTCATCTGGTGACGCGACATCATCATCACGCCAGTTGGTCGTGATGTGAAGCGGCGCTCGACCTGCTTTTGAAGCCATGCCAAGCCGCCCTCGGGAATGCCCCCGACAGGACCCACCGCGGGAAATCGGAAAATTCAAAGCCAAGCCGATCCGATTAGTTAAGATTATTCGTAAGGTTTGTCCGGTCGGGGAAAAAGGGTCGACGCGTGTCAAGGTGAGGCCATAGCGCAAACAGTCGCCTTCGGCCAAGCCATTTTTTCTTTGTCGCAGATATAGGCAAAACACCCGTGGAAGTGATGCATGGGTTGATTGATTATAGTGAGGCAGCTTGTGAATCCTTGAAATGAATCCTGCTCAGAATCTGTAAGATGCATTATTCCGTTGATTGCGATGGGTTTGTCGTATTCATTCCCACGTCACTCAGCCCAATTTGATAGGTTTGGCTCACATAAGAGAAGAGCGCACAGGATGAAAGCAGAAGCTGAGTCGCAGTTAGAAATGCCACTAGGTAGTGAAATGTTCCTGCTGACCTGACCTCGGTAGCAAATGTATGTCAGTTTTCGTGCCAATCAACATTCTCTTAATAACTTGTGTGATATTTGTGAAGTCCTAGTAGAGTATAAAATTCAGATAATAGTTTCGATAGAATGCTTGTTTAGGAGAGTATTTATCGGGTGTAAATTTGATCCTCACAAAAAAGGTAGACCGGCTCAACATTGTACAAAAATACGAGCAATCCAAAGTTCAAACCGTACATTAGCGAAGACGTTCCTTGGTTGAAACCATCATTTGAACATCACAGTAGTTTTTTTTAAAAAAAAAAAAAATTCCCAGTTTGTTTCCAGTATCCACATAATTGTCCTAGAAATCCTCTCAAGTCAGGGTTTGAAGCTGGGCTTCTATATGTCGGGTCGAACCCGAGATGTAGGGTAAGGGGCGTTGAGCACGGAGCTGACGCTGCGCTGCGCGCTTGGGATTGACAACTATGAACCTTGCGACACACCCTATTCCCTTCAAAAAAAAAAAAAAATATCAGACCACAAATCCCATCAAATCAATCCTGATATTTATTTACACTAGCTGCATTGCCATGTATGCTTTACACTTTCGTTCGCAGATGAATCCGTACACTTGTAGCACAAGAAATCGGCGTTTTCACTTAACCAGCGGCCCACCGTGGATAGTGCTGTATTCAAATTTGCTTCAACATCGCAGACTGGACATCGCGACATTTAGACGCCAAATACCACAACTAAGCCGAGTTCGCATCTTGGCCCAGAGATTGTAGCAATTGACGCACTCTGTTCCAATACCGACTGCATTGTTTTCTAGGCATGTTTCACCCGCTAGTCCGGTATCTAAGCATAATTCATAAAAACGCAGACGGTATCAGTTTATTTGGGTCGGAGGCTACAATCCACGGCACAATTACAACATCGGTCCGGCTTTTGTCGCGGCAGCTTTGCGCAGAATGCTGCCTCACAAATAGTGGAGCACCCGTGTATGCGCCGGAGAGAAGGCGGGCTTAGCGACAAAAGAAATATTTTTGGGCTCCAGGGCAGTTTCAGGCTGTTGGAACCCAAGTCCAGCGCCGCGATTGTGGCTCAGCCCACCAACAACGTTGGATTGACGCAGCAGGCTGCGCCATGTCGATGCACATTTTGCCCAAGCGGCCAGTGAGGCACCAGTGGCTTGCTGCAAGTGACACTTTCTGCAGTCTGGTTGGCTCTTTTCTTGCAGCATCCAAGGCAGATGAATGGGCAGTGCGCCTTGCGGCCAGCCGAACGACCCGGCCATTGATTGGATGGAGGGATCCATGAGGCTCGACAAGCGGTGCGCATGGTTTTAATCCCCGCTCCTGTGCTGACGCGCGGAATCTCTTCTTCTCCTCCGCAAAACCTCAACCGACTCTTGGACTAGAACTTCAAGCTTAGCTCACGGGCCACCCGTCAGAGCCGACATGGCTGGTGTGTTTGGATCCTTATCCAATGTCACGGATACTTTGGATGCCGTGGCCAAGGGAGCTTCTTTTATTCGAGGGATCAAAGAGGTCCAGGACGACTATCAAGATTTGTGTAATGAGGTAAGGGGACATTGTCTTACTTGCGTGTCCTAAATCATACTGTTGGCTCCGCGCAATACGCTAATGGTAATGAATAGATTGACCACATCCGCGGCTACGTGGATCGCACGCAGAAGAACATTAATACATCATCGCTTGTGAAAAATCGAATATTATCCATCATAGATGAATTACGGGCCATCTTAGACCAACTTGAAAACATTAAAACCAACATACAGAGCTCATCGGCCGATCAAGTATCCAAAGCCAGCAGCCGAAAATGGTTAATCGAAAGCAGAAAAATCGAAAAGCTCGTCCAGCGTGCTCGAAACGTACGAACGATGCTATCAGAAAATTTGCAGTGTCAAATATTAGAGCAGATGGCCAGCGTGCAAGGCAACACTACCCAGATTGCTCAACAGATGGCGGTGGTTCTGCAGATTTTCGAAGTAGATGGGAGGTTAGCAAGCACTGTATTTCTGCTTGAATTAGAGAAGACTGCTAAGACGAACTTAGGATTGCACCTTCCAGGTACTCTAGGATGGAACTGCTCTGCCCCAGTATTCCGTTTGAAGTCGTGTCGTCCGAGTCGGAGAGAATTCGGGAGCTTCCAGATGGGGCTGAGGTCGAGGATGGCGGCCCAGTCGAAACAACCATGATACACTTTGACGAGAATGACTCGGCTCTTGCTATGCATCAAAAAGGCCGCCACGCTTCACCAAATTCCGAAAACTGGATTGTTTCAAATACGAAAAGTGTGTCCACGAAAAAACACAAATGTTCCAAGGGCTGCCGGTGCCCCTGCCATGCCGGTCCGTGGCAATATCAAACACCACAGTGGATGAGGCAGATGGTGGGGTCAATGACTTTGAGTCGTCGCCGCCGAATTGGTTCAAATGAGCGGGACCAAAGGTGCAAATGCAATGGTGAAAGCCATTTCCTGATGGATTACCAAGCTCCAACTTGGCTGTGGGCAACCAAGCTATGCCTTGAGGCATACTGGACCGATGCTGGTCCATCCGCCGCTTTACGTCCTGTCAGAATGGTGCCGTTTGGTGATCATATGTGGGCTAATTTGAAGAGCTCGGTGGAAGTAGTGGAAATCTACATACAGAGAGGAAACACGATTTATCCCGATGATATTATGGAAGATGGGAGGGGATTGATTCAAGTAAGCACATTCATCTCGGACAGTAATGATTGTATCACTGATAATTATGGATGGAACAATAGAATGTTATTCTAGAAGGTAACTACAAAGTATTGGAATTTCTGTTACGAATGTGGGCAAGTTCATTATCCAAGAAAGTTGTATCCAGGTGTGACAGGATTTCCCCCCGTGGTTGCAGAATATTGCTAGATGCTGACAGACGACAGGCAGGCCTGGTATAGTGCGAATTGGGAACTAAACAATCGTTACCTGGACGAGCTAGAGCAGCATCTTTTAAAAAAGTTAATGTCATATGTGGAGGATGAACCCGAGGTGCGGGATGATGTGCTTCACTTACATGAGGCAGCTCGGAGTGGCCGTGAAGTGGAAAAAGCCATTGCTCAACTCGGGGACCCTGCAGCTATCAATGAGCTCGACTTAACTGGGCGTACATTGCTGCACAATGCTACCTATTGGGGCCATGTGGACATGGTGCAGCAGCTGATTGATGCAGGCGCTGATGTCAATGTGAAGGATGTGGAGGGGAGGACAGCTCTTATGTGGGCTGCCCAAAGCAATCAAGCTGATTGCATGCGGAGGCTGATGTTGGCCAAGTGCCGCATCATGGACACCGCGAAGGATGACCAGACGGCGTTGCATTTTGCTGCACGTTGCGCCAATGTGGACGCAGTGCGATTGCTGCTCCGTCAAGGCGTGTCGATAAGGGCACGCGACATTTGGGGTCGCACGCCACTGCACGAGCTGGCATTCTCAATAGAAGACGCAGCGAGAGTCAAGGCGACAGCCAACTTACTGCTTGACTTTGACCATGTTGATATCGACGCTCAAGACCAAGATGGAGACACGCCGGCAATGATTGCACTACGACTTAACAACTTGAGTATGTTGCAGAGTCTTGTTGGAGCTGGCTCGTCGTTAAAGTTTGTGAATGCATTATCCCGCAACTTTATCCACTATGTTGCAGCCTACTGCACGGCCCCAGTCATCGACTTTCTTACAGAACTACAACTATCCGACATCGACACTCATCTTCAAGACAAGGACGGAGACACTCCCTGGGACTTTTTTATATATTGCACCAATGCTACAGCATATCAACTCAATGAATTCAGAAAACCAACACAAGACGATCAGTCATCCTTTGTTGCCTTCTACACGGGCATTCGGAACAGGAATCTACGTCAGGACATCTCAGCCCTCCAGCAAGCCCGCCATGCGCTATCTCAACACGACGCCACAGCCGCCGCCAGTCACCTCGCTGGCTTAGCCACCATCAAGGCTGAAAACCACAACCCAGAATTGGCTTCCTACTATCGAGGCATTTCTCGGGACATTCTCGCTGGGGATCCAAATACAGCAGCCCACGCAATCAAAGAGGACACCGACCAGTTAACAGACGAGCTTCAGACTTCCCCCTGGAACCAAAGCTCTCGTCGCGATGTACATCATTTTTATGATATCGAAGACGAATCTAACTCAAGGGATAGCGACTCCGAGCCTGACGAACTACGACAATACGTCCAACCAGACACCTCGTCATCACCTAACGAAGGCGACGAATCCGAACAATGAGAAGGACCCTCAGTCAATTATTCAACCTTTAAAAGGCCACCGTCATCACTATAGCTACCAAAAGTTCAAGTCGGGAGAACGAGAGAATGCGAGATGGTAACCAAATCGGTCAAGTGTCAAAACAATGCACCCACGCCTAACCGAAAGTCAGCTTATGAGCTTGAGTGCTTGGGCTCAGGCCAGTTAGTAGCCCAATCACATGCAGAATCAAAAGCTAAATTCCACCTTCGCGGCCAGCGCAAGGCAAGGTTGTAATTTATTCCAAGGTTGGAAGATATTGTCTAAGTGAAGGAAAGGGGGAAAGCAAGCGATGGTTACTTCTACATAAAAAGAGTCAGATTATCTTCAATAAATGTTCATATGCAGCCACGACAAGGCCGTTCCATTATATCCTGTCAATTTTAGTAGTGATTCCAGAGGTCGTCCCCCCCCCCCAATCGACAACCCTCTATGCTCCTGAGGTCCAATAAATACGCTCACTCTCAACCGTAGGCAGAATCTATATCATCACAATCCAGACTGTTCTCTAACCTCCTAATACTACTAAGCGAATCGATATTTGAGGTCCCCTCGATTGCCATTCACTTTAGCCAACACCTCCCAACAACACCTCAGGTAGTCAAACCCGCAAGTATTCTCTCACCGTTTAAGAGGATCGATTATGTCAACAGCTCTACCCAAGTTCTGCATGCTAAGACCAGTCGAGGTGGTTTAGTTATGAATATGGCATTAGTCCAGCGGGAGACTGATAATGGCCATTGCTTACGCAACGGGGGAAGTTTTGTGATATTCATTTACTATGTATCTGGATCGGGTTTCTTTTTGTTTTGAAGGTGAGTATGTTCTGCCTAATAGGTTAAAATGAAATTGAAATCCCGAATTACACATTCTACCTTGCTTCCCAGACTAGTTCCTCTTCTTGAACCGGCTCTCCAAACACATTTAGCTACTATCTAGTCTAAATATATAAAAACTTGAACCATGGAAAATAGATGCAGTGTAGCAAGTGTAGACAAAATATTCTATGGAATCCATCTCTCCTCAGAATATCCTCATATTTCCATGACCACCAAAACGGATCTTAGTATTCAACATTGTGTTATACCAAACGCTCAGCTTAACGCGTTGTTTGTCCCTTAACTAGATCTCTTATTACCCTCACGTTCCTGAGTGCATCCACACTTCATTGTTCATGCTTTCTTACGAATGTTCATCCCGAGGTACGTAATACGCGTCATGGGCAGTCTCAACCCCCTCCGCGTTTCCCTCTACAGAAACATCAGAGTAGCGACCAGCGCCGATTCTCGACGGCCGTGAGAACTTTAGCTCTCATACCGTATTCAAGAAACATTGCATGATTATGTCAATCGCCCAAGCAGAAATGCTATGTGCGGTCGTATCACCACCGTTTTCGGGCGATCAAGTGATGCCGCCTACCCCGACCAGTGGTTCGGCGCGAGGCTGAGCCGCCGCTAAGACAAAAAGTCTGTTAGCTGGTATGATGTCTATTACCAATGCGCAGCCACTAAGGAGAAGAGTGAAATACCCACTTGTTCGACCGGTTGTGAAATACAGCGTTTCCCTTTCCAAGAACATACCAGGCCACTTCTAGCAGATCTTTTCACACAGCGCAGACTAACGTGTTCTACACGCGTCTATTCCATATTCCATCATCTCTGTATAACATCCCCGGCCGAATTTCGTCATGTAAATTGTTCGGGTAGATCAAGAAGAATAGGCACATTTTTGTCACTGAATAGATTCAGGAAATGCAGTACAAACTCGTCTATTCTTGAGAAAACGGTGGGTTTTGAGGAAGAGAAATGCAAATCCCTTAGTTCTCCTTGGGGGGCCTCGTGCGGTGCGATACTTGATCTGCCATCACTCCTAGTGTTGGGTTTGTCGAATACTTCTTGTCTGATCTATGTTCGGGACCCCAACGCACGATTCAGCCTCAATTTCAGTTTATAGTGTGCTATGAGTCTCTCTCATAACCTGTTGGTGATAAATGAAGACATCTCTTGCCGCTACTGAGATACTATTCGAACTAGAATAGAAGAAACCGGCAATTAGGCTTGACTATGGTTGAATAACAAAACTTTTGATAAGATATCACCCCCTACCAACATTCTCAAAGTACCCTCTCATAGCCAATGCTGCCAGCCGTGAGACAGCAATCCCGGTCACTACCTGACCCCTAATGATTGCAAGTCGTGTGTGGCTCAGCGAGAGAAAACATCTAGAACACGCCATTTCTAAAAAAGTAAAATCAAAAACCTTCCACACTACCCAGACCGACTTTTGAAGAATACAAAGACTGCGGCCGACGCTCACCATCTCATGATCAATGGCACCAGACGACCAGGTGGATACTTGTACTCGGCGCTTTGCCAGAGACTCTCCACTCCCCGCACACTCTATTGCGAAATGTCAATTGCGCATTCGCCTAATTAAGAATGCCTCCCTCGTCCCACCCACCTCATACACCTAAATTGTTGGGATCGATAAAGTGGCCTGACAGGCAGCGGGGTCGAACAATGCAAAATGGGGCTATTTAGAACAACTGCCGATCTCGATTTGCTTGAACCGACAGGCAATGAGTGGAGTCGATCGGAAATAACGTGCAAATATTCTCTTGTGTTGAGTGGTCGCGTATTCGCGTTTAAGCTTGTCGCTGGTCCTTGCGTTTTCGCTTGACAAACAGGTGCTTAAATAAACATGCCATTTTTTGCGGCTAGCCCTACGATACATACGACTCCATGAGATCATGGCATCACGAGACCCCTATTTTCTTCGCGCCTGTATATTTATCGGCTCACGCATCTCTGATGTCTATCTGCGCAAGCTTTCGATGTTTATTTTCACTATCCTCCCAGGGCCTCACCACCAGATCAGAAAGGAGCCCTTGCAAATACCATGGCCAACTTGAACAATCATGACACGACGCCGACGATGCAGAGGATGTCCGATTCGGGCCCGAGGACCGCCAAGCCGGAGCTGGATGCCGATCGTTGCTCGCCAAACGCGCCCTCATATGTCTACAGCACCGGAAATAAAACAGTGGTTCGGCGAGCGAGGAGGAAGGCTGATAGCGTATGGACGCTGTATGTCGGGTGGATGAACCGGAATCAGATAAGTACGTATCTGTTGAACCTTCTCGTGTGATTCCTGTGGAGACCATACGGTCTTTACAGTTCGTCGCACATGTCAACCATCTGGCTAACAGATCTCATTAGATCTCGCATTTAGTCTACTTGCCTTGCTCGTCACCGCACACCTCGTCCCGAACATCCGACCCCATACCATTAAATTCGTCACCTTGTCGTATCGAAACCGGGTCTCCGAGAAGTATGGCCACGGCAGCGATGACGTATTCTTCGTCCTCATGATGATGGTGTTGTTCACTGGCTCACGCGCCGTCGCCATGAAATACGTACTAGTTCCACTCGCCAGGCAGCTAGGAATAAAAAAAGCCAAAGCCGTAGCTCGGTTCAGCGATCAGTCCTGGTTGCTGTGCTACTACGCAGTGTCATGGAGCTTGGGCATGGTACATCTCCACCGCTGTTTCTGTTTGTATTGCAGAACTAATGTCTAGTCCAGTACATTTACTTCCACTCTTCCTATTGGCTTAATCTCAAAAACCTCTGGACCAACTGGCCGATGCGAGAACTCGAAGGCTTAACCAAGTTTTACATCCTCGGACAACTCGGCTTCTATCTTCACCAGACCGTCATCATCGAAATCGAGGAACACGGAAAAGACTACGTAAAAATGATGATACATCATTTCGTCACGTCTAGTCTCATCTACGCATGCTACACATATCACCAAACGCGAGTGGGCAACGTGATCCTGGTCATTATGGACTTTGTCGACATTATCCTTCCTGTGAGTCATTCTGACTTCACCCATGATGCAGCCCTGACGATCAACAGCTAGCGAAATGCTTAAAGTACATTGGGTTCAAAACGGTTTGTGACGTCATGTTTGGCATATTTTTAGTATCGTGGATAGCCACGCGCCACATAGCCTACTCGCTGGTATGCTGGTCCATCTACGCCGACATTCCCAAAATAATCGGCGACGTCTGCTGGCGAGGCTCCGGCCAGGACCTTACGGGGCCTGTCGCTCGGCCCGAAGGATACGGGTACCTGCTGGAGCCTTTCTGGGATGCAAAAGGCCTAGTCTGCTTCGGTCACATCCACAAGTGGTTATTCCTCTTCCCTTTGCTGATTTTGCAGGTGCTAAACTTTATTTGGCTTGCCATGATTGGCCGTGTGGCTTTGAGAGTCATTCGCAGAGAGGGGGCAGAGGATAGCCGGAGCGACGATGAAGCTTCAGAGAAGGAGCAATGATTTTTACGACAATTTTCTATATTTCCGAGATGAGTAATCCAGGAGCGTTGCCGACACACACCTTACCTCAGCATGATGCAGGATCAGTCATACTATAATGTTTAATAGACGGATATTGAATAGGCCGATAAAAAGACATGATCTGATAGAGAAAAAGAGAAAAAGAAATGAACAGTCACATGAATAAAATATATCTAATGCACACAAACATTAATTTCTAATCTTATGTTGCATTGATCTACGTTGGAATGTGAATTGTCAAAATCCAGGCTCTCGGGTAGCTAGCTTCCTGTTTGGGGACACAATCTTGGCGTATTTTCGCTTAGGTGCCCAAGGCGGGTGACGCAACCACATTGGGTGCCCCCGCCGGACACGAACGGTTTTGAGACCCTGCCCGTTGCAGGCTTGGCGTCTAATTTTTTTCTTGAGTGTTGATATCATGAATAAGTTTTGGCAGCATCAGGCAGCTCACGAGTCGTGCGTTGGCGCCCGCCTTTTGCTTCAAAACCACCCCTGTGGCTGGTTCCTTTTCGGCGGGGGCTCCACTCGGCATTCCCCTGGTGGTCCAATCAGAGCGCGGACACCCGAGGATTCCCTCCCCCCCCCGCTCGTTGCGAAAGAGGAGATGATGGCCCGTCAGCAGGACACAGGTGGTGCCACTGCCAAGGTGTCAATCAAGAAGGAACAACGGCTGCTGAGGCAGTTGCTCCGTTGTTTTGCAGCAGCCCGGCGACAGAGGGACCCGGTGCAATACGCGTAGCGACCTCATGCAGGAAACGACAGAAATGGTGACATTGGCGGGATGAACAAGGGGGCGCGAATTGTGTCAGTTCTTTCAAGGGAAAGGGATGATGGGGGAAAGGCGGTAGCAGCGCTAAGACATTTACGACGCGTTTCATCCCGCTTGGCATGAGGGATTGATTTGGGGCGTTCGAAGGGTCAAAGAGCAGCGAGAGAGCGCGTGGGAGAAAGGCCAGTGTTCAAGGTGTTCAAGTGTGTCCACAGACCTCATGGCGGCCAGGGCGGGGTGTGGAAATCGATAAGCGTAAGCGGGCATTCGGATGGGGGAAACGAGAAATGCCCATGATTGTGGAATGATGGAGCCTGGTCAAGTGCGCGCACGATACGAAAAGATACGAAAAGTATACCTACAACGTTACTCTCGCAGCGATCTGCTCTGATGAAACAAAAGCACACGAGAAATGCCGGTTAAAAAAAGAAAAAAAGTATAATTGGGAGCTAAAGCAGTCTTCAACGTGGAGCGTCGCAAATCATTCGAGACCCTTGAGGCGAGGGCAGCTGTTGGAGAGGTCGCTCAGTGGATGATGGGATGAACTCAGTCGCCCACTGACCCACCGCGGGAAGGAGTGGGAATAATTAAAACTCAATGCAAGGGAGGGGACCAGGCTCTGATGCAAGTCTGATATATTATTTCGCCTTGCCAGGCTGTTGAACGTGTAATGTGTCGTCTTTGTCACAGATGACAGCCCCGACCAAAAGTCTTTTTTGTAGCCCCTTCCTTCGCCAGCTGCCTGCATCTTTCGCTTACCTAGAGCCGATGCGAATCCCGTTTGATAGTCCAGTGAGATTAACCCCAATGGGCCCTGGCTTACGCGTAACCGCCACGGCGCGCTGAGCCAATCACCACGGCCAAGCAACGGCCCTGGACTAGCCCCGGGGGGGGAGATCCACAGGGCAGCTCAAGTAACGGTGGGGGGAAGGGACCAAGATTGGATCTCTGATGCCTGCCTTGTCCGCTGTACGTGTATCCGAGGGCAGACAGGCTCGGGATGATCGTCCCGTAAAAAAAATTAAGGCATCATATCACACCCTTGCGCTTTTTTTTTTTTTTTTCTGTCGTCTGTCTTATCCTCCCTTCTTTGGGCCTACACCCGCACCCGCACCCGCCGCCAAGTAAAGGAACACGGCGCGCTGGTTGGGCGCTCTCCTTCAGGCTAAAATATGACGGCTGACTATGGTTTCCCTCTTCTCTGTCCTTTCTGGCGCGCACCCCCTTTTCCCGCCCGTTGCGGCTAGCCTGGGCGGCGATTATGGCTTGCCACTAAGACCAATAGACTGGTGCTAGCACAACCAAGACCTCATCGTGTCATTGGCCACAGATTATTGCTTTTCTGACAGCCGCACGCCGCACCTGATTTTTTTTTCCCCCTCGCTGTAGCGAGAAGAGACCCCCTGATTTGCTGCTGCATACATATAGGCAATGCCAATCCCCCGGGGGGGTTCCCCTCTTCTTTTCCCCTTGAACCTTGATACTGCCATGGCTTCGGTGCTTTAGTGTGCCCCCTCCTTCTCCTCACCCCTTGTAACGTCGTTTGACTTTCTGTTGCCGCCCTTTGTCGGTCACTGCCACTCTTTATTTATTTTGTTTTACTTTTTTATGCTCGACATCCCTCCCAACTTTACATCACACTTTTTTTCTTCTCCTCCATCCGTCCCTCCATCTTTGGTGCTGAGTTGATTATCCTTCGCCGACATTCGTTCTCACCCCGGCGCCCGTGACATCACTCACGTCATGGGCTTTCCCGGTCTCCTCCCCAAGGGCGGGGTTCGCTCCTCCAGAACCACGCTCGTATCCATCGGCAGCTTGATCCTCATCACAATCATCGTCGCTTTCTCGTATCACCGCTCGGAATCTTGGTCTGTGACCATTCCCAGGTATGTCATCACGAGCGCCCATTTTTTTTTTTTTTTCGACTCCGGTCTTTGCTGCGCCTGCTCAGCTCACCCCGACACGTGGCGCACACACAAGTTGCTGACACTCGTATTCTTTTTTTAAACACAGCTACTCTACCGACACGGATTTGCCACCCGACGTTGATGCAAGCTACGGCAGCGCTGCTGATGGTGCCGAGAGCCACGAAAACTCTCCTCCTCCCGCAAGCTCCCCTGTCCCTGTTCCCGAGGTCGCTCCTCCCAAGGTTTCGGAGGCGCCCGCTGTCGACCCCAATGAGGCCGGCCGTGACTTTATGCTGAAGAACGTCTTCAAGCCTAGCGTCGACGTTGATTCCAAGAGCTACATTCCCTTTGGCGTCTTTGGCCACAACCTGACGAGCGACCCCATCTGGACTAAGCCCCTGGGCAAGAACCTCTGCATTATTGACCTGGACAACCGCCCGCTGAATGACTCTGGCCTTGTTTTCGGTACCCCGCCCATGAGCTGGGATGCCATGAACTGGGATGATGCTTCCAAGGTCGGCGGCCAATCGCTCGGCGTGTTGAACCACTGGCTATACGGTAAGACAGAGATGAACCCGTTGAAGAAAATCGCACATGGCGTGCGACCGTTGCAATCTGGAACAAAAAGCGCTAACTCATTCGTTTAGCTAAAATCCATGGCTACACGTATTACTATGTGGGCACCGTGGAGCCCGCTGACCGCCGATCTTCATGGCTCAAGGCGCCTATCATTGCCAAGATCCTCAAGAAGCACGACGCGTGCATCTACCTCGACGCCGACGCCGTCTTCACCAACCTCGACCTGCCGTTCGAGTGGCTCATGAACTACTGGAAGATCGACCCCAAGAAGGATTTGCTGTCCCTGGCCAACGACCCCGCTGGCAAGGGCAACCAGGACAAGCAGGGCAAGACCAACCACAACACCGGCTTCATCGTCGCCCACAACAACCCCAAGACCTATGCTGTCATGAAGGACTGGTGGGACTGCCCCGACCCCAACGGCAAGTTCCCCGGCTGCGACTTCTTCAACTTCCGCGCTGCTCCCGGCCGCCCCAGCGACCAAGGTGGTTGGGGATCGTACGTGCGATACAACTACCCCGGCGACATCAAGACGCTCAGCTGCAAGGAGGCCAACGGCTTCCCCGAGAGCAGGTCGGGATGCGACGGCACCTTCATCAGCCACTTCTGGACCGGCAAGCACACCTGGATCAAGGTCAAGATCGGCACCCAGCTGCCCGGTGCCTCCCTGGCCATGTTCCACGAGCAGTTCCTCAAGGAGAAGGACTCGTTCTACATGACGCAGGACGAGCTCTTCGAGGGCCAGGACCCTTACTTTGAGCCGCTCGAGTACGAGCCCCCCGCCCAGAACAACAACGCCACCTCCACACCCGTCGAGACACCCAGCGACGCCGAGGTCAAGGCCGAGACTGAGCAACAGTCATGACGAAATTGACTCTACTTCTTTTTGATTTCGAAAGGTTTCCATGATACATTTTTAACGGCTTTTTTTAAACTTCAAACTTTTTTTTTATTATTATTCTTGTATATTACCACTGTTGCATTCTTTGTGCAAGAGAAGACATAACTTTCTGGGAATTCAGAGAGAAAAGGGATGGATATGTGAAAGGTGGAAACCAGGCTATATGAATCGAGCATGAAAGCGCACTCTAGATGGCCTGATCGGCACAAATTTGGTTATTACCTAGATCCCGAAGCCGAGTAGGTATGAATCCTCTCTGTGGGGTATCCACGTTGAGGTGTAATGGCTCTTAATCAGAACAAATTTGACAAATGATTGCCTGCTTCGTGCATGTTACGCGACTGTAACTTATCGATATGATTCTGCTGAAGGCTGTGGCATCCTGTTGACTTTGGCTGTTGCTCACGTTCGAGGTTGCTCGTTACGGTTGCGTCATTTGCGTCACTTGTGAAACGTTGAGTGGGGGGCTTGCTGCGCAAGCTCGTTCGCTTTGTTTCTGACGCTGTGTCACCAGGCCTCATGAGCAAACGATATTCGCTAAAGCTCGATTTATTTGCGAAAATGATGGATAAAATGTCGTTGAATGGATCTGAAGGTGGTAGTGGCGATAGCGTGTGGTCAAGGCGTGAGCCGGGGTTGCATTGGTGCAAGGATGGTGCATACGTAAATTCAAGCATCTGTATTAATTTTTTAGTCTTCATTTAGCCCAGACACCGCCGTGATTCGATGATGAACTAGCTGTAAACTAATCCAGATACAAAATTCACCTCAAACCCACTGATCACACAATCTAGCGCCTGCTGGAGTTCATTGGTGGTGTGAGGGGCTCGAACTTTCCCATTGCTGTGGATGGCACAGACCGGGGATGCACCGATGAGGGCGGAATTTACGGGGGTTTGCCTTGAGCATGGATACTTGTCCCTCAATTATTCACACTGATTGCTACGCCCATGATTGTGATTTAAAGTCCTTTTATTTTTGGACTTATTGACTAGCTGGTTGCTTTTGCTACCTTCCTGTGCTATACAGTATTCATTCGTCCTTTTATCCTTCTACCCTGTCATCTCATTACTCTCTTCGTTGCATTGTTTGCTACTTAAACAAAGCAAGAACTTCTTCTCGGTTCCTATATGACTTTATATTCTTGACCAGTTTAATTGCAGAGATATCTTCCTCTACATCTTGAGGAGATGAGAGCCAATTGTCTCGTTTCAAATATTGATACGCGATTGCTTTGTTTGGGTCAAGCCCAGTTGAAAGCAATTCTTTTATAGCACGAGAAAACGGGTCCCACGGAATCTGTGCACTGAGATGGCCATCATGATACATATGCCTAAACTTGGGAGAATCCTGCATATATGCCTCAATGAGGATGTGTAGGTTTATAGTCGTTTGGTAAGGCGGCATCTTCAGAACGTCAAAACATTCCCATTGCCCTCTGTCGACTGCAAAGTATATAGTAGGGAAATGCCACCGCCATGTCATATGGGGGAATTCTTTGGCAAGCCAGGTCAATACCTCATCGTATCCCCGACTTGTTGCAGAATGAAAAGGATTGCCATTCGAGAGCCATACGTCTTTCGATACTGGCAGTATATTTAGCGACTCCCCTGTTATTATTGCCCCGTGTTTGCGGAGAAGATTCGCGAGTTGAACATTTTCACTTCCACGACCATCCGTTCGGCTTTTCTTGGATGGAGACATCGTCAAGGCATGATATATAGGCGGGTGTTCGAATGGGCTGGGCGACTTGGGGTTTGCCCCGTTGGCAAGTAGAAATCGTACAATGTTGACATGGCCTCTCTTGACAGCCTCTATAAGGGGTGCTGAAAACTCCGACGCGCCTCGCCCTTGGTTCACTGCCGCCCCGGCGGCAACCAGCGCCCAAACACCAAATTCGTTTGCTTTGGAAGCTGCAACAGTCAAAGCAGCCGTTCTGATGCTGGGCGTCTCCAATAAAGAATCTACTGTAACATCTGGGTTTGCGCCACATTGTAGAAGCGCAATTAGACATTCGTGATTTTTCGATCGCAGAGCAGCCACAATCGATTGAGCGTTGGGTACGGCGCCGCTCGCGATATCGGATTTGATAGAGGCTGCGGTAGTGTGGGAATTTATATACCGGATTTGTACGACGTTGGCGTTTGCCTCCGTGTCCGCCTTCTGGGCAGCGCGGAACATGACCTCTGTATCTGGATATATTTGTCTTGCAACGGCTAAAACACCTGGAGCTAAGTCTTCAATACCTTTGGAAGACAACCGGGCTAAGACCTCAGGACGGGGGTTTGCCAGCTCGCTGGAGAGGTTTGATGAATGTTTAATTTCGGTTGTGGATTTGTTTTTCTGGTGCGAGTCTGAATCTGGCGAACTTATTGGATCAGGAAATAGAGGAACAACACCTGGTTCAAATTCCCCAGGACTTATACCAAGTTGAGTTTCATTATAACCCTTACTGGTGTCTTGATTGGTGGTGTGGGCAACATTTTCCTCTACTACCATTTCCTGCATGTTCTGGGTCACTAAGGCAGTGTTGAACTCCTTGTGAGGTTTCAAAACTTTTCGTGAGGACCGCATATCCGGGTTCCCATGTTGTATAGTTTCATTTATTTGTGAGGATATACCGTAGAAATCTTGGAGTAGCTGGGGAGTGTCTGTTTTGGGCTTGGGAGTAGCTGAATTGCTTTGCTCAGGGGATTTCAATTTATCAAGCTCTGACCACGCCAATGACGCCTCTGTGATGTCGGCGCTGACTTCAACATCTTCTAGCACAGTACGACGTTCTGTCTGGACTGGGGAGTCATCACCGCTGGTGTCTCTGTTAGTTGTAGAAAGTGGAGTGGGGAACATTATGTTTACCGTCTATTGTAAGATGGACCGGCCGGTGACAACGGTCGGGATACTTGTAACCATGGGTGGGAAAGCGCTTCCTTTGCTTTGAATCGTCTTAGAGGTGATGGCTGCATAGCCCTTTCCAGAAAGTCATAGCACTCCTGACCAAGCTGGTTGCTTTCCAAGATGCCGCGCGGAAAGGGGAGTTCATGGAGAACATATTTGACGAAGTCATTTGGAGTTGGAAACAAGGAGCGTTGGGTGAACATACGAACAATGGTGATGCCAAGCGCCCAAATATCAACACTCGCATCGTAACTTCTTTGGTGATCCCAAGAGCTTTCACTGCTCTCTGAGAGGGGACAAATTCCCATGACCTCGTGCGCAATATAGCCGGGTGTGCCAATGTTTGTACGGAAAGCCGTTTCGTCGTGAACGCGCTTGCTAATACCAAAATCACCTATTTTGACCCACCATGCCGGCCCCGGTTGGACGACCAAAATGTTCTTATGCTCCTTAATTAATATAATTCATATCCTAGGAGCTAATGATTGGGGTTCCTTACAAGAGGCTTAAGATCGCGGTGAGCGTAATTGTTTTCGTGGAGAAACCCAAGCCCTTCAGCCACCTGTGCGGTAATTTGCTTGGCTTCTGCCTCTTGAAAAGGATTATCGAGGTGTTTTTGTAGATCTCCAAGTTCCAAATACTCCATTGCGATGTATAAATTATTATGGGATTCATACCACCCGAAGAACCGAATGAAGCAGTGGACATACTAAGCAGCACAACAGTCAGGATTATAATTATTGACGGTAGGGTCGATTACAAGGAATAATACATGCATTTTCATGCGAAAATTTCACCATGGCGTCAATTTCATGCTCATGCGAGCGAGCTGCATCTTTCTTAATCTTTTTGATAGCACGTAGCTGTCCCTGCCTGGGGCCAGTCTCGCACTGCTCCAGCCAGACGCACCCAGAGGCTCCGCTTCCCAGCTCGTGGTGGCGTCTCCATGTTTCCTCGGCTAGCTGCCTACGGACACCGGGCTTCGAAACATAGTAGGTGTGCTGCGTGAGGCCGCGGGAGGTCGTGGTGCGGAGCTTCGAGTCGCGCACACTATCCAACTGGCTAGCAACTGACTTCATCATATAGTGGCCTGAGATCGGGGTCGGGTTGCTAGATTGGGTTGGCCGAAGTAAAAGAGTGTCAAGAAATTGATATTAGTCAATGACTTTGTGTCATCTTGGAAGAACATCAAAGATGGCGTCTTACCATCTCAAGATCAGGCTGCCAAAAGCCATGTCAGCCACAAGGCGGTGATATTAGGCAGAACTACGGTGTGGCTGCAGAAATTCCGAAGAGTTCCCGATCGCGCCACGCTTTAGTCAATTATGTTTTTCTCATGGATCTGTAAAAGTCCAACATTGTTCTATAATCTCGCTCCCAAATCTGTATAGGTCCAGCCGTTTTAGAATCTTTGATATCGATTTTCACTTGTTTCTTTCCTCGTTTTAGATTAATTCGACTTGATCATAGAATCAGGTACACAAGTGAGAGACAAAACAAACCGAAGAAAAGACTGGTTTTTAGGACATGGATAGCTAACACAGTGTGAACTTGGGTATCTGAAAACGATCCATTCAACTGCGTGCTTCCGTGAGCTGCAACGTTGTCTTGTATCGCCATATGGCTGATAGCCCCCCAGCTCTCAAGCCCAGCCACCCCGTTGATCTGGAATGATTGAGCACTGGTTAAATTGTTCACAATGATTCGCGACGATTCTTTCTCATCCTGAGAACGAACTTCCTGATATGTAGGGCTTGTGGTGACCTGTGCTGAGATGCTGTTGAGCGCCTCCATGTCCGCATCGCTCAGGAGCACCGTTCCGTCACCTGTCTCTAGTCAGCTGGGTCGGTTGTTTTAATTGGAGATGCTGACTGTTTGGAGACCGCTGTCCTATTATCTGTGCACACTTCAGCCCGTGTCCTTTGCCCAGCTTCTCCTGAAGGACGCGGTCTATGCGATCAATCGTTTGTGCGTTGGCAGTGATGTTTCCGCTCATGGTCCTGACTAGGCCGACGCTTGCAATCTGGAGGTGCAGAATCATGTTGGTTTTTTCGTGGGTAATCTCGTCAATCAATCCGGAAAGCAAATGTTCCTCCTTGGAACCATGCACTAGTTGATGAAGGACTCGGCGCCTGGGGCTTTTGGAGGTCGGGGCAAAGTCCTGTAGGCGCTCGAGAAGCCGTGCCGCCAGCTGAGCCATCTTCTTGAGCTGAGCATCGACGGCGGCCGTTTTTAAGTCGCTCTCTTTTTCGACCACTTGGATGATGGCAATCGTATCTCCTAGCCGCACATGATGATTTCTAAGAGTTCCCTCGAGCTCTTTATCCCTCTGGTATGCCGTGCGCACCTTCCCAACAAGGTTGGCGGCCATTTCCAGCATGCTTAAAACATCGACATTTGCCTAAACGATTCATTTTAGCATAGCTTTCTTTGCTAGGATATTTGCACCAACCATGATTATAGTGTTCCTAGAACTAGATAGATAGTATCTATAATAGATCCTGGAATTTATTCTTCTCTCCAGCCTTATTTTGTTTTGTGTGAGTGGTTAAACGTATGACCACGTCATTTGGCGGTCCTAGCTGGAGCATAGCCACGCGACATGCAGCCCACTATTTTCTACCAAAGAAGTCGGACGCTTCTGCTCTTTATGAAACACGCTTAGCCTAATGCACCCCTCGTCTCGCTTCCACTAAACCCTCGCGACGTGTTATTTATTCTTGCGGAGCCCGAGGCCAGCGTCCTCAATACCTTAAAGTGGAGCCCAACCGCTGCCTCAAAAACTAGTGTAATGTTTCAGAGGGGCAGATGCATACTCTAGTATATGTATTGGTGCACCTATCCTCTGTAATTGTGGGCCAGGCCACCTCAAAATCTTGGGTTTGAACATTCAATTCGATACGGACAGATGAGGTTTGCACCATCGTTGGGTGGCAAATTGGGCACCACATCGGGCGGTGAAGCATGAGATGTTGGAACAGAACACGCGCCAGATTTTCACAATCGAGTCATTTGAACATTTTGTTCTATTATGTGATTGTTATTGTTTGGATTTGGTTTGTGTGCTACTTAGGGTATAAACTGAAACGCTCGCCATCAGACAAAAGAGTGTGCTTAATCTGCGTGAAGCTTCGTCTTTTCCTGTTCGTCTCTGGTGATTATCTCAATTTGGTTCTTTTGGACGCTCCATTGGGCAACATTTTCTGAGATCGTCACCAGCGTCCCTTGAAATCCTGTGATCGCCTTCACCGCATTCATCTGGACGGCGTTGAAGGCCTTGTTATCGCAGATGCGAGCATAAACCCCTTCCATAAGACGGGCGATGTTGGTTTGAAGTGATAAGATTGCTTCATTTCGGGACATATCGCCTCCTGTCCCGGCTGGTCTGGTCGACTCTTCGCGGCTGGTTTGGGTTCCAGCGGGAGATTGGAGTGTGACATATCGGAGAAATGCTGACATGTATTCCTTTGCCTGTACAACGGGCCAGTAGCCATTATACTGATCAAATCTATTGGCAGGACTGACTGCGGTGTTGGCTACCGCCAGGGCAGATGGTTCGCTGAAGCTGACCTCTGAAGCGATATGATGGTCAGTACATGACAGATTGTTTCAGCTGCAAATCGCGTCTTACCGTCCAATCTCTGCTCATCCATCACAGTCGTGGAAGCCATGGCTTTTTTATGAGGTTTGGCTGTTACCAGCAGCGTCAAACGTTTGTGAGATAGGTGAGGAGTTGGGGTTCTTGAGTATGGGAAGAATGGTTTGGAATTTGAGTTTAGTGTCTGAAAAGGGTAAAAATACTGCTTATAAAGAAGGTTGGGCTCATAAAACAGTTAGTCCCTGTTGTAACATACGGTGTTGGGCAGAATTTGGGATGATGTCACTCCCTGCGTTGAACTGGCTGGATGCATCTCCGTTGGAAAGTTGCGGGGCTTTTCCTCATTCTTTAATTTGATTTGCTTGGAAAGGCTCACTTGCCACCGTTAGCGCGCTTACTGCATGAGTAGCCTGGCCGAGAAGAAAATGAGCTGATCTGAGCCGGTGGGCCTCGTTGCCTTCTCTGGGACTACCACGTGGAGCGAGTCACTCGAAGACTAAACAAGCTTGATTGGTAATTTTTCAAGAAGTGTTGCACTTTGAGTTATCACAAGGAAGCCTTATCGTTTTGAATACGCGTAATACGTCGGAAGAGCCGCCTGACAGTTCCTGTGACCATGAGGCACAGGTGCAATGCATATCAAATAGCTCTAAGTTGAATTGACCTGCCAAAAGTGGCATAACTTTATTCTTTCAATTGAAATTCCAAGGTATAGCGCTTTTTGGTTCGGTGTTTCCTCTTAGCATAGCCGATTCTGGTGTTGTATACAGCTTGGATTGAGAACAGTATAATTAAGGGTTGTGGCCAGCTATGAGTGCCTATTCATCTTGACTTTGATAGAGCAGTAGACCTATGACTCCTAGCACTAAAACTTTCTTCATCCACATCGGTACAATAAAATGGCTATCAGAAACAACACTGTTCGGTGGGGTGTTCAAATTGCAACCACCACACTCGGTTAGAGTTCCCTTTGGGAGTCGAGTCATTCCCTTGGCTGACATGATTTTTCTAAAGCTACACCGGGAATTGATACTTCAGATCGCGACAATGTTTTCAGAACCTACCAAAAAGCCTTGTTCATCATAAACCCGAAACAAGATTTGCGTCGATTGACTGATGCCAAGGAAAGAGCACATGGTACGTCGAAATGGTTTCTTCAACAGCAAGAGTATCAGTCATGGCTCCATGATGAGAATTCTAGGCTCCTTTTGATCACTGGAGCTGCTGGCATGGGGAAAACAACCATTGCAACATTTTTGATCGAGCAACTGGAACGGAAGAAGAGATCGCTGAAGGAGAAGGGGAACAAAGCTGCCCTAGCCTACTTTTTCTGCAGTCATGGCGATGAAAGAAACAACTCAATGAAGGCCGTACTTCGGGGGCTTTTATGGCAATTGCTGAATACGGAACCTGACCTGTTTCAACACATCAAATCCAAAGACTTGGATGACCAGGCATCATTTACAGAAGAGAGCCTGCTTTTTGCGCTTTCTGAAATTATTGAAGACTCTGATGCGACGATTTACCTTCTGGTAGATGGATTGGACGAGTGTCAAAATGACGAAGGACATGGGATTTTGAAGAACTTCTCCAAACTTGTCATGAGCGATTCCGCCCATGTCAAGATCATTTTGATCAGCAGACCACATCAGCATACGATGGCGCATGTAACACACCTGGATATCAATTCCGACATGATCAAAGAAGACATTTCTACTTTTGTTCATAAAAGAGCCGAAGCAATTTTCGGGCGCTTTTCCGGTGGCCCTTATGAAACGCAATTGCAGAAGAGAATGGTTGATACCATTTGTAAAGGGGCTGGCGATATTTCTTTATGGGCCGCTTTGGTTTTACATGAATTCAACCAACTGAAGGACGCGAACAAGATCGAGGCACGGCTCGAACAGCTCCAACGAGACTTACCCCAAGGCCTGAATGAGGTGTATGATCGGATGTTACATTGGCTTGATCCTGGTCACGAGAAAGAAGCGAAATTCGTCCTACTTTTGCTGGCTGTTGCCCGCCAACCACTGAAGAAGCAGGACATCAGGATGGCCTATGCGCTGTATATTGCTGAAAACCCGAAAGAAGTTGCCGACTTGAGCCGGCCAATTGACATTTGGTGTTTTTGCGGATCATTGGTCTCGATTAAGGGCGAAGTGGTCAGCTTCGTCCACCATTCTGCAAGAGAGTATCTGGAGAGCAACTATTTGCGACGTCACTATATTCCTCAAAGGGTACTCGCCTGGAGGCCATCAAAAAGCTGCATGGTGACTCTGATATTCTTATCCTCCTCGGTGGTGCTGTTGAGGATATTGTTATTATTCAAGACCATTGCGAATGTTCGAGACAGTTGTATTGTCATCCTTCTTTTGCAGTACACGCCTCTAAGATACTGTTGGAGGGTCGGAATGCAAGCGCTTTTCAGCAATGAAACTGCCGAAGCCCTAAACACATTTCTGTTTCACCGTCGGCATCTCCTCGTGCCTGCCTTCCGAGCGCTTACGTCCATGGGAATTACAAGTAGTATCTCACAGTACCATGTGCGCACAGAAGAGGCAAATTATCTGGTTTTTCAGCTTTGTTGGAAGTACCTGAATCTAAGGGAATTTCAAAGGAGCCCGGCAGAAGTTACAACTGTATTGACGGAAAGATCTATTCGACGATTGTTCAAAAGAGGAGATTTTGAGACAAACGGGTTCCTCAGATATGCGGTAGAAGAGTGTGTAGAGCATGCAATCGCAGCCAACAAAGGTTCCATCAGAAGGTTCCTTCAACACCAAGTCATTTCTAAAAGAGGCTTACCGCTTAGTGATTGGTGGCTTCATTGTGCCGTCTGGGCTGGGCGGTTGGACCTGATTTCATATTTAATTGACTGTGGTGCAAATGTCAACGCACCCGATATTGAGGGGAAAATGCCGTTACATTGGGCAGCTTGGAATGGACACCTGGAGGTTTCTAAAAGGCTTTTGGATATGGGTGCTGCGGCTGATCCGCAGGATGCAAACCATAGAACCCCCTTACACTATGCTTCGGTACAAGGATGGGTTGAAATTATGAATCTCTTCATAGATGCGAAAGCCAATCCCAACACCCAAGATATGTATGGAGCAACCCCTTTGCATTGGGCATCCGCAAAGGGACACGCCCGAGCAGTATCATTTCTCATCAACCAAAATGCCGGGTTAAACACCAAGGATCAATGGGGTGGTACGCCATTGGCCTGGGCAATAGAGAACGAGAACCCCGAGATTGTAGGAAAGCTCTTGGCGAACGATGCTGAAGTCGACTATAGCTATAACTATCTGTCATCTATCGCGGTTCTCGCCATGCTATTCCACGTTGTGGTATCTAAAGCGCATGATTTGTGCCATACCATGCTGCCGGATATTCCAATACCTTCAATTTGTATGGCGACACCGGGTGTCGACTGGGGAAGCCGGCGAAATAGTATCGCCATAAATACGAACCTGGAACCCGAGCATAATATGAGCAATGCGACAACACTCGATAACAAGAATCTAACTGTCAATATTGGACCGGCAAGTGATTCTAGCGAACAACATGCGAATCATGACTGACTTAATCTTGCGAACACAGTCTCAAACTCCATTGATTAGAGCGACCCAGAAGCGCAACCCAGACATCGCCAGGCTACTTATAAACACAGGCCGTGTGGACGTCAACTCACGCGACAAAATCACCAAGGTCACGCCGCTCTTGCAAGCCATAGAAGACGGCAATGAGGTCATTGTGAAGTTACTTCTTGATCATCCAAACATTGAAGTAAATCTTCAGGACAAGGATGGCAGAACACCATTGCGTTTGGCAGCCGAGAAAGGACAAGAAGCCATTGTCCGCGCTTTACTCTCGAAGGATAGCATCGACCTAGATTTTGGGGATAGCATTGGCATTACACCGTTAATGTTCAGTGTCATAAATGGCAAATCGACGATCGTACAGCTTTTGCTCGATAGTGGCAAGGTTCGTGTCAACGCAAAGTCAGACTCCCTAAATCATAGTGGTAGGACTGCTCTATCCTTTGCATCTTCTGGGGGATATGATAATATCGTGGAGATATTATTGAACTGCAGTGAGATAGAGCCCGATTTGAAGGACGACTCTGGCAGGACACCCCTGTTTTGGGCTATTGAGAAGGGTTGCACTCGGGTTGTTGAGATACTGCTCTCTCACGACAAGGTCAATCCGGATTTAGTGAATGGCCTAGGCTGTACACCTTTGCAATGTGCGATAGTAAACAAGAGGAAAGATATCGAGCGGTTACTCATTGAGAGGGCGGGATCTCACACCCAAGACGAAGCCTAGAGAACTATGATAGAATATTCATTATTTATCAATCAAAGTTTTGAAAAGGATATTTCAAGAGATGATTTATTACGGTGATTTTATTTTCGATAAGCTAGACATTTTGAAAGGGCAGTTTGTGAAATTCTATGTCCAATACATCAAGGCAGCAAGCAGTAATGTGAAGAAAGGTTTCATCTGGATTTACTACCATTACATCGAATATTCTTGGCGATAGGATGATTGGCGCCGCGATATTTTTCAGGGCACCTCTGTCAATTTAGTGCATCTATGTTTCCCTTCCCTCCTGAGGATTGAGTTGAAACTGCTCTCATTGTATCCTCTGCCGACTGTGCCTTCAGCCGTAGCTATATTAAACCGATCTATTGCCCCCGACTGATTTGCTTTAATAAATTCTTGTGGCTTCGGCCAACGAGTGGTTCCTAGACCCAGTAGACCTCCTTAGCGTATCCTTAAAGTCAGAAGCCTGGGTTTTCTCTTTGGGATCGGGGCGGTGTGAGATAAAGAGTGCTGGGCGTTCATGAGAAGCCTTTTTTTCTTTTTTTAATTTCTGTTCGGACAGGTGGTTAGTAGCTGGGTATTTGTTGTAGGGCTTTTGAGAGCCGTACCTTTTATTGACTAAGTGCTGGTGACTCCAATTTGGTTTGTGTATGATCCTTGACTGGGTAGAAGTGGCGAGTGCGTGGGAGATGTGGTCTTTGAGCTGCTTGATTAGCTGCTGGTTGTTGACCAAGGCTCTGAGAGCTATACTTACTGTATAGTTGTTGGTGGTATGAAGCTTGAGAGTGTGTTGGATGTGTACTTGGTAACTGGAGGCTGCCTTTGCTTTATGATTTGGTTGTTTGGGCCTTTTTATCGCCGTCTTATGGCCAACAGGGTGAAGGTATCTCATACCAAATTCTTCTTTTTCGTCCTTTTGAGCTGAGGCCCTTCAGTTATCCTTTTTTGTACATCTCTATTGGACCTATGTACGCCTATGGTCCACACAATAGGCGACAAGAAACCAAAAAGGGACCCAGAAAAAGGGCGAATCTTTTGAAGGCGTCAGATGAAATCGATACCTCCCAGTCTTAAGCGCAAGGAGCAATCCTATGCAAAAATACTGAGCTGCGAAAACTGCAAACACCTCCCAGTAAGGCCTATGACACAGATATGCCATGAAGCCGCAGTTTGGGGGAGAGGGCTGGTACTCATGGAGCCGTATCCATATAACAGACCCGATGAAAGTAATGACAATGCCGAGAACTGTGAGGAACCACATATTCAATAGTGTTTTTTGGACGAGACTTGTATTTTGTGGGCTTCTTTGTTACTTGGGTTGATTGAATAGTTGTGTTCCAGAACGGTAGCTGGCCAGTTTGAGATCTTAAAACGGACATAGAAGTATGGCTTGGAGTGTTGAATTAGACGAAATGCACGGCGAGAATAGAAGAGACAAGGGCATGAATATATATTGCTTGTCTATGACATCTCCGTTTTGTCTATCTCCGATAGAAGCTCTGGTGAACTTTGGTTCGGTCCGCCCCAACCTCCGAGAGCTTCTTGGCGTACACCTCTATGGCCCATCATGAAAACTTTGACCCTCTGTGTTGGCCGTTGAGTCAAGCCGGTAACAAGGTTTGAGAACCCCTTTGGGGCAGACAGTTTATTGCACTAGTGGAATCGTGGCCACTGCCATAAGGCCAGGCAGGAGCCTTGTTGTTTTAATCCTTATTGTTTTTGGCCTTGCGTCAAATGCTCATTGTGTCATTCTCGAGAGAGAAGTTGCCCTCTTCAATAGAGGATATATTAAATGACATTCTATGCTCCCTTTTACTTAGCTTGTCTGGTTGGCTACTGTTTTATATCATTGGTAACCTTGAGGTCTGAGAAGGCTCAAGACACCGAGTGCCTCGGGGGTTGGGGTCCAACACATGCTGTAAGATAACACCTGTCTGTACCACCACAGCAGGAAAACGCAAAGTGAGACATCTTGGTTTCATTGCCCCTGGCGGCTAATTATGCAAGTGGCTGGTTCAAATGCCGAATGGCCAACACTAGAATATTGATGTGCAACCAAAGTGCATGTGAAGTGTCACAGCCTAGTGATTCAGAGGCTATGCAGTCCCCAACTCGTGCTTGTTGAAACGCAACATTGTCTCCTTTTATCTGCATACGCGCCCACCCGCGGTGGAGAAAGATGCGAGTCTTGTTCGACACCAGGGTTCAGCTAAAAGAGCGTATTATTGCGAGGCAACAAGGCAACGGTACTAGGCTGAATGGATGCGCCCGCAGCGGGGTTGTGGGGTTGTGAGTCGATTTCGCTTTATCTCCAAGGGATGAATGTTGCATTAGCCGCTCAGCCTCACCAGGCTGTAACACGACGGGGGTACGCGGCCGCGTTTCTATTCTGCGCGAATATTTTCTTGGCCCCCAATCAATACCAGATGGTGACATTCAGCGTGCATAAGTCCCTGAAGCTGACAGCCTGAATTTCAGGAAGGTAGTATTTGTACAGACTGGTTTTGCAGCCACATCACCCAGGGCGAAATTATTTAAATTCGGTTTCCTGTTCATCGACTCAATGCCCCATTTCCACATGCCTTAGAACGGGTTCGCACCGTTTTCGAATTTCTGTTGTACAAGACCTCAATTCACCTAGCCTTCCATCCCTCTCTACAAGCAACTATGGTCAAGAAACCTGGAACAATCAGCTTCAGGCAAGCGCGCGAAGGCGAGTTCGCGGGCTATATTAATGGACACGACGAGGATGTTAGCAATCGCAAACTCACGACGGACGAAATTGGCCAGGAATACGAGTACTACCAACTGCTTGCTTCTGGCCGTGAGGTCTCCTGTGAATGCGATGACGAGGCCATCTGCTCAATCCATGAGAATCTTGTCAAGATTCAATTATGCCATGCATTGCTTGCCGAGTCCCACTCAGAAACTTGTCCCAACATCGGGAGAAGGGACGAGGACAGCTGGTTTAGCGACCCACAACTCTACCTCACCGGCAAGGGGATGGGATTTCTGTCACAGATTGCACAGCTGTGCTACAAGGCAGGCCTCAGTTCCTGCGAGAATCCTGATTGTCACGTGTACTACGAAAAGATGGAGATGACGGCTCCTCGGTGCGAATGGACCGCCTTCAGAGAGTGGGCAATTACAGCAATGGCCTGTCAGCTCATGATGGCCGATCAGAAGGGTTATGGAACTCACGGCAGAGGACACACTCATCTTGCTCGCAGCGTCGCAGGGTGCTGCATGATCCTGAGGGAGTGTCTGCAAAATAACCTCATCTTGGAACCCACCTCGTATCTGGATGCAGATGAGCCAGATGCTATCATAGATCAGCAAAGCGTCGTTGACCTCATTTATTGGATGGCTAAGATCCAATACGAGAAGACTATCGGCCCAGATCAATTCGGGAGCTGGGGTACGCAGCCACTCCCACCTGCCATCTCTCTGCCAGTCCTCAGCCGTTCCCTGGAGAAGGTGGAAAGTCTTCGAATTTGCAAAACCCGATTCTGGAACTTTGTCAGTGTCGGCGATCGCAAAGAGGCAGACATTCCGGACATTGTGCAGGCGCTGGAGGCTGCCGATGAAGACGGCCATTCTCTTCTTGCTCACCGGCCCCCTGCCGACTCGAAGGATGAAGACAGACACAGAGACTGCAACGCCAGCAAGTGCCAGCAAAGCAGCATCAGCAGCACGTATAGGCCACAGCTACACAAGTGTGACGGTGAGGATTGCAACCCCAGAAAAATAAACAAAGATTTCCTGCCCGAGGCGCTGGGACGTGGTGATGTTACTGCCTTTCAACTGGATGGACAAGGCCCATGTACAGCAGAACAGCCCTACATGGCTATTTCGCATGTCTGGGCCGACGGTACCGGTCAGGGAACTCTCGAGAACGGCAGCGTGAACGAGTGTCTCTTCAAATTCTGGACTGACCTGGCATCCGAAATGGATTGCGAGGGTATTTGGTGGGATGTTATTTCAGTGCCGAGCAAAGAAGACAAAGTCGCCTACAGAACAGCTCTGAATAAGATGCACAAGAATTACGAAAAGGCTAAAGTCACGCTCGTCCACGACAAGTACCTACTAAATATTCCTTGGTCCGAAAACGGACTGCCTTGCATTGCCTTGGTCCTATCAACCTGGTTTACACGCGGCTGGACGGCCCTGGAGCTCGCGCGATCCAACACGGTCAAAGTCTTATTCAAGGATAACGTCCTTAAAGACCTTGACGAAATCCTGGCTGAGAGCCCTGCTCATGCCTCACGAGCGCACTGGTTGGCAACAGCGTGGATTAAAAGACTTCGCGAGCCCGTGAATGACATTGGCGATATCCTTGGCATACTCTCAACGAGGAAGACGGAGACACTCGGTGATCGGCCTGTCATTGCAGGCCTTCTTGCAGACGTCCCTGGTTTTGACATAAAGCGAGGGGAGGCTGATATTACCAAGCAAATTCTCGGCTATCTGGGCCACGTCCCGCAGAGCTGTTTACTCCACGGTGAGGCCACCCTGGCGGACTTTGGAGGGTTCTCGTGGTGCGCTGCCAGCTTGGACGACATGCCAATTCCTATTCCCAGCAGCATGGAAAGCCGCGAGGCTAGTGATGAGATTAGCATGCTGGACATTGATTATACAGGCGCGATTGAAGGGCTCTGGCTCTGTCGCAACCTCGATCCCGACCAATACACAGACCCTATCCAGCCTTACGGCAGTAACCTCTCATCATCAGTCAAAATCACTGTGGCGCTCGGAAGCAGGGAAAAGTGTATGTTGCTGCGACCTTTGTCTAGCAACAAGGAGGATAAAGCCCTCCTGGTTCAACCCACCAAAGTTGATGAGAATGGCAGAACACTCGAGTGCCGTTATATTGGCGCTGTTCTAGATGAGGTCACCGGTACTGAGGAGTGGCACCTCATGAACATTAGTTTTGGGAGACATGACAAGTTGGAAGATGGATCCCTTGAAGATGCCATGGACCAGGTGCACCAAAGTGACCCTAAAGTTTGCAAGTGTTGTGTTGAAAGGTATGTCGACATCAACGAGGACGAGCAAGAAAACGGAGAAGGAGAGAATGGCGAAGCGCCATCAGGTGAAATGGCGTGGCTAGAGCGCGGCATTGATTATACCCCTCTCGAGCCCGTTGAAATCTTGCCCACGACAAGTTTTGAATCTGCGACTCTGGATGAGCTGCAACGCGCTGTCTCAGGTGAAAAGCATCGTGCTGTTCACCACATTGTTAGCATGATTGCCAGGGATAACATTGCTATATCCAAGGAGAACGTACAATCGACCATTGACAAAGCTCGTGAAGACCTGGGAGATGACAAGGCCCGCCAGGCCAAGCAAGTCCTATGGTCTTTGGGCGATGCACTCGTCTACCACATGAAGCTCGAGGAAGCAAGCTTAGCTTATGAAGCGGCTCTCACTGATTACCCGACCAAGAGCTTCGTGGGGGCTACCGTTACCTACAACCGTGGCATGGTCAATGCCATGATCGGGCAATATGACGATGCCAAGGCGGATTTCGAAGCAGTGTTGGAAGCTCATAAAAAGCACGGCGAGTCGAAGGATTTACTCGTAAAAAGAGCGAAGCGCAATCATCCTAAAAAGGGTAACAAGAAAAACCAAAAGCGGGGCAAAGGTTCCAAAAAGCCAGCACAGCCAGATGAGGCCTCGGTTGATAGCCTTGAAGACTGGGAGCTGGCTGAAGAGGGCTGGGCAGCTGTTTGGTGGAGTACCACGGCGGCACTCATCCTGCTGTCCGCTCAAGATGAAGATGACTGGGTGGAGAGGTTCTTCGGTGCATTCGACGTCATCCTTAAGATTGGTGAAGATAACGCCAACAGCAAAGAGGTGTTCGGTAGGGAGTCCGAGAAGGACGGACAAATTGACCCGAGCTCAGACGAGCTGCTGGAAAGACTGTACAAAGCTCTGAGGAAATTCAACTTTATCTTTCATCGGGATCATCCGCTGGTCTTTATCACTTCCAGACTCATCGGGGTCCAGCTGATGGGCCATGCTTCTTGGTACGAGAGCAATGATGAAATTTCGGGTGCACAGGCATGCTGGAAACATGCGCGGGAACATCTTGAGCGAGCTCGGATTGGCCTCGAGAGCTTTGGCTTTCTGTTGGTCTGGGAGGATTACAATGAGACGCAGAATTGGTGGATCGCAGACACTATCGAAATGGTGCAGACTATTGATGAAAAGCTACAGGGCTAACGGGTTCGGGATGATAGAACCGCGGACACTGCGGCCAATCTCAGAGATATCGTGGCAGGCGATAGGCGGCCAGCGATTATGTAGAGCCTAAGTAAAATGCAATAGCTTACTAATAGTTTCCAAACGCCTTTTTAACCGACATTTCTTAGTCTTTAACATCCCTTTGCTGTCAGGAGATTTTTTATGTATGATTAGTTTCCTAATATCTCGTGGCTTAATGCCCAATCCATTGGGGCACTGATTGCAGTGTTGGATGATTGTAGCCTCTTGGTTGCGCTTCACTTGTGGCCTATGTATCTAACGAGTAACCTTTTTTTATTTATTCAAAGATTTGCGACCACATTGAGAAGATTGCGCTCCTCGTTGAAACACTAACGCGCCTAGGCTAGACTAGATTTCTCAATGTAACGGCGATGTATGAGGCATATACTCATTCGTTGAATTGGCTAAATTGGTCGGCGCTGCCTGATGTAAGGTCAGCAGACTTGTGGCGCAGATTCAGCCCTCAGTTGTAGCTGCACCTTGAAGCTGCCTACTGCCTTCTGTCATCCTTCGCATGCGTCAAAATACCGCAAAGCTCCTCTTTTGTAGTTCGATATGCCCCTAGAGGTCTTGGCAGCGCTTGGCTTAGCCGGCAACATTGTCCAGTTTATTGATTTCCTATGCAACCTTTTCACGGAGGCTCGAGAAATCCGAAATTCCGCCGCTGGCTTGTCAGACGCAAGTATAGACCTTGAAAGCGTTGCGAGCCGTCTCAAAGAATTAGCGGCGCGCCTTATTGTTGAAGATGCACCAAAAACTTCACCTACAGCACAACAGCTACAGGGTCTAGCACTCGAAATCAAGACGTTCACTGAAGATCTCATCCAAGCAATAGCAGAGCTCAAAATCGACAAGCCTCAAGGGAAATGGAGAAGTTTACTGCATGCCCTCCAACATAAGGTTGGCAAAGGTCAGAAAATTGAGAAGATGGCCAAAAGGCTTGGCCAGTTGCAGGGAGATCTGAATACACACTTATTGACGATGATGAGGTATGCCTTTTTCTAAGGAAAGAAAAAAAACCAAAAAAAAGACCCCGATTGTAATTCTTGACTGAATGCATCTAATGTTGACTGGACAGCGACAAAAATTCGGACGTATTCAAAAAGATACAGGCCTTGATTGATGAGAGCAAGCGTATGGAGGCCAATACGACACAAGCACTAGAGGCTTTGAATGATGAGGTTCTAGTGCGTATCCACAATATCGATTCCAAGTCGGTGCTTCATAATTCCAAGATTGAAGACGTTTTGAGGCGTCTCGGGCGACTGCATACGGTTGATGAACGAGACGTCTCTGAGTTGACAAGCCGCATGCAACAGCTCTCTGAAGCCCTGAGAAATACCCAGGCGGAAACAGAAACGGTGTTTCGGGATCAAAAGCTACTAAGGAGCCTCCACTTCAAGACGATCAAGATTCGAGAGTCCAAGATTCCGGAAGCTCATGCGAAAACGTTTGAGTGGATATTCTCCACAGAGAATGAAGATTGCAAATTCCAAGAATGGCTAGAGAGCGAAGGCGGAGTCTTTTGGGCCATGGGAAAAGCGGGATCTGGAAAGTCCACGCTGATGAAGTTTCTATGTAACCATCAGCTTACCAGAAAAGCTCTGGTAAAATGGGCCACTGGCAAGAAATTGGTTGTGGCGAAGTACTTCTTTTGGAATGCCGGAAATGACATGCAAAAGTCTCAGGAAGGCCTCTTGAGATCTTTGCTTTTCGAAATCCTCAGGCAATGTCCTCAAATGATACCGCTGATTCTTGGCCAACTTTATGAGATGATGGACATCTTCGAGGGGGAGATGGATATTTGGGATATCCCATCACTCTTGAAGATGTTCCATCGTCTCAGTGACCAAACTGAGATGACGACAAAATTCTGCTTCTTCATCGACGGCTTAGATGAATACCAAGGCGACAGCAACGAATTGGTCAAAGCCCTTCGAGCTTTGTTGAAATCTCCAATGATGAAAATTTGTGTGTCAAGCCGTCCTTGGTCTATTTTCAAGGACGAGTACGGGACCTCTGCCACCCGAATGTTGAAATTGGAAGATCTCACGCGCAATGACATCGAAACATATGTCAAGGATGAACTAGAAAGTCACGAGCGGTTCAGAGCCCTGCAGCAACAAGACATCTGGTACCAGGATGTTGTGCAACAGATAGTTGACAAAGCCGAAGGGGTATTTTTGTGGGTATTTCTAGTTCTTCAATCGCTCTTATGTGGTCTCACGAATTCGGACCGCAAAGCAGATTTACAAAGGCGCATCGCTCTGCTTCCACCGACACTTGAAGACTTTTTCAGGCATATGCTCGACTCGATAGAAGATGTCTACAGGGTGGAGACGTACAAAGCGTTTCAATATGCCCTCCATGCTCCTTGCTCTGGTCCAATACCTCTCATAGTCTTTTCGTACCTTGATGAAGAGGATCCTGATTTTGCTTTGCAAGCTTCCTGCTCGCCGATTCATAGAAGTCAGATCGAGCTGAGGGAGGACGACATGAGACGCCGGCTCGACGGCCGAACCAAAGGATTGCTTGAAGCATCATCACGCCAAAATTCCTCGGACATACCTACAGTCGACTTTCTTCACAGGACCGTAAGAGACTTCTTGTTGACGGGCAATATGCTACCCAGTCTTATCAGTGACTATGACGTAGACTTCGATCCGAATGAAGGCCTGTGCAAAGCCTTTTTGGCTCAAATGAAATTAGGACCATTGCCCAGATCGCATGACTTGGCTTTGGATCCTTTGGACATAGTTTTATACTATGCCCATGAGATTGAACTGAGCAGCGGCGAACCCGCGAATGATGTTGTGGACGAAGTGGACAAGGTTGTGGCAGCTAAGCCTACATCCAACTGGGCTGGGAAGATCCACCAAGATGGATGTTTCTTGGGCCATGTTATCAGCAACAATTTACAGCTCTACTTCGCCGAAAAGCTGATTGGGTCTCCGCACATAGGCGTCAAATCAAGCTTGCCGATGCTGCATGTCTACTTGCGTGCTGCAACAAACCTTGCGACCAACCCAACCCAGCGTTATCTGAACCCAAGCGTTGTCGAATTATTGCTCAGCAAGGGCGCGAAACCGAACGAGAGCTTAAACTTTACGTCTACTGTTTGGACGGAATTTCTAGCTTCAATGCACAAATCTCGCAACTTATTCGTGGATAAGGCTGCTCTGGTGGAGACGATAGCGCTGCTCATATCTCACGGGGCTGATCTCGAGATTCCCGTGCAAATCAAACCGCTGAGCGGAAAGTCTGGCCTGGATTCTGGCAGCTACCAAACCGCGTCTGAGGTCATAAGCCATCATTTTCAGAAGGAAGCTGCTTGGTTGCTTAGTAAAAGCCCCTCGCGGGCGTTTTACTTCAACAGAAACCCATTCAGTTGGCTCTTCTTCAGGTAGCTGACCAAGAAATTCGCAATGTACCTTGGTCTAGTATCTTTTTTGGCAAGGGCATCTTTCTAGGAGCTAAATTTTGAGGGGGAGCAGGGGGCGGCTATTCTTAGCTGACCGGGAATCACACGTAACCACACCCTGCATGTTCCACCATGACCTAGGGCGTTGGGCTGATTCCAATACTACCGGCCGGTCAGCAGGGATACGGACCCATCCGCCTTGAACTCGACGACCAACGTCTGCGAAGAGAGACGGAGATGAGTCAAGTCGCATCAGCTCAAGATGGCTGGGAGCAAACGCGATGATGAGCCTTGGCATGCTTGCCCCGTGTCCTTGGTCACAGGCAGAGAAAAAAACGTCATATTTGACACATCTGTTCCCGTGCAGAGCCCGCCTCGCAGTCCAGAACCCTCTTGCATCATGGCTTGGTCCCCGAGCTCATTGGCTGACCCGTGAATTCATTGTCCTGTGCGCGCCACAGGGGCAAATGGCGCCGAGCAGTGGGGACGAAAAAGTGGGAAAGTGGATGGGGTTTTCGACCATATTGGGCGCAGGGCATTCATCTTCAAACCACATCGGGCGGTCCTGGATTTTGTTTCCGTTATTCCCCCCACATGACCGAGTTGTTTCAACCGCGCCAACGTTTGGGTTTGATCCTTGTCACCGTGTGGGATGGTGGCCCCAGCGGTTCGCGCTAGCTGGGCCCGCGACCAAACTGTATCGATCAGCGCCAAATCTTACGTCTCTCTACCTCAAACCGCCGAGCAGAGAGTAATCTTGGTTAGGTTTTCCGAAGTAGCCGGGTTTAAATGGGGGTTGGATGCTGACTGGACAGTATGTTTACGAACAACCCTGTCCGGCCTTAGCTGGGCATACTAGGTATGCATACGAGCGTTCCTGATCTACACTTGCATTCTCCTTGTCGGAACCAGGTACTTTGAAAATAAGCTTCATGGATGTTAATGGTTTACTAAAATTAAATCTTTGTTTCCCGATCTCGGTATTTACTGGTAACTTTTGGATCTTGTGTGCTCTTCATGGCGGATTCGCTTTCGCAATGCTGGGTCAATATCTCCAACAGCTACCCTATATGTGCGATCGGACACAAAACTTCAATGCATTCATCCTTATGATTATAGATTGTGCCAATGTTCTTGGGCCCTTCTAGCGCTGCACAGCATTATTTTGCGCAATTAATCGGAACGTATATTGCGTGGGCCTCCAGTTCTAGGGTATGGTGTAAACATTTCACTAAAGTTCGAATCAGATAAAGTGGATCGCAACTAATTAGGGTGCCGGCCTGATCGTCGCCGATTTCAGGGTCATTGATCCGTGCACGCTGTATTTGGCATGGTGCTGAGGCGATAGTCTGTTAGTTCACTCTCTCTACGAACCACCCATGGCCATACTTCTCTTTTACCCGAAGATTTTTTTTTCAGGGGAATGAGCATAATCTAGTGGTGAAATGTTTACAAGCATGAATTCTGAATGAGCGCATCGGCAGCAAATCTGACATCTCATAAGGATGAGTAAAATTGCGTCAAAGAGACGCCGAATGCGATGCGCTATGACTTCGGGTTTGTCTCGAAGATAAAATGAGATGGCATGGGATGAAACTCACGCTAGGGACCAAACGGCAAAGGTCGCCCTCAACACCTGACGGCGATTCCATGCAAACTACCGGGCGGGCTGAAAAGGCACAGACCTGGAGCTTACTGGCAGGTGTGTGGCAGCCTGTCAACCTCAGACGTTGTTATGCAAGGGCTTTGCTCGGACAGGGCTCGGACGCCTGACAGATGATGATGTTGATAGAGAGGGACGATGAGCGGCGGAAAGGGACGACTCGAAAACGAGTATATACAGCAACTAATTCTCCTCGAATCCAGAAGTTTTTTTTTCATCCTCATCCTCACCATCACATTCTTTTCTACAGCAAGCTTTGATAGCTTCTATTTATTCCACTCTTTAAAAATCAACCTTCACTTCTCCAACAAACCTTCACCATGAAGACTACTCTCTTTGCCATGGCTCTGGCCTCAACGGTCTTTGCCGCTCCCATTATGGAAGACAGCCTCGAGGCTAGAAGCTATGACCTCCCTGGCGGCGGAAGTGGCGCCAGCAGCGGCGGCGACTCATCGGGAACTAAGCCCGAGAACAACAACATCATCTGGACCACCACCACCACCTGGGGCTACGCTTCCTCTCCTACTCCCAGCAGCGTCTCCGGGGGTGACTCCTCTGGCGTCGGCTTGGGTGGAAGCGGCTCCGGCAGCGGCAACGGTGGCGCTTCTGGCGGCGCCTCCGGTGGCCTCGGTGGAAGCGGTTCCGGCAGTGCTTCTGGCGGCCTCGGTGGAAGCGGCTCTGGTAGTGCTTCTGGCGGTCTCGGTGGAAGCGGCTCCGGCAGCGGCTCCGGCAGCGGATCTGGTGATGCCTCTGGTGGTGCTTCCGGCGGTGTCTCTGGTGGTGCCTCTGGTGGTCTCGGCGGAAGCGGCTCCGGCAGTGCCTCTGGAGGCCTCGGCGGCCTGGGTGGCCTCGGCGGTATACTCGGTGGAAGTGGTTCTGGCAGCGCATCTGGCGGCGCCAACGGTGGTGCTTCTGGCGGTGCCTCCAGTGGTCTGGGTGGCATTCTTGGTGGAAGCGGCTCCGGCAGCGGCAGCGGCAGCGGCTCCGGCCTTGGATCTATTGGCAGCATCCTCGGCGGTGGTGCCTCCGGTGGTGCTTCTGGCGGTGCTTCTGGCGGCCTGTCTGGCAACGCCGACCTTCTCGGCGCCCTCACTGGTGGTCTCTCTCCTCTCAAGGACCTCACCGGATCTCTTGGTAAGATATCTTCAATTCCCCACAATCCCTAGTTGTACAAAGGCTAACGAATCACAGAGGGCGTTCTCGGCCAGGTCTCTGGCGGAGGTCTCTCTGCCGGCGCTGGTGCCAACGCATCCCTTCCCTTCCTTGGCCAGCTTGAGACTCTACTCAGCGGACTCAACGCCAACATCACTGGTGCTGGCGGCATCAACGTTACCGGCGATGCTGACATCAGCGCCTTCGTCAACGTCGCTGTCGAGATCTGCACCACCGTCCTCGGCAGCCTCAAGGGTCTCGTTGGCGGCGTCGGTCTCGACGGCGATGTTAAGGGCCAGGTCACCGCTGTCGTTGGTGTCCTCGGAAAGCTTCTCGTCACCCTCACTGGTCTCTGCTCCGGAATCATCCCCGGCCTTGTCAAGGGCATCTCCGGCCTCGTCAGCGGCTTTGGCTCAGGCGACTTCACCTCGCTGCTCGGCAGCATTTTCGGTTCTCTCAGCGGCGGCCTTGGTGGGGATCTCGGCGGCATCTTTGGTCTTTCCCTTTAAATGCGTCACTCTACGTGACAACCAGTAGAAAACCCTAATTAGTACTGGATACTACCGAAATATATTATTCCTATGTCATGCCCAATATAGTGCAACTCTACGTGAAGAAACGTCTCATTCCTGTCAGATGGCAGCTTAGCCTAAGATGTCCGGGTGAACCAATGTCCGTCTCACTAAACGAAATGCAGCCAATCGTAGCACTTGCATAAGTGGGCCCCGACGCGACCACTTCATCTCGCACCGTCATCGTGGTGAGATAAACAGTCATCAATCAAACCTCAACTCATTGAGTGGCGATAGCTGCGGCAATGGATTTGATATCTGTTCCTAATGAAATAATCCTCAATGTTGCTACCAACCTGTCTACGCGCGACCGGTGCGAGCTGGCTTACACGTGCAAGCACCTGCACGCCCTGATCAACCCCCTGATTTGGTCCCACATCGAGTTCCACTCCCACGGCTATCATCTGAGCGACCAGGAGCTCGAGGTGCCATCGCCTTACATGACCCCATGGAAACATGATTCTCTTACAATGTGCATCGGGTGGAAGATGTTTCACGTGTTGCGGCCTGGGGCAAACGGCACTGATGATGCACGCTCAAAAGAGCTGATGGCTCAGGTCAGGAGCCTATGCGGCGTCGTGGGAGCAGAGCACAGCATCCGCTTCTGGCGACTGTTGCCCAGCTTTGTCAACCTTACCGCAATTGAAATCGACTGCACCTACTGGCGCACCTCGGACAAGGAGCGGTTCGCCCCGGAAATTACCCAGCCTCCCATCCCCTATCTCCGATACGCAAAGCTCTTTGGCTACATACCGCGCTCCGTCGCGAAGTGGGTCATTTTCAAATGCGGCCGTACCATCGAGCGCCTGGAGCTGGGAATGCTGGATAGGCCTCTTTCTCAACGCTACTTCCAGCCTCTGCCTGAAGATATTCTCGGCGAGCTAAACTCGCACCGAAGTGACTTGCCCTTCGGCATCGAGAGCGAGGACTGGCATATCCCGCGCCCACTGGGAGGTTTCTTGCCTGCCGAGTCTGATGGCGAAGAGCTGGTGCTGCTGCCCAAGCTTCGTCACTTGTATCTGTGTCGACCCACGATACGCTTTGGCCGTTATGTTGAATATGCGTGGTCTGCCCACGCCGAGCAGGCGAGCCTTGCCGACTGGAAGAAGATACTTGAGAGCTGCAGCAAGACGCTTCGAACGCTTGTGCTGGAGGACAGGCCAGGTGCAGTATCAATGGAGAGAAACACGTGGGACTCGCCCAAGTTTATGCAGGCCGACAAGGAGGGCTTGGGCGGAAAGGCAGTGGTAGAAATGATCGAGGGAGTCCTGTTCGAGGAAGATGCGTTTCCGGAGCTGAAGCAGGCATACCTGTATGGGTTCCCCATAGGTACATCGCTGAATAGGCCAGATGAGCTTGTTCCTGGTGGAAGACTGATGGAGCGCTTCAAGAAGTCTGGGATAGAGTGCGAGGCGAGGCTGGGCTGCTGGTGCTACTTTGACTGGAACACGGGGCGCACGGATTGGGAGCGATGGGCGAGTGATGTCGAATACTCCGACGAAGACGACAAAAGCGCAAGTGGAGAGGATGAGGATGAGTATTTCAGCTGGGATTCAGTTCTCGGAAGCACGCGAGGAGAAAGTTCGTGATTGGCAGCATAACAAAAGCCACGATTCTGCTTCTGTTTGACACAGACCATGTTATTATCTCATCTGTATCTATGCAACACCTTGGTCACTGCACATGATCCCTGACATGTGTGACATCATCGCCCGAGTTCTTCGGCAGATAGAAGACATGGTTCATCCGGTTGGCCGTGACAACCGTCACCTGGCTGGCACCAACCTTGGCACTATCGGGGACGATTTCAGAATTGCCCCATACCCCGTAATGTTTAATAACTTTGCAAAGGATATCGCTAGTATCGGCGTAGTAAGCGTACGTCTTGCCTTCGAAAAATGCTAGCATACTCGGAGACGAAACTCAAGCGTACCAAAATCCATTTCTGTTTCTAGAGCTAAGCTCCTGCCGCTATAAGCTAAGCTACTACTAAACTTAGGCTAAGTGTTACGACCAGGCCAAGAGAGATGTCGGCGACCGGGCCCCCATAGTTATAGTAGCTGTTACCTGCACCGATGATCGCTATCACTGTGTTGATCGACCAATCTTTTTCTCCCCCTGGTATAGCGGTATGCAGGCCGTTACATATATAGTAGCACTTATAAGCCATAAAAGAAAATACCCCTGATTAATAGACCTGATCAAAAACTAATCCTTACAACTATGTATATCTTCCTTCTCTTACAAGTCATCTAACTGACTTTAGTTGCCACCACTGGAAATAATCTAGTCTCAAGACCAATCTTCATCCCCAACAGTACACCCGTTTGATAGCTTTAACCCTATTGGCAAGCCTCGGATATACCTGTGCTCGTATAGTTCCCCATTCCTTCTGGAGACTAGCTCTTCAATATGCATATACATATCATAACTGCTACTGATTAGAATAGTTCAGTTCTATGGGAAATAGACTTACGCGTTCATCTCTTCAATGTTCAATTTCCCTTGCTCACTTTTGACTTTATAAACTGGATTCTGGGTGTTGCTAGAAAATCCTGCACCGAACTTATTAGTGTACACTTCAAGGTTTCATCCGGTGCTTCGAGCTTACCGATGCGTTCATTGATATTGCGAGATGCTCTCTCAGCTGCTGCTTGGACCTTTGTCGCTCTCGGGAGACGAGCTGCCTCGTAGACGGATAATGACTCATACACATCTCCCTTGAAATATTTCTTGTTGAAGAGGATACCCAGTGCAGCTGCGTCCTCGAGAGCCATGCAGGCTGCCTGGCTTTGGTGAGGCATCATCTGAAATTTTGTTAGCTATGATTCCACTCAACCACACAAGTCAAAGGCTGCTACATACCGGGTGAGCCGCATCGCCCAGCAAGCAGACCCTGTTTCTTGTAATATACGGATACGGTTCACTTCAGATAGTCAGCCCAGCTGGTCACTTGTAAGTGGGGACATGCTTACTGGGTCCATAGGCGCCATGGCTGGATTTCCGTACCAAGTGCCAAATGTTGGCGGACTTGCTTATCAAGTTGAGGATATGGCGCTAGGAGCTCATCTACTGATTTGTCATCTCCTCCCCAAGCATGATTCTGGTAGTCGCCTTTTTCTCGGGGAAAGAAGCAGTAGTACGACAATAGTTCGCCTCCTCGGCATGGGGAGAGAACTATCTTGTCCCAAAGCTCCTCTTGACCGCCCCAGAACTGCAGCGCACTGTCTTTGGAGAAATCAATAAGACCGGCAGCAATGGCATCTTTGGTGAGAACGTTAGCATGTAGACAACTAGACTCGGCAGGTCGTTTCTCAGGTCTGATATCGAGAATACCCCGAACCGTAGATCCGATACCATCTGCGCCGATGATAAGGTCATGGTTGGCTGACGCTCCGTTCTCAAATTCAATCAAACCAGTCTTGGTATCTATGCTCTTGCACTAATAATCAGGGTTAGCTAAGCAGCAGTGCGGTGCAGTTTGCAAAGCAAGCAAGTCTGCTCCTGGTGGCTGGACACGTACCTTGTGGTTCACAAAGAGCGTTGCAGGGTCCCCCTTGCCCTCCCCCAATGCTGAATCTTTCAACATCGCGTGCATACACTTCCGCTGAAACATGTAGTACACGTAGCCCCATCTTTCTTCATAGTCATCTAACTCGTACTCGCTTACAACGTTGCCTGTTGTCCAATCGCGGCTGATAAGTTTGCGCAAGACGACTCCATCTCCCCTGTCTATCTTTACGCCCCACTCGTGCAGCCAGCGCGTGCCATTTGCTGCACATGAAATAGAGCCCCCGGATTCAGTCAAGAAGTCGCCTCGTTCGTAAATAGACACTCTATGGCCTGCACGGCGGAGGGCAATTGCGGCCGACATTCCTCCAATACCGCCGCCAACAACGGCGACGTCAAGCTGCCTCCAGTCCGCAGATGGTATTGAGCCCATGGTTAGAGAAGCTTAGTCGGTTAGGAAACTAATCGTATTGTTCTCCTTCGGTTGAAAGCGATTTATTGTGTTGAAGTGGGTTTGAAATAGTCTCAAGATTAAATACGCTCGATCTTCCAACTTGAGTAATGGTGAATGTGTTTTGGGGAGATTTTATGAAGATGACGAACAGCAAGAACAAGGCCTAAGTAAAACAGCTGAATACTTGAATAATAATATGTAGTGGCTTTTCAGTCTACTGGCAACCGCATTCTCCGACCCACAAGCTGGCCCTGCATGTGACTACGAGACGATGACGTAGTTAGCTGTGAGGAAGGCAAAGTCAAAGGCTGAGCTAATATGGGAGCTTTAGACAAAATTTTAGTCAGTCGGGTTTTTCATGGAATTTGGATGAGTTCAGCCCACATCATCGGCCTCGGTGTTAGCCGCGAAAGTCACCGAACAATTCTAGTGTCAAAACATATCTCGGACTTTGATGTACGCCTTTCAAATGTCGGTGATAGAATATGGAATAACGTCAATGTGGGCGAGCTCGAAAACGTGCCGTCTATTCATAGGATGATGGCCAAGAGACTTTTCCTTTGTGGACCTGGACAGCTCAGGCGATGCTATTGATGGCAAACTAACACTAGGTACCTGGTAGCTGTTCCACCGATCATGGTAATATTGTTGAGGACCTCAATGCGAATGTAGACTTGTGCGCGCTAATTCGGGTCATAGAGAGCGAGTCAGGAAGACCTGATACGCGAGTCAATTACGCTTACGCTTGTTTAGAGAAGTGGTTTCACAGCGGTGTGTTTGTGGATCGGAATTGTCGGCCATCCATTTTCATGCATGATGTCTCATAGAGTATGCAAATCACAAGTCTAGGGTTATTAATCCTGGTAGCAAAAAGAATATAAGGGTCAGCTGGAATAATTAGCGCGCACGCGGCGTGACTGCTATGAGAGAAAGATACTAATCTGTCTCTTTATGGGACCGCATGATTTGATGTGTTGTTTTGTGACGTGGCCCGGCACAATGCATGCAAGATGTGAGAATAAACACTAGCACTGTGGGGCTGGTTTAACTGAAACCCAGTAAGGCCTGTCTCACATCTGGGTAACTAAATAATGCATTTTCTTGACTCATGACAGCGTATCTCTTTGAATGTCCGAAGGGAGCAGTGAGGTATCCACTCCACAAAAACATCCATCTATTGGAACCAAATGGCTAATTTGATTTATAGGTTTAATGTTTAATTAGGTAAGGCTTATAATCTTGTATATTATCTTGATTAATTATCTTTCTGGCCCTTCTTTTCCTTTTAAGGTGATTTTAATTTTTTAAGGTTAAAGTAATATTATAATATCCTAGGTTTTATATATAATTAATTGTATTATTTTAATATACTCTCTTAGCTATATATCTATAGAATATAGCTATTAATTTATATATAATTTAAATATAATTCTAGATTATTATTCTTAAGTTTTTTAAGTTTTTTTTATTATAAATATTCTATTATATTTATTAGTTTAATTTAATTAATAAATATTTAGAAATTAATATTATTTAATATTTTAGTAAATTTATTTATAATTATTTTTATTAATAATTAATAATTAATTTTAATTTTTTTTTATTAAGCTTTTTATTTTAGTTAATAATTATATATATTAATATATTATAGTTTAGTTTATAGTTTTATAATATTTTTATAAATTAATTAAATAGTTTATTAATTATTATATTAAATATAGATTTTCTTAGAATCTAGGGTAATTTTTAGCCTTTTTAGTAATCTTAAGATAAAAATAGCCTTTTTAGCTACTTATAATAGAGCTAATAGCTCTACTTTTATTATTAATATTATAATTATTATTTGCTTATTTGCTTTTTATCTTATAATTCCTTTAAAAAGCTATATAATATATATTTAAGAGCTTTTTTAATTATTTAAATTATTAGTAAATAATATATTATTTATAATTATAAACTTATTATTTTTTCTATATTATAGTACTAGATCTTTTATTTTTTATAAATAGAAAAGTACTTAATTAATAGCTTAGTAATATATTTATAATAGATTTAAGTTAAATTATAAAAGTTAAGATATTATAAATACTATATTTAGTTAGATTATTATTATAATATAAAAAATTAATTTAATTTTATGCTAGTATTATTGTATAAATGTAATAGATATATATTTATTATTTTTCTTTAATTCCTTTCTTTTTATAGGAATATTATATTTTTAGTCTTAGTCTTTAGTAAGATTAGCTATTTTTTTTAAGTAATTTAATTAGAATAATTAAATTAGTCCTTTGGCTTAGTCTTTAATAACTTTAATCCTAAGGAATTATTATAGATTATCTTTTTTTATAAGTATATATTTTTTCTATAGATTATATATTTTTTTTTAAATTTTTTTTTTATTTTTTTTATAAATAAAAATAATATTATTAATATAAAAAAATATAATTATTTTATTCTTAATTATATAATAAGGCTTTTAGGGAATATAATTAAAACTAAGTTTATATAGTATTATTATAAGATTTTTTTATTATAGTAAAGGTAATTTTTATAGTTTATATAGTATTTTTTATATAAATAGCTATTTTCTTAGTTTTCTATAATTTAGTAGTAATTATATTAGGATCTATTATTCTAAATTGGTATTTATAAATATATTAATTATATTATATTATTTTAGTTCTAGATTAAATTATATTATAATTATAATTATTATCTTAAAAGACTATATTATTAATATAGTAATATAGGTTTTTTTATTAAGTCCTAGTATTTATTAATTATCTTAAATAATAAGCTAAATCTTATATTTAATTAAATTACTATATTTATTATATTTATATATATATACCTATATATAATTTAGTAATTATTTTTTTTTATTCTTAGATTATTTATTATAATCTTAATTTATAATTTTAGGTCTTTATAGCTTTATAAATATACTTTTTTTGCCTTTATAAATTCCTTTCCTATTAAATAGATCTTTAGTTTATTATAATATTTTAGGAGTATAGATAATTAGCTTTAATATATAGACCTAGGGTTTTTAAGTAGCTAAATTAACTTAGCTTTATTAAAAATCTTTTTATTTATTATTTCTATTTAGTTTGCTTTTTTCTCTATATAAAATACTATTTTTTAGGTCTTAAATTATATAAAGCCTATATTTAAGGGATTATATATAATACTTATTTCTTGGATAGTTATTATAAGAAGGCTAATGGGTAATATAGATATTAGGATTAAATAGATATAATTATAGGAGTATAATACTTTGGATTATAGGCCTTTATTAAGTTATATTAGATTATTAGAGTTTTTAGTCTTTTACTTTATTAGTATATTATTTTCTATTTTAGTATTATTAGACTATTCTTTAATTTTAATTAGCTAATTAGGTATAATTAATAATAATATTCTTATATTTATAGTCTTATTATATAGAATTAAATTATTAATATTTTTATTTTCTTAATAATAATTAGCCTAATTCTCTTTAGCTTAATTAAATCTAGTTAAAACTTTTTATAGTATATTTTCTAAGTAAGTTTTTTTTAAGTTATTTAGAATATATATAAGCTTTACTTAGTTTATATAAAGTAAATTATTCTTTATATAGTAGATATTTTTATTAAAATATTCTTTTTTATTAAAAATAATATTATAGGTAATTATTATTTACTTTATAAATGGGTTTTAAATTTAGTATAAATTAATAAATTAATATTCTATTAAATATTTAATTTAAGCTTTTAATTTAAGGTAAAGTTATTATAATTTTCTAATATCTATTATTATTTTTATAATTATTATAAAAGCTTTATATTTATATACTTATAGATAACCCTAGTAAAATACTTTCTTTTTTTTTCCATTACCTTTCTTATAAGCTAAATAGGTATAAAGTTAACTATAGAATATATCCCAATTATAGGGTAAGTACTTAGTTTTTTATTTAATTAAAATATACTTTAAAGTTTAATTATAAAAATAAATAATAATTTAATATATTTTAATCTATATATAGTATAATAGATAAGTATTAGCTTATATTACTTTTCCTTTATCTTTAATAATCTTTCTAGAAATTTCATTACTTTTATCTTAACTTATTATATAGACTATACTTAATTCTATAATAATTCTCCTTTAAGTAAATATTTAATATATTATTTAAAGATTTATTTTTAATAATCCTAAAAATTCTTTATTATATTTAATTACCTTTAGTAAAAATCTATATTATTAATAAATAAAAATTAAAAAAGTAATAATAATTTTATATATTTTTTTATTTATTCTTAACTTTAAATAATAATCCTATATATAATTAAATTAATAATTAATAATTAAAAGTATATACTTTTACTTATATAAATCTATTTTAATTTTATAAATATTTATAAATAATCTTTCTTTAGGCTTTAATTTAATAAATTATAGCTTTTAGCTAATTTAGTAAGTAATTTTAAATACCTTATAATTATTATATTCTATTATTAGTATATCTTTAATTTATATCCTTATTATTGCTTTTACTAATTGTTTTAGTATAGTAGGCCTTAGGTGGCTAAGATAAAGGTATTATTATATTATATTTTATTTTAAAGGCCTTTTTCTAGTCTAAGAATTATATCTTTTATATTATATTAAATAAGTATTAAAAGCTTTATACTAGTCTATTAGTATATTTTTAAGAATATACTATTCTTTGCAATTAACTATATAGCTTAATATTCTTCCTAAGGCTATTTTAATATATTTATACTAGAATTATATATTTTATTAATATTCTTAGTATTCTAATTATTATAATAATATTAAATTATATAGGAAATTTAAATAGTAAATAATATTAAATAAGTAAATAATTTAATATCCTTTTAGGCCTTTAATTTAAATTTATATTATTTTATATTTTTTAATATAAATTAACTTTTCTTTTATAAAAAGAAAATCATTTATTATAGCTTTTTAGTATTATATAAAGTAATTATAGTAATTAAATATATATATTATTACTTTTAAGTCTAATATTATACTAAAGTATAGGGAATATTAAAAAATAATAAATATTACTTTAATCTTTGTAATTAGGTTAATATATTTCTTAATACCTTTTCTTAATTATTATACTTTATATATTTTCTTTACTTTAATTAGTATAGTTAATTTATTTTAAAGTTCTTAGTTATTAGCTATATTTTATTTTACTTTTTCCTTAATAGCTTTATTACTTTTAAACTATTCTAAAGCTTTATTTAAATATATATAATAGTATTTTACTAATATATATATATTTTTATATATTAGATATCTTAATTAAGTTCCTTATATCCTATTATTATGCTTTTTATAGGACCTAGGCCCTTTATTTTCTTTACCTTTTTTAAGTTATATATTAAATAAAATTTACTTTTTTATAATATTAAATAATATATTTTAAGATTAATTATTCCTAAATATTAGGCTATAGGCTTTTTAATATAATCTTATTAATAATAACTTTACCTTAGATTTATTAAGTATTCTTTAATTAATTTTTTTTTTAAAATTTTAGGTAATTATTTAAATAATTAATATTTTATTTTAGAAATTATAATAAAAAATTCTAGTATAGAATATTACCTATTTACTTAAGAAAAGATTAATTATTTTATATAAATTATTAAATTAAATATTTAGATTATTAAGTTTATTAATTTCTTTTACTAAATCCTTTTATATAGCCTATTTTTACTTAATAATCTATTATAATATATCCTTAATATTTTTTAGAAATAATACTAGGGTATTTTAATATTTCTTTTAAGTATTTCCTTTTTATTTAGTAATTATTATTTTAATTCCTTCTTTAAAATAGCTATATTATTCTTTTAAATCTTTAAGTTCTTTAAATATATTATTTTTAAGATCCTTTATAATAATTTTTATTATTTAATTCTTTATTTTTTTAATTTTCTTTTATTATTATTTAAATATTTTTAATTTTTAATTATAATCTTTAGATTTTAATTAATAAATTACCTAATTATTAGCCATTAAATTATTTATATCTTTAGTATATTTATTAAAATTAATTATTTTAAATATATATATAAGAAATTATTATATAATTTAGAAATTAAATTAGAATAAAAATTAGCTTTTTTATTAATAGTAAAGTATTTATAATTATAATAACTTAATAATTTTTATAGGAATTTTCTTATAATATTTAATAATTAATAGTTTCTTTGGCTTTTTAAGAGGCTAAGCCTATTAATTAAGATTTATAAGCTTTTAAATATAGACTATATTTACCCTTAATTTAAGTTCTTTATTCTATAAATCTTATTAGGCAATGATCTTAAGGAATACCTTTTTACTTATAGTATTTTCGGTTAATATATTTTCTATCTAATAATTAATAGATAATTAGCTATTTGGTTTCTTCTTTGCATAATTAACTTATTAAGTGACTAAGACTCTTAATTATTGGAACCAAATGGCTAATTTAATTTATAGGTTTAATATTTAATTAGGTAAGGCTTATGATTTTGTATATTATCTTGATTAATTATCTTTTTGGCCCCTTTTTTCCTTTTGAGGTGATTTTAACCCTTTAGGGTTAAAGCAATATTACAATATCCTAGGTTCCATATGCAATTAATCGCGTTATTCTAACACCATCTTGAGTAGTGATTTGTAAACACTTTGATATCTCATTGGACAAAAGTTAGCGCGGTACCTCACTGCTCCCTTCGGACACTCGAAGAGATTTAAGACTTCTCTAGCGGCCTGTCTCACATATAGCCAATAATAAGCACAGGCTGACACTACCCACGCAGGAGAGACACAATGCAATTTCTTCTTCGCTTAGAGCCGACCGACAAATGGTGGGATAAGGATTTAGTCTGGATTGAACTGGAACTTATCACTCATTAGACTGTCTCCCCCCAGTGGCAGTTGAAACTGTTCATTTCAGCCCATGATTGATACATTCCCCTTCGTCACGTATTCTTTGAGCTATTCATAAGAAATCTGCCTTCATTCACAGGGCTAAGATAAGTTTGTATGCCACAGTCATTTACCAGTCTAATACGCCCTACGTACCTAACTATCGTTAGCAGCATGACGGCCGAAAGATCGGGCCAAGACCCACTCCCGGTTGATCTTTCTATAGCTACAAAGCCAAACAACATCGAAGTGGTCCCTGCACTACTAGCCGAGATTTCAGAAGCCTTTGATGTCTTCGCCACCAGCAATACAGGTCGGGAAGACTTGGTCATCAAATGCCGCATGCTAGTTCAGGCACTGGAGACTCCTCGAGAGACTATGCTTAATCATTGTTGGGCACAGGTAGGTACTACCTAAGCGATGGTGAGTAGACTGAGGGGCTGACGTAATGTGTTCTTGAATAGACCGGGGCAATCGCAGGCCTAAACTTCGGCGTGGATACAGGTTTGTGGACACTTATGGCACAGAACAGTGGCAGGCCTCAAAAGGTCTCCGATTTGGCAGCGATCCTTGGGATTGATCCCGTACTTCTGAGTACGTATCATGGAACAACCACGTGGCAGCCTGACTAACAGTCCACCTGGCCGTCTAATGCGACATCTCAGTGCCATGGGGTATCTCATCGAGGTTGGTAGAGACGAGTACAAGCCAACGAATTACACGAAGGCGATGAGCATTCCCTCTATCGGAAACGGGTACCTTGCCATGTAAGCACACGCCCTCAGCACAAACCTCTCTCATATAGTTACTCACACAAGTAGGCTTTCGTGCACAAGTGCTGGTCCCATGAGATTCCACGAGTTCTCCCGAAAGAGAGGGTGGGTTAATCCCACAGATGCCAAGGACACGGCCCTGATGTACGCCTATGGGACAAAAATGGATGCGTTTGCGTGGCAACAATTTATGGGCTATGGCTCGCACTTCAGTGACCACATGAGCGGCTTCAAGCTTGGCCGCCTACCTTGGGTGGACCCTGGTTTCTATCCAGTGAAAAAGAGGTTGATTGATGGCGCCGCTGCCGATCCAGAAGCCCCATTTCTTGTTGATATTGGCGGCAACGTGGGGCATGACCTACAAGAGCTCCATAGGTTCCATCCCGAAATCCCAGGGAAGTTGATACTTCAGGATCTGCCTGTAGTGATAGGCCAGATTCGTGAGCTGGATCCGACTATTATCCGGATGGAGCATGACTTCCACCAGGAGCAGCCCGTCAAAGGTGAGCGCTTTACTATACTATGCCCTTTCCATTCCTTTGGGGAAAATATTTACTCACCAGCTCAGGCGCCCGAGCCTACTTCATGCATGATTGCTTACATGACTGGCCCGACGATGTGTGCGATAGCATGCTGGCGCGAGTCAAAGCTGCCATGAAGCCTGGATATAGCAGGCTATTGATCCATGAATACGTAATACCAGTGACCGGCGCCGACTGGGAAGTTACAGCACTTGACATGGTTATGTTGACGCTGATGTCTTCTGGCGAACGCACCCAGGCTGACTGGTATAACCTTATTGAGGCAAGGGCAGGCCTCAAGGTCCTCAAGATCTGGAGCGGCGGGAAGGGTTCCCAGAGTCTAATTGAGTGTGAACTGCCCGAGAACGGAAGATGAATTGAGTATTGGCAAGGTAACGGGTGACCCTGCCGTCGATTTCATATTTTGGTGGAAGGGGATCGTGAAGGAGTCTAGGCCTAAGATTGGCGCCGTGAACGGGCCGACTCGGAAATCTGAGACAGCTCGGAATACAATATCTAAGCGAGCACTTTTGTATACTTTGCTTGAGCCCACATCTATAGTCCTGTCGTCAAGGTCGGAAATTAGGGAAATTGTCGGTACCTTCAACCTCACGGAAGGGCTCGAGTCATGATGAGGCCCCTCTAGTGAGTCTACCTTAGCCTAGATCAATTGAGTCTCTATTTGGGTGGGGTGGCCGGCTAGTTAGACCCTAAGGGGGGGGTTATCTTTTCGTTCTATAAATACGCCTGCTCAGAGACCCCTGTAATTGAACAAGTCACTCTTCATAACATTAGTTGGAATGCACTCGCTAGCGTGACAACTGTTCCATGCCCATCAGTGATGGAATATACCGCCTAGGCTTGGCCTAATGTGGCTATATCTTATGTCATTCTGTTTCTACACGTCGCAAAGGTTCGGCCGCCTGGCTGCAACAGATACTGCTGGTTTCATCTCTAATTTAGCGTGAAAGCTTAGACTCAGCCCCTCGGAATGGAATGGCTACATGTCTATCAATATGTCTCATCTACGGAGCTGTAAGCTCGGATGTACGGCATGTTGAGATAACAAAAGTTCAAGCTGCCCTCGAGCCCATTAATTCTGACCCGGAACGTGCTCAATCTTTTTTGAGGGAGGTTCAGTAATTCCAGTAGCACACCAAATTGTTTAATTGTCGTAGTAAAAGTAATGTCATGATTTAGAACACATATTTCCCAAGTAAGGCGTTGATTTGACACTTCAATCCAAACAATTTCCAATTCAGCTCCCTGCCTCGCATGTCTACCCTGGTAATGAAAACTGCTCAATCATCGCCAAAAACTATGCTGCGGACCTCAATACTCTCTCGCACTTCAGCTTCCTCTCTTGTCCGTGGGTCATTGAATGCAGCGTGCGGGGTTTTGCCTCCAATCATAGACCCTGGCTTCAATGACTCGCTGTCAAAACACTCCAAGATCAGCCGCTCACGGTTGGTCATGCCGCTAAGATAATACCACATCTGGGATGGATTGTACTTTATCATGGCCACCTCTCTCACTAGCCTGCCGTCCTTGTGCCGGTGTTCAACGGGAACAATATCCCCATCGTCAAACGTTGAGGCAGAGGCAAAGGCGAGAGGACATGACTCGAGCGGTTGCTTATTCAGTGGGCGCCAGACGTTAACGATGCGGTAGCGACCCTGAAGGATCTTGTCGGCCTCGTCAGGGAAGAATTTGCGCACTCGTCGAGCAACATTGGTGGCTGTATGATCGATGTGAACCCGGGTCAAGGGAACGTACTGTGCGTCGCTCGCTTGACGACGCACGGTATGGTCGTAGACAAGGATGCGGTTGTTGCCCGGAATAAGTTTGGAGACCAGTTCTCGGATCTCTGGGTAGTAGATGTTCTTGATAGATTCCTCATCTGTGAAGTCTATCTCCTTTGATGGTGGGACATCTGTGATGATTTGGAAGGCGTCCCGGTCGAGGGTGAATTCGGCCTCGCGGCCACGAACATCACGGATATTGACATCGGTGAAGTTTTCCGAGTAATTGTACTCCGCATCCTCGCTATTCTCTTTTTGAATGGTGAAGTAAGGGCTGGAATTGTCAGCTGGAGGCCCATAGAAAATCAATGGTGCTGTGACATCCCCACGGGGAATTGCGGACACAGCAGTCATTTTGGCGAGGCGAGTTTAAACTTTTTGTTGTGGGCTGGCTAGTTTATTCGGAGCCCGTGGGCGGATTATTAGCGTCTGCAGGGATGATCTATATCACGCCTTGAAGTGGCGGGCATCGTGATTTATGTATCAAGTATCAGTAAGATGCAAGACAAATCTTTGTCACACTATTCGTTGACTGCTTTCCATAGAGGCCCCTTCCTTCTGCTTTGGACTAAGCCCTAATCGGCGGTATTGACCTGCCACGTAAAGCACACTGTGGCTCCAAAACTCTTGTATTCACGCAAGCTTTGATTCGAGGCTCAAAAGGCGGTCTGGCTTTCAACGCTTCAAGTCCAACTAGTGTGCATGTTCGGCGACAGCTAGTTATCATACTCGGCTCACCGGACCTTGGGCAGGACATCCGGCTGAAATTCAAAGCAGGTCTCGTGATGATTCTGATTCAGCCGTTGTGTTCACTTAGCTGATTCTGGAAAGGAACGTGTGTTGCTCTGGTGGAACAATCGATATGTACATTGTGTTTCATGTGCTGTACATACTAAACTAGCAGGGAGATGTAATATGATGAGTCGTGGACATCAATCGGCCCGGCAGACAGATGATTCGAATGGACTCGTGCCGTCTCAATCCTGGGTTCAGATGTAATTCATACCTGAAATAATGACGCATATCACATGGCGGTGTAATCTGCGAATTGCCACACTCACAAGTTCGCTTTCATTACCATTTTGGATCACATTTGGGCCGCCTCGAGCCTTGATTAGTTCACGCTGAACCGTCAGGTGCCTGAGTATTGCGTCTTTCACAAACTCAATCTAACACCGTATATCCTTGGCCTTCCTCTCGTGTGCCAAACTTACACATCCTAACTTACACATTCTAACTTATCTCATTGCACAAGTCGCTTCCCCTCTAGTCCTTGAAAGAATTGGTAAGGAGAAGGCTCATTAGCATATCGGATCCGATCTCGTCATCTCATCTCCCTTATTGCCAAAGGAAAATGCAGTGGGACAAGCCACAGCCGGCCTTGGCTCTCATCCTTGGCATCGGCGCGGTGCTGGTCTATCGCCTGTTCCACACATACTGGCGGCTGCGACATATCCCTGGCCCCTTCGTCGCTAAATTCACCGATTTCCACCGCTTCCTCCTGGCGCGCCGTGGCTTCATCCACCTGTACCAATCCCGCATTCACGAGCAGCATGGTCCAATTGTACGTTTCGGCCCAAACCTGGTGTGCGTTTGCGACCCGGAGGCCATGCAGACAGTCTTCAACAAGCGGTCCGGATTTTCTAAGGCATGTTGTCCCTATCTTTCGTGAAAATATCTCTCCTTCGCTGCCTCTCAACAGGAAAGTTGTCTGACGGTCGCAGAGCATAATGTACCGCGCGTTCAGGCCATGGACCCCTGAAGGGCCCCTCTACTCCGTCTTTAGCGCGGAAGATGATGCAGTTAATCGGCAGATGAAGCAGCACATCGCTGTCTATTTTTCGCTCTCATATGCGGTGTCATCGTTCGAGCAAAGAATAGACAATGCTATCCGCATGCTTTTCGATCAGCTCGATCGCCAGTTCGTGGCCACGGGTGCACAATTTGATCTGACGCGTTGGTTCAAATTCTTCTCTTACGATGCGATGGCTTTGATGACATTCTCTCGCCCATATGGATACCTAGAGGACGGGAGTGATTTTCGTGGTATCATGGGGGATGTGAAGAAGTCAATGCTCACCATCGGACCGGTGAGTTATACATAACGAAGACATACACATGAGTGAATAAAGCTCAGTTTTTGAATAGATGACGCAAGTTCCGTGGGTCGATTGGCTTTTGCATAAGAACCGAGTGGCTAGTTGCGTCAATCGGGAGCCCGTTTCCGCTCTGCTCAAGTACGTTCTACAGCGCATCTCAGAGCGTCGGAACGATTCCAAAAAGTCGTATGGCGCGAATGATGCCGCGGGACCCGATGCCGCTAGCGACTACCTAGGCTATTTTCTGCAAGCCCAGGAGAGGAAATCTGACAAGGCACCTGTTCAATTTTTGACAATGTGGACAATGGCTAATATCCTTGGGGGGTCCGACTCCACGTCCGCCGTGCTCCGGTCCGTGGTTTGCTCTTTCTTGGAACACCCTGAAGCATTAGAAACCGCGCGCGCCGAGCTCCGGGAGAAACAACACTCTTCCAAGGGACTCTCTCTTCCTGTTCCGAAATGGGACGAGCTGCAGAATCTTCCCTTCCTGGATGCTTGTATCAAAGAAACAATCCGGTTGGAGCCTCCATTCGCTATGGTCCTTGAACGAGTGGTTCCTGCTGAGGGGGCGACAATTTGTGGTCGTTTCTTACCGGGAGGTACCATCGTAGGTATGAGTCCTTACATTACTAATCGTTATCGGCCAACGTGGGGCGAGGATGCGGACCTGTGGCGTCCGCGTCGCTGGTTGGAGGGTGAACCAGCACATATCAGAAAGCTTGAGGCTAGTATGTTGAGCGTAAGTCACATGAAATTCAGTCCCGCTCCTTTGTATTTTTGACATCTGACTGTATTAGTTTGGCGCCGGGACACGGACCTGTCTAGGCCAGCATGTCGCAATGTTTAACATTAAAAAACTCATAGCAGCTCTGCTCATGAACTATGATGTAAGCAAAGACTATCAGATTGATGATATAAGCTTACAATTTTAGATTGACCTTTTTGAACCCCGAGGAAAGGTTGATCGCTATTCGTGGGTGATAATGCCAGAGAGTGTCCAGGCAACAATTCGGAAACATGTTATAGCCTAGACCTTTAGCTGGCCAGCTAGACTTAGGTTTAAGCGGGCAAATGATTATTATTGAGTGATGAACATAAAACTATTGCAATGTTCAATTACAATGAAGGGATCATATCCACTTATGCCCCGCGCATTCACTAGATGCTGGGCTCGGGGGCAAGATGTACCTGCATATACAAGTAAAAGTTACCATGTAATTCAAATGTGTGAAGCAAACAGACCGGTGGTCTCTTCACAACATCAAAATGGGCTATCTTCAACCAGCTAAGTTATATAAGCATCGATCTGTTGTAATAGGAACCCCCTTAGTAGCTAATACCACTACCACTGTCTCTACGTCGAAGAGTACAAAGCATCCCGAGCTGTAGAGCAGGATTCGAGCGTAATCATTAAAGATCGGCAACGTTAGTGTTCGCCATGCTTCCATTAGTGCCGATATGGCTAGCACACCATTTGCAATCATGAAGTCGCCTGAGCCTTCTGGTATGTATGTTGGAAACCGTGTGTGTTTCTTTCAAATCCCATAGAATCGCCCCGGTTGGGAACGCTGACATGCGATGATGCGTCCGTAGATGCTGCCTGAGATCCTTTTCAAGGAACTGTGATGGCGGGTCTTGGTAGTGAGCAGTGAAAACGTGAAGCAGTGAGCGATAAAATCTAAGAAGCCCAAGATGCATCAACCAATCGAAGTGGGCTGAGTGTCACTCAGTAGGCACTAACCCTGATGTGGCGTATGAGGCGCTTCGTTGGTCATACCTGGCTGGCCTCTGACTTTGGTGTCTGTTGACGCTAATCGTTACATCTTCTTATGTTCGGTCTATCCAAGGAATCCTACCCAGATGATCATGCACCCAGTCTCCAGATACTCTCTATCAACATTATTCGTCTATTTTTGTACGAGCGTTAGCGACAGATGCATCGGCCAAAACATAATAACCCTTACCTTTGCAAGCAAACTCGCCTGCCCAATGCCCATGTCTGAACCTATCCATAGCAAGCATCTGCGGCAGTAATCTCGAGTTTTTTCAGTAATGAATGGCATCTGGGAAGCAACGTAAAGGGGATGCATGAGAAGAAAGCCTCCCAGTATCTTTCCAGGATCTTTGATTTCGTCGGATGCTGTTTGTTGATTGAGAAAGGAATGCAAATTATCCGCAAGGTGATACGGAATTGAGGCCAAAATATCCTCAACTAAGAGATGCCCCATATCTGCTAAATCAGCTGAAAACTTTTCATCTTGAAGATTGGTAGAAAGCTTCAAAATCAGGGCAATGAGCAATAATCTCGCTGTCCGGGCGATGTTCCAAACCCCGGCCACGCACAAGTCAAAATAGCTATGCACGCGCCCAGGCCAATGGCAAACTGGAATTGGTGATTCGGATCTATGTGGGCCAAGGGTTGCAACAGTTGTTGGCTTGAAGGTTGGGGCTCGAGAATTTTCCCAACGCGTGAAACGTTTGTTTAGTGCAATGCACTGGTCTCTAGCAGCATGGCAGACGTCGAATTTTGACAACTGCCCATACCTTGTCCACAGAAGGTCTAGATCAGTCATCAAACTCCCCAGACTCTCCCCGTTCTCTGTAAGTGCGGGGGTATAAAAGAGACGAGAAAAGTCCCGATGCTTGGTGGTGCCTAGAAGGTTTAACGGGAAATTACGACTGCGCAGAAGTGCAACTAGTCCTTTGGCATGGACTTTGTGATTTCCGGGATCAGAAAAATTCGTGGCTGCCATCTATATCAAGTTGGTTGGGACTGCTCTACAACGTGAATGACGGGGTAGAGTGAAGAAACATACCTCGTAGAGACCCAGCATCATCACCATGTACCTTATTTCGGGAGACTTTCCCGATGTTGGGTTTTGTATTGCATGGGCTAGTGAACCTAGGAGTTCTTGATGGAAAGTTTCCGCCTCCCGCATCAGCCGATGCCTGTTCATAGGCCTTCCATGGCAGTAAAGTGCCACGGATTGACATGCTTTCACAAGGTCTGATTTCACCCCAAGACGAAGTGCCTTGACCTCGAGCCCAGAGAGGAACCCACTGGAAAGGGTTGGGTTAGTGGTCGTAACGCAGAAGTCGTAAAAGAATGCTCGGAGGGCGAAGTCGCTCCTTGTTGCGTCAGGAATGTCTGGAGGGCTAAAATCCTCTGGAAATAGGCCAGTACTGAGCGCAGGACCTCGCCTCGGCAATGTGCACTTTCGAGCGGTTGATACGAAGGGAATTGGGAGAATAGAATCCGGTGTCTTGTATTCTCGGAAAGCCGAGAATGCTTCGTCTTCATACCCAGCACAGGGACGCTTTGCTTTCAGACATCTCATGCATGACTGTACTGATTTGTGAGCTTGGCCGCGGGATACCATGATACGATGAGGTTAGGGCTTACAGGGCGGGCCAAGTCGCACTGAAGGAATGCAAGCTCATAGTTAGCTGAAATGATACAACGTACGTAGTAGGGAAGAGTGCTAGTAGCGGACCTTTTTCCGGCGCTTTTTGCACGAGATGCAGCCTCGGGATACGCCATGAAAGACCATTTGAGTTTAGTCCACTATGGTAGCGGTTGGCAGACGTCGCGATGGTGAGATGCCGCCGAATTTGAGAAATTTTGGTCAAGAAGCACGCTGTAGAGACTGCTGACGATGGAACACAGGCCGCCGCCATTAATAATATGACACTCCTTCGGCGATAACCCGCGAAACTCCGCCAAGTCGGGCATTACCCTTTACAGCTAGCGTTGCGCTTCCCCCACCAAAAGACCTCGAGGGTCCAACACGAGCTATGTCAGGTGTATGCATTGCTCGATTGTTTTCTTGCACTTCACGCCACAGGCCATGACGAGGGAGCGGTTGGCCTGCAGCACGACATTTTAAGCTGGAAAATCTGCGATCAAAGTCAGCATGCAGTTCTATGCAGTGGAATTCTCGATACCCTTTTTGGTTAGCCTTGCGCTTCACACCTTTTGGGCTCGTTCCTGTCTTCATTCTGCAGTAATATCATGGCAGCATGTAGACTCCTTAGCTGATGGAGATTTTCGTCCCAAATTGTGAACTTGGCATATTATTGTATAAATACTCCCCCTCAGTCCTCTCGCTCTCTACGACCACCACCTTTATCTCTCACATTGAATTCTTCTGAGTGTTTGCCACAAACTACTGTACCTTGTCAAGCAGTGCGACTACTTGAATCAATTACTTCTCAAATCCCATCCTCAAAAACAACAATGCAACTCAACAACGTTGCCGCCTGGGTTGTCACCCACAACGCATACCCTCACGAGATCAAGCCTGCCAACGTTGGGGTGCCGGCAGACGACCAGATTCTCATCAAAAATCTTGCCTTTGCGATTAATCCAATTGATTACAAAGCCCAGACTACTGATGTTCACAAAGGTATTCTCGTCTATCCATGCGTACCTGGAGAGGATGTTGCCGGTGAGGTTGTTTGTGTTGGACCCAACGTCACCCGCTTCAAAGTTGGCGACCGCGTGTCCGGTTGCGCGGCCGGCTTTCTCACCAAGCGGAACGAAGAAAAGGCCTTCCAGAATTACACAGTTCTTTCCACTGATTTAGCCGTGAAAATCCCCGCCTCTGTCTCGTTTGACAAAGCCGTCACCTTCCCATTAGGCTTTTGCACTGCTGCTGCCGGACTGTTCAACCCCGACTTCCTCGGCTTGCAGCTGCCCACTGAGCCTGCACAGAGGCCGACTGGCAAAGTACTGTTGGTATGGGGCGGTGCGTCATGCGTGGGAGGGAATGCGATCCAATTTGCCGTGGCTGCGGGATATGAGGTCATCACCACCTCATCGCCAAAGCACTTTGCCACGATGACAAAGTTGGGAGCCAGTCATGTGTTTGACTACAAGAGTTCCACGGTTGTTGCCGACCTTCTTAGCACTTTAAAGGAAAAGGAGATGGTGGGCGTCTACAACGCTGTCGGCCCAGCAGCATCTGGCCTCGCGCAGGAATTTGCTGACAAGGCGAATGGTGTCAAGTTCATCGCCACAGTGGTGCCTGGAGGGCCGGTACCTCCCAAGGGTATCGAAGTCAAACATGTTTTTAGTCTTTCCATAACCTTGAACCATGTTGCAAAGGCTGTTTGGGTGAATTACCTCCCAAGGGCTCTTGAGTCCGGATCCTTTCGCCCTTGGCCCGAGCCTCTGGCTTTGGGCAAGGGACTGGAGAGTTTGCAAGCAGCTGTGGATTACGTGGGCACCGGAGGTGTTTCAGGTCAAAAAGGTGTGGTGTTGATATAAGTGCTGACGACCGAAATATGTGCAGGATTAGCATAAACATGACTTTCTAAGGTAATTTATCTTCGTTTATCTTAGTTTATCTTATTTCTTATTGTTTACTACACGGGCCAATGTGCGTAATTCTAGATTCATGATACCTTGTAAGGCTCATGATGGGCCCAAGTTTCACGCAAAACCTTGTTGGCCTGCTGGTTAGATGAATAATTTACACACCTCGGCGTTGTTGAATTCAAAATTCTGATCATCATCTTTCACAGGCGCCCGTAAGGGTCCGTGGTTGCCAATCAACTTCCAGTAGCCGGAGACGTCTTTTGATATGTTTCTTTCCCTCGAATCCTTTTCTTCTCCTTCTTGCCATCTGGGCTACCCACCACCATGGATCTCCAAGGACATATTGACAACTACGTCCGCACGGAACCGTTTGAAGATTACGTGGGAGATGTACAGGAGCGAAAAGAAATGTTCCGATCAATACGGGATACAGTAGCCCTAGATCAGCGCTTGAAACAATTAAACTCGACTAGCTTCGCATTCATGATGATTTGCGAGATGAGTTCTCTCAAAAGAATATGGGAACTCTTCCGCCATCATAGAGATTGCCTGCGAGGATCTGAGATTTACCGCGCTGATTTCGTTACATTGCGACTAATATGCGATAATCTGACCAGTGACGCGCTCTTCGCCATAAAGACATGTATGTTATTGTCCTTTATGTCTCTCATCATGGACTAATAATGTCTTAGTCATGTTAGATCCGCAAAAGGAAGCGCCGCAAAGCTGCCACATGAACATACCAAACCTCATTCATCAGCAACACTGGAGCGATATCTTTCCAGCTCCGCCATTGCCTTCGGCAGATGTCATCTGCTCTCCGCAAGCAATCGAGACTCGAACAAGCACTGGAGGAACTTCAGATGTTAAGAAAGCTGATTTGGTACGCAATGAGGTGTCGCAAGAGATGGCTTAATTGGCTAATTGAGATGCAGGTAATGGAACGCGACGGTCATGCGTGCATTTTCACAGGACTGCCAGCCCCCAAGGTTGCTCACATTCTCCCGTACTCTGCTACTCGTCTCTCCTATGTAGAAGATCATCGTATAGGAAACGTGTTGGCATGGTTTTGGGGCAATATGCGGTCTGACTTTTGGTGGGGAACCCGCAACTGCTGTGCCGACACGCTACGAAATAGGCTTGCTCTGAACCACCAGCTGCACTTTGACATGAGGAAAAAGGCATCGTTTGCTTTGAAGCCCCTCCGAGATTCCCGAGAATGGATTGAGCTCCAATGGCACTGGCTTCGTCCATCGGGCCTGAAGCCAAACCAACCAGTCGGAGATGAGGACATCTCCAAGGCTGGATTGGAAGATCCAAATTGGGGACACGGCGTCGCACACCGCTTTGATGGTCAGTTGATTGAGACGGGCCAAATTTTCAGGATCAGCACCACCGACCGGGATCGGCTTCGTATTCCTGACTTTCATCTGTTGGAGCTGCAGTTCAATATGCTGCGTGTGGCAGCTATTGCTGGCTTCGCTGGCGCGACCGACGAGGATTTCTCCTGCAAAGATGGTGCCCCCTTTTAGTTGGATCCCGAGCATTGGCCGGACGTTTTAGAATGAAATTAAGGATCTTCACGGCGGGGCTGGCTGTGAGCATAGTAGCGCATGTTACTATGCCTTTGTAATATCATGAGTATTAAAGGGTATAGAGATACTTTAGCCTGGCAGCTTGTCTTTTTCCACGTTACACTCTCATGTAGACTTAGAGCACAATCTAGAAACTAGATCCCAAGTTTACATTGTAATGTCGAGGTTGGCACCGTGATTCAAATCTGGGTCCGGTTGAAAGTTATTGGCTACGGCAACTCTAAGCTCCTCCAAGATGTTCTCAACCATTGTATTCAAACCCTCGGCAGAAGACCAGTATGGCGTCAAGGCGGCTGAGATAGGAGAAGGCGCTTGAAGCCGATCCAGAGAAGCTAAATCAAGCACTACGGAAGCCAGGCCGGAGCTTTTTGGCCTTGACGACGACCCGTGTGGTGAGCTGGTTGGCGAACCCGCTGCCTCTAGATCCCCCATAGAAAGTGTCTTAGGAGTGTTCGCAGACCCAACCTCAGTCCTGAATTGAATGGCAGCTGCGAGAACCGACGTCAGGGTACTCAGGCAGCACCTTCTCGTCCAGTTCATTTCAACAGTTCGATTCAACGTAGACAGAATGGACACGGCTGAAGTGTGACACAGCAGCCAGGATTGGGACTGGGAATTAGCACAGAATGCTGCATTGATTGGCTGAGAAAATGCAGACTGGACAGAGTCGGGGGCGGACCCAAGGCCATTCATTGACCCCGCTTATGTAGTAATAAGTGTGCGGTCCAGAGTAAGAACGGAAGTGTAGTCGTGCAGATGTAGCTGAGCGGCCCAGGATGACTGAGCAAGCCGACTTGGGTGAGCTACGCTTGCAGGCAACTGAATACACCAGCCGACAAGGCGCCCGTTCATTTTGGTTTTCGCTTCCTGCGCGGCTGCTGAGTTCTCACCACCGAGCCTCCTCATAGACCCGGGTGAGAGGAGCTTCAGCATATCCCAAATGATGATACAAAGAGAAACATTTGCCAAGTATAAATCGACATTGGCGGTACACACAGCTGTAGGTTCACCCGTATCGCAATCTAGTTCTTCTTCCACCAGGTCTCCCTCACACAACATCGATTGGTCACAGTCGTCTGGGTCAAAACTCGCCGGCCTGCCGTGATGCAACGCGCATAGAACCTCGCTCTGCACCACCAACCACCACAGAGACCGCATGCGACGCTGGACCTTTCCGTCCATGCTGGAACATGTGTAGCGTCGGTGCATTCCCAAGGCCAGGGCAATTCGACTTGCGATGCCACTCCAATGCCACGCGTTTGCCGTGATATCGTCAGCAGATTCCACGTACCAGGTGAGAATGAGAGCCGCCTGTAGGAGGCTCACACGATCATTCTCATAGCGCATCTCAAATAGGCTTTTCGCACGGCGGTATAGGGCGTCCTTAACCTGGGCACGATTATTCCGTACTGTTGGGTGGTCTGAGACGTGAGAGCCACCCAGTAGCACACATTGCAGCACAAGCAGAGCAGGAGGTTCTTGGTTCAAAGGGTCGTTGCCATCACTGCTATTACTGCCACCAGTGTTGAGGCGGCGACGGAAGTCAGTCTCTTGAATCACAGGAAATCCAGGGTAAATATGTTCAAAATAGGCGTCAATCAAGTCTTTCCGGACTTCGTTCACAGGAAGGACGCCGAGGTCTGGGTCAGGCGCTGTCGTATACGTCCAAAGTGGGGGTTCATGAGCACCGGAGCTGCTGTCCGGTTGGATCACGGGTATGGCCCGGGCGGTAACACACGACGCAGAGGGTTTTCACGGGAGAGGCGACCAATAGAGAGGGAAGGGGTAGTGAAAGCGATTTCGTTGACTGGTACGAGCATTGACTAGGTGGGCGAGATTCGAAGCGCTTGAGCCCACATATGCCCACCGGCTGGACCGAGGAGCGGGCACAGTAGCTTCGGTCGTAGACTGATAAAAAATCGGTAGGGCCCACCGAGCGAGCTGTTCATCTTCGCTGAATCGAATGATCCAAGGGGTTGATACTGCCACAGAAGCCGACGCTCCAGCCGTGTGCTCTCCTTCTGGATAAGGGAATTGGTTCGATGAGGTTGGATTGCCAGGGTGTGAATCCTGTGTGTCTTCATGGGGAGTAGGGCTTGGTCTATTAGATGGGGGCCGCGGTTGTGGCTTTCTGCGACGTTTCCTAAAGTGTTGACTTAGGTGCAAACTCCACATGCGAATCAGCATCTCGTCGTCACTGGAAGACGTTTAGGATGCGACTCTTACCTGCATGAGATATTGGCGTGGCGGCACGCAGAACATGGCACTTGTTCTTTGTAATCGCATCGAACCTTTCTGCGATGCCAGGTATCGTAGGCCATGACAAACACTGAAATGAGGCCTAGGATCCGAAACTGAATAGCAATAGTCTGAGCCTCACAAAGTCACTATCCTGGCGCCTTGTGATTAAAATGAGATAAAACAAAACCCGAGTAGCGAATCGGCCAAAACCCGAGGAGCGAATCGGCCAAAACCCGGGGAGCGAATCGGCAAAAAAGCCATGTCTTTCTTGGAAAAGATGATCTGAATGGGTCAGTGATTCGGAGAAAGATGTAATTAGATTGGATAATGCCCGAACGCCGAGATGATCAGCAATAAGGTTGGGCATCTAATTAACTATCTGTTAATGGAGTATAAGGTTGAGACAAGAATTGAAGTCCATGATGATATTGTATTTCTTACTATGGAATTATCTTCCCTAAATTAATATGCTAGAATATCCTATCCATGTTAACCTCCCTTTAGTTTCTAAATGTAGATTCCAAGGTGGCACTAAGCATATGCTATTCCATTGGTAGCCCTATATTCACAAAAGCTTAGAGGGAAAATCATATTTCAAGCGCCAACCCCTGTAACCTTAGTGGCCGGCTTAGCTTCTCCGGTGGTGGGGCTAATGCACCACAAGCCGGCAATTAAAGTCCATTTATCTATTTAAATATCCCAATTCCGTTGAATGTTTCGCTCTCGATTTTGTTTACTTCCATATGTAGGTGGTCGTTATTCCCTACCGTTTAATAACATGCTTGAGTCGCATCTAGGAAATGATGACCACGAACACCATAACATCCTCAAATGCACAGATAGAAAATGGCGTCGTTCTTGTGGCTGCACATAATAGCATTAAAAGTCTCACGGACCTGGAGGAGAAAAGTGGACGCCCGGAGCATACGCAGTCGTTCATGTCCCGAGTTCGAAGTGGACAAGCCGGCCAAATCGCCAAGTTCACACACGCTCTCTCGCACGCGAGAACCGACCCCAATAACATTGTCGATTTCGACGGCCCTGATGATCCATACCGTCCAATCAACTGGAACTTTCGAAAGAAGGCTCTTACGACTCTGTTGTACGGGTTGACTACAATGGGTGCGTACGATGGCTGCGGAACACACGAAGACTCTAAGCTAACCTCCGAACGTTTACAGGTGCCACTTGGGCCAGTGCAATGTAAATATCAGCAGCACAGTATTTTTCGAAGCGTGGCTGACATAATCTCAGATATTCCCCAGCCGTAGGCGAGATATCGCACGAGTTCGGCGTAAGCCGTGATGTGAGCACTCTCGGTCTCGCTTTACTGCTTTACGGCTTCGGTCTCGGCCCTCTAATCTGGGGTCCGCTATCCGAACTCTACGGTCGCAAGAACGCCGTCATTATTCCTTATGCTGCCGCCGTCGTTTTCTCTTTCGCCACGGCGGCGGCCAAGGATATCCAGACTGTGCTCGTGACCCGCTTCTTCACTGGCGTCTTTGGTTCTGCTCCTGTGACAAACACAGGTGGCGTGCTCAGTGACATCTGGTCGGCGGATGAACGAGGGGTTGCCATTGTCGGATACTCGATGGCAGTCGTGGTTGGCCCGGTGCTCGGACCCATCGTGGGCGGAGCCATTGTCCAGAGCTACCTTGGCTGGAGATGGACTCAACATGTACGTGCAAGTCTTCGAATTTCCGCCAGTGCACTGAGTTAACATCCTTGAGATCACGGGAATTATTATGATGCTCTTTCTAATTCTGGATGTGATATTTCTTGACGAGAGCTATCCACCAGTGCTGTTGGTGCGTAAAGCTCGACGCCTGCGTTATGAGACGAGTAACTGGGCTCTGCACGCTCGGCACGAGGAGTGGGACGTCAGCTTCAAAGAAATGGCCAACAAGTACTTGATGCGGCCCTTTCGGTTGCTGATGACGCCAATTTGCTTCCTCGTTGCCCTCCACGCCTCCTTTGTCTACGGTATTCTCTACTTGAACTTGGCTTCATTCACTATCGAGTTCCAGGAAGAAAGAGGCTGGGGCCCAGTGATAGGCGAGCTGCCACTTCTTGCATTCCTGACGGGCGTCATCTTTGGCGGCGCCATAAACATTGTGAACCAGAAGTTTTACGCGATGCGCTACAGGGCAAACAACAACCGAAAGATTCCCGAAGCTCGGCTTCCCCCCATGATGATTGGTTCGGTTTTCTTTGCTGCCGGAATGTTCATCTTCGCTTGGACATCGCCGCGGCAGGTCCACTTCATCGGTCCTCTCGTTGGAGCAGCATGCATGGGCCTCGGCTTCTTCACCATCTTCCAATCCGCCATCAACTACCTGATTGACACGTTCCAGAAGATGTCAGCGAGCGCAATTGCGGCAAATACCTTCTTAAGAAGCGTCTTCGCTGGAAGCTTTTTGCAGTTTGCCGACATCATGATACACAAGCTCGGCATCCAGTGGGCGTCTAGTCTGCTGGGCTTTTTTGCGGTCGCCATGATTCCCATTCCATTTTTGTTCTACATGTTTGGAAAGCGCATCAGGGCTCGCGGAGAGTGGTCCAGAGCGTCCGTCTTCGATTAGCGGCATATGCTTGGGTGTCTGGCTTTGGCGGGGAAAACGGACCAGAGGGGAGTTTTCAAGGCTTGCATAGCGCCCGAACAATATAGAAAAAATTGGAATAGAATTCAGAATCTAATAAGAGTATTTTGGTAGTACGCAAGGAAATATTTTGGCTTGACCTTGCGTATTGGAGTCTGAGTTTCGGATTTCATCTTGACGGAGCCAATCACGGGCGCGGGCCATGACCGATATTTACTGCACCGTTTTGCCTTGAAGTGCCACATTCTGCTTTGGGAATCTAGTAGCACGGGTCTTTGAAGATGCGGTTTTGCGTATTAAATGGGATCAGCTTTCATATGGCATCGACCTCAAACTTGGAAATCTGTTCATTATTGATCATAATGAGATATCAGGCCACCATGTAAGAGCCCAGGTCGAATGACCACCTAAAGGTCCACCAGAATATTCCTCTAAATGCCAAACTCTGCGCGCAATGCGCCTCCAAAGCTCTTGATTGCCTCGTCAATTTTATCTGCTGGTGCTGCGGCAAAGGTTGAGCGGAAGAACATGTCACTGTCGGCTGGAGCTGCCGCCGCCAGCTCCATCCTAGGTGCCTTTTGGCGCCAAGCAGGAAGCCTGTGCACGTTCAGCTGGCCCACCAGACTTTCGGGGGTCACGGTTTCGCCATTCTGCATTGTAATTGCTGTAAAGATCCCAAGAAGATTGCAGTAATCGCTACAAGAAAAAAGACGAAAGTGATTGAAGAGATTCAAAACAGGTTTCAGACCAGGCCCAAAAGCTGCCATTTAACTTTCACGCACGCATCTCACATTTTTCTCATTGATGGAACCTCAGTGATAACATTTGTCGCCAGACTGTCAGGCCCGAGTCTGGAACTACTCCTTGGCAAGTCCGAGCGAGCCCCGAGAGATAAGCTGCAATCGGCTCGTGCCGCTCTTCTAGTGATAGGTCCAATCTAGTCCATTCGGCTTTGACAGAATTATTGGGGTCTGCATTGGTAAAGTAAATCTTGCCTTGTGTGGGTCGCGTTGAATCTGAATGTGAGCTCGGGCCCGAAGGCCGGAACCTAAATTGAGCCAATTGAGACATGCTGGTCGTCTGTTCAGAATGAACACCGACGTTGTGTAAATTTATTCATGACTTTGACCTATGAAGAGTCTATCTCAATTCTTGAAATTATTTTTCTTTTCATCTCAGCAAGGTGGGCTAAATTAGTGGCTAGTTGGTTTGGCTGCAAGTACGTGATCTATTGAATCGGCAGACATGACTGAAGCACTTTGATCTGCACTTTGAGATTGTCTTACTCTACCTTGTCACTTTATTGTGTGGCTTGCCTTGCTTGCCTGAAAGTTCTGCCAATAGTCACCGCTTTACAGTACGATCTGATTGGGTGCGGGGTTGTTCCAAGTCGTCAGCATGGCGCTATTTCCGTGAGGCTTTCAGGATGACGTAGTTGAAACACCGAGTTTTATTTAATATTTCCTCTGCTAATGAGGGAAACTCCTCTGTCTCGAGAAACAGTTGAAGTACACCTATCTTATCCTTTTGCCCATGGAGTCCAACACGTTTCCTCAATTCTTGAGCCTTCCACCTGAGCTTCGCCATCGGGTATGGGATCTCGCAGTCCGCCCCGTGGCGGCCGAACGACATGTCCATAGATTCATCCTTGCATACCATCACTTTGGAAGCCGTGCGTACAATCCGTATCCGATTCCTGGGAGTCTTCTGAAGCTGCACCAGCATAATGGCTTCAAAATGGATCTTGCTGTTCCTTGGGACCACCACGACCGTGGTACCAATGATTCTGTGTACAGCTTGGATCACGGCATGTGGATGGCTTGTCGAGACTCACGTGCGGCTATGGAAAAGGCCTTCAAAAAGAATGAATGGTGGTCGAAAATAGAGGCTGAAAACTCTCCAGAGAACTCAGCCGGTCGTGGCAGCTTCTTTGGCCAAGAAGCTGCGTCACACAGCGCCTCATATATTGACCGCGAAGGAAAAGAAACGATTATTACCTTGCGTCCAAATATTGATCTGATGCATCTTGATGCTTTGGGTCTTGCTTGTGTCGACTGGTTCTACAGCTATGCAGCCGATACTGAGACCATTTTGGACTATAGAGGCCACGAAGGAGCCCTACCAAAGTCGAGCTTTCTTGGTTCGAACATAGCCGTGGACTATGACACGGTGATGATGGATATTATTGAGGGGCGTATGGCTCACAGATGTTTCACAAAGATCAAAAAACATGAAGAGTCAATCATCGAGATGGTGAATCTAATCCATGATGAGTGTGGACGAACCCTATGGTTTATTGACCACAGGCTTCAACCACGGTCTATAGCTCCAGTTGAATCAAGACCATCACAGAACCAGACCGCCACGGGCTCAGACACGGACACAGGGAATCAATCTATAACTGTATTTCGGTCTGGGGAGGCTGAGTTTATTGAAGTTACCCGAGAGGACATGTCAAACTGGGAAGTCGAACATGACGAACTGAGCGCGAATGGCAAGACTGTTTTTGAATTCCTTGATGCATTGGCGGAACGTGCCACGCCTCGATTGGAAATTCAAGGTTCAAACAGGTTGAAGGTTCTGGCCTGTCGACCTTTATCGGGAAAGCCTCGCGAAAAGCCACCCCAAAAAGATAGCGAGACCGTTTGTCCAGTTTGTCACCCTCCCTCGCCTGTCAGAAGGAATAAACGGTTAAAAGAAGGGGAGCATTTGGAGGATCTCGACGATGTAGTGTCATTGAGCGACCTGAACTTGTTTGATTGAGTAAATAAACAACATTTCAAAAGATCTTCACAATAGGTAATATGTATCTGAAGAGCATTAAACCTGGTTGCTCTTTGGGCAGCGGTGGAACGTTTTCTATGACTTGCAATACAATTCAACAAAATGTGAAGGCCAACGGTATATGTCACACTCAAGCTGGTCTCTCAGTCGGGCTGACCCCACGGTTGCCCAAGGCCACACCGGCCTTGACGACAGAGGTCCGATGACTCTAGCAGCTGTGTCAGTTCTTATAGGTAATGACTAGATGAGGTTCACCGCAACCGGCCTCAAAACACCATACAAAATAAGGATAAGGCCCTAGTTAGACTATCTCGCCGTCACAGACCTAGCCCAAGCCGGCTGTTTACATCATCCGTGCGCGGTGGCTAGCTTTGGATAGCTTCAACCTTCCCTCGGCCGCCCTCGGCCGCCCGGAACAGCTAGCTAGCTGCAACAGCAGCTATAAGAGACCTAGATAGACCCCTCAATTGACAAGACAAGAGCTTCTATGCATCCAAGGGTCCTCGTAGCTGTGACAGTATAACTTGGAAAGAGTGAAATTGTCTCACATCGACAGAGATACAAATACCTTGAAATAGGACCAGTGTATAAAAAGCTCACACAACTACATTAAATATTCTAAGCGGTGGAAATTGAAGTTAAAATTCTCAATAAGTTATCTAAGGGGAGACTTTGCGTTTAAAATTTGACTACAGACGATGTTTGTATCAGGTGTGCGATGAGGATTGTATCTTCAAGAGTTGCGAGAGGGTGCGGCGAGTTAAGCTGACAACAATAATAAAAGGAAGCTAATAGAATTCTAAAAACATTAAGAGTCGGCAACTCTGGATATGGTATTATTCCGGCCACCAAGAGAATTGAGCGCTAAGATACATTCATGCCAAAAGCCATACCTAGTGAACCATGCTATGAACTGAGTCGGTGCTAGTCTAGAGTATGTAGTTGCATCTTAGTATGAGCCTAAATATTGCGGTGGGCCTCTTCCGCCATATTTGAGTTTGTAAAGGTAGTCTCAGGACCGCTGGTTGCGGCGGAATTGTGAGAGGAACGCCCAAGCGATTGTTGATTCCCAGCGGCCAGTTTAGTGAACGGATGCGACCTTGACCGGAGGCCGTTCTCCTTTTTCACGCCCAGAGCGTAAAACACGCATAAGAGGACAAATGTGGGCAGACAGACGAATACCCAGTGAGTGATCATGAGGTACTCGCGGGCGCCCATGTGTCGGCTCGTTGCCATTACTATAAGCATGTAAATGGCACGCGTAAACCACAGAAGGGAGGCAGAAAGGAGAAATTTCGCAGGCTGAGATGGAATATTAGTAATTGGAAAGGAGTAGATATGCCTCTTATGCTTGATATGGTCACATACCTTGGCTACGCGTGGCTCTGAGCGGCATCTCAACATGACGCGAGACGATTGAGCTAGAGTTCCGAGAGCAGCAACGAAAACTATGGTCTCACTGGCTACACCAAGCCAATATGATGCTAAAGGGTTCTGGTACGCAAAGTTGTAGTCATACGTTTGTGCGAGAGAGAAGCTGAACTCAACAAAGGCGAGAGCTATAATGACGGCGACGAGGATGTAGGAGAATATTCTAAAACGCTTTTCCGCCTTGCCAGTCTGCCCGCCGTGGGCGAGAAGGATGCCGTCAGCGGCGCGGACAAGCACCATCAAGACCAAGGCATCGGCAAACCACGTGGTCAGTGGTGAGAGAAGACCGAATGCAATGTGCGCCCGGTAGTCACCGTAGTAGGGACCCCAAATGCTTGCCACCAGCATCGAAATAGTGATGGCCGTGAACGCACAAGCCCTAAAAGTTTTTTTTTTTTTAATTAGACCGGGTAATGGCTGGTATATCAGACGCTGGGGCTGCTGAAGCACAGTGCAAAATAAGAGCATGGCAGTGTTGAGAAGAGAGAAAAATACTAACAGTGCAAATACAGCAATGGCTGCTTTGAGCCACGAAAAAACCTGTCGCGCAGCGTCTTGATGTACATGAACATTGCGGACCGTGAAAATAAACAGGATCAGAGCAAGAAGGAATGTGAATCCGTAAAGGGTCGCACCCGCAATCCACGTTGCATAAAGATCAATCATCTTGAATGGAAATTTGCTCAAATTATTTAGTAAAGGTGTTTTTTTTTGGGCGTTGCTTACTGGCGAGCTCAGGCTCAAGTTGCAGAAAATACGATAAATTAAACAAACCTTAAATTCTTGAGCTTCTTAGTTATACTTGTCTAAATGCTCTGTTCGCCGCCAAGAAAATAAGCTGTGTAACGGCGGTGTATCACGGGTGGCAGTGCCGAATTTCGACTTTTTCGCGGGTAAAAGCAGTAAGAGGTCGGCAACAAGGGCCGTTTGGCGATGCACTTGCTGCCATGCGCTGGCGATAGCTGATACATTGGGGCAGTGTTCATCGAAGCTGGCAATGGCCGGTACTTTGAGAAGCGAAATTTCGTGGTTGACCAGTAGAAACCAAGTGGCAGTGTAAGCGTGGTGTTGACATGGCAAGGGTTTGCGATTGGGCGAGGAGCAGAATGGTAGTGGGCAGCAACGCCGCATTGGGCTTGTTGCAGTCATGATGACCAGGCCAAGCAATTTACGGCACAGCGGCTGCAATCTTTCGCCCTGTTTGTTTGTGCCAAGAATCACATTTAAAACGGTCAGGTCATGGGTAGCAGATTCAAGTATTCATGTGAGCCAGCCACGGGGCAAATTTATATCCAACCCATTTCGGATACCATCCGATCGTGCTTACGGCAAGGAGCGAACCGCCCACATCACAGAGTCAATCGACAATAAACTTTCAGATAGCATGTGGGGAAAGAAACGAGCATCTGATACGAAAACTAAAAGAATATTTGACGAAAAAGGGTCCTTTTTGTCCACCGCTAACCCTCAAACGTAGTCATATGATCACCCTTCCAATATCCATGAAATGACTCTCATGATTTTTCAATATGAATAAAGATATGAAGTTTCTATAATACTGTAGTGAATTTACAATGAATTTAAGAGTAACGAGAATCACGCAGGCTCGATCCAATGACACCAGTGCTTCTCATGTCGCTCCCGTGGCTGTGTCAGTTGAGAGTCCCAATGCGGCTAAAGCGGAGGCCTCCGCTGAATGTTGAACCTGAGGCTGTATGCAGCCGAAAACCCATGCGTGACGTCCCATCGTACCATTATTTCGCAATCGAGGAAATCAAAGCTGTTTTCAAGCAGCTGTTTGGTCAGCTGGGACTACCACCATGAGACTCTTGTCAGAACCGGTCCAGCAAGATCTACGGAATCCCGTTGGACTTCGCGCATTGATGGCTCTTTGCGTGAAGATCGATGCATGTGACGCCCTCGCTCGCCTAACAATGCCACAATGAGCTGCACAGTAGTCACAGTTTAATATATGATATCATCAAAGGTCATCTAAGATCAATAAAGCCCCTGAAGGAACTGGTTCAGTGTGATCCACCCACCACTCTCAGCAAAATTCCAAGCACTCTATAGTGGGCTCCTCTCTAGACCTTGACATCTGTTTACTTTTTGTAAGTCTGTTAGTGCTCAATCAAGACCATTTCAGCTGACATGTTCTCTGTGCAGCACATTTCATGCTGGTGCCGCAAGGCCTTGCGGTCGGTGTTTGGAAGGGATTCAGTACGTATAGAGATAGTTCTTACTCAAAATGGTCAGCGCCTTAGCGACTTAGCGCCCCGGGAAGTATCAGTCCTCTTGGTGATAGTGACTCCCATCTCGGAGCTTTATCAGGCAGTTCCCAGTTTGCCACGTCGAATTTGTTTCCACTCTTTGTCATCACCCATTCCACTTCAACATTTCCTGTCAGAGTATTATTTCAGCCTATTACGTTTATTTCTCTTTTATAGCATTAAAATTTGTACTTCTAGTATATTTCCTATCTCACATTTTCGATGTCTCCGGGCATTTGGGAGCCATCAGCTCCCATCCTACATTCCAACAGGCCCGTTCTCCGGCGACTGTTTTACGGCAAACCAGAGCCCAACTATCTGCACCAATGTATTTTCATGAACAACAAAAGTCGAGCTCCATGCTGTTCGCTTATTTGCAAAAGACATGGTGGACATACAAAATTCTTAAAACACAACACCATCATTTCAGTCAATGCGTTGTTAATTTTATGCTACTATTTAGAAATATTTCTCTTTGCCATTGGTGTAAATTATGTCGATGTTGACAAAACTAGCACTCCAGAATGCTCGCAAATGCAATGCATGATGCTTCTGTTAGAGATCATAGAACGTAACCCTTTTTGAACCCAATGATATCCAAAACACCGAAACTCCATCATCTAGATTTGAAAGATTAAGCTAGATGCACTTTTGTTACCCCGTCCGAGGCCACTTTGAAAACCAAGACTTAGTATACTGGCCCCGGAATCAAGCACCGTTTATTTTATTAGCTAGACTCCCCCATCGAGTACTTGGAAAGTTGACGCCACTTCTGGCCATGCTGCATGACGAAAATCGGAATAGGCGCTATGGCCAGCGTGAGCAGGGCCAAAGCGGTAAAGCCCCAGCCGACTCCAAAGGAATCAATGAGCGGGGCCGCTCCGAGAGGGAGGAAAGTGCCCATGAGGCACCTGATGACGACCAATCCGGTCATTGCAGAAGCGGAGTAGATGCCAAAGGCGTCGACAATGTAGGCGGCAAGCGGAATCTCCACGGCCAACATGGTCATTCCGATCAAGCCCACGGAGATGAGCAGCAGAGGCAAGGGCAAACGCATTTCGGCAATCCAGCCGTAAAGTGCGATTGTGACTGGCAGACCCAGAGAGCCAATGATGCAAATGGGGAGGCGAAACTCGGGGAGTCCTACACCGCCGTTCGCAGCGCGCATCTTGATGTAGATTTTGTCGAGAGCGCTCTCGCATAGAAGGACACTGACAACAGATCCCAGGCCTGCAGCAGTTAGCACAACGACTCATTACCTTTGCGGAGGTTACTTACTAAAAGAAAACAGAGATGCGCCGACTTGCGAGGAGGTGAGTCCGTAGTTAGTTTCCAGAATATCAGGCAGCGTGGTCGTCAGGTTGTAGTAGTGTGCGTATGCGCAGCCACCGACGAGACCCAATCCTAGCAGAATTCGAGAGCTACCAAGGACGGCAGCGGGCCGAACAATAGACTCCAACAGGCCACTCGCATTTCCTGATCCACGCTCCTCCACTGGCATGTTAGCCTCAAGTGATGTGGTGTTCTTGGACTTGATCAATGCTTTCTCGTTCCTCTTGATGATGGCCATTTGATAAGTTTCCTTGAAGCAGGTCAGTGTGAGAACTGCACCAGCTGAGGTCAAGATGACGCTCATCCAGATAACCCAGCGCCAGTTGAGGCTCTCTGCAATGTACCCAGACAGGGCTGGTCCAATGGCGCCTCCAATGAGAGGGGCAAGCATCACGAGGCTCATGGGGGATCCCTGCTGATCAGGCTCGAAGATGTCTCCGATGATGGCTGGGCCGAGCACATTAGAGGTGACTGCAAGGCCAGACAAGGCTCGCGAAAAGATCATGACTCCCGTTGTCTGGGCCATGGCAGCCAATGCCGTAGCAGCGACGAAGAGCACACTGCAAACGTTAATGACCGGGTAGCGACCAAAGCTCTCGGAGAGCGGGGCGATGACGAGCGGGCCCGCGGCTTCCCCGAGCTCCCAGATGGTGACAAGGAGCACGGTGGCATATCTGTTGGACTTGCCGCCATTGAGGTCCTCGACAATGCGGCTGGCAATGGGAACAGGCGAGATACAGTTGAATGTTCTTTCGAAACCAAGTTAGTGAGTCATACCGGAAAGGAGGGAGTTAACAATCGTACACTGTAAAGGCCATGAAGAAGATCAAAGAGGTCATCAACCACTTAAAGGAGCTGGGCCACTTGCGGGGGTTGTCCTGGCTGTAGCTCTCATCCACTTTCTGCTCCTCATCAACAGCAACAGCCCTGAGCAAAGGCTCCGTCTCGTCCATTGTCCGTGGGGCCATCCTGTCACCCCGCGTTGATTCCGGGGGAAATTGGTTCTTCTGAAAAAAACTTGATTTGATCAAACGAATTGCTTGCAGGACAGGACAAGAAAAGGAAAAAGTCTGCCGGGGTGGCTGGTCTGTGGAGCCTGTCCTGGCTAGGTGTTGCACAGGATGAATCAATCACGGGCAATGCAGGCTTTGGGGATGATTCAGTTCGCTGGCTGGCAACCGAGACAAGTCAATTGGTATTGCAAGTAGTAGACGAAAGGAACGTTTCCTCCAACCAAGGGCCCTCGTGCTGTCTTTGAACCGGGGAAAATTTGCACGCCCTAGGTGGAGCCTTGTTGTCAACATCTCGCCTCAGTGGAGTCGCACTACGTCCAACTAGGGCGCGTTTGACATTGTGGGGACTGCGTGTGGCGACGAGGTGGAGCGGGGACAAAAGACCGCATGAACTGCGAGCGGTTATTAACGGTGGTGGCCTGTTGTCTCGACTTTTCGCTGACGATATTTGTGTCGTTTGCACGTCATTTTGATTTACCGTACATGCGTTTTGGTGGAGCGGACCGCATTGGACGCGCTGCGTGGTTCAGTTGTGTGGGCCGCCCAATCATGGCCAGCGAGACGTTGAGACACAACTTAAAAATGGCTGCGTGCTTGACTCGCAGAGGCTAAAAGGTTCCGATGTTGCCGTCACCGCTCCCGCTGACTCGGATGAGACATGAAACTGTCTTCACAACACCATTAAAGACGTACCGATGTGTAGTCTCGTAATGGAATGTCAATCTTCCCAGCTCCCTGTGTAATAGTCGGGCCGTTGACCCAAGTCGCTAGTCGCCATTCCGACGTCGAAGAACTGGTCATTCGAGGCACCAAACGAGCATGATCATCGAGTAGAAGTTTATCTACACATGAAATCCTCCAAGTGTGATTTTCTTGTATCGTTCAGATGTATGGGGGATTCTTGTTGGGATCTTCCTTCTGACAATGGCAGAGGCTGTGATGTTGTAACTCAAATGACTTCAAGAGTGACGAGCTTCACACCGAGAATATTCTCTTGGTGTGGAGATGGTCTGAGCAACCTTTTATTGGCTAGTTGAGCTGTGAGAAATGGGCTTCTTGCATGGTTGGACCTTTGCGACCGGGAGGATGTTCCGCGTCTGATTGAAGCAGAATGCATGCAGCTGCTTTGGGCCAGACGTAGGTCAGCGATGCACTAGCTCTAGGGTATTCACTAGCGCGGGCCTGACGATCAATAGTGGACCAACCATGAGAAGCCCAAGAAACTTTTGGCACAGCACCAGCACTCTAAAGTCTGGCAATAGGTTTTACTATACTCGATAATAGAGAGTTGGTTATGCTGAATTATATGTCTAGAGACAGATAATTACAGGTCTTGAGGTCAGGAAATATTTGACCTTCATCTCTTTGTTGTCTGCAGCGTGACTCTTAGTGGCGCACGGATCTGCAAATTCAGCCAGCCATGAGAGGAGCTATACGAAGCCACGAGCAGCGACAAGGGCGCAGCCAAGTTTGTCCGGATTTCAGGCAACGGCCAAGGGTCTGTGTGTGCAACAGTGAACTGCACTTGATCAGCTTTTTTGCAGAAATCGCATGCATACGAGCGCTAATCAGGGCTCCAGCGAGAGAAATGGTCCTCCCGCTGCCAGCTTGGGGTTCGTACAACTGTAACACCAAAGTTGAGAAAAAGAAGCTTACCCCGCCACGAGAAATATCTCGCGGCTGTCTCATCGTTTAGTAAGCTACACCACTTGCCATCTTCCACTATTTTCGTCCCTCCGTCCCGTGCTGACCTGCCAGTGCGTTGATGAGCGATTAAGCCGTGCTTCTGTGCCTAAAACGCGGGGCAATAAACCTCTTGATATCCCCTACAATTTCACCGCCCCTCAACCCATTAATATCCCGCTAAAGGATGCACTAGCACTAATAACTAATAATCCGAAAAGCCTGCCTAAATTGCCGCAATCGGCATCTCTCAGGAACGTACGTTGACTGTGACCGTCGCTCATGACCAAACTCAGTTCGTGAAAGACAACGGCTGGTACCTTCATGTCGCCAAAACTGTCATCAACAACGAAAAACTTGAGTTTGAGCCGCTTCTAAAAATTCGAGTGCAGCCAAAGACCTGATGCAATCATGCGCTAGCGGGTTACAATTTAGCCTGGCAGACGCTCTCACCCAGGAGTATCATGATGGTGTCTCGGGAGCCTGTGTATGGCTGTAACTGGTTTTTGAAGGTGGAGCAGGATGGCCAGATAACACCCACCGAGGGTGAATGGGTTCAATGTGATTTTGGACAAATATGGGACCTTTACGCAACCGGGAAATTTGTCCCCGGCCAAGGCAGCGGCACACCTGATCTCATCACTGTCGGCTCAAACAACTAGCAACCCAAGGTACCGGGCGAACTTCACATTATGATCGGCCTGAAAGATATCAATGATGGGACCTGGAAACCTATTTATATTGGCCCAATTACTCTTGGGCTGCATGTCTCAGCCTCCTATCAACCAACGGAAGAAATGCATTGGTGATAGGATTATGGCCGCTCTGTCTCGACCAACGTCCCGACACGCAAGCCCCCGGCCGCGACAGGTGAATTTAGGACAGTGGAAGAGGGGTTTGACAAGACTTCTAAATATGATCCCACTACAGGGGAGCGGACTACAACAAATGTGCAGCGAGCATTGGTGATAGTGCAGATAATGACACATGCTATTAGCTTATCTCGTCGATAATGGAATATTCCACCCAATATCTTGACATTCTGATTATATCAGAACCTTGATGGTTCCAAAAAGTGGATTGCCTAAGCCCAGCTCTGGAAAAAGCGTACAGCTTGAACGAATGCCTCCTCTTTGCCAGCCTTCTCCTCAGGATTAGTAACGTTGATATGAGTCCCAAAGCCATGCTCAGTGCCCCCATAGACTGCCGAAGAGTATGGCTGTCCTGTCTCTTCAAGGAGAGACTCGACCTCGGATCGGCGCGACCCTGAGAAGGCAGGATCGGTTGCTGGAAGATGAAAATTTAGTTTTTTTTGAGCGATTTCTGAGAGTGGATACGAGGAAAACTTACATGCACCAGCAAGACTGAGAGGGCCTGTGATATTCAGGACCTCGTCATTGGTGAGCAGTGATGGGTGCGCCGAAAAACCGACATCAACGCCCCTCCCTTGGCCAAGGTGCCGAAACACCAACCGCCCGCCAAAGCAATATCCTGCAGCTGCAATGGTGTCAATTCCAAGTGCATGGATGTAGCTTATGGCGTTCTCGACGATAGGGTCCGTGACATTGTGCTCGTGAGCTGCGACAAACGCCGCTAGGGTTGCCATGGCCTCAGCGTCTGTCGGATCTACATCAACCGTGGATGGCTGGCCATCAAAGAGGTCTGGAGCGACGGTAAAGTATCCCGCGCGAGCAAAGCTATCAACAAGACTACACATTCAATTTGTGAGAAATTCAACATCACTTTGATCTTGGGGGGTGAATACGCACAGTTGAGCGTCAACGCGCTGGATACCGTAGACATCAGACAGGAATAGAACGCCCACACTTGAGTTTCCCGTCTTAGCTTTGACAGTGCTCGGCTGAGTAACGTAGAGATTGACTGGATTGCATTAGCCTGAACCTTTGTGTGGTCCTGTGATGTGTATCCCATACGCCCTGAATAGCTCACGAATTCTCCCTGGGGATCGCCAGAGTGGGCGACGAGACTCCCATCAACAGGGGGATATCCCGGAGTGCCGACTGCAGCTCGGATGAGACCAAGCACACTGACAATTTCTGTAGAAAGACGCATAGTGAAAAGAAGGAAGAAGCTGTGAGCACAGAAAAAAAGGCGTAATGTTACTAGTCCAAGACGTCGAGAGACTAATAAAACGAAGCATGCAACTACCACATTGGCCAGCGACGCGAGCGTCTTTTATACCACGGATTGAGCGTACAAATGGTATATTGCCAAGCAATTAAAACCAAGTAGTGTGATTGAATAGCACATGGCGTGCCCTAGGTGCAAATGCCAGATGACAAATACATATTAAAGGATGGCGGATACATCACATGCTTGCATGGATTCACACCCTAGGTCTTCCGGCCATCCTAGCCTTTGGTGCGAAATGTGTATGCATTATGTTGGCGAGGCGCTCAGTGTCGTATTGAAATATTTGGATTTAAATTCAGAACACGTAAATAATAGTGAGTATTCCAAACACGGGGTCTGCCTGTTCGCATTTCGCAAAACAATGTGACTTGAGGATCATGACATCAGGGCTACGGCCTCGGTTTAAAGTAATATTATCCCATCACATTTAATCAAGCAATTACTGGAAGACTAACTTGAATCAGTGGATTTGCTCATGACGCATTGCCTTCTTCTCCACCATTATCTCAGTCATGTTGACACCTGTCATTGTCTTGCTGACCAGACGCCAGTATGTTGGCCGGATTTTAGATGTGAATTTTAACTTTAACTCCGAACCTGCGTGGGATCGAGATTTTATGTCATTACTTTGGTATGCTTAAACACCGAGATTTGCTTTCAGTCCTTGTCCCAACTTTAATTTAAAAATTGAGTTTTACTAGGATGAAATAGTGCGATCTAATCGAGCATGTCGGGGTTTTTCCAACATGTTTGCATGGATTTTGTTGCAGAAAACGACCAAGGTACAATTTGAATCCGCTCCGACACCTATCTCCGAATTGTATCCGTCCAATAACTAGCTGCTAGCGGCTTGAGATATGGGTCGAAAATAGGCGAGAGCCGAAAGAAACCTAGCGGAGGTACTGAATAAGCGATTGCATGCGGTGTTAAATATGGGGGCTTCGAGAAAAGCCTCGCTGCTTCTGTTGGATGCAACAGCATGCGTGACGCAATTCTTGCCAATTTTCTCGAGACATCACTGATTGGGTCATGATTGAGAAAAGAAGGATATCTCCATATTCAATGCTCAGGTCTGTGAAAATGAAATTTTGCCAAGCCGGCTATAAATTTGACAAAGTGACTCGGATTGGTTAAATTACGAGGGAATTTCGCAAAGCCAAAATGACTATCGAGTCGTAAACTTGCTCAGTTGACATATGGAAGTGCCTATAGTTCATCCATAGGACTACAGCACAGTGGGGTAGTATATTACCGTGTTATCATAGCTCACGCGAGAGGTTCAGAGGCAATTGCAATTGGAAAATAAAGAAAATTGACGACAGTATCATTTATATTTGCTGGGATTCTGTTTCGTGTCACAGAAGTAACCCCCCTTAGAATCCAGACTAGCTTCACCAGTACAATCGCATTTGCTTTCCGCGCTGTTAAAAGCCAGGTTGTCGTTCTTGCATACGCAGGCCTTGGCAGTCCAATCGTAGGTATCGTCAGAACCACAATCAGTGACAGGCCCCATTCTTGACGGCCTTGCCGTATGGGCAAGTGCACGACATGTTTGATTTATCAAATGTCGCACCGCGAGGTGTGCAAACACATTTTCCCTTGCCATCGGCAGCCGCGTATTTTCCACAGTTGATTATAGTTGCGCAAGCCCCGTTCTTAATAGCTTGCCCAGATGGACAGGTGCATGAGTATTTGTATTTACCAGAGCTATGCTCAGTCCATTTGGAACCCTTAGCTGAACATGTGCAGCTCTTTCCGTCAGAATTCAGTGAAGCTGTTGAGCCACAGCTTCAGGTCTTGTCATTCTGGAATGTTGCACCGGGAGCATTACACTTGCAAACACCGTTGACATCAGTCTTGGCATTAGCACCGCAATCAGGCTTGGCTGTGCAAACACCATTTCGGCTATTTTGTCCAGGAGCACAACCACAAGAGTAAACACCCTTCTCATCAGAACGCCATTGAGCGCCAGTTGAGGCCGGGCAAATGCACAAGTTCTTATCCTTGCTCCATTTTGCACCAGGACAGCTGCAAGTTTGATCATTGTTGAAGATTGCGCCAGGGGCAAGACACTTGCAAGCCTTGAGACTGGAATCAAAGACTGCATAGCTTCCACAGTCTGTAACACAAGCTGTGCCTTGGCTGTTGGGGATTTGACCGGCTGGGCAAGCGCTGCAACCTGTTCCGTCTTTATTCGGAATCTTTCCTCTTTGGCAAGGCTCGCAAGACAATCCATCGGCCTTTGGTACGCGGCCTGATGGGCATGGAGTACAGCTAGTTCCATCGCCAACATTACCCGAGGGACAGGCCTCACAAGTGGTGCGTTCCTTGTTTGGAACCTTTCCTGCCGGACAGCTACTCCAAGTCGCCGGGCCTGAATCCGCGGAGAACTTTCCGACCGGGCATGAAGTGCAAGCCGATGAGGCAGCAGTCGACCATGACCCTGCTGGGCATATAGTGCAAGTAGCTGAATTGTCGTGTGAAGACCATCCCGCTGGGCAGTTGGTACAAGAACTTACCCCATCAGCAGAGGAGGTTCCGGCCACACAGGGGGTACAGCTTCTAAGCTAGTGCAGGGGGACTGCTCGAAGGCGGGTCCATTTAGACTAGTAGCGACTCTCCGGTGGCTGATTTACCATCAACAGATCATCAGACTCAGCGTAAACCGGAGACTATTGCCCGGCTTATAAACAACCATCAACAGCCACGCCGCATGGATCATTTTCATTCCAGGTCATGCCCTGTGCGACTAGGCGTGGCACCTCGTGGCAGCCAACACGAGTTACAAGCCTGCTCAAAATATTGAGCTCGATCTCTTTGATCGAATCCCAATCTAGGATGATCACCCTAATTTAGGCTAGCTCGACGCCATTCACTCAGTGCTAGATTTTAGCCCAGTGTGGTCAGTCAACACCAGGAACAGAGATATTTATGTGAATTTTATGATGGGGATTTTTTCCAAAGCCCTACATGTCAATTGGAGAGAGCATGTCGGTCTGTCATCATCGCCAAGCTACTCCGTCAGCATCTGAGCGAGGGCGCTAGATGGCCCCATCAAATCAACAACTAGCCAATAGGATCGCGTTATTCTTGGCAAAAAGTAAAACTGGTATCCACAATCCTTTATTTTACGAGCCCCTATTCGCTGCTAACTTGAATGGAAGGTTCCGTCTTGCATGCTTTTTATGACATTCTGGTTGCTGAGCCTGAAAGGATTGACAGGCAGCCATGCCCATATTGAACTGAACAAGAGAATCTAACGCCGATTCCTGTGAGGAATTATAGGCCTATCTCACGTTATACCGACAGTATTCTGACAAGATGATTGTGCCGCATTGACTGCAAACCAAATCCCATAAACGTCCCCGTAAAGAGCGAAGGAAAAAAAAGATATAGGGTATCTGCAATCGCTTTTCGATCTGTATATGAGATATAAATATAATTGGTAGTATTTGCATTTCTTATACTCAAGCTGGCACTTAAGGTTTGAAAGCTCTTTGAGCTAGAAACGGTTCATCGCAGTCGCATCATTTTAGTCACTATCGCAAGGCTGGGCAGATGTCTCATGTTCCTATCCTTACTGTTGGCCTTGTGTCAACTGCTCATTGTGCCCTTCTCGAGAGAGGAGTTGTCCTCATTGACAGAGAAAATATTTCAAATTCAATTCTATACTAATAGCGATGTGGACTAATTCCTCCAATTTTTTCTATGAGTTCCTACAAGACCATACCCTTGCTGCGCACGTGTGTCTAGTCGTGACCAACACAGTAATTCTTCACTGGGTCGCCTGGCAATTTCTATATTCGCGCCCGTATAGCACCGTTTACCTGCCACTTTTTTTGTTCAAATTTGAACAACCACAAAACCACCTAAATCTTAATCTCTTCCTGTCTGCGCCTAATTCGAAGCTGCACAAATGGGTCTCCGTTTAGAGTAAACCCGTGCGTGTAAACTTGAGGTTCTTCCTTTGAAGCAATCTCCCAGTCATACTTCATGATTATGTGGACAAGTGCAATCTTGGACTCGTTGGAGGCGAAAAAGCGACCTGGGCAAGCATGCAGGCCATGACCAAAGGCAAGATTGTCTGGGCTTGTCGAGACCAGTTGGGCAGCGTTTTGCATTCCGGGCTCATTGCGGAGCTTGTGAAATCGGTAGCCATCCCAGGTTTCGGGGTTTGCGTGAAGCGTAGCATCCCACAGTCGGTGAGAGGATACTCCCACACCGGTGTTCTTGGGAATGATTGTGCCATCGGAGAGCTTAATGTCTTCCAAGGCCATGCGTTGCATGGAAACTGTATTAATGTGTGATTAGTGGAGTAAACTGGCGACCGGACATCTCTGGAAACTTACCAATTTCCGTAGGCTTCATGCGCTGGCTCTCCTTGATAACGCTGTCCATCAATTTCATATTGTACAGAGATGTCTTCTTCCAGCCCTCAGCCTGAAGCACCTCAATAATCTCCTCGCGGAGCGGCTTCAGAATCTCAGGGTTCTGTGCAATTCTAGTCATAACCTGAGTAAGCAAGTCCGTCGTGGTGTGAATAGCCGCTAGAGACAGCGAGAGCTGTACACCAGTGGGATCGTAGTCCTTGCCCTTGGCCGCTTGCTCGCACCACTCGATCGCATCATCATACACGGGCGCAGGCTTTCCCTGAGCAACCGCTTCAGCTTTGGCCTTGTTTCGTCGCTCGATCAGGGCATTGATGATTTGACGGGCTTCAGCGACCTGCTGTCTGAGCTTGCGACAGTTGGGCATGAACCAGTGGACAAAGGGAAGTGAGAATTCAGGCCAGGTCCGCAATTCCTCGCCAGCCATAAATCCCGTTACAGTGTATTCGCGAGTGATTCGAAGCCAATCCTCATTGCGGCACACCTCCTCACCAAGGAAGACTCGCGAAGAAATGCGTGCGACAAGGCGGAGAACTTCTTCTCTCATTGAAATAGTGTGCCATTCTACAAGATTAGCATTGGCTCTATCCGATTAGCTACGGCAGCTCTCACCTTTGTTATCAGTAAACAGAGCCTCCAAGCTGAGCGCTGTTTCTTCAGCAAGAGGTTCGGTAACCTTGTCTGCAGGTGATCCAGTCAGTCAACTTCGCTGCAGAATCGGAAATGGCGATCTCATACTCAGCAACTTGGTCAAGTCCTTGGTAACAATTGCTTGAACGATATTTGTCCCTTTAGTGCCCTCACGGAATCCATCAAAACCTGGTAAATGGCCATGGAACGCCTAACAAAGGTCAATGATCATTTCGGTGCAAATAGAATATTATCTTACATGGAAGATCCACTTGGCAAAATCCAGTCGCTTGTCGTTTCGGATCTCTTGAGCCATGGGAGGTGGCAGAATAGTAATATTTCCCGCATCTCCAATGAATCGCATAGGCTTATCGGGGTTAGTACGGAACCAATCACTTGTAAGTTTGTTCGCATTCGACACAAACTCGCTCTTGGCTCTCTTGCTCGACAACTCGAACGGCATCTTGGGATTGAGGAGGGTAACATTGGAAGAGGTTCCTTTGGAAAGCAAGGGTATGAGTACAACCAATGAAGTGATCAAGGCAAGAACGAGCTTCCCCGTGACGGTATACGGGGAGCTGATATCCGGCCATGACAAGGAAACAAAATCGAGCAACATTGTGTGCAGTTTAGTAGAATGAGCTTCTGGCACACTACGAGTATCTGAAGAGACAAAGGCATTCACGTATTTTATACCACCTGCCATAGGCAATTCGGATCTTCGGGAACATTCACAGCCCGTCCAGAGGGCATGAGGCGAGCACGCTAGGAGCCAAGTCCCGAGATCGAAGCGGGTCCAGCCGCATTGACCCACGATAAAGTCAGTTCTGCATCCATTCCCACGCGAATATTCGCTCGGCTAATTTCCAGGCCCATATATACGAAAATCATTCCCCTAAACGTCCATCAACTGGCCAATCGTAGGCCCGTAATACCAATTATGATACGCATTGTGCCATGGCATCTGCACATCTTCGTGCACAATCCTAAGCGCCGCGGGATGCGCGGGCTTTTGCATGATGAATCTAAGTTGCGTCACCGCCTGGAATTGAGTAAAATTTTCGTTAGGAGGGTGGCCATCGGCGTGGGTTTCGGCTCGTAAAGTTTGCAATTTTGGTCTAAAAATGGACTAAACTTGGTTAAGGGAGAAGCAGGCTAAGAATTCAGTCCTGATCAGATCGCAGAAAGGAGTGGACTGAGAGAGGCAAATACTTGGCTTGGATTAATCGGAATGGAAGCCGATTTGATAGGAGCAGTAGTAATTTGCTACTTGCTTCTGTGTTTGCCACTAGTTGGTTCTTATGAAAAGGAATAGGCAGCAATACACAAGCTACATGCACATATGCAATGGCTTCACAAGGAACTGGTGCATTAAACGCATAGGCACGATTGCAAATAGTACGAATAATGGAATTGAAACGACTTTCTAGATGAAAAACATTGACTTCATGTGCTACTTTTACCGTTCACAAAACACCGCCGAGTGCAGGGTAATGACAGACACCCATCTATCAAGATTTAACTGAATGTGCTGGTGATTGTGGACCATATGCATACGCCAAAATTGCATTACACAACAATAAAATCGCTGCAATCCATGTACCATGCATTCCACGTCTGGTCGCTTGCGGCGGCATCCCTCCTGGATATGGTCCAAGCTGGTAGCTTTGATGCTCTCTGTGCCCATGGATCCACATGTATTGTTGGAGGATGGGCCCAAAACCCAAAATTCTCCGTTTAGAACTGGGCAGCCCTGATCCTCAAAGCTATAGTGGGCAATATCGGAATCTCAACCCAGTGTAGCCGAGCCCTCCGCTGCCGTCACCTTGGCAAGGTCTACCTAAGGACATTGATAGAACTCTGCCCTAGAAATATCCGTGTAGCGTGCACATATCTGCAGTTTACTCGCGTTGCTTGGATCTCAGGTCACAGCGCGGGTTTTCTTATATATAACTGGATATTGGGTAGTTGCAACACAATAAGAATGAAATATCCGATGGTCATGGAAGCGTCGTTAGGAAACATTCACATCCTAGGAAATCCTTTCTGCTACCTTGAACTATTTCATCTCGAGCACCAGCACAATGCAATTCAGCATTAGAAAACCGCTTATAAATATTTTATCATCACAATGCAAATTATTACTAACAGCTGCTTCAACTTCTGAGGCCTAGCAGGTCCAAGGTTATATTGGGAATAGTGCATGTGGATTCCTAATTGCTAGCACAGGAACTAAGTAGACACCGGCGCACCAGTATCAACCAATTGAACATCATCCATCATAATGTCCGCCGAAATTATGCCAGAACAAGACATGCGAATGGTTATGTAGGATGCATCTTGAGCCGGATAAAATGTCATTTGGTTAGCTGCATACCATTGGCAAGGTGTGAGATAATTGGCGTAGATAGTTTGGGAAAAGCTGTTGCTTCCGATATTCACTGAGAGGTAACAAAGATTTGATGGTGTTGATCCGACAGTCGGTGCTTTAGCTATTGAATACCAGAAGTCAAGCTTGTATGTGTGGCCGGCCTTAACCCTCATCATTTGTTGGCTGAGGGTAGATCCTGAGTTACTTACTCCTTGCCAGAGTCTACCATTGTCTCCCAATTAGTCTTGTTCTTCTAGGAGCGGCTGGGTTACAACATAATAACGAGAGACTTACAAGTAATGCCCGCTGCCGCCGTGCCCAGTGCAGGTATCAGAGGAAGCCTGGACCACAGCGTTTCCAGAGGCTTCATTGGTTGCAGACCAAGGGTCCAAGGACAGATTTTCAAAGCCACCATTGTTGATGTATGCATCTTCAGTGGGGCTAGATGCAAGGCTCGTGCTGGTCGAGGCCGTGTCGAGCGTTACAGAGGGAGGAGTCGAGGTATCAAGAGGAATAGACGTGTCAGACGTGGCAGAAGCTGTCGCCAAGGACGTGTCGGATGCGGCAGGTGGAGTGGATGATGTGTCCAGGGGCACAGCGTCTGATGTGGACACCAGCGTTGCAGATGACGAAACAACGCTGAGAGAAGTTTCTGACGATATTGGGAGCCAGGTTGATGAAATAGATGTAGGTTCGGAGGTCCCGGTGGTGGGGGCTGATACGTTCAGATCGGTAGTGCTAGTCTTTCCAGTGTTCGTGTTCGTGAGGAGCGAGGACGTTGCAACTTTGGGAACACATTGCTTCGCCAGAACAGAAAGCGGTACGAATGCCAAGGCAACCCATGATTGAGACACCATTGCAATAGTGTCAGAGCCAAAAAAGAATGCAAAGGTAAAGCGGAAAATGGATGTTGATGTGGCAAAAAAGATTGTTGAAAATGCAAGGGAGAGACTTGTTTGTCCTGTTCGAATAACAGGTACGCTACATGAAAGGATAAATATGAGCTCTGAGGCAAATCCCCCAAGGGGGGTGCGGGTGGCCAGACTCTTGTGCAACATCGCTAAATTTGAGCCGCTTGGGCTAAATTATGTTGACCGCCAAAAAATCAGCTGATGTGGAAATTGAACGAGCATTAACCCCGATGACACCCAAACCTCTGCTCGCTCAAACCAGCGTTGATTGGTTCACTAGCGAACGATGAGAGGCTGACAGCTGAAGGGGCTAGGTAGTCCAGCGCCCCGACGCCACGGAGCTGGATTTTGTGGGACTAAATCTCAATATTGTCCGATGGCTGGTGCTGTCACGACTCATGTACACCCCCACATCCTCCTTTACCGATGGTGAGAACCTAAGTCTCGGGATTCCAGCGTAGGTTGCCATGGTCCCGGCGCGGCTTCTCTGCGTGTGTTGATGAAAGGAACATATCCAGGGGTCAATTCCACGATAACCAAGCCGACTGACAACTTGATGCACTCGAGCGGGATTGGCGACTGCAATGCAAACTGACGGCCAGGGCATCGGGGCGTTGTTGGGGTCTGCGTGACAGAGCGATCCAATTGACGGCTGTGTGCTTGTTAGAGTCTGGGCGATGGAGCAATTCAACTGCTAGCCGTGTGCACCGGGCGCTGTGAGGGTCTGCCGTCCAATTGACAGCAACGGTATCGGGGCGGGGCTCGCGAACCACATCAACCAGGTGGGCTCACAGATGGGATCTAGAGCGGACACCAAGCTGCTCCTCAGTCAAAGAAAAGAGGTTAGCAGGGCTGATGAATTGCTGAGCCGAAGTTGAGCCAGCGAGCAGAGAGGTCATAAAAGCGGCAACCTGTGCCTAGTCGCGTGTCGCTTGAGTTTCGTCTAATAATACCAAGATATCATCAATATTGTCACCTTTGAGTGGGAGGGGCCGTGCTAATTTTGGATCTGAAGAGTCGCCATGGTTCATACGTCATCGCGGCAAAGTTGGTTTGGGGTAAAAACAGATATTGCGGCTGACTACAACCAACCATGAACGCCCTAGATGCAGGTAAGATCTGTGAAAATAGGTTCAAATTTTAGAGGCACTACGTTTGGGCATTTCTAAGAAGCATAGCCAGTGTGACGTTAATCCTTAAAATACTGCACGGGATTCACCATTCATACACAATGATATTAATCAGAACCATGTCTCTCATATGAACACCTTTTAATTTACTTCCTTTTTTTTTACCATTATTTATGACTTGGGCGTTCTTGTTAATGACACATTGGGCGCTGTGAAGTGTGATCTGCCTTCCGTATGCACACCTTAATTCGGAAGGGGCAACAATACTCTATACTATTTTCATGGCCACAACGTCGCAACAGCGTGTCGCGAACCCACTCCCTCTTCTATGAAATACTTTTCCATACTGAAGGTGTCAGATGAATATATACATACATGTCTGCCTTGGTCGCCAAGAATGTTGCAGAGGGTCGGTAGTAAATGGGTGAAGAGAATTGAATGTAGCGAATCAGCTAAGGCACGATGTGGCTCATTAGATTACAAAAGCTTATAAATAGATACTGGGCTATTTTGTTGAATTAAAGAACAAAAGTCGTATCTATGCAAATACATTTCTATCGGTTTGGTCGCTTTCGGCTTCTAGTCTCCAGTGGTCGTTTTTTTCCACCGTTGATTTTGAAAGAATTACGCACGGGAGTTGTGACTAAGACGAAAATAATCATGCTGGTGCTGGGCCAACTACTCAATTCAAAAGGGATTGTGACCCCGATGTCGCTGCTTGGAACGGACAGACAATATCCGTGACTGTAAACAGCACCCTTCCCCTCATCCATTCCGTATTTGTACATCGCTTAACATTCCATCACCCGGTCGGTGATCGGGTCCAAAAGACCCTGGTAACCCCCGCAATCGACTTAATATTAGGCTTGGCTATAGCATCAACTTTTGGTAGCTAAGCCCGGGGCTCACAGGGATAAATAGACTTAATGACAGGCTTAATGGGAAGCGCGCAACTTGTTTTCCCCACATTACGGACAATTACCAGAATGCTAGCGCGGATCGGCTCTACTCATCACATGCCATAAATATTGATGACGGTGGTTGAGGAAGGCGTGGAGATGGTCGTTCAATAGCAGCCTCGGTTGAGTTTTAGCAATCCTCACATGGTTGATAGTCGTGACCTTGGTCGAAGCGGCACCAGGCCTGAATATAAATGCGCTCGGTAGAGCTTCGCCAGAAATGCGTGAAACAACCTTCTCTATTTACCCGGAATCATGCATTTCTTGTGCTACATTCTGGCTATTGCCACCTTTTGTGGCCTTTCCCTTTCTTTTGAATACAATACTTTTGATGGAGAAGGCCATCCTTCCTGCTATAATGTTACAAACGTTTATGATGCGAAGAGCGTTGATGACATTGTGGACTTAGTAAAAGACGCAGCCAGCAAGGGACTGCAAGTCCGTGCAGGAGCAAAGGGGCATATGTGGTATGATACCCAGTGCTCTGATGACGAGACAGTCATCATTCGCACCGAGTATGTCAATAATATTTGGGACCTGGATCTTGATGCCGGGACGGTAATGGTAGAAGCTGGCGTTACGTTTTTCCAATTGGCGGAATACCTTCACGAGAATGGCGCCAACATCGGGACTGGCTTGGTCAATTGGAACATCAGCCTAGGAGGAAGCATCGCCATGGGAGCACACCGAACATCCCTGAGAGAGGACGCAGTGGTAGTCGGAGGGGTTCTAGCCCTTGACATCATTGATGGTGAGGGAGAAATCCGACACATCGAGCGCGATGAGTCGGATGACGATTGGCTGGCTGCTTCAACATCGCTTGGGCTCCTGGGCATCATCGCGAGGATCAAGATGCAGGTGTTCCCAGAGACAAAGGTGTGGGCCATGCAGAAAACGTAGGTTCGAGCAGATTTCCCTACTTATGATAGGTCTAATCCGAGATAGACTCGAGGAAGCTGATGTACTTGACGGGGACATTTACGGAATGATCTCGCCTTATCTTACAGCTAACTTCTGGGTATGTTCCCCAAATTTCTCTAAAAGAGCTGATTCTAACACAACCCCAGTGGTGGCCGTACAAACGCAAGTTCCACTGGCGCTACTATGACTCTGTTGCCATCGAGGAGAATGACCAGGAGGGTTTCCAATCTACCTTTTCGGTGTCTGAAATCGAGGCCATTGCAGCACGCACTCTCTTGGATAGTGGGAAGTACCTCCCATCCTCCAACTGGCTCGCTGAGGAAATCTTTTTCGGCCTATGGGACAAGCCTAATTTCCGGGACAAGTCCACAAATGAAGAGATTACTGAATGGCCAGTATACGGCTACAATTACGACGTCCTCATTGGAGGATTGTATCCCGATCAAAAGCCGGAATGGGATTACGACCTCCGTGGATACACACTAGAGCTCGCATTCCCTGTGACGCGAGCAAACGAGATGCTCAAGAGAGTCCGCGAGCTTTTTGATGCAGAGGCGAAGAAGTTGATCTTTATGACTTCGACGTACAGAAGCGGCATTAATATTAAATTTAGCAAGCCACACTACGACTTCCTCGGTCAGTCGACATACGGTACAGCAGATGGCCAGGACTGGAGCAAGGGCACCATTATGTTTGACTTTCCTTCGTACCGGCCAACCGTTGGCGACAACAAGCGATATAATGAACAGTTCTGTAAGTTATCTCGGTATGTGCGTATAATAGGAAAGTGCTAACAAAGCAGACATCAACCTCGCCAACACATTGGTGGATGAATTCCCTTGCCGACCTCACTGGACAAAGAACACTCGAGATGTATTCAAGAGATCCGTTAAGAATTTAGACCCTGGGGTATGTGACACACCGTTAGATGGGCTTCGGTAGCTAACAGTAGTAGAATCTTGCCCGTTTCAAGACTGTGAGGGAGAAATTTGATCCTAGCGGCATTTATCGAAGTGTAGTCGGGGAGATTCTAGGCCTATACGACTGAATGCTGACAGATGCATACACTTGAATCTGATAATCATACAGATTACACTCTTTTAAGCAGTTGAAGCATTTCTTTTCTTCTCTCCATCACACTATCTATCAGGTGACACCTCCTCACTCTTTTGTTCGTTGTTGGTTAAAGAGGCCGTGGTGCTATTTCTCTTCCCATCAGAAACTGAATTCTCCCAAGTCTTATCCTCCAACATGGAAGATCCCGTAGCCACACTTTCTCCGTTATTTGTCCAGGTACGCTCCGTCTGCGCCTCTGTTAGGGTAGGGCTGGGCATTGCCTTTTCGGAGTCGTCATTTGGCGCCTCACTGCTGCTTTGTCGTCGTAGGTTGAAATATGGTCCAAGTGATGGTAGGCATGCGATTATAAGACCCAGATTGCATTCGGCAAAGGTCCAAAGTACTGTCGGTGTTAAATTGGTGACAAAGCACATGAGCCAAACCGATACCTACTGATGACACCAATGGACGCGCCGGTTTTCCCGTAGGAAGATTGCCTGATTGAAACATAACGAAGTATCGAGAACACTATCGTAATCAATCCGAGAACAAAAGTAACGTAAATGCCAACCTTGAGGGTAAGTCGCAGTTTCAAACCGGGCACGACGAGCCACGGCAGGAAAAAGACTGCAAACATCAGTCAGTCTCCCTCGGCCATAATCAATACTCATTTTCTCACTGAAAATATCACCCACGAGGTTGAGAACCCAAGTAATTTTAAAGAAATTATTCATTGTATGATTGCCGCATGTTCTGATGCTGAAGTCCCTAAAAGCGCACTGTCAGCGATGAGCAGCATCGCCACTGCTGCAGCTGGACGTTTTGAGCGAAAAAAACAAACTTACCAGACAGAGGACAAGGGTACACAGATGAAGATTATTGTGCATAGGATGGCGATGTAGGAAAGCACAGTGTACAAAATGGCGGCCTTTAAGAGAATCCGTCGTTTTGGCCTGAATTCCGTGAAGATTGGCGCGCAGGCCGATAGAAGCGCTGCCTTGCATAGATGGGTCGCGGTGAAGAATGGAATGTGAGCGAGCCAGATGAGCTGTGTCGGAGCGATGCCAAGGTTATTCATATTCATGATTGATGAGGATTACACGGGGGATGCGCCTACCTTTATGATCTCGGAAATAATGGCAAGACTCCCCCCTTCATAGTCAGCAATGTTGGTCACAAGGTTAGGTTCCAGGGCGCCGATCTGGTAAAGACGAATATTCGTCAAGCTGGCGGCGCAGCCAGCGATCCAGGCTGCGCATATTAATAAATCTCCTGATAATAACCGTCGTTTCTGGATGCCGAGGCGCAGATAGAGACGGGCAGCGATTGCCGCAGTGGCAATTCCGAGGAGAAGAAATATCAACGCCTGTCGGCCGCAAAGTCAGTCCAAGAAGCTCCCGCCCACCCTCCATTTATCTTGTCCTTCGTACCATAGTTTCTGACGGTTTGGGTGGTCTGCCCATGTTGGTGTTTCGTGCTATGCGGTTCGAGCCATAATGTCGTGATGAATTATGATTCTGGGCGGCCCTCGCTGCGCAGTCGGGCCGGCCACCAAAATTAAAATTAATGAAGAGACAAATGTCAATTCGAAGTAACGTGGGCGATGAAGCGATTTAATGGTGCGTCGAAAACTCAACATTGGAGCTAGTGGCGTCTCTCGTTGCCACATCTCCAACTCCAGGCATGGATCCCGCTGATCTTGTCCCTCTAGTCTCGAAGTTAGATAATATTGAGAAGATGGAAAGCCTATTCCTTTTCAGCATTTTATTACCAAAGCTTGGTGGATTTCTACCTTCGCATCGCAGCACAAATTCATGATAAAACGTCGCATCAAGGGTGCCTTATTTTCCCTGAATAATGCATATCATCCATCTTTTGCCGGTAAACGAGTCTTTGAGGAACACAGTTCGTGTTCCTATTCCAAATCGGGAATACACTGGAATTTGATCGAACTGGCCGCTCCAACGCTAGTCTTGGTTCGTGGAGAGACCCATACATTGACACAAGGTTTGGCCCAACGACCGAACCATTTGCTAGTGTTGGTCAAAGTAGCGCCCGGTATCTACGACAATTTCTGGCATATAACTATCCAGAAAGGACTGCGTAGGTATGCATAGATTAGATATAGTAAGACAAATATGGGTGAATTCCTTCCATCAATAAGCCAAGCTATATCATCAGCTTCATTGCCCGGAACCAGTGCGACCCAATGCAACTTAGCAGCGATATCTCACGTCCATACTATTCTAAATCGCCTACCCGGGATTTTTTTTTTCAGAGGTCGATTGTGGTGGCTAGTTTAAATAAATCCAGCTTATCGATTCTCGCGTCGGTTATGTTCGGGAAAACTTGTTGATTGATACCTGGATAGCAACTCTGGTAAAGCTCATCGTGCCATTGATATATCTGCGCAACATGAGAGGTTCGTCGGAAACGAAAAGTCTCTGAAATTAACAATAGCGGCCGGTACTAAACCGGATTCATCCGCCTTCCGTCTCGAACGTCCATGATCGAGATGGCCTGTGTTTGGGGAGCAGGAGGACGATCCCGGCCATGTGTGTCGTGGTGCGCGATTTTTCAGCCAAAGGACACACTCCTAGCTCAGGGGGGAAAATCATGTTTCAGGAGCCAGATGCGCATCGTGATGGAAGTCTTTACGGCCAGAGAATCAAGGGTCAGTTTGTGAGGCCGGTCAAAGCCGGTCCCTCATGTCTCCAGCAGTGTGCGCGATACGTGCGGCCATTATCATAGTCAAATCTCACTCTATAGATCCTCATGGTTGTATGCCAAGTGGTCCCTGGAGTCCCAGATGACGTTTGTTGGGCCCGATGCATGGTAAAGCCCAATTTCGATTCAGTCTTCAATTGATGCCGGCACTTCCAAATGTGGGCCACACCATGGCTAATCCCCTTCCCTCATTCGATCTCTACCTGAGCTAGGAGACACACGGCTGACTAGTGTTGTGCTGATGTGGTCTGTGCTTCTAGGGTCCATCAACATGGGTCTGGTCTATTTGCATCCCCTTCCTGAGTCTTTTAGATCGAGGCCCTGAGCGCCAGTTAAAAGTCAGAGAAGCTACAGCTCACTGAAAATCTGCCGAGAACCATGTAGCGACCATTTCTTCAAATTGATTGCTCTCGCCTCTTATCTCTGAGTTTATCTTCCCCTTTCCTTCTCATCTCTTCATCCCATGTCTTAAATTCGATCCGATTCCCTAGTTCTTTCTGGCATCAATTGCCGATTCTTCAGTACCATCGCAATAATCGAGGTACCCATTTTTACTCAAGCCTATCTCCCACCCAAGCTATTTCGAATCTTGGAACAACCAAAGATACCGCCCCTACCGAAGAGTGCCAGTTTCCAAAGAAAAGAACAAGGTGCCTATTGACATCAACCTGCCGAATCAGACTCTTCTGAGTCATCCAGTAATTAATAGTCTGCTACGTGTTATACCTTGACACACAGATATCCATCGAAATGTGCAGCCCCTTAACCCTTAGGTGGGTTTAATTTGAGTAAAAATCAGAAGCAGCTTACATTGAAAAAGGTCTTCGATTGCATTGCTCTATCTTGGTCAGGGCAGCAGCAGGACTCCCCATCCGATACCTCTGGTGAAGGGGCCATTTCGCTACCACTCCGGCGCTACCTGAACCAACCAGCATTCGATGAAGGTGTGCCAGTCATCAGTCTACCAGGCTGTCAAAGTGGCTCTGAACTGGGTTTCGAACAACGCGCCTCCAAGGCCATTGAGAAGTTCACTATATCCTTCAATAATGTCCCATCGAGCCCCGCTGCTGATTTGGAGAAACATCGGAAGGCCTAAAGGTATGTTTCAAAGATTATCTTGGCCTGCTTGATGGCACCAAAGCACTATGACTTATTCCTCACCGACACAGTGGTCTTGAGTTTCACTTAGGTATGATGGAGAACACTGAGCTGGACCCCGAGCACGGTTGTGGGAAGACACATAGTGTAGTGGAGTCAATTGACTTTTTATATGCTTACCCTCATATTGAACCTTCTTTAAAGTCGCATCGCAAATTATCAATTTTCCATTTAGCGGTTTCGTGCCGTCCAAGGATGCTCCAAATTTGACGGGACGAATACCTGATGTGTACCATTCGCCCTCGCCATCAATTGGACCATTCTGATTAGCAAGCATGTAAAGAATCCCACAGCTGCAGTCTCACAGAATTTTCGGTGTTGTGGCTACTCTACCAAATCGGTTTAATGGTCAATCCTTGCTTTGTAAATCTGTCACTTGACGGTCTGTTAATTTGCTAATTTTGTATTAGCCTTTGTAGACTCAGCCCGCAACGTTACTTCCAAGTCCTACCAAAAGGCCAGGGAGTCGGGACATCCGCATTGGTTGTCGACCTGTAGCCGTATCTTGCTCATTTTTGGACTGGGCCCGTGCCAACTCGCCAAAAATGGAAAAGGCTGGGGTTCTCAGAACAGCATAAAAGATATGATCTGTCAAGGTCCTGGGACCAAAAAGTAAGGTCTCAGAGGGAGTCGAACCCTCGCTGGCGGAATCAGAATCCGCAGTCATAACCGTTAGACCATGAAACCTATTGGTTATTGTTATGGGAGTTGTAAAGTGGGATCTAAAAATCTTTCACTGCCTAAGTGGAGATCCCGCAGAGAACTATGTGGAGCTCAAACCCATACCAAATTGCCGTGATAGTCCCCAGGTTTATCAAGATGTGAGAACCGTCCAATTTACTGAGAATGGAATGTGTCCTGTCGCTTAGATATCTCCTCCTACAAGAAAATGAAATCATAAAAGAGGAGTTTGAACAAGGGCTGAATTTCTTTTGCGATAATCTCGTTGGTGAAGTGGGGCGGGTGTTGGAGCACAAAATACCTACCCTAAACACAATACTACGAGTATTACGTGGCACTAGTAATCCATTGTCAGCTGAGGAACTGTATTCGTGTTTTTTTTCATTGCTGAATATGATGGTATCATTTTAGCTGTCTCGGAAAGTATAGTCTTCAGAACCCAAACCGCCAACTTGGCAGAAGTGTCAGCGAGTGGGTCTAATAAATTTGGATGGTCGCAGTCGGAGTAATATAGCACTCAGCCCTATGAGGCTGTCAGCCTAGAGTCGACTGCCCCATCAATAGTTCCCTTATTGCGGCCCCCAAGCTTCCAAAATCACGCTTCATCACCCCACATCCCATCTCCGAACCTTTTGGTGCACTACTTCTGCAGTCATCATCAATTCTGGGCCTACAACAGTGCCCGTTAACCAGAGCCGCCTCGGTTTCTAGTTGCCGCAAATAACCAAATCACACATTGCAGGACAAACTGGAATGATCCTGAGACCGAGGCCTTCTCATGGTGCTCTATCTGAAAAAAAAATCATATTCGTTGAAAATGTGCTTGTGAATTGCAGTTCTGCTTTCGGCGCTGTAGAGTATGGCATTTTGACAATCCGCGGACCCGCGTTCTGGCTTCAATCTCGTTCTGCAAAAGACTTGACTGATAATCTGGAATATTTTGGGCCGATGACATAAAGTTCAGGAGGGAAATGTTGACCACCGTGGGGAGATGAGAGTAGACGCATAAGAGCCGTGTACGGACCAGAGGCTCATCACGCTTTTGAAATGTGTTATAGAAGGAATCATGCCGAAGGAGGGTGGCAGGGCAAACAACTCAGATGGAGACATATGCCAATTTGCTTCCCAAAAGAGGCACCGATATTTGCGACAGAATCGACTCTAATAAGTGTACTTTCTTCTCATGCCATGTGTCGGCTAAAAACCGAGGTTACTGTGAGTGGATAAGGGTGTTTCGGGTGAGAATTCGACACACAAAGAGTGCCAAGGAAGTGTACCTTTTTTCAGACCCCAATTCATCAACCATCTGAGGTACATCAACTTTGACACTTTGCATTCTCGCACTTTCTCGCCCGGTTAGGCTGATCCATCAGTCAACCCATCCATCTGCAGGTGGCTCTGGCCAAAATGATAAGCTGGCCGCGCCATCGAACCACCCAGCGGAGAGTATTGCAACTTTTTCTTTCATTCTACTATGCGACCATGAGTATGCCTTGACACCAGACACACGGAATCAGCAGGGCTGACCGCCCCCAAACCCAACCAGCCACCATCAGGATCAGCACTAGGGCCAGGGGATGGCTCGGCTATGCCCCATATTTCCAATCGCGATTAATTTCCTAGCAGGCTACGCGATCCCATAAATACCAAGCCTCGCCCCGTAAGGCTCCGCACGAACTACTCCTCACCAACTCGTCAAATTCCTCGGCATCGGTCATGACGGGAGTTCCTAACAGTCGTGGCTGCGAGGCCTGTCGCAGGCGAAAGAAAGGGGTATGTCGCTTCAGCATGCATGGACCAATGAGATGGAAACTGATGACCATCAGTGTGACAAAGCGCAGCCAATCTGTGGGAGATGTAAGCGGCTTGGCATCCCCTGCGTCGGAAGTGGTACCAAGCGGTGGACGTTCAAGCCAGAGACGCCCCAGGCGCTGCTGGCTCAACAGGTCACTCTGATACAAAACCCAAGCACCAACGTGCGAGTCCCGTCTGCTTGGATCTATATTCTCGGCATTGGAGACGTCAAGCACGACGTGCGCCCTCTTGACCACATTTCCTCTGGGATCCCTTGTCGCTCTAAAGGGAAATGGCCGAGGCCCGCTTTTGATGTCTCCGCATCGGCCCTGGTCGCCACCTACAATGCCATACAGTACCACCAACCCCGAATAAAGGCCCTCGCAAAATATGTTGATGCTTTGAGTGCGTTGCGAGCCTCTTTACAAAACTCTGAAGAGCCGGTTGCTATTAAAATACAAACACTTTATAATGTCTATATCTGCGAGGTACGTATACGGACCATGGACAGCAAACGTGCCGTTGCTAATTGGAAATGAATTTTTAGCAATGGATTAGTCCCAAGCAGGGTCTTGCGGCAAAACACCGAGAAGCGATGACACATTTACTTAAAGATGCCTTTTATGAGGGCAAGTTGACTGAGATTCCGCCTGGGCACCTGTACGGGCTTTGTCAATTTGTTGTAAGTAATCACACACCCATCGAAAACTACAACCACCTTATATTTCATGCAGATATGGGCGGGGTTACTAAACCCCCACATCAGACTTGATCCGTGGATGTGGGAGATTATCGATATACTTGGCGGCCCACGACCGCACAGACATCAGCGAGGCGAACCAGACCTCCAGGTTTGGCCAGAGGTATTCTTGTTTTTGAGAGAACCAAAAGCAAACATGGACAGGGTTCATGCCATTTATGATTTTCTTCGAATGGAGAAGCCGCTTCTTCGTCACAATGTGGATAGGACAGCGACAGCAGCTGATGCCCCAGACGCTCCACTCGCAGCAAAAAGGCTCTGCGTTTCTTACCGGATAAGATATGGACAGCTTCTAATAATGTTAAATATTCTAAACCGGCTATGCAGGACGTTTGCTCAGGACTTTCACCTTGTTGAGGAGTCGCATCGATTTTGCGACGAGGTAATCCTGGTGTACAAGGAATGTTACGACTTTCAGCCCTTTGGGGGTCTCTTTATACATATACTGCTGGCAGTGACCTGGGGGTCGATCGCGGGTTCATACCGCCGGGAAGAGCTGGAGACAATTATTGCAAAGCATTCATCCGAGTACTCGGGAGCCGGGTGTTTAGAAAATGCGGCATTACTAAAGCGCCGGCTTGATGCATTAGGAGCCGGTTTAGATAACTCAAAGCAACACATGCTCGCTCGTATATATACATAGAGAATAATTATTCTTGCTAAGGGAACGTCGTTGGTTTCTTAGACCATCCTCTCCAGCACATGCGGTTTCTCGTACCAGAGCCCATATTTACTTCTTAGTGATCATCATTAGGTTGTAAGTATGTCCCAGGCTGACCAGCAGCCTCCTATCGATATGTGCGACAAATTAGGTCCTGTGCACACTTCCTCCAGGTCGCGTCTGGAGGAGACCATGTGTGGGTGAGAAATGGCATAGTCTAGTATGACATCTCGGGGGGTATTTATTTGGTAGCGAGTGTTGGGGCCGAATTTTTGTCCGAGGTATCGCCAGTATTTCCGTTTGAAGCACAGCAGCCAGCACCAGCCTTCTTCGGGTACCTGCGTGGATTTCAAAGAGACGGGCTGTGATGATGCAATTAGCACAACCATTTTTTATACAAGGATCGGCATAACCAGGCACACAAACCGGGAAATATTCAGAAGAGGTCGGGTAAGGAGGTGGTGGAGGTGGCGTGGCCATCCAGTAGGCCGGCGGAGTGTGCGCGTATGACGGTGGGTATTCATATACACATGTCGACGTGTACGAGCGCGTGTGCTCATAATAACAAGGATAGTAGAAGCTCATTTTCAGCCTCGATCAATGTTTAAAGTACAACGCTCACTTGGCACGGACCGCACGGCATTCATCAGGGTGGGAAGCACAGGCAAGATCATCGGGGGGCGGGGGGCAAAAGATACTCTGGTTTTTAGGATACGGGTTTGAAGAGTATATAACGCTGGGTCGCGAACCGTTGGCGCGTGGCCGCGTCTGAGTCGCGCAGACCGACATTTACGTGGGAGAGTTCCGCCAAGGCGATAGGGTAAGGCGCCGGCAGCTGAGGGTAACCAGGATGCTGCTTTGCTACCCAACTGCTATCGTGGACCGATTAGACGAAGATGCAGAGTTACGTGGCTAGCAGCTGGTGGCCTCACTTCTTGTGGCGCAGATCCACCCCGGAGAAAAAGCGGTCCTGTTCATGGCTGTCCACTAGCCCAACCCAGCTATTTGGGCCGAGATCTACAAACGAAAGATGCACGCTGGGGATTTACCGTCTCTTCCATCCGTCGAGTTCAAATAAACCGGTGAGCTCGATGCAGTTAATCATCTGGGGACACTCTGCACCCCTTGCCTACATACTTTCAAACAGGCTAAAACGTGATGTAATTGCCGAGTTCCAGCCGAGCCGTGTACCCGTGAGTGGGTCCTTTGAAGACGCGATTATTGAAAAACTCCATGGAATTCATCCACACTATATGGTCTACCCCCTTTTACTTGGTGTTTAAAATGTCTAGAATAAACCAAAATCTTTCTCTCTTTACGCGACTAAGTTTTTCACACCTGTTATCTCTTTCAGGAATGCCCTTGATAAGTTTTGTCGTACGCGCCGTGAGGCACACTCTTCTTTTGGAGCAGGGACCAACTAGTTGAGGCTGTTGGGCGGTCTTGATGATTTTTCCTTGTGCTGCGCCTGTGTCAGGAATAATTCAAGGCGCAAGTGGTGAAAGGCGTCTTTGATATGAGAAGCCATATTCTCCGTCTCAAGAATCCTGACATCGGCTGCAAGGTGCATGATAACGTGGCATAGAACAAATCGAGGCCAAATTCTTGCATAAAGTTGAACGGTTGAGGTTTACCGCTACATAAACACTTGCATAACTTTGAGTTCAACCGAGTATTGCTAGACTTATATTTTATTGGCCATTCAAATGCTGCCTCACGAGGACAACGCCATGCATCTTGCTTATCCTCAAATGACTCACCGGGGTTGGGCAAGCCGTTGGGTTCAGCAATCAGAAAAAAAAATGTTGATCTAAAATGAAGAAAAAATACATATGGAAGACATGTTTAGTTCACTGGCTCAGTATATATGTCAAATACTTCATCTACGTCATCGTTTTCACGTCTTTGTAGGCCCATTAATTTAGTGGGCCATTCACTTGACAGGATGAGCACGTGGGGGTTGGCTTTCAGCTTTAGGCTGACTTCTGCATGTTGCGCTGCTAAGGCAAATCAAATTGGTGGCCTCTGTAAGCGAATCCCACTAGCTTGGCAAGCCGCATGAGGGCGATGGTGTGTTGAAGTAGGCTGAGAAGTCCCTCACCTTTTTATCAAGACCACTGCCCCCCAAGCATTTTTACCTCATTCCACCCACAATTGTGTAGTGTTCCTCAAATTCTAATTTTTTTTTCGCACAAATAATTACTGCCATAAGTGAAGTGCGTCGAAATTTCTCATCATCTACATACTGAACGACAGGATGGATCCGCTTTCCATAAGCGTCTCTGCAGTTGGACTGGCAAAAGCAACACAGAAGGTATAGCTTTCTGGACGTCGGCGGGGGATGGAGCAGACGCTTCTTCACATTCATGTCATTTGTTTGATATAGCACGTAGAAAGAAAAAAGCTAATGAAGATGTTGCAGATTTCAGTCTGGCTGCTCGAGCTGGTGACAGAAGTGAAGAATGTTGATTCCAAAATATCTGAGCTCTCCAACGAGGTTGTGCGGCTCACCGAACTCCTCAAATCTGTCGAGCGCATGGTTCAGCAATGTCAAAAACAAGCCCTCACACTTGCGCATCTGGATGATGATATGTGGAACCAGATAAAAACCGCTCTGTCAGATTGCGAGGTTTGTGTCAATGATCTGAGCGGGTTGATCTTGGAAATTTGTGGAGAAAGTGAACCAGGTGCTCGAAATATCCCCCAGTTCGTGAGAAAGTCAAACATGCATTTGAAACTTTCGCGTTACAGGGGAGTGATTGATGAGTTTACAAGTAAGATATACAAGTCCAACTGCGCCATACAGACGTCCTTGGCTGTCGTGAACGTGTAAGTTACCCCGTCCATGTTCCGTTGTGGTCCAACCCGCCCGACAGTTGCTAATTGCGGAAACTGGAGGTCCTTAAATTTCCGAAGCAACGTATCGCAAGAGATCTTATTTCAAGAATTGCGCCGTTTGAAAAACCTGGTGCAGGAATCCTTGAGGGTTGCAAGACGACACGAGGTAAACTCGGACCCATTTTCTTCCCAGCTGAGCAAGAACCTGGCGACTCTTGCGAACGCCGCCCAGAGTTTCCACAGCAAGGCAAGCTCGGCAGCTAGCACGTACTACGGAGAGGCTGATAGGAGATCAATCATCTCCGCCTGGGAGAGCTACGACCTTGTGGGGCTCACGGACGCCACCAGGCAACGAATCGAACTATGGAATGATCAGTCGACAATGAACGATTCTGCGGAGGAGAACATGACAGAATTCACATCTGACTTCAGTCAAGATGGCAGCGAGGTGACTCTTGCGAGTTCCGTTACGGAAGACATGCCTCGAGATATGAACACAGACAAGACTCAAGCGGCTATGGTGCAAGAAAAAGAAGAACAAGAAGAAGAATCTGACAACGAAGAGGATGATATAACGCTTGAACTGTTACAAAACTTTGAGGCAATTGCATATTCAAGTTTCATGGAAAAGAATTATAGCAAGGCGGAACAATTCTTACAACGGGCTGTTGAGCGATCGACTGGTCACAACGACATGAGTTTCAAACACCTGAAGATGCAACTGGCGCTATGCTGCTGCCTGCAAGGGAAGTGGGAGCAGGCCTCGGAAATTGTATCGACACTTCCAAAAACGAAGTCGCTCTCAAATCTTCCCGTATTCCACTTGCTGCAAGCCATTACCATGGCTCACCTTGAAGGCGATCGCTTAGAGGAAGCCTATAACACTTGCAAAACGGTTCTTCGAGGGAAGAGAAAGATACTCGGTAGACGTAACCGGGACTATATGGAGTGTTTGTGGGTTTTTGCTGCTATTTGCGAGAAGAGAGGAGAGGTCTTGGAGGCGGAAGCCATTCGTCACTCTGTACTACGAAGATTGACTCTAACTCCAGAGAATGTTGAATCTGCTACATCGTACCTTGTCAACCACGAGAATTTGAGCAAATCAATCTTCGATGACAAGAACCAGGGTGGACAGAATGGCGACGATATGCCAGATTTTCCAATCAGCCCCCAAGCAATCACATCTTCCAAGCAGATGCCGTCAAGACCAAAATCAACCGATGGCTGGAGAGCTCTTGTTCCTGATAGTCCATCTGATGGATTCAAGCAAGCAGAAGAAGATGAGAGACGAAAGAAACCAGTGTATGAGTCTGATACAGGCAAAGAATTCGTTGTACAAATTGGCTGTGTGCCTGATTCTGGCATGCCATCCGAGATGCTGCTAGATATGCCTGTTCCGTGGAATGAGTATATTCAAGCACCTCCGCGGGCCGAGACCTTTGCATCACCCCAGTTTGGACCGGTTCAGGGCTTCGGCTTCGGATATACATCTCCAGCTCAAGAACAGAACTCCGACTCGCGACGGCCGGCCTTTATGTTTGTGCCACCTGGTATGCAAACTAGGTCAACGTCACCAAAGAAGCATGGACTAAGCCACTCTGCCGATCTCAGTGGAAGAACGGGATCGACCGAGTCTCACCATGACAAGCACCCAAATGGTCTTTTCCCCGAGAGAGAAAATAGCCAGCTGAGGAGGAGTCGATCCCAGCCAAGCCCGCACGCCTCCCAAAGAGCGGCAAGGAGGCAAGAGCCAGCCGACGACGGGAACACCAAGGTTTCAGCGAGTGACTCTGAAGATGGAGAACCTGCCGTGGCTAGTCTGGGAGGACGTTCCAGAACAATGTCCGAGCGGATTCCCTGGAGACCCCTGTCCTTTCAAGAGGTGATTGATGGGGATCAGAAAACCCAAGGGTCTCGCTCTGTGGTGCTCCCGGATGACTCAGTATCCCAGGTCAAGCGGGGTGGCTCACCACAAACTCTGATCGAAGAAGCAAACAGCGGGGTTGAGGATGAGCCTTTTCCGACTCTTGAGGAGATGGATACACGCGATGCTGGAGGAGAACCTTCAGCCTCGGAACTTGGGACACATTCTACTCCGTTTACTAGTTACCTACATCCAACCATAAGGATCAATGCAGCTCGTGATTTGACGGCTGTGCATGGACCTAGAAAGAGGTGGACTGTTCAGAAGGATATTGGCAACGTTGGAGGTGAAAGACCTCTTGAGTCTTCTTCACAATTCCTGTCGGTTCAGAGGAAATATCCCGATGCAGAGTCTCATTTCTTTGGTATTTCCGTCCGGTTTGATGCAACCACTTCTATTGCACTGAATAGTGGACACCAAGCCGTCACCCTTTGCGACCTACCAGTAAGTGCCCAGTACCCTTCTATGTCCTTCACCAAACATGTTCGCAGCACAAGGTCTATTATCACCGCTAACCGCTGTAACCAGCCGAGCCGGTCCCCGGCGTTGCCTACAAGAACATCTTCCCGAAGGGTGAAAAAGATCGCTCGAAAAATGCATCTATATCACAGCCACACTCAGTCACCGCTTACCGATACATCTTTATTTACCGCCGAAATACTGCAACCACGTAATTGGGCATTGGTGTTTGGTCCGGAGATGCAGCGTGACAGCCATTTAATTTTCAGCGACGAGAAGAGTATGCGCTCTCAATGCGAGGCAGAGGCTCATAAAATTGAGCATACAATTGCTGCTCTATTGCGACAGGGCCAGTCAACATCTGCTCTCGAGACCTTTCGGTCACTGAGGCTCGAAGGTCTTGCTGTTGCAGTGCCTGACTATTTGGTCCGCGCATTCTGGGATCAGTATGTATCCATATTGGCTGAGTGTGCGCTAATGCAGCATGCAAAAGTCGTGCCGCACTCTCTTGCCGTGGTGCAATATTACATAGACTGCGGAGCCCTGACTTTCGGTCAACCAAACCCGGAAACTCCACCCCATGTCGTTGTGGTTCTCAACTGTGATGAAACTCTAATTGACTGTTCACCCTACGCCTTACACTTTGCCTCACATGATTACGTCGAAGTTCGCGATATATCCTGTTCTTATATGGCTGAATTGGCCGGGTACGTATCCTCCCTTCCATCTATGCGCGTCTCAAAAGAGACTGAGATTTTCTGAATCACAGCATTTCTATTCTTTGAATTCTGGAGTTCCTGTCTGACAACATGTCACAGATACAAGCATGCCCAGGCCGAATTTGCCAAGCTCGTTGAGAAGCGGTTGGAGCCCACCCTCCGACAGCTGCGGCCGAAGGTCGATCCAGCTGTAATTAACGCTATCATAAAGTCCTGCTGCGATAGATTTCAACATTGCATCGTACCGGAATTTGAAGATGATGGAAAGGAGTGGGCTGTTGATTTCCAAATGCCTAGAAGTCTCCCAGGATTCCAACACGGCCAGCTAAAATTTACGAACGCCGACATACTGCAGTGCCTCTCATCCAATGTAACTATGGCAAAGAAGATGTTGATGGGAACGATTACCAAGCTCCATGGACAGGGATATAAAGTCTCGGTAGGTTGTCAGGCTATGGTAGAACAAGGACTCAACTGACTGGTTTGGATAGAATGTTCTTCTGTCTGGCTCATACTCAAAGTCAAAATATCTTGTGAAACAGCTCCGCGAGACAGAAGATAGCTTGGGGCATGATGATGGACATGCGATACACTTCGTACAATCCACAGAAAGCGATGATGTGTGCTCTCTTGGAGCCTTATCTTTGGCAATCAATAGCTAATTAATATCGAATAAATATTGATTCATAATTTGCTAAAAGCTGACCAGAAATTGAATCCGATGGCATCACAGTTGCGTGCATTTCTATCAGCGAGTAGTAAAAGATATCAAGTGGAAACAGCAAGAGGAAAATATGGGACAAGAGTCAGTGCGTGCTCCTGATGTGACAGCTCGGTGGAATATTTCATCGAGTGCCCGTAGAAGTAGAATAATCATTGAACGCTTTATGAAACTGACCCAACCCAGAAATGTCGATCTGCGCACCACCCCAAGGCATCTTAAATAATGGAAAATTGAAACAAACTAGGAAGTAAGGGTCTAAGACTACTGGATGTGATGGTACATTTTGCATCGAGTCTTACCACTCGTGTGCCACCAATATGTCTTAGTCTTTTCGTTTTTTATTGTTTAAAGATAGCTGCCATTCAAATGTTAATAAAACCAGCCATATAGTTCCCCAGACCTATTAATAATCCTCACATCCTACATTATTATTTCGGCGAGTCTCATGAAGAGTAGGCGTAAGTTTTGAAGTCGGTTCATCATCACCAATCAGAACATCCCACCTTTCTGTGCCGTCTTGCAGGGCAGCAGGTTATGAGGTGGCAGGACTTGCGACATGCACAGATGTGAAGCAAAAGCTGCACCTTCAAAAGTAACTTAGATTAGTAACTCAGACATAACCGACATAATTTGGTTGACATATCGCAGGAAAATGTAGCTATTATCGTTTATTATTGCTGCTGTCTGCATCTATTATGCGTAATTTAGTGCTGAATGACAAAAATTGGGCAGAATTTGGCTGCTCGCTCAGACAGGGCGGGGGTTAACTAGGTGCCTTGGACGAAGCCCAAATGCTCATCGTTATCCACAGCGGTTCACTGCAGCTAAGTTGCCTTGAACTAATGTTCAATGAGCACTAGCTTGTGTAGCTTTGCTAGGAGACAAGCGTTGCACGGACCTGGCAAATTATCCAGCCAACCCCTGACATCCATACTTCTCCACAGCGGCTCAGCATAACTAATCCCCTCGACCCGACGGGGTTGTCTAGCCTTTCATGTAAAGCTAAGCCGCTAATGAATGTATCCATGCGGCCCTTTCCACTGTTTATGGGGCTGAAGAGTCCCCAAGTGTTTTGTTGACCAACCGTCAATACACACCACTGTCCACAGCGGCTTAGCGTAGCTCGTTTTCACAAGTAAACCAAACAGCAACTCAGTCCTCAGCCTAACTAACTCATGGTTGCATCAGTTTAGACGATTTGGCGTATTTTGGTGGCCTGGAATACGCCACTGAGGGATTTTGAGACTTCCCGATGTTCTCTTGCTGGTAAGCATGCACATCCGGTCATCTTCCATAACGATCACCTGAGTACAAGAAGTATAAAAGCCCCTTGAACCACATCAAACCAAAGCCCAAATCATCATTGCATGCAAAAGCTTTTCTTCCCAAATAACCCATTCTTCTTGGACTTAGATACCTTTACCTGCTACTATTGTCGCGACCTTTGTTCAGTGGAGGCTATAGAAGCAAAACATCCACACAACGTCTATTGCAACATCATATTGGCGGCGCTCAAACGTAAAGACCAAGATGGGAACTTCTACAACTAGCCAAACTCGTAAGAAGACCAACAAATCCCTCTTCAAAGACATCGCCCGACGTTAATACCTTGCAGGCTTCGTACAGTGCCGTGGGACGAATCAAATCAACCAACAGCAGGCACCATCTGTCCTGTCTTTTGATTTTAAGGACCACCGCGTTTTGCGATTCTGGCTCCTTGAGCTTATCGCGACGCTCTCTTTCATAATTTACGTTGGAGTTTTGGTGTACTTGCCAATCTTCTCCGACATGAATCGAGCAACCGTCTTTGAAAGCAGCCCTATCACAACCTTGAACGCGACTTTGGCCAATGGGTCAGCATATTCGCTTCATCGTGGTGACACAATCAACCACAATGCTAACCTTTCGACACCTCTCTCAGTTGATATATGGTTTTCCCTGGTGCTTGTTGCGCTCATTGACGCGTTAGCTATTGCACTTCACTTCAACCGCAACCTTATTAAACGGTTCCACTATGCCGTAACCATACGCATAATGATTATTGCGTCCGCACTGTCGATTGGTGCGCTATTCTGGAGTCCGACGAGGAATTCGTTCCTCTCGCGGCATCCGTTTGAGAGTCTTACCGTAGGTGCTTTAATTTATGTGCTTTTGGGATTCGCGCTGGACGCATTCGAACCCTCCAAAAACTTTCAGGTTGAACACTTTCCCCAGAAAACATTAAAACAATACAGCGAGGTTTTGGCTGTTTTTGATGTGCCTTGGAGACGAGCTGGCTTCATGGTCTCTGTAACAGGATCAGCCGGCCTCCTTCTATCAATTCTTATACCATACCCATGGGCTAGCTTGGTACCTGTATTGCAAGCAGTGATTGAAGTAAGTGGAGCAAGACAAGAGCAAATGATGAATTGAAATAAACTAAATAATCCCCAACTGAGCAGGCAATCTTTATCTCCGCGCTAAAAACCGGTAGAACGCCGCGATATATTGTGCTATCATCGCCCATCTTGCACGCCATAGTGTGCTTACACTGGGGTGTAACACCGCTTCGGAACTCCTCAAAGCTTGCAGTGGCCCCTGCGACCTTTCTTGCAATGATCATAGCTGGCCGCCTGCTTCTGGACTTCCATATGAAGACAATTTTCCATGCACGTCTTGACTTGAAATGGGCTAGAAAGTCAGTTCTAATATCTACAAAGAAGCTCATGGGGGTTTGCGTTCTCGCCTTAATTTTGGAGAAAATGGGTTTCGGAATCGTCACATACATCAAACCGGTTACTCTGTCGCTCATCTATCTCACTAGCAATGCCCTATTCTCAGCTCCATATCTCTATAGCATTGCCTTTGGCAAGATAAAGACAATTCGAAAGTAGAGAGATCGAACGTGGATTTGAGACTGAGCTGGGTTCGTCAGTTACTTATCAAACATAGATGGCTGACGGTGTTGAAAGTGAGGCTTTTATTAGTCAGCCTCGTCTATTTACGGTGTATTTGCATAGATATTGTCTATCTGCTCTACCTATCAAGTATCTAAGGACGACAGGACTTGCATTCTTTTCCATTGCAGTAATTTGAATTACGAGGTCAGCTTCACAAAAGCTGAAATTCAATTGCGATGCGCATGTTAGCAATTAAATTAATGAGAGACAATTAATCCTAGTGTACTGCTTTGTCGGCTTAAGCCTGGGATTTGGATACATGAGAGAAATTAGTTGAGTTGCAGGAGAGGAGACAGGGATATAAACTATCGAAATGTTGCACAGTGCTATTCGCAGGAAGTCACGATGTATTATTTCAAGCAACCTGAAAAGTTGCTAGTGATCGACTCAGTCGTTATGGAGTAATGAAAGAACCTCGTCGGACGGTAGCGCCGACAAGAAGGTATACAATTTCGTCGATAAGAAGTCCTGGAGAATCTAAGTCCTAGATATTACGTCTTATCCCGCGCCTCAGTAAGGTCAGTGACCTGAGACAAATTTCGCGATGCTGTTGTTTGATATCAAAAGGTAAGATGTCACTTTGCCCCTCTTTGAGAAGAAAGTCTTTTGCGGACTGATTTATAAAATAAATGATACCATTTAAAAGTGTGAGATATAAGCCCGCATGATTTCATCGCATTCTTAAAATCCTTCCTATTATTGTGCCTGAGTGGTTGAACCAGATTTGTTATCTTGGTTGAAGTGGGTGGTCGGTATATAGTGCAAGCCGTAGCAAGAATCTGTTTTAAACAATCTGCTTTTCAAATTAGTCACGTGGAGCTCCAACATCCAATAAATCAGCTTTCCAATACATGTGCACATCATTCTACCCTATAAAGCTTGAATATGAAATAATTAGACTTGAGTTGGACGTTTAAAAATAAAAACACACTAGCTCAAATCAATCAAGTTCCTGTTTTAATAAGTTCGCTACTGGATTCTAGCTCTGGGCACGGCTAATCGATCCATGCGTACCCAAGGATGGAGAAGCCGTTCGGTACTAATTCGGCATGGCGGGCCATCTAAATTTCCTAATGAATGCCCCATGTCAACCCAACATTTAAGGTAAGAACGATTTCATCCCTCAACAGTGGTGTTGATTCCTCTCTGAGCATAAAAGTCTCCATCATCGGCAGTCCCACCATTGATGACTGACACATGGGCAAACTTTCCTTGGCGAATAAGCTCAGAGCGGTCATCTTGGAAAAAGTCGCCATGAATTGTGTCGTGGTGAGGCGGGAATTGTACTTCCCCCATGATCTCGGCTAGCTCGAGAGACGGCACCTTACGCAGACACTGTAGGGAGTTTCTGGCAGACCCACAGTTCGTCGATTTAACAAGTACCCGTTGGCCGGGTGGGTCGCCCAACCAACCTTTTCGCAAGCTCAAGGTTGGTCACAAAAATCTGGGACACCTTGATTTGAAGAGCAATTTATAAAACCCTTCTATAATTATAGCACTGTATCTCCTAAATATCGCCTATAAATATTATAATCCTATTAAATAGAGAGAATCTTCTAGATTATAATACTATGGTAATTTATTACATTTAGTAGGATAGTTCTATAGATATTTAGAATTAAAGATTTGCACTAACAATTTTATGTGTAAGTTACTAAGAAATCAGATTGTCCCGATTTTTGTGGCTGTCCCGCATTTTTGTGACCAACCTTGAGCTTGCGAAAGGTTGGTTGGGCGACCCACCCAACCAATGGGTAAATTATACGACCTGTCCCAGTTCAGTGCATCCCCAACTTCATGCTCTCGAAATGCGGTATGGAAGTCGGGACCACTTTCAAGGATAGTGGCTGTGAAGAGCCCGTCGTGTTGGCTGCCGAACGCTGTGATCTGGGACGCAACACTCTGGCCACCTCCACTACGACCCCAGATGATCACCTTGTTTGGATCGCCACCGAATGCGCCGGTGTTTCTCAGATCCATTCTAGGGCAACCCTCAGGTCTCGGAAACCGTTGTTACCAACCCTGAGACTTCCATAGCCGAGCTCCACAGAAATCTCCAAGCTGCTAGACGATAGTTGATCGACACGCCAATAATGGGTGATCCCATCTTGACGCGTTCATCGACGAGATCTGTGAGGCTGTAGTAAGGTTGCTGAGTCATAATTGAATGGACTTTTATTGGGAAACTTGCTGGCAATGATAGGCAGGTTTGCTCCGACTCCGCTAGCAATGAAAGGAAACAGAGAGTGTGCTTCAGTAGCGGTCTGATGTATCTGAGAATTGAATGGACCATCGTTAATTGACCAGTCTTCATTTCGAACACCAAGGCGCAAAACCTGATGATTTACTGCCGTTCAACCATCTGTATAACCAACTATTCTCAGCAATCAACAATTAGAACATTCGTCACCCATTCCTTCATCGCCTCAATACAGTCCCCATTTCGTTTATTCTCACCCTCCAAAAGGATGAAGTCATGCGCCATCTTTTCTTGAAGATCGAAGCGCAGCTTTATTCCGGGGTTGCTCTTTCTCAATAGTTCCGCAAATTTTATACATTGGTCTCGGAATACCTCTTGGTATCCAACACTCATGTAAACCTGCTCACTGATTGTGCTTAGCCTATCCATCCAAGGCTGCTCCATATCCAATGGGAAGGCATGGCTGAAGTCATCATTGTCCTTTTCTACCCAGTCAGGTCCCAGCACCTCGCCCATAACATGATTCACAAATGAATCTGAAAGCATGTCAATTGCTCCGTTCTCTGCGAAAGATTGATCATTCGTATGTTTCGTCAGCCATGGAGAGATGAGAAAAACCCTAGAGAGTGGCTTGGCAAGTTTGATTGGAACAGCTGCAGGGTGAGGACAAGCTAAGTGGCATAGCAGCTGTCCTGTCAAGTTGCCTCCAGCAGAATCTCCTCCTATGATTAGGTTGTCCGAAGAAACTCCAGATGAAAGCAGAAACGCAAGAGCACTAGCCGCCTGGCATAATTGAGTGGGATACTGGGCACCAGGCGAGAGGGAGTACTCAAGTATTGCCACTGCGACCTCGGTCTGCGTCTCGATGCCGGCCATTATGTATGCTCTCCAAATCCACTCCATGTATCCAGTTAGCATCGGGGTTGTATAGCCGCCGCCGTGAAAGAACAACACAACTTTCTTTGCTTTTTCCCGGTTTCCAACCTAGAGAATGGACGACTTTCCGTCATCGAGTGGCTGAATATCGTGACACAATCTTCCCATTATGTCCGAGTGCTCGTTCTTAGTCTCCCGCGAAATCTTTTGACAGACCCATCTTTCATAGATTTCTCTCGTTGGGGGGCATAAGTACTGAGTGTCGCGAGCGTCAAATGCATCCTGAAAAGCTTTGGCAATGGCACAGACGATGTATATCCCCGCAGGAAGCTTTCTGGCACATGCAATGACTGCGCCACGCGCAATGTACGCTAGAACCCGAATAGGAGCTTCGAAAGCAGTTAGCATAGAAGAAAAGCAAGGAAGTTATGAGTGCTAGGCCACCACTTACCAAGGCAAAATCGAAATGCCAAGCGCAGTTTTTGTAAACTAGAAAATGTTTCTGCCATTGTGAATCAATCTTTGCCGTTATCAAAATTTTCTTGAAATTGTGAGACAAGACCTTTTTATAGGTTAAGCCAGTCCCTCTGTCGGACTCCGCGGAAACTCGCCCGATGGAGCAGGCTTACGCAGAGTCGTAGATTACGGAAAAGTAAAAACACTCCAATACAGAGCTTCCACCTCATTTTAAAGTGTAAAATAAAAACGTAATACACTTTATGCCACGAATTATGAGTGTGAAATCAAATATAATTCATTAATATTATTTCTACTTATCGAGACAATAACTTCCTAAAGTGACTGGCTAACACAACCCGTCAGAAGTTGTGCGCAGATTGAAGAACCCACCATCAGAAAGGCATGAGCTAAAAGAGATTGAGAGCCTCGCATCATTATGTCAGTCTAAACTGGCCACGGCTTGCAAGAAACATGTCGCCTTGAACGCGAGGAAGCGGGGACGCCAACTCTCTCTCATCACAAGATCCGCTTCTATCCATCCTTAGCCTAGTCCTGCAAGCAGTAGAAGCATAATCATCCCAAAGCTTTTAGAATTACTATTTGTATTGAAAGACTTTTGGACTGACCCTGTGCAAGGGGGTGAGATAAGGATGTCACTGCTAATCTTGACTCCAAGTCGCCCATACAAGAGATCCCGACGACATAGCGGTGAGCTGATGATTCTTAAACAAATCGACATTTTAGAGCGCACTGCCTGTTGAGACATGGCATTCACCCCCAGCCCCCCAGACTAATTACACGTACTTCAAGGGCACATGCATCCCCATCGCAGAAATTATGCCAGGCTCTTTAATAGCCGCAAGTAGTACAATTGAAGTAGAATAAAACTCATTCATCACCAGGTATTCATTCGTTTTCATCAATCGGGCATGAAGATGAAGCCCCTCCTGAATATTAGGAGGAGAGACTTGCGACAAACATCTTCTTCGGCTTGTCAACGGAGATTACTGTAATAGAATCTCGATGTGTCTATACTTTTACCCACATGCCTCCTCCTGTCTTTCTTCTTTTTGCCTCCCTCGCAACGGCTAGGAAGCACATGCCGAGCGTCAGACAACCTCCAGCAAATGATTGCGCACCAACATACTGCCCGTGCATCGCAGATAAAAGCGCACCCGCGATTGGGGTCCCAGTTAGGCCGGCAAAACTTACGATTGTGAATATCATTCCGATCCTAGTACCTTGTTTGCTTGGATCAACCGTCAAGGATGCCAGAGCTGAGGGGAATAAAGACTGAATACCCCCTAAGATTATGCCGCTGATGGCGGCCCAGGGATACAAGGCTGTTGAGGAATCAACGGCAATCCAGCACAACACCATCAAGGCCCCAGCACCAGCAACAGGTACAAATACAGTTAAACTTCCAATGCGGTCGGCTAGGTAATTCGGCACGATACGGCCAATAATACCAACTCCACTCATTACCATGAGGAGGTTGAGCGAAGCGGTATACTCCATGCCTTGGATGTCCCGGGCATATGCAGCAGTAAAGAAGAAAGCGAAATAAGCTCCGAGGAAGCACTGATGGTATATATGAGTATATAAAAGCAAACAACCAAAAAAAAGCACGCTTACCATAAAGCTACCCAAAGCGTAGAAGGTGTACTCAAGTTCCCTGAATGCTGACCACTCAACAAGCTGCCTACTCTTTCGCGGTGGAATGCGAGGTTTCAGCGATGCCAACGAAACAGACAAACCCGCAAGTTGGATAAAGCCAATGACTCTCATTGTCCACCCGAATCCGACACGCGGAAGCAGTTGCCGTACAATGGCCGGGAAGATGACCCCTCCCAAGGAACTACCGCAGGCGGTCAGACCAATGGCAATGGATCGGTGCTTCTGAAAATACGTTGAGACAATAGCTATGGTTGGGCAAAATAGGCATCCATTCCCAAGGCCAACACAAACTCCTTGGGCGAGGAATATTTGCCAGTATTGGTCACATGCTGAAGTGATGAAAGTGCCCAGAACAATGAGAACGGAGCCCGTCGCGATGACAAGATGAAAAAATCCGCCGTCAGTAAGCCGGCCCGTAAAGGTACCGATGAAAAAGAGCAAGAAGGTCTGGGTTGAGCCAATCCACGAAATATCCGATGGAGATCGACTCAGGGTCTGTACATAGTAACTTTGAAACACGCCAAAAGAGTTAATGACGCCCCTAAACCTGTTAGCCACCTGGAAGCATAATCCGTTTCACAGAGCCAGCATACCAAGTATTCATCACAGCTAGGTGCGTACCAAGCACTGTGGCCTTTTGTTAGCAAGCTTCTTTGAAGACGCCTATTTCAAGGTTACCTACCGCACATCCACGCTCTGATTCCTCCATCAGGCGGCTGGTCGGTAACGTCGTTTGACCCATGGGTGGCGCCACTGGCTTCATAGGGGTCTGCAGACACCCGTGGCATCCTGGGTTCCTCAAGCGTTGAAATGCTCTGGCTTAGCGTCATAACGGACGAGCTTGTGTCGATTGGACCATCCCCAGCTTCTTTTATCTTTTCGTCCATCGGAGCTTTTGACCGTTTTGCATCGGCTCGGGCAACATTCGACGGGTCATTAAATTGCATCTGATGAGGTATGTTAATTCCCATCACGTTGTCGATACTCTTCTCGGACTAGAGCATGGTTCTTAGAGCCTGTAATGGAATCCGTATGTTAGCTTGGCACTGAAAAAATGGTCAATTCTGAAATTGGTTGATTTACCAGTTGTAGTTGTAGCAATACGCTGGCAGGCGTACTACACAGATTGCACTTCTGACAAACCCAACAAATGGAACAAAAAGGGCCGGAAATTTCAAAACGGCGAAAGCAAAATGCACGGAACAAAAAAACCAGAATGGATACTATCAGTCCCAGTCGACTTACCCCAGTACCCTCGAGGTCACGCCGACCTTCTAGGGTACCTCGGCCAGCCGTCGGACCAGCACATTTCTCGTTTCGTTAAATTTGTCAGCAAGGGGTGGAGCTCCATTTGGGTGTTTTTTGTGGGAAAGGCGGGGTCGATGGCATATCCACTTCACAGCGTATGTTATTACGAACACGGCAAGCGTCAGGTCTTGTACTTTGAAGGGCGCAGCTGATGATCACCTGTTGCATTTGGCTAGTCCTTTATCGACCTGCTGCATGATTGGGTGGTTTTTATGGCCAATTTAGTATGCTGGCAATGATCCCGAAATCATGCCCCATTCACTTATCAGAATTTACAATGTTGAGAGGCACGTGTTGAACCCAATAAAAATCCAATGAAGCATGGCCTCGGCCTTGGAGCCATACTGAACGATGACACACTTGGATAGGGCGTGAAGATGCCTGTGAGCGAAACCCTGCTGTTACACGCGGATCCCGCTCGCTAACCCGGGGTGCTGTGGACGGCGACTAGGGTTGTGTCGAGTCTAACGATCTTCGATCCCGTTTTTTTCACGGAGATGGAGCTGGTCACTTTGCTGTACGGAGATGATTTGAATGGGAGCCAAGAATAAGTCGAATGTAGGAAAGAAGGCCGGAAGTGGTATGATGACATGTGATATGGAATGAGTTCGGCGAACCGAAGTCTACCAATCAATCAGTTGCACTCACTCCAACCGCCTGCGCCGCTAATGCACAGAAGAGACTGGTGAAAGGAAAGGAGATCAGGAATTACCGCGGCTAGAATTACGGTTGACTTCGGTCCGTGGGAATATGCCCAGCAATCAAGATGAAGCAATTAAGACTAATGCCGATGTTCAAAGGTCATACTTTCCACTTAGGCCGAGGGAGGCAATTTTTTCCACAATTTGAGGGGTTAGGACGCAAACAGAAGATCTTAATTCGGTGCCGAAAGGGAGCATGCATGTTACCGAAGGGCGCTGCCAAGCAATGACCAGCTGGGTGCTGATTGGCCTGCTGAACTGAGAACCAAGATTAGCGCTAGCGAGATTGGTCAGCAACAAGGACATGTTTCCGAAGGTATCAAATGTGGGTCAGGGTAAATGAAGATGCTAAACCTTCTCTGACTGACTGTCGCGGCTCTCCGCCCCCAAAGCACTGTGTGGGCAATATGCCTACAAAATCGTCCAGAGCTTTCTTGGGAAATTCGATGTGAGCCAGTCGGAAACATGGAAGTATTGCGAGCTTCCGATAATTCACTGAGTTAACACAGTCCATGTTTGCTATGCTACATGGCATTCGAAGTGCTCTGCAGTCACCTAATTTGCGGGGAAACTTTATGAGCATAGAGGAAACATAGATAGTTATCAAAAGTATCAACGCATGTAAGAAATATTGTTTTACTTATTTGCGGGTAGTACGTGATACAGCAACCATAGTGCACACTAAGTAAAGTCGACCATATTATCCTTCCGTACTTGGGCCTATGCGAGGGCCTGGCACTCCATCTCAACCTGCGCGCCGAACGGCAAAGCAGAGACCTGAACACAGGTTCGTACCTGTTTTAAACGTTAAAATCTTTTGCCTAGCAGACAGAGACAAAAGTCCACCTTACCGGCTGTGGCTCCTCGAAGACACCCAAGTAGGCCGAATTCATTTCAGCGAACTTGGCCATGTCGGTCACGAACACGTTAACTTTGATCACCTTGTGCAATCCGGAACCGGCAGCTTCGAGAATAACCTTGAGGTTCTTGAGGATCTGAGTCTGGAAAACGAGAATATGCATGAGCATAGTTCAACCTTGAAAAAAAAAAAAAGGCCCCCGGTCGAATATCTGCTTACAGTCTGTGCAGCCACGCCATCCTCGAGCTTTCCCGTTTCCGGGTTCAGGCCGACATTTCCAGAAACGTAGAAAATATTGTTGGCGATGATGGCCTGCGAGAAAACAGGCAGGGGGGCGGGTGCGTTCGTGGTGGAGACGACTGCGTCCTTGCGGAAGGTGTGCTGTGAGCTCACATTTGGGAGGCTTGTCTAGACTTCCGGGGTTTGTTGGCGAGAGATAGAATTCTATTGAGAATGTATCTCTTAGTATTTAGGGATAAAGGTGATTAAAGGTGGACAATGGAAACAGCAATGTGTCAAAGAGACAGGCTGTCAAGGGGGTGGACGGAAAGTCATGATTTGCCTCGATTTACCATCATACCCTCGGCCAGTTGAACATAAAGTGGCACAACGCTCCCTACGCCCTTCGGTCGAAATGTTAAATTAGTCAGAAACGGATTCAGGTCGCAACCTAAGTGGAGTGGAAGCTCAATGACGATGGAGGTTAGTGTGACGCGCCAATGGCACAAGCTCTCAAGAGGTAGGCCTCGGGCGAGAGGTACCAACTCTGGGTCTAAAACCTCCGATGAAAATTAGAAACCTTGATCTAACGAAATATGGAATAGTAGCACAATTCAGCACGCCTTTTGGTGACAAATTGGTAAGCAAGTGCATGTAACATGTGATGTCAAATGACCTAGTCAGATTCCTCTGCAGCCATGCTGCATGGTGATTCCGTGTGGAAGAATGACCATTACATAAGGATCCGATGTCGGGTATTGAGGTTTTGAAAGCTTTCTTGAAGAGATTCTTGTGGTGCAGTGCTCTCTAAAGCTAGGTGGTGGTCTCTTTGTCACTTTCTTCTGCGTCTCATCCCAGCGCGGAACTCAACCGCTCAATCCCAAGATTCCTTTGTTCTACTTAGTTGTAGGCTTCCAGTCATGCCTGTGTACGAATTTCACCACATCCTGCCCCTTACCAGGGCCCACAAGGCCACTCTCGCCCAGGTCATCACCAACTGGCATGCCACAACCTTCAAGGCTCCGAGGTTCATCGTCAACTGCCGATTCGTTGACATCCGTGCAACCAGCCCCGATGACAACTGGCTTGGCGGGCTAGCGATGAAGACGAACAAGATCATGGTCACGCTACGTAGCGGCACTGGCAGAACCCCAGCGCAGTACGAAGAAATCACTTCTAATGTCGTGTCCATCTGGAACGACGCGGTCAAGGACATCCAGGCGACCGCGCAGGAAAAGGAGATGAAGGATGTCTTTATTATGGGTATCTATGACTGCGCCTTGGAGAGGGGTTTCTTTTTACCTATGGTAAGCTTCCCTTTGCCACGCGTTAAGAGGCAAAACCGCTAACCCACCAAAAGCCTGGAAAGTTTGAGGAGTGGGTTGTGGAAAATAAGCCCGAGTTCCAAAAGCTGGCTGATGCTGGTGATGAAACCTTCAAAGGCCTACTTAAAGAAATTGAGGAGAGGCCCGAGTTCCAAGTGTCCAAGAACTTGGCCGCTACAGAGGCAACGCTGTCCGCATCTTAACAACCTGGCGAGAGATTTAGTCTGTTGCTAGCATCAATAATATGTGAGACAGTCAGAATCATGAGTATAACATAACGCAAAGCTTGTCACTCTGACGCGATTCGTAAACAGTGAAAGATTGGGTTGTCGTAATAATAGAATTTGCATGCTCCCAAGTTTCAGCAACTCCACTGGACACGAAAAAGAAAATAGAAAAAAAGAGAGAAAAAAAGACCCTAAAGCGAGCAGCTCTTCTGTCTTGTCAAATACCCTTTTACGTGTGTATCCTACTATCATTACTATCGCAGACTACTGGTTGATGAGCAGAGAACAATTGGTGTAGTAAGAGTGGGAAAGGCAAAGCTTTGCTTAGTTATCTCAGTTGTGGAATACAGACCACGCCTACAAACCGAAGATCTAGTCCTAGTCATAGGTATTCTCCGTCTTCTCTACTTTACCTGGAGGGTTCCGGTGGTTGAACCCCGAAAAGAGGCCTAGAACGACCTATTGTTTTAGGATGAGAATGACGCGGTCGCAATGTCGCCGGCGGAGGCCGAGAATCCCGTTTTCCAGTAACACGGCCGTATAGGGACCTCGGAATTCACCGCTTATTTCGGTAGTCCGTGGACAGCGAGTATTAATACCGGGCCATAAATTTGTCACCGAGCTTCCCCGCACTGAAAGTAGCCCGGAAAGGCTAGAACACGTTCTATTGCAAGGGGAGCAGCATGACACCCCCAATGTCGTCACCCAAGATAATGATCTAGCCTGTGTGCGCTGCCCTGCTGAACCTTTCCCATCCTAGAATGCGCTCTTTGGCGATCTAAACAGATACTGCGGCGCTTTTGCCTTGTTTGAAAAAATATCCCAGGCAATCCACTGTTGGAAGTCACCAGGTGTTGTGGCAACAAAGGTGTGCGAATAGACAGACAGCCCATGGAGTCCAGCTCAACAGAGGAGTGCCGCATGAACGCTTGAACAATTTGCATCTGAAACACATTTACTTTACGCAATACATGTTAAAAAGGCTGATTATGATTAAAGTATCTAAGCTGGGGCCTAAGAACGCCTTGTCTAGCCATTAGACGCCCAAAAGTGGACTCGAGTCACCGCAGCGCCTCACCCTACCTAGACCTACAGATGCACAAAGTGACTCCTCAGCTAAGCATCGACTAGAGCTGACAACTTTTTCTTTAAATCCTGGAACGACTGGGAAACATTGTTCAGCTGCGTTTGGGAGGCTTCCAGTTCTATCTCAAGTCTCTGCTTCTCCCCTCTCAAGGCCTCTGCTTCATCCTGGGCAGTCTTCTTGCCAGCTGCCTCGGCCCGAAGGCGCACAAGTTCTTCGTCAGATGCTCGCGCTATGGATGCCATCCTCCGTGCCAGCTGGAGCTCCTTTTGACATATTTCTAGCTCCTGGCGTTGCTGGGACAGCTGAAACTCCAGATTACGGACCTGGTCTTTAAGTGCAGAGGTGGTTTCCAGCTCATTGTATAATATCCTCAATGCAGAATCCACGTCACTGGCCATGGTAGTAAACTTGGATTTCCGCATTCTCATAGACCCAGGTGGTGTGCTGACTCTATCTGGTGCTGAATCATGGTTACTTAGAATGCGAGGTAAAGTCCCTTGTGGTGCTCCTTGGGGCATCGATGGTGCAGTTTGAGCATCGCGATTGTTAGTCGCCGTTAGCCCTGACACGGCAGACCGGTCTGAACGAAGTTGCTCATCGTCATGAGAGATACCGAGCTGTTGGGGTACTTGCGTGTTGATTGCTTGCCAGTGATTCTGATTTGTTTCTTGGATAGGCGCGAGGATAGGTGATGCTGGATGTGTTATTGGGGGCGGCTCATTATGCCAGTTTCTTATCACGCAAACATCGCAATACCAATGCTGAGAGCCTATTTGGTCCGAGAGCGCCCCGTCCTTTGGTTTGCATGCCTTATGGTACGACCTTCGACATGTGATGCAAAACTCCAGATGATTAGGCTGTTGGCATGTAAAGCAGATTTGATCATGCTTTGCCCCAGCTTCTAGATGGTATTAGAATTCACTCCATAAGTGTATAGTAGTGGGGCCAGGGTAGGGCCGTCTTACTTCTCCAAGCTCTATGTCTTGCCAATGCTGTAGTGATGGGCTCACCCGGCGTATACGGTGGCACAGTAGGCTCATCCTGCTGGGGTGGCTTGGGCATCGCAATCAAGGCAGCATTTTCTGCTGCATGTTGCGTTGGGGAATCCTGAAGAGCGGCACCAATAGGGTCCCCCACGGCTTTGGGCCCAGCGCGGCGGCTCCGAGTGGTGGTTGCGCTAAGTCGAGGACGCTTTGCGGCGGGGTCGCCACGGCTGCGGCTGTTCCGCTCCCCCGAGGCGGCCGACATGAGAGAGACAAGCACTTGGTGAAGCACGTTGTGACTTTGTGGGCGCTATCTCGTAACGAGGCGTGATAGAGAGATGGTCGCTCGCGGCGAATGCAAAATGCACTACGGGGGCGAGGCAGTACCACAGTCAACTAGCAAAGGTGGGGCGCTCCTACAAGCGGAGCTGTTACTACAGTATATGGCGCCGTGGCAAGCACCCACGCATGAGAAGCACAGCGTACGTAACCGCAGCAAAGACTTAATTTTAGGGCCCTAGCCTTATGGGGTTAGCCTCCACTCGGCGGAGAATGGGTCCAATATCGGGTAGTTCACGGTACGAGTTCACAATACGGCCGTTCGCGATGCAACGTAGCTGGATGAAGGGAAAATGCCGTCAAGTTCATCGTAGTCAACAAATAGCAATAGAATTGTGTCCTTAATTATATGTTTGGGTATAGACTAGTCTTCATACTCATGAAAGACGATTCGTTGTGAGAAAAAATCAATTCTCATGTAGCAAGATTGAGATCCACTTGATTACAAATTTACGGCTTTGGGTGTGGAGCCAACTCGGCTGACAAATTTATCGCGAAAGACACTGCGGCAGGAGTAGACACCTCAATCAAGCCCCGTATCCAACCGGGCAACCCCTACTCTGGAGAAAAGCAGCATAATAGTTTCCACGCCAGGCCTTCAGAGTTGTGGTAAAAAGCCTGACTCGGACCAGAGACCCATACAACTCGCCACTTTCAGCCCTCAGCTTGTTTCTATTACAACCTTCCTGGTTAGTGATAAGCCTAATCTGAAAAATTAGTTAGAGTGGACCGTTTTGCACTATGGCGGGACCAGTCCCACCATTGACATGCGGCAGGGCGCAATAACCAGACATGTTAGTAATGCAGAAGTCCACGGAATTACCATTTAGTAGAGCGTTCTAAAGCGTTATACAAAGGCTTAAGCGGTTTACCTCGGTTATCGACGTTGAAATCTCGTAGTACAGCTATATACATCCCTTCATAACTAAGACTGTTTTTTTGTCCAGAGGAAACATTATCCTTGTTTTCCTCATACAACACCGTTTCTCATCTCGATCCCAAAATGTTCCCAAGCAGCTTTCTAGACGATTACAGCGAAGGGGCACACCCGAGAATCCTCGAAAGACTGTCCGAAACAAATCTCTCCCAACAAAAACCCTATGGCGACGATGAGTACTCGGCAGAAGCTAAAGAATGTTTGCGTAACAAATTAAACTCGCCTGATGCCGCCATTTATTTCGTGGCTAGCGGTACACTCGCCAACATCATTTCCATTGCAAACTGCCTGCGCCCACACGAAGCCGTCATTTCGGCCAGCACGGGGCATATCTTGGTCCGAGAGACTGGCGCAATCGAGGCCATAGGACACAATATCATTGTTGTCAAGCAAGAAACCGGAAAGCTGACACCTGAAAGCATACAAGGCGCTTTAGACAAGAATGCGCACTACCCCCATATGGCGAAGCCCCGTCTCGTCTATCTCTCAAACGCTACGGAAGTGGGCACCATCTACACTAAAGCTGAACTGACGGCCATCTCTGAGCTGTGTCGGAAACGTGGTCTTCTTCTTTTTCTCGACGGCGCTCGTCTTGGAGCTGCCCTGTCGGCAGCGAAGAACGACGTGACACTCCCAGATTTGGTCCAGTTGACTGACATTTTCTGGATTGGCGGCACGAAAGTGGGTATGCTCATTGGCGAGGCGCTTGTCATCAATAGCAAGTCTCTTGCAGAAGACTTCGCCTTCCACATCAAGCAACGCGGAGGCCTCCTCGCCAAGGGAAGGATTCTCGGAGTCCAGTTCCTTGAAATGTTTCGCGGCAGCCTCTATTTCGACTTGGCAAAGCACGCCAACGAAATGGCCTAGCTGCTTTCCTCCGGTATCGCAGACGCTGGTTACGACTTGGAGACTGAAACAGAAACTAACCAAGTATTTGCCGTTCTGCCAAACAACCTGATCGCGAAGCTTCAAGCCGAGTTTCAATTCTATGTATGGGAGAAGGTCCCCGATGATAAGGCTGCAGTTCGACTAGTTACATCATGGACAACAAGCAAGGAACAGGTTGCCGCCTTTGTTGAAAAGTTGCAAGGCTGAAATTCCGTCGCTTATTATCAAATGACTTTTTATTATTCGTCAGCTTGGAATAGTAAAACGGAGCCATGTGGTACTTGAGTGCCTAAATACCAACATATTGCCTTCCCCAATGAAAGATTACTTGATTGATGGTGTTTCGGTCGCATTTCAAGTGTAGTCACTACCTATAGAATACAATAGCAAACTAGAAAACAATCAGAAATACGCCATTGTAGCTAGGGATTGGCTCTGAATACAGCGCTTGGCTCAGCCCAACAAACAGTCTCAAATTTCCGCCCTATGCATGTCATACGAACAGGCAGCTAACATGGTCTTATGTCAGGCGCCTCCAAATACTACAAATAGACCACTAATTCTATTTAATCTGCTTTCTCATGTACAATCTATGTTCCGGGTTGCTAAATTCCCTCTCAGCCCTGGCGATCACTTCCTTAATTGTGCTGGCATTGCCAAGCCTTAAGACGCAAGGATCCACCCCGTTTATCTGCTATCGGACAATTTTCCGTAAAGCAGCGCCCCATTTTCCTCGAATAGGAATGCCACCCGACGGCAAAGGTGCGAAGGCTGAAGGGTCGAGCCGTGGGTATTCTTACATGAGACTTTATTTTATTTTCGGCCTTTTCGCTCACACTTCGATAGCCGTCAATGATGAACTTACGGCACTTTCTCTGCGCCTGTAACCTGCTTGCTGGCGTTGCCAATGCTAGATTCAAAGACGTTGCGGATCAGAGGGAGGCTCTTCGAACCCTAAACCACACCCTCCATGGCCGCGTCCATGTGAATGAGCCTTTTGCGCTACCTTGCTTTTCCAAGTATGAGGGCCGCTACCATGAACCCAACGCAACCCTGTGCGCAGAGCGTCAAACCAACTATGCATCCCCGGACTATCGCGCTGGGATTCCTGGTGCGTACATGTATGAGCAATCGGCCATTTGTGCGTCCGATGCCCGTTCCGAAAGCCAATGCCTTCTGGATGAAAACAACCCTAGGAACCCTGACGCCTGGGTCGGCATTGATTGCAGACAAGGCAACCTGCCTTCGTGGTACATTGATGTTCAAGGAGCGAACGATGTCGTGGAGGCCTTCAACTACGCGAGAACGTCTGCCGGTAGGCTTGCCATAAAAAACAGCGGACATACCTATGTTGAGGATGCGAGTCAAGAGGACGCGGTGACTTTGTGGACACAGAACCTCAAGCATCTGAGCTACGACAAAACCTTTGTCCCCAATGGCTGTGCTAATGACGTCACATACGATGTCATTACCACCGGTGCTGGAATCAACTGCGGTGAGGCCTACAGGTATGCAGACCAGCACAACGTGACAATTATTTGCGGCTACTCCGCAACTGTAGGCTTATCTGGAGGCTGGGTACAAGGCGCTGGCCATTCGGTGCTGTCCAACGTTTTTGGTCTAGGAGTTGATCGTGTCCTTCAGTTCACCATTGTGACCCCAGATGGATCAGTTAGGGTGACTAACAAATGCCAAAATGCCGATTTATTCTGGGCTTTGCGTGGCGGAGGCGGCGGCACTTTTGGAGTTGTGCTCGAGTCTGTGCACAAAGTTGAGCCTGTGACGCCCATGACGGTTGCTGCCATTGGCCTGCCTTCAGAAGACAAGGAAATATTTGGGCAGTGGATGGATCTGTTGGTTGACACTGCTCTACAGCTAGCGGATGATGGATGGGGTGGTCATATCTATGGCAACTCTCTTGTCCATGTAAATCCAATCCTCACAACCATCGAAAAGGCTTCTAATTCGACAAACCGGCTCATCGCATTTGCCAAAGAGCATGGAGGATGGGCCAATATTACCTATTCGCCTAGTTGGTACAGCTTCTTTGAGAAATTTGTTCTAAGCGGCTCTGTTTCTGTCGGGAACCTGAATATTATCAACACCAGGCTCATTCCGACCAATGTCTTTGAAGATCCCAACCGTAGCAGTGAGTTCAAAGCACTGCTACGCGACATCATCGACAATGGTGGTTCTCCATATATTCCAGTTGACAGTCCACATCTCTATCAACCCGAAATGGGTTCAACTTCAGTCCACCCAGTCTGGTACAGGTCGCTTTGGGAGCTCGGCCAACCATCGTTTTGGAAGTGGAATAGCACTCTGGAGGAGAGGATTGTTGTTGTTGAAAACATGCAAAAACAGACTGCTGAGATGGAAGCCGTGACACCCGACGGCGCCAGTTATAAAAATGAGGCCAACCCTTTCACTCGAAACTGGAAGGAGGCTTGGTATGGAGAGAATTATGGCCGCTTGCTGGAGATCAAGAAAAAATATGATCCAGACCATATACTCAGTTGCTGGGGCTGCGTAGGCTGGAACAAATCAGAAGCGGAAAATTCTTGCTATTCGGCTTTTGTAGGTTAGGCCGAAAATAACGGACCATATACATCAATCGTCGTAGCCCATATATACGTGACTTTGCTGGTGAATTCATTATTACACCGCCTCTTGTGATAGAATCGTGATAAGTTCTGTCCAGCCCCAGGCTCTTACAGCAGCCAGAGCACTGCCATACCGCCCATTTTCCAAATGTCACGAGTCAAGCCTGTAAGTCATGTGACCATAGCTTACTGAGCTGTGGTTGGGCTATGGGGCAATAAATCTATAGCTCAAATTAGGCTTAGGACTAGAATAGGAAAATTAGGCCTAAAAAACAAGGCTCTTATAGTGGACTAAGCCCCATTGGGGGCTTGTGCTTAAGATCTTTTGTTTTCTGGTATATAGCTATAAAAGCTAGGTATAATTAGCTATTTTATTTATAATATTTAAGGCTTATTTTATTTTTCTTTTTGGTACTTTATATAAGTATAATATATAATAATTATAAGCCTAGATAGATTTTAATATTAAATAATATTATAAAATCTAATAATTTTTATTATTTATCTTAATTAGAGTTATATTTAGAAATAGTAAATTTTATATATAAACTAAAAAAATTAAGCTTATAATAAATCTAATTATATTTTAATTATAGATAATCTTATTATTAAAATTTATAATTAAAAATAATTAATAAGTATAATTTATTATTTTAAAAAATTATATTTAAAATCTAGGTATTTAGGTTTTAATTAATTTTAAGTAAAAAAAATAATTTAATAATATTTTTAAAATTTAATTTAAGTTTATAATTATAATAACTAAAGTAAAAATTAATTTAAAAAATTTAAAAATTTTTAGTTTTATTTTTATTAAATATTATTTAGTTTTTATTAAAGAATATTAAATTATTTAAATTAAAAAAATTAAAAATAAATAAAAGGCTTAATTATTATAAAATTAAATATAATTAATAATTAAATTAAATATTTATTAAGTATATATTAAGGAATTATAAGAAGATAATATAGAAAAAAAGATTATGCTAAGATAGCTTTTTAAGAAGCTTAAAGAGAGAATAGTTTTTAGTAATATAAGCTTAAAAGAATAGATTTAAAGGAATTATTAAGCTATTCTTAAGAATATTATATATATAAATATTAATCTTAAGTTTTAGTTCTTTAATTAGACTAAGATATATATAAAAGTATAAGAATATAAGATTTCTAAGATTAAAGGGAATATTATATTATATAATTTCCTAAGTATAGTTAAAACTAGGTTTAAGTTTATTTAAATAGAAATTAAATTTAATAATTTTATTATAAGAAAAATACTTAGGAAATTAATTATAAAATTATTTAATAATTATAAGAATATATTTAATATAATAAGCTTAATTTATTATATTAAATATTATAAATATAATAATATTTATATTATATTAGGTATATATTTAGATAATAAAAACTAAATTATAAAATACTATTATTTATATATAAAAGATAAAATATTAATATATAATTAAATTCTATAATAATATATTATCTTTTAATATATAATTAATAAAGAAAAAATTAAAAATCTTAGATCTTAGTTAAAAGAGTATAAATATAAGAATATAAGGAAATATTATAATAGTAAAAAATAATAAAGCTTAAGAATAATAATAAAAGAAAAAAAGATTATAAATTAAAGCCTAAATAATACTTTAATTATTTAATTTTTAAGTTTAAATATTATTATAATTTATATTAATTTCTTATTTATATAGATTTATAATAAATCTTTTAATATTTATATTATAATTAAGAAAAAAAAATATATATTATTAAAAAGTATATTCTATAATAATTATAGTATATTTTATTTAATTAATAATAAAAGCTTTTTAGTTTTAGGCTTTTATATTAAATATAAAAAAGAAAAATAAATAAAAATAAAAATAATATTATTTTTAATAAGTAGAAAAAAAATTTAAGTTATTTTTAAATTTTTAAATAAAAATAAAGGATATTATATAATAGATTTTATACTTAAGAATATTATTTTTATTAAAGAATTTTATATAAATATAGTATTTATAATATAATTAAGAGAAATTAAAGTTTAATTCTTAGGTTTTAATAGTTTATTATACTTTAGAATATTAAAATTAAATATAATATTAATTAAATTAAAGACTAAATATAATCTAATTTTCCTTTAATATAAGCCTTTTTACTTTTATTTCTTTATAATTCTAAAGATAATTAATTTATTTATTTTATATAAAGTATTAATAATCCTAAGTATATACTAAGTCTATATCTAAATATTCCTAGGTATAATATACTTAAGACTATTAAGGAATTTACTATTATCTTATAAGAATAAAAAAAAATTTTAGTATTTATAATTAGATTATCTAGGTATAAAAATACTTAGAAATCTTACTTTTAATACTTAAAATATTAAAATTAATAAAATAAAATATAAAAATTATAAAGTCTATATATAAATATATATAATAATTATTATATTTTAAAGGCCTTTATATTATAAATTTCTAAAATTATTCTAAAGAATTTATTAGGATTTTTAGAATTATTTTAAAAGCTATAATAAAATAAGATATTTTTTAATATTTAAGGAAAAATATAATAAAATATTATATATATTTTTAATTTTAAATAAAAAATATAATATTATATTTAATATTATAATTTACTTTAAATAATAAATAAAAAGATAATTTAAGCTATTTATATATAAATTAAAGTATAATAATAAAAAAGTAATAATATTTATTTAAGGTAATATAAAATATTAATAATAGACTATTATTAAAAATATTAATTTTAAGCTTATACTATAAATAATTTATAAATCTAATAATATAATAAAAAAAGTAAACTAAGAAATTACTATAAAATTAATAAAAATACTCTATAGTATAGATCTTTTAAGAGAGCTATAATTAGAAAATATAAAATATATAATATACTTATATAATATAAGCCTAAATAAAGTATTAAAAATAAAGTCTTTAATATAGGCTTTTAAGGAATAGTTTAGGTAATATATAAAATTATTAATAATGTAAAATATAATTAATTTTAAGCTTGATTAGAGTAGAATCTATGTATATAGATATAGAGTATATTTATTAGAAGTAAATAGGAAAGCTAATAAGAATAAGAGGTTCTTTAAAATAAGCCTTAAAAGGTATATTAGATATTTAGTTAATTATTCTATTAATAATTTTTATTAAATATAGATTTTTTATCTTAAAAAGGTTATTATTATATAAAATATTATATTTAATAAGAAAATCTTTTATATTAAATTAGAGAAAATAGTAAATATATTATTAATTATAGAATTAAAAGAATAATCTAAATAATTATAAATTAATAATTTAAAAAAAATATAAGAATTATTTTTATTAATATTATTAAGTAAAGATAATATATTAATTATTAAAAAAGATATTAAGGATTTAAATTTAGGGATAAGTTTAGGAATATTAGTAATATACTTAAAAGTCTTTACTTTTAAGCTTATTAAATAGTAAAATACTAATAAAGAAAATTTATATAAATTCTAAATACCTTAATAAATACCTAAATTATAAACTATACCTAAGATATAAATAAGTATGCTTAGGTCTTAGAATAAAAAAATACTATTATACTTAGAACTAATAAAAAAAAACTAATTTTAATTAAAGAAATAGGATTTTATAGTATTAATCCTAGGAAAATAAATCTTAATATCTTATAAAAATAATTTAAATTAATTAAATATAAATAATTAATTAATAATTAAGAAAAAAGATTTATAATTATAAATTACTAAACTAATTTTTAAAGAAGATTTTTTAATAGATTCCTTAGTATAAAAGTAAAATAAGAAACTAATTACTAGACTATATAAAAGCTTTAAAATTAATAAAAAAAGAGTCTAAAATTAAAATATCCTTAGAAAATATTAATCTAATCTATATATATTAAATATACTATAGAAAGTCCTAATAATAAAAGTCTTACCTAATTAACTAAATTTTTATATATCTAGAAAAAAAAACTATAAAATATTACTCTCTATTATAACTATAGCCTACTTAAAGAAAGCCAAAGCTTACAATAATAAAACTATACTAAGAAAATATATATACTAAAAAAATCTAATTAAGCCTCTTCTATATAATTAGAAAAAAATACTATCCTATCTACTTAAGAAACTATTTATTAAAATAATATATAAAAAAATAAACTTATTCTCTAAAAAGGGAATTTAAAATATAATTAAGTATATAAATATATATTCTAAACTATTTCTATTAAAATAAATCTTTATATATAAGTTTAATAATAATAATTATCTTAATTATTATAAAGTATAAATATATATATAAAATAATTTATAAAAAAGCTTAATATTAAAAAATATCTATATAATAATACTAACTATATATATATTCTATATATTTATAATAATAATAATAGTATTTAATTTAAAATTAAAATAATTTAATATTAAAAATATATTTCTTAATATTTTTATTAGTAATAAAGAAAATCTAATAGTATATAAATTATTAAATAGATTTAAATAAAAAAGGATATATATAAAGCTTAAAAAGGTATTTTATAGACTTAAGAATTTACCTTAATTATAATTTAAAAAGCTTAAAGTAAAGCTTAATAAGCTTAGCCTTAAGGTATATTCTAAGGAACTATACCTTTTTTATTTTAAAGACTAAATTATATTTTTAATCTTTTTTATAGATAATATTATTATTAGATATTATAAGTAAGATTAATAAGCTATAAAAATAATAATTAAAGGCTTATATTAAACTTATAAACTATATAAGTAAAGTAAAATCTAGTTTTTTCTTAAAATATAAATTATAAGAAATAAAATATAATAAAAAGTCTACCTAAGCTATAAAGCTTATATTAATAAAATTATATATAAATTTAAAATTAATAAAAAAAGCTTATTTCTAATAATTCTAATCTTAGTAATAAAACTTTTAAAGTATATTAACTAAATAATTAAGCTTAAAATTAAGCTTTATTAAAAAAAGATTAAATTAATTCTTTATATAATAATTATAATAAGACTAAATATTATATTTATAATAGTAAGATTATTATAATTCCTTATTAATCTAAGACCTAAGTATATAAAGATAATAAACTAAATACTTTATTATTTATTTTTTATAAATAAAATTATATTATAATATAATTTAAGCTTAAAAATATAAGCCTTAAAAATTATAAGTAATATATTATTTATAGATAATATTATAATAAGGAAATTATTATAAGGATATTTTATTAGTTTCTTTAGAGGATTTATAATTTAAAAAATAATTTATTAAGTAATTATAATAATATCTATAACTAAAGTAAAATTACTTATTTTAGATTAAATAGTAAAGAAAATAATGGATTTATAATATTTTTTCAAGGAACTATATCTATAAATACTAATAGATTTTAATATTAATTATAATAATTAATAGACTATATACTTAATTATAAAAAAAATAAATATATAAATATATATTTATAATATATTAATATTTATAATTTATAATTATAATAAGAATATAAAAAAAAATTATTTAAAATATTATACTTATTAATCTTTAAAATACCTATAAATAAATTAATAAAAGCCTTACTAAGATAATACTTTAAATACTTTAAAGTAATACTTAACTTAATTAATCTATATATAATAATATTATAATAAAGATATAGTAAAAAGGGGATATTAAATTAATTACCCTAAATATAAATATATAGTCCCCTCCTCTTAAAATAAAATACCCTAAAAAGCAAATATAATAAAATACTAGAATACTAAACTCCTAATATTAAATACTTAATACTTAAATAAAATTAATATTAAAAATAATATAAAAAAATAAATATAAAAATATAAGCTTTTATAAAAGATCTATACCTTTACTAAGAAAAGTAAGATCTTTCTTAAGGAATTACTTAGCCTAAGGGTATTATTTTTTCTTAATTTTATTATTAAAAGATCTAAAAGCTTTTTCTAAAGTATTAATAATACTAAATAAAAAAATAGAATTAGGCTTTATTAGAAAATTAAGATAAAAATATAATATTATATAATATTAATTATATATTTATATAATTATTAGTATTTAAGCTTTAAAATATAAAAAATAAATAAAAAATATATTTTTTTATTACTAATAATATTAGCTAATAATATTTATTAAATAAAAAAAACTATAATAAAAAGACTAATAAGCTTATTAAAATATATTCTAAAGTATAAAATAATAAAATATAAGTTTATTAAGAAATATAAATATAATTTATATTTTTATATAAAAAATAATAAAAAAAATATTCTTAACTTATATTAAAATAATAATTTTTATTACCTTTTCTAATAATTACTACTTAAATATAATACTTATATAATAGATTTCTAGATAATCCCTAATTAAAGAAAAAAAACTAAAAAAAAAAATTAATTAATTATTTATAATTTTAAAGCTTAAAAAAAAAAGTATTATTATTTATTTATACTTTTATTTAATTCTATAGGAAAAAGCCTTTAAAATTAAAGTATTTAATAATAAAAGACTTTTACTTTAAAAAATAAAAAAAAATAAGCTATTATTAATATTAAGATAAGACTTAAAGTAAAAATTAAAAAAGACTTTTAAAAAAAGAATAAAATTAATTTTCTTAAAAACTATTATTTTTTATTTTTATAATAATACCTATAAAAGCCTTAAATTATATAAAATAAAATCTAATAATTTAAGAAAAAATTCTTTTTAAATCTTAGTATATAAAAAATAATTAAAATAAAGTCTTATAATAAATAAAATTATTATTAAATAATATTAATAAAAAAAAAAAAAAATTCCTTAATTTAAAAAATAAAACTTAATAAATTAATATTAAATTTATTTAATATCTAATAAATATATAATTAAATATTAATAGCTTAAAAAATAATTTATTATTTTATATTTAATTTAAAATTATAATAATAAATTTATAACTTAAGCAAAAAAATTAATATATCTAAAAATAAATAATTTAAAATTTAAATTTATAAAATAATAATTTAAATAAATATAATAATATATATTATCCTTAATCTAAATAAATAATATAATAAAATTAGACTTAATATCTAAATAAAGGACTATTTTTATAATTAAGCATATAAAAAACTTACTAGCAAATATACCTAACTAAGGAGTATATTATAAGTTAAGCCTATAAGTTATATAACTATAGCTTACTAAGCTATGATTAGGCTATAGGGTAGTAAATCTATAGCTTAAATTAGACTTAGGACTAAAGTAGGAAAATTAGGCCTAAGAAATAAGGTTCTTATAGTGGACTAAGCCCTGTTGGGGGCTTATGCTTAGGACCCTCTATTTTCCGGCGCATAGCTATAAAAGCTAGGCACAATTAGCTATTTCATTTGTAATATTCAAGGCTTATTTTATCCCTCTTTCCGGCACCTTGTGCAAGCACAACGCGTGACACCAAACTAACAGCAGGCCTCACAATTAAAAAGGTGACTGTCTTCTTGTCTCCCCCAGCAGCTGCTGCGGCTAGGGCACTGTCATAGTTGCCACGAACAAGACCCAGGTCGGCCTGGCTGCCGTGTGAAATGAGCAATTGGACAATTTCCATGTTGTTCCTTTTTGTTGCCACTGAAACTGCCAGGGCGCAGCCGTAGTTCCCATGCTGGAGCATCAAGTTATATTCTACTCCCCGCTCGAGGAGGTGTTTGAGCTGGATCAGCATGTTGGTGCTGGCCGTAGCTAGTGCTGTAGTCGTCTTTTGGGAAGGGTTATTGCGTTGGTGCCATCAGAAATGTCGCTGTTATTCGCTCATATAGTGAAATCTTGACTCCAACTAGCAAGACTCTACTAGTTGAGGATCAGCTTGCACTTCAGGAACTCAGCTCCGCTCGCTTGCTGGAGATGGTGTGCGCGCATTACGACCCCTGTCGGATAACACAAACTTCCGAATCTTGGTAAAAAGGTTCTTGCGTTGTCCAGAGTCGTAAAGTAAAGTGCCATCTGGCTCATCTTCCTCATTCTGTTTTGTCTCGATCACTGGCGTTTGGTTGACGGGCTTGGCACATTGCCCGTGAGGGGTTTCTGGCCTAATGAACGTCTTCTCTGATAGCATTGATGCCGTGTCGAAACTTGCGAAGGAGATGGATGGCTGAAAAAGTGAGAGCAAGACTCTCGACTGCGCTGGCTGAAATATATTCTTTAGAGTGGCCGCTACGTCTTGAGGCTTGTCCCCAGGCAGATATGTAACGTGTCTTTTGGCCCCGGCGGAAATCATTAACTTGCAAGCTTGGTAAGTTCCCCGCGGAGCAGGATCAGGCATGAAGTAGAGAAATTGCGACCACACGGTGAGTACAGGGTGATCGAGGAACGGAAGATTCGGCGAGACTCCACTATCGAGAAGAACCCTGAGAGTGGTAGTATCAATCTGACTGTCATTATGAAAGATGAATGTTTCGCGAAGGCTTATTCTGAGGCTTGGCTTTAGAGCTTGTTGAAGAAGTCGTGATCGCCGCACTGGGTCCAAATCAGACCTTGATGCAAGGTGCTCCACATAGTACGACAGCCCACATCTAACAGACAAATCAAGAATAGACTGGCAGTTACCGTTGGGGACCAGTAGAACCCAGTCTGCAGCTCTTGTGCGCAACCCCATTGTATGTGCCAGTTCATCAAGAAGCAGCGACTGAGATGAGCCCTGTGTGTCTTCAAATTCTTTTGCGTACGACAGAATTCCCAATATGAGACGACGAATGCGCTCTGCCGATGTATGCTTGATGATACATGAAAGAGGCATTGATTTCAATATGGCGAGGAATATTTTAGACAGGGTGGCCTGAGGATCGAAGTCAGGGCCCACCATGTCATCTAACGCTTCATGCAAATTCCTAGTCCGAAAGAAATCTGAGACAGTTCTGTGCAAGAATCCAGCCCGATATCGAAACAGTCCATATTCACTTTTGTCATTGGAGATTCTGATGAGATCTTTGCACTGGGCCGTCATTTGGTACTGCTTTGACCGGGAAATCCCCCGAATCTGAGTCTCTGTCAAAGGCTCGAACTGGTCCCCGAAGGCATAATCTGGATCCGACTCTTCCAAATCTAGGTAGGAGTAAGCAATCACTGGAATGTCCGATTCGCTGTATAGTAGGCATTTGAAGAGCCTAGATGTTCGTTGGCGATATACTGTGTCGATCTTATCAAGCATCAGCCTGAAGTACTCCTCTAGATCCGACGGTAACTCATCCAGCCGTTTTTGAAGATCATTAATGTTGTCGCCGTTATACAGCCCCCTACAAAGAGAGCGAACGACCAAGTAAACCCACAGGAAAACACCCTGGGCTCTATCACAGATCTGACGATCCAGTGATGCAATTGTCTCAGCTGGAAGAGTCTCCACCCATCCATTAGAAGACTGGTTATAGGGAAGGCTATCGCGCACATATTTCTCGATATCCTTCCTGGTGTGCTCGTGAACTAATAACTTCCAAGGGCTAGAATCAAATGCATCCCTGAATTCAACCCAAGGTCGACTGGAAACGCATATTTTGATTCGTGAATGAAGAGAGAGCTCCTTGAGAACAGAGTTGAGCTCTCTATGATCGCCGTAATACTCGTCTAAGCCATCAATAATGAGACAAAGGCGGAATGGGCTAATAGAGTATTTTGTTAAATCAATGGATACTAAGGTCTTGAAATTGTCAAACAGCTCCCTGAGTGTCCAAGCGTCAAGGCTCGCGGTAGAGTCTTCTTCCCAACGGCTGGGACAGATGATGGGAATCAGGTCAACTGCTTCAGACAGGATCTGAAATAAAAGAGTCATGAATAAACCTTCCTGTGACTTTTGAAGTCGAGTACCGCAACTCCAAAAGAAATGGTTGGCGACAATCAAAGTCTCAGTACTTGACCATCGCCGAAGCGACTCGATCGTCTTTGGATGATCGAGAATCAACTTCATCAGGGTAGATTTGCCAGAACCAGCATGGCCAGAAATCCAATAGACCTCTTTTGAGTCTTTGGACTCTAACCAGTGGACAAGATTGACCGTCGATTTTCTGTCAAAGAACCATTCCAGAGTGCCATTATGTGCTTCAGAAATGACAGATATTCGATCCTTAATCTCTGCAAATCGAAGGCTCTTGAGAACCCTGGTGATGGACCTTTGCCTGGCTAGTTGTTCATGCGCATCTTGGACTCGTCGAATAAATTCGGCGAATTCCAACCGTTGAACAGCCATTTTGCCAGCGTTAGTACGAACTGGCTCATCGCTCGTATTGGCGCCGTCGCCGCCACCATCATCATCATCATGATCAACTGCATTGCCAAGAGCAACTTCCTCGAGCTGATACTCAATATTCTTCACACTGTGCGCGAGTTGTGAGATATTTCTAGTAATTGACTTGAGCGTGGCCTCATTGGATGTTCGGAACAATGTTACCGAATCAAGAACCTGTTCCCTGGTTTTTTGAAATCAGATAAAGTCATTTTACGCGTATACTGATGTTGCTTACATGAGACCCAGTCTAAGAATCTCACAAACCTGCTTGCGTATGTTATTTATGCGGGCATCAAGCTTCTGTATTTGCGGGGCCTTGACATGGGTCATTACGCCCTTCTTCACACTTTCAAGAACAGTGTTTTGACTCGGATCAATTTCCAAGTCACTCAGCGTTTTTAGAAGCTCCGTAGTGAGATTGCTGCACTGCACAATGAGACTAGTCAGTCTCTCTCGAACGATGCCGGGCTTGGCAAGCATGTCGTCCATGGTCGTCTTAAGATTTACGGCCAACATACGAGTTTCGGCATTAAACATGCTGTTGCCGCCTCGTGTCTTGTGCAGTCGGTAGGCGACGGTGACAATTTTGCTGCCTAGGTCCACGAACTGAAGAATATTGGCAGCCAGGCCTAAGGCCGCAAGGTTGTCAGGCATGGTGGCACCAGATGTGGGGTTTTCCGTGAACACGTAGTGGCAGAGTGATGGCAGATGAGATAATTATACAAATGTCTCGAAGGAAGGCAACAATCGAGCGCAAGAGGGCTGAGGATAAATTCAAGGTGGCCTCAGCCTCATCACGTTGGTCAGCAAATTCGGCCTTGCACAGCCCTGCACGTGACATTGTCAATGGAGCATAGGGTCCTTCAATTTCCGCCCCCTGTCAAGGTGTCAACGCGCATCAACCTGCTGACTCAGCGGTTGCCTAATGATAACAACCAACCACTGATCAAGTTCACGATGGTTGTCTTTTTTTTTAATGATGTTCTGTTTTATCGACACGAATGCAAAAACGTTGTGAGTTGAGTCTGTAGTGTAACAAAACCCGCTTCTATCTTGATTGAGGACCATCACCAGGGAAGAGAAACCTTTCCAGAGAATTACTATAAGCAAGGAGACCCTGAACACTACTATGACGACGTCTAAAACCACAAATATGGGATCCAAACGGCAGTCCTTCAATATTTATACAGCATCGCAGCTCGCAACTGCCAATCTGTGGCAGGGTCTCACAATCAGACGAAGATCAAAAGAGATCATCCTTGATTGATTGAAGGAGCGAGATTTAGAATAAAGAAGAAAGCACACATTTCAGTGTATTATGCTTGCTACTTTGTGAAAGTCTAACCCAATCGCGTCGAACTACATCCATGATTGTGATTGAACGTACAATTCCTTCCCATCAGGCCTCTCCAGCCCGGCAGACCTTTTTCTTTTTATATACCTGATACTCTCCTCGGCCCATACCAAAGAAACGGGAAGCGCTGTAGAGTTGTGTGATGATCCACAGAGAGAAGATCAAGGGTGTAATAACCTTCCAGATAAGATGCCATGAAGCCCAAGATCGATTTAGCAGGTAGATGGTGATTGCCATTTCGACTAGCGCAGCAAGAGTTTCCCAAATCGCGCATGCATATGCCAAACCACATAGAGTCCGAGCATTGCCACGCTTCACGCGCCAAATAATCATAGAGATGTAAATGGGAAGCTCGATCAAAACATCAAACATGCCTATATCCATTGTTAGTAAGCTCCAGAAGGTCAAGGGTAAGCTTAGTCAGACATACCCCAAAACATGCACATGTAAAACTCAAGCGTGGCTTCGGCCAGCCGACGTGAGTCGCCAAAGAGATACACAGCCGTCTGGCCTATAATCAAAAGACCAATGTGGTGTGCAATGTTGATATAGCTTGCAAATGTTGTGCGGTAACATAGTTCGAAGATGTAATAGCCGCTGTATATCTGGCACGTAATAAACATCAGATCGCCAACTGTAGCGCTGCTGCTACCAACGTGAGTGGAGAAGCTTGCGGGGCCGGCAACCAGGGTGAAGAACGGGTAGCTTCCGATACTGAGAATTGAAATCATAGCTATGGCGCCAACATGGAAGTAGGTGAACGAGCGGCGACGTCGTTCGTTATCGGGGTTTTCCAGGTCTCGGTATTTCTTTCCATAGACCCATCGTAGGACCCATCGCTCCAGGATATTTGCAATCAGCATCAGACTAATGACGACCAACGTGAGTATGAAGGACCCATAGTGAGTTAAATCGGTAAGCGGCTCAATTTCAAGATTTGCAATCTTGTCGTGATAATGCGGTTGGCTTTCGTTGATGGAATTCCCCATCTTGGCGAAATTCCTGATAGCGGATTTAACAGATCTTTGTTGGAACGCGTTTTCGGGACAGTCTGTTGAAGATCAGGAGGCCAAATCTGCTTCTAGAAAGCAATAAAATCGATAGATTCAACTGGGAAAACTAGGAAAGGGGTGGCGGGCAAATGATTTTGACTGGGTTGGTAATCTGCCTGGTGGTAGTGAGAGGACAAGAGATGAGGCTTGCCTTGGCAGGCATTTATGCTTATGGTCACGGCATCTCCGACGGGTTGTGCGAGGGTATTGGAGATGTCGTGAGTATCCAAGGCCACAAGGGTGTTGCAGATTCTGTTGCGTTCACTACGACGTGGAAGCAAGCGTACTAGATTTTCACGACCAACCTAATTTTTGAACCCTATTCGTGTGCCACCTCTGTGACCTAGCTCCTAGATCACCCGGTTGAGCTTACCGATTGTTTTTATTTTACTAGAACTAAATGATTTTCAGCTAGTATCTGGAGCCCAGATCTACTTTGTACATGAGAGGAGTGAGCGAATACTGTAGGGTAGGATGGATTATGTCTGCATATCCCTTTGAGTGTCGTTAGCCTCCACTTAGGTACCAGGCAAGATATATTACAAATTACAAAGCTCCTAATTAAGAATAAAAAAGAATTGTGATTATTTTATATAATTTTATTTCATTAATAAAAATTTTATTGATATAAAGTTATATTTTATTCTGATAATAATATTTTGTTGGTCGGATGATTGAGGCTTGTGGCACTCAAAGGGATAGTACAAATACTTAGCTCTTTACTTTCGACATCTTGGAGACCCCAAATATGCATCCTTTCACCTTTTCAGGCGTGGTCTTGGACATCAGAGCAATGAGATCATAGCAATCATCTCATCGCGTACGCAATCCGGAAGCTGACATGGATTGCCATTGCAAGCCCTGAATCGGCAATTTTACGCACTCCGTCGATATGAGGTCTGTTGAGATGACGTGGGATAAAGGAGAGAAGATAATTCGACATCTTCATGATCATAGAGGTGGTCTTGATTCAAACAGCGCAACGGAGACGGGTGGGATCGTTGAAGCATGGCGTATATCGGAGCACTGGATTGGTAGTTGATATTGAGAGGTCAGCAGTGTTAGAATACACAGCTGGCTGTCTCAAGACCCGCTCCAGCATCAAAGACAGAAACGTACCCCGTTTACAGTGTTAGCCCAATCGGTGATAATGGATTTCAACAGGGGTTCGAGCATGCAAAACAGGGGCCGTTTTTGCACGGCGCGAAATAGGGCTCGTTTTGCGTTTGATGTAAAAGTCAGACCCGGTCCTTGCCACTTGTGTAAACTTGAATCCGCTAGCTATGTCTTCTACTCACCGGAAATACATCCTTATTCCTTACGTAGGACTTTTCAAAAGCCAACCTTGATTGTTAGATTACATCTAGAACCGCCCATTAATATCTGTATTTACCTAATCAAGAGATGCTAAGTCATGGGCAGATGATAAAGAGCAGAGAGGGGAATTAGGCCGCAATTTTGTAGGTAATACCTGCGTAGGTTGAAAAGTCCGGCTATTCGGCACCGATACAAGTGGTCCCCCTGCTAGTGCATCATTCTGGAAAACGAGGTCGCCGCCATGGAAGAAGTCTCCTGTTCGGCACAGACTGCCGCGAGTTGCAGTCCATAAGAGTCTAGACCATTGACATGCATGGAAAGCTGAGTTCCCTAGCCCTTCCATTCGAGGCTTTAAGCGTCTCTTCAAGTGTAAAACAAGCATTTCCATAGACCACTTGACCCCGGCAAACAGGCTAGCGGCAAGAGCTTGTATCATTTGCCCTTTTGTGATTGGCTCAACCCCTGTAGGTTACCTGCAGGCAGTAATCGCTTTGTCAGAATCTTGCTTCCGCTACCGCGAAATCGCACCTGCCCCATTGGGCTATACAGATAAAGCCCCATTGCAGCCAGTTTAACTCGCTTCTAGCTGGATACGAGAATAGTATGAGGCTCCATTTCTAGTTTTGGCTAGGTAGCGGCTCGGTAGGTTCCGAAATAGCCGTGTAGACGACGGACTTTGTATATCCTCAGGCGGGTTGAGTGGCAATGTCATCAGTGAGTAAGCCTGCTGAATGGTTTGTGATCACAATACTACTCGCCGTCAGCAAGTCCACCATATATCGCTTGGCTTTATTCGGCAGGTCATCCAGAGAAGCCGTCGAAACAATCGTACGGTGTTGTAGTAGAAGGAGGTTACTGAGCTTGTGAATTGATATGAAAAATTCTGTATCCATCGAAATCACGGAAAGGGAAACATAAATAATAGGATACTCTGCTGTCTGTAAAAGGAGACTTTCAACATCATTCCCAGCAGAACAACTCCAAGTCTGACATCTGCCATCTGATTGTCATCTCTTCATCATGATGTTCCTGAGCACCATTTTCTTGTCCTTTGCGACAGCCAGCCTTTGCACTCCGATAATTCTGAGATCGGAGCCTCCAGCAAATGCTACTTTTATTCCGTGTGTTGAAGGGACGAAGGACCCGATTTGCCAACGCATCGCCAAGCCATCTTCAGATGTCATCACGGAGATCGTGCACGCAAACGGGACCGTGGAAATCCACCGCAACAAGTACACACGCGAACAACTGCAGGAAATCCGCCAAAAGAACAACGTGACCAGCACCGAATATGGACCAGGTGACATCGTCCCCGATGAATCTGCAGAGTTCATCAGCAACCTGACCAAGCGAGAGTCAGCACCTGCGATCTGCTTTACTGAGAAGCAGAGGTGGTACGACCAAAATGACTGGGGATACTGGTACCAAGCGTGGCACCAGGTGGGCAACTGCTTCTACTGCGATCAATGCACCGAGGCCATCGCGACGAGCTTTGCTGTAGCTCAAACCTGGACCTATGGACTGAGCGCAGATTTCGGGGAAGTCATCCAGGCCACATTCAGCTTCACCTGGGGCGAGACATTTACTTTGACCGATACTCGCACCTGCCAATGGAACTTTGTTGAGTCGGGTTGCCACTCAATCTGGTATCAGCCCTTGATGTCCTATCACAACGGATATGCAAACTACCAGTCCCATACCCACTGCGGTGCTGCCCAGGGCAATCCCGCCAAAGATTCCTATTACAACCACAACTGGGCCTATGCCAATGTGAACCAAATCGGCAACAACAACGGCGTCAACCAGGGCAACTTGGGCTGCAACAGTGGTTGCCAAGGAAGTGACCACAGGCAATGCCAGTACGGCAACAATGGTGGCTCTCTCTGGCCATATGCCAATTAGACAGGACGTCTAGCCATAAGGTTAGCTGGATGTGAGAATAGTCTTTCTGTTGTCTCAGTCTACATACTTGAGACGGGATTTTGAGATTTAGGTCTGTGGATCAATGTTCTGTGATGGAATTGCAATTTTGTTCCATCAGCTCCCAGATTTCTGATTAGTCGGTAGTCATGAGTAGAAATGTTAGTAATTATATAACTGCTCTCACTTGTTAAAACCAAGGGTAGAATATGTCAACAATTTAATTACTATTTATATCTGAAACTAAGAAATATTTCACATTCAAAATATTTTAATTTGATATTGAGATTGGGGATAAATAGCCATAACCAAAGATTGCCAGTTCTGGGCGTGTTCATTGGCGTAATCAAGTCCATCTATCCGACATGAAGGTGAGCTTGGGAAATATGCCACCATTCCATCTTGGAGGGAGTGAAATATGCTTTATCGCTGCTTCAGGCAGAGCTCTGTGGATGATGGCACGACCTCCTGTTTACTCCCAGATGTCGTAGTCAGGAATCCTCTCTTCGTAGTATGTCTCAGTAACTCTTTTAAATCCAACCTTGGGTGCGTTGTAAGGCCAAGGTTCACCAAGCCCAGTCGCGAAAATCCCAAACGAAGCTCCGCTAAAAACTCCCCATCCCGTCGGGTTATTTGCTTGGTAGTAAGAACTGAGTTCTGCCACATACTTTGGTTCTTTAGCCTTGCCGAACTTGTACCCCAGTTCGTATTTGAGGGGCGTGGCTCGGATATAGAGAGTAAGAGGCTCTGTCAGGCCGGATGTGTTAAGCGGGATTTGCTGGTACTGTACGAATATAAGCGCGAATCCTTCCAGATACCCTTCGGAGATTGTCTTACCTCTGTTGCATAGTTCTTTCTGAGTTCAGTATACAAGCACAATCCTGTTGTATTGGCACAACCAGTCACGCCGATATCTTGGTGTTGCAACTCGGATAGGTATGCAGAGATACCAACCTGATTCCGATGTCCTAGTGTTCCTTTAAACTGGGATAGCTCTGCTGAAAAGGTCATGTTTAAAGATTTCTGCTTTCGAAGGAGTGCTGCAGGAGTGTCCCTGTCGCTTAGGCTGAACACGTTAGGCTTGAACTCGAGACGACCGTTCACCAGTTTGTAATTTTGAGTGTACGGAGTTCTCAGCTCGTACCACCCGAGGTCAATCTTGCCGGAAAAGTCTTCAATGAATGGGTCAGACACTTGTGGCTCCCCCGTCTTAGGTCCAAAATCGTCGCTCAGAAGAATGGGATTTCCATTATTAAACGATGGCCATCCGTCCTTCCAAGTAACGGGCGTAAGAAATGTTTCACGACCTGCCCAAGTTAGCAAATCCTATATCTTTCTGGGACACAGGGGAAGAACCTAAGGGCGAGCTTCCGTTTATCTTCCTGCGAGCCAAGAAGGCCGCATACCAATCTCCTTCCGGTGTGTCGACCAACGTGGCATGGCCCGTTGACTGCACTGTTAGGTTGTCAAAGCCCCACTGGCCATTGTATATGAGTGGATTATTTGGAGCAGGATCAAAGGGGCCAGTCACATTGCGGCTTCTCCCGATGCTTGAGCGGTGTAGATCATCAGTGCCACCTTTTTGACGATCAGAGTCTTCATCAGTAACAGGTAGTAGTCAGACAAACCTTCTGCGATCAGCAAGTAGTACCATCCATCTTTGAAGAGCATTTTCGGCCCTTCGGGTCTCGCATCCTTAGTGTGGAGCAAAGTACCATTCCATAGGCTTACATATGGCCCAATGCAATCCCCAGTTTTAATATTGATCTCACACTGGGATAGGCCCCAGATTCTATCTTGGTTGTTGTTGGGTGCCATGAGATTGATGTAGGTCTTTCCTGAAACAGGATCTCTGAAAAGCTCTGGGTCAATACCCCACGGCTCTGCCCAGATCAAATCAGACCAGGTCATAAGATCATATGACCAAGCATAATACACACGTGGCCATACTCTGGCGACGGTGTCGTATGTCCAGCGCGTCATGGAAGCCAGCCAGAAACGCCCGTCGAAATATGCCAGCGAGGGTGCCCAAGCGCCTGTTCGTAATATGAGCTAAAGTCTTGCCGTTATTGAAAATGGTCACATTCATACCTGCGGTAGTGGGCGTTCCATATAATTGCAGTTGATCTGGCTTTGTAAAGGCGTGAGAGATGAGCGTCCAATTGGACAAGTCATTACCTGGAAGCATTCAATTTCACGGCCAATCCAATTTAACTTGCGACCCAGGGTTCGTTCAACTATACTTACTCTTGTAAATAGGAATTCCGGGATAATACTCAAATGTAGACGTTGCAATGTAGTAGTCGTCTTCAACACGAAGAATGGCGGGGTCTGGATTCCAACCTGAAATGATTGGGTTCCTAATCGCATGTGCTACATGTGGGAAGGCAGCCAAAAGGCAGGGAATCAGCTGAAGAAGTCGCATGGTAAAGTCAGAAAACAACTTTGGCAATCTCGAATATCTTGACTATCATAGACTACCCCAAGCGGCCACAAGCTGTTCCCATCGTCGAACCTCTCGCAGTATTTATCGGTTGGTTGCAGGTGGGACTAGACAACGACTTGTGAACAACGACAAATACAGGCTTGACCGCTTAACCAATCGTAGTCATTGAAATTCTTGATTTACAGCATGGGTCAAACCTACGGGTTAAGTCTCGGAGCTGAACCGAGTAGCGCAATTCGATGCTCCGGCTGGGGATGGAGTCTTAGCTCCTTCTGTATAGCCTAAATAAATAATGCGGGCTAAGTTCCGGCATTTGTCCGAGTAGGAGAACCCATACCCTTGTTTGGGACATGGACTCGAAGGCTATGCGGGGTAGATACATGACGCAGAACAGGGCACCAATCCATTCCAGTCTGTGGGATTGGGTTGTCCAAGTGCACACATGTGTTTCCATTATGAGATTAGGTGTTCTCTACGTATCTTGTAATATTGAACATTCTGTCTTGTAAAAGAATTACCTATAGCAGTATTAGGCAATTTTGTTCTATAACTACTATAGCCGGACATTAGCCTCATCGATAAGTACATTGGCTTATTTCTCAGTCATGTTCTCGGCTTTGCCCCGGACAATAATTGACTCTGATCTCCAGACCCGAGCGGTTTGGGTATACCTCCACTTTTCCAGATCGCTGCGCGCGCCAATGACGTGAAATTCACTTTGGATTGCAGTTTATCAGGTGGAAGAAGAAGTGTATGACATTTCCTGCATCTTCGCATTGGGAGTTGCGTATCCTCATAGCTCATGAGGGGCATCTAAAATATATGGCTATCACTTTTTCCTCAGTACAATCAGAATATAATTTGAATAATTTCTTTCTATTTATTGAGATGATAAAATTCCAATTGCCATGATATATTGACTTTTAAATTGAATGATCGCAGTGCCTGAGTGTTTCAGCGTTGCGATTAGGTGATATGCCATGAGCTTATGACAGAAGTTTAGCCTGAGCAGCCCCCCCTACAAACAAAAAAGCGACTTTGTTTCAACGATGCCTGAGTTTGTAGATGGACGCTAAAAATCTGACTGTTTGCAGTCCAAACTTGGTATGTCAATTGAACTCATGTTCTTTTGCAATGCGGTATTTTATTTTACCTAATCCAGCCCCTACATGTTTCTTGTCTTGAATAAAAGGCATACCCAATTTCATGACATAGACAGCCTCCCAGTAATTCTTAGAACTTTAGATATGTATATTGGTTCGGATGTTCCCTAAGGTTTAAACTTTATAGAGCATGTGAGACAATACCATATTCTCGGAGTAACCGTTGCATCGTTAGGGTTTCGGGTTCGGTCAGCATACCGAGGGGCCACCCAGATGCCAGGGAAGGATGGATAAAGTTTCGAGTCCCTGGTCATTATAAACGAGGGATCGGCAGCTTCGGCGACTTTTAGGGAGGTCTTGACATGCACACACAAGTCATGGAACAAACACGCCCGAGAAGCCTATTAATTCATCCAGAGCCCTCCAAAGGCCCAACCCTTCAGTCGAGTATCGACAGTCTTGTCATTTTCTAACAGTTTCAGCTCATCTCGGTTGGCAGCAAAATAATTATGAAAACGTGTTCATACCGCCAAGTTGGATCATTGCGATGGCCCAAATAAGCTTTGGCTGGCGTGTTTCCGGACAATACCCACACTGGATGATCTCGGTGTTGACCATGGCAAGACCGCGGGTTTTCGGAAAGGGCGCAGGTTTTTTTAATTGTGAGCAACTACCAGATCCCACCTGCCAAGCTAGGCGAGATCGGAGTGACATCCGATCAGACCGGTCGGGATTTTGAGTGGTGGAATCCCACGTGGATTCAAATTGTACGAGTCGTTTCATCACGAACGGTGGAGCATAAACGAAGGGCCACAGGAAGTCCCAAGCACACGATAAGTCAATAAGCATAACGGGAGTAATTATTAGCGAAGATCATCTACCTGATACACCATGTTAAGCGAAGGAATTCAGCCTCGATGGGTCAAGTTCCTTGCGCCACATTAAAGCTGCTGGGAATGATTTTATCCTGGTCAAGCCAGCACCTGACTCTAAAATCACCGAGGGATTCTCTATTAAGAGAATCTATCGTATGGTCTGTAGATAGTAATTTAAGTTTTCCGATGATATAAAAGGTACTCTGTTCTCCCCAAAATGGATGCGGGCTATGCGCCGTATGACCACCCGCGCCGCCATGCTGATCTCATTTGCGAGCGCCCTCGCCGCACTGGGGGCTTTGCCTCTCGCACTCGCCCTAGAGACGGCCAATGACCTCCTTGCATCGCTCAACAGCCAGGCAATTGAGTCTTTGAATCGTTCGGTTGCATCAAACACAACTAATGCATGCACTCCTTCCAGAGCGCATGTGCGCAAGGACTGGTACGTCATAGTGGTTACTTCGCCACAGAAGATTGGTTAGGTACTAATATTAATTTCCATTTCAGGAAACGATTGACCGCGGACGAAAGAACCGATTATATCAACGCTGTTCTTTGCTTGAGGGAGAAACCTTCCAAGAGTGATCCTTCCTTTGCCCCCGGTGCCCGGACAAGATATGATGACTTTGTCGCGGTTCATATTAGCCAGACCAACAGCATCCACGGGACCGTAAGACAGCTAGGCTCTCGTCTGTTTGACTATTACTGACTGCCGAACTTCCGAAACAGGCGAACTTTTTGACCTGGCACCGCTACTTCGTGTGGGCTTACGAAACCGCACTCCGTGATGAGTGTGGCTACAAAGGCTACCAGCCGTACTGGGACTGGTTTGATGGCTCCGACTTTGCCAACATGCCCCTTTTTGACGGCAGCGAAACCAGCATGAGCGGTGATGGCGAGTTCGTTTCCCATAATGGCACTCTGATCAATGCAGGCAATGGTACCATCTTTCTTCGTTCAGGAAATGGGGGCGGCTGCATCAAGGACGGGCCGTTCAAGGGGTAAGCAAAATAAAACCAAATTTGCATCATGAAGAACAGCAAGTTAACATCACATAGGGCCGTGGCCAATCTTGGGCCAGTCTTTCCAGCCATGGATGGCATGACGCGGAGCAACGGATCGCTGAGCTACAACCCCCGCTGTTTGCGCCGAGATTTGGCCAAGGAGCCCGCCGATACGTGGTTTACGCGCGACAATCTTCATAACATCACAATCGGCCAAGCCTCTAGCTGCATATCTGATTTTCAGAATGAGCTCCAGGGCCGGTTCAGCGACAAGTTCCTGGGACTGCACTCTTCCGGCCACTACACCGTGGGCGGCGACGCATCGGACCCCTTCTCGTCGCCCAACGAGCCCGTTTTCTGGCTGCACCACGCCATGGTCGACTACGTTTACTGGATATGGCAGGCTCTGAACCCCGAGGCGGCCAAAGAGATTGCTGGCACCATTACTATCTTCAACTCTCCGCCGAGTCGCGACGGCCTAGTCAGTGACATACTCTATCTTGGCGTCAATGCACCCAATATTACGATTTCCGATGCTCTTGATACACTTAGCGGTGGGCCATTTTGCTATATTTACGAGTAAACATGTCATGTCTTGTTCGGGTCTAGAGATGTGATGGGCGACGGAAGTGATGGGGCTTTTGTATAGACTAGACACGTCCCTGAACTGATGTTAGCTTTAGAATGCAGCTTATGATGACCTCCAAATAGAAATGGAAGTGTATCGCCTTATTGTCGCTGATTCGTTATCTTGTTGTCTCCTCCTTGATGATGTTATGACATTTGAAGTAATTATTGGACGACTTCCGAGAGCTTTCAATTTCCTGGTCTTGATTAGGTAATTACTAAAGAATAGCACAGGCCTATTAACTTTTCTTTTCCTGCACAGAGAACCAAATGACTCCTCTTTCCTCTTTATCGTTTTGCGAACAAGCCCTCTTCACTACCTACCCTACCCTATACATACCCCCCGAGTCCACGTGGCGATTTGATCCAAACCCGAGATTAATGCACTCGATTTACCAAAATAGTCGGAGAATAAACTCAGATATGGAAACACTGCCCTTAATCCCAAGGGCGCTGGGTTCATTTGGCGTAGCCACAAGCTGAGTTGGGGTGCAATGGACCTATAACACTCCAATACGTGTTCGCGCTTGAGACACTAGGATTCAAAGGCGGCAGACTAGTGCCACATGGCTCCTAGCAAAACGCGAGATCGAAAACTCTGTCTGCCGGCTGTTTCTTCGAGAGAACGGCAGACTAGCTTCCAGCCCAAAATAAACTTGACTGTGGAAGGTCCGTGACATGTTCTTTATGGGTCTGAGGCGCTATTGACCCCAGCACATTGGGAGTGGCACACGTATTTTTAATTATGGCCGAATGATGCCGACTTATAGGGCAGCGACCCTTAATCTGAGCGAATCTATATATCCTTCAACCTGTTCGAATGGGTAGGAGCTGAAATTCCGCATATGCTGAGAGCTTTGCTAAACACCGGCAGTGAAACCCACGACCTCTAACGGCTTCAACATCATGACGTCCTCCAAGGATCTCTTCAATGAAGATGTATGGTCCAAATCAAAGGAGAGAGATATCCATGCATCTGCCGACCAAATTGCACTACATTATGAAAGGGCGCGATCGATGTGTCGACAGAGCAGTATGCGCACCACTGCCCACGATTCTAGCAAAGCAGCTCACGCGCCACAGATCTCTCCGTCGATGATATCCGTTTTCTTAAGAAGCCATTTTGGGATTTCCATTTTGACTGTGAATGAAGACTCATTGATCTTTCCGATCCCAAGAATGCGCGATAATTGTTTGCAGTGATTGCGGCCCGCGACATGCCAGCATTCATTATTGCAACAATTCACATCAACCTCTGCATTGGTACACTGAGTCCCTTTCTCCCGAGTCGCCCGGATCTGTCGCCGCTAATCGATAGCCTGATTAAATTTGACATTTGCGGGCAATTCATGCTGACGGAGGTTGGTCATGGACTGGACGCACGAAACCTTGAGACCATCGCCACTCTTCAATCGGACAGATCATTTGACCTCCACACGCCTAGTGAAACGGCAGCGAAAGCCATGCCACCAACCACCCCGCAGTGTGGAATTCCACGCGTGGCAATTGTTTTTGCACGCCTGTTGGTTAATGGAGAGGATCGCGGCATAAAACAGTTCATTGTTTGGTTAAATGATGCAAACCAAATGCGGCGAGGGATCACGTCGCGAATCTTGCCGAACCGACCAGGAACAAAACCGCTGGATCATTCCATAACAACTTTTGATCATGTGCGCTTGCCTCCAAACGCTCTGCTGGGCTCGCCAGAGAAGGCGAAAGACGAGCGGGCTGAGTTTATGCGCCAGATCTGGCGCGTCAACGTTGGGACTCTCTCGCTGACAATCAAGGGCATATCGTCACTCAAGGTCTGCACACAAATAGCTGCCATGTACAGCCAGAGGCGAATGATTGCTGGCGCAGATGATAACAGCAAAATCCCCATCATGTCGTTCAGCACGCAACAACGCCCTATTCTTGAGGCTTGGGTCCAGGGAATTGTCTTGGAGTCGTACGCCAGGTGGACAGTAAAACAATTTATGAACGCCAAAGTCAGCATGAACATACGCTACGCACTTGCTGTAGCGTTCAAAGCATCAGTCATTCAAGCGTCGCGGGTTTTGAACGAGATTGTCGAACGCTGTGGTTGGCAGGGTCTTTACGCATACAACCAGATTAGCGAGCTGGCTCTCACCTTCCAAGGCGTGTCTATTGCTGAAGGTGACACACTCGTCTTGTGCATTCGTACGTTTTCAACAAAATCCTTGAACCATGTTCTGCCAAAAGAGGCTCCAAGCTGACTGTTGTTAACTAGGATTGGGATCAGAGCTCTTGGGTGACAAATATCAACTTCCTAAAGCTCGCGACCCCTCAGCGTTCCTTGCTCTTCATGAACGCGGCGTTTTTACCGAGGCAAAAACAAAGCTGACCGAGCTCGGCGGATACAAGGCACATAGGAGCCAAGCCTTCAATCGTCACCTTCTTCCTCATTGTAGGTCCTTGGTCGAATCAGTTGGTCACCGCATGGCATACGAGGCAGCCAAAGAGTTAGGAATCTGTACCAAGGTTCTGCGTCTTTATGAAATGATTCATATGAAATCTGATATGGGATGGTATATTGAAAATGGGCACATTTCTCGGGAATCTTTTAATGATTCTGTCGTTGAAGCATATGACGCAGTACTGCCAGACATGTTAGAATCGCTGGAGAAATCTGACATAGGCAATTATATTACTGCGCCGATCGTTACGGAGGAGTCTTGGTATTCGTTTGTTCAGACTCTGCCAAGATTCGAATTTCAGTCGTCAATGGAGGGGGGTATCAGCCTAAGCTTTAAGCTAGCTATTTATTTCGAAAAATAAAATAAAATAAGGAATAGACTTGAAAGAGACCCGACTAAGCTGGTACCACTTTTTCTCAGAGTATCACACCCAACGCTCATCAATCGCACCTTCATATTTGGATATAAAAGAATTAATGGAATTGCTAATAGTAGCTTCATTGACGGGTTTAACGTGGTGATCCAGGATGGGAATGATGGTGCAATAATGGCGCCATCATAAGCATGCCAATCGCGCCAAAGTGTCAACACTGGAGTCGAGTAGAGTAACATAAGACTGCGCAATGTAACAGAAACACGGAACGGCCAGTTGACTCACACAAAGCCACCCGAAGTCCCTCCGAGACAATGACGCCAGTTGGGAGATCACAGCGCTCATCTGTGTAACGTGTGAGGAGGCGACTTGCGAAAAGCTGATTGTTTCATCCAACGGGATTTTAATACGGATACACGTGGGCGACACACAAAGGACTGCAGAACCACCTAGTAAAGTATCCTGCGCAAAAGAGTTGAAATCAGCAACAAAACAGAATTTCCGCCGCGAGCCGGTGCGGGTGGGCATGCTGGACAAAGTCTGCTGCTTGCGTATGACGGCATTACAGAGACATTCCGCATGACCGTGCCAAAAGCCACTGCCAACCTATCAGCTGAGACCTGTGTGGCAAAATCTGGTCAGAAAATAGCGAGACAGCATAGTTGTATGAAGGATTTGGCTTGTCAAGTCGTACAAGATGTGTATTCAGAGGAGTTGAAGTGGGTCGATGAAGGATGCCACTGAAACCTGTCCTTCCGAAAACCCAGAAAATGACCCTTTTCCCTTTATTTTTTACTCGTGCGTAGTTATTGTGGCGGTCCAATGGTTCTTACCAAAAATTGAGTGGCGCTTGTCTCATTTTGAAGCATCAAGCGATTGGACCTTGATGGCCCGGATAGCCGGCTAGCCTAGCGGATAAATCATCTGATGTAGCCAAGTTGGCAGCATCCAAATAAGCACAAGAGAGAGTCCATATTTTCGCTTTTCGCAAAAAAAAAAACCATGCTTCCACGCTGACGTCGTTGCTGCTTGGTGAGGCGGACTTGGTTTGGGAGATCCCTAAAAGCATACGTAGAATGAATCCGTGCTCTCTTCTTCTGATTGGCGTGTGCTGGAATTACCCACTTATATTTAATTAAATTGACACATTATTTCAGGAGCCAGACCATGCCGAATTGGCCTGAGCGTGGCGCCAGTCATGGGTTTGGCACGCGTCGAGAAATTTATTTTAACCCTGTGGTTTCATGCATGCTTTTCCCGCCTCCAGAAAAACTACTACCCCACGACGACGACCCCATCGTTTTGCATCCCTTTAGCCGCTTCTGACAGGCCAATCACCAACCAACCAACGGGCACAGCAGCTTAATTTCCAACCCGTTTCCTATCCATGTTTAGATTATCTTTTTTCCGTAAGATAATCTTGTTGACGTTTCTGTTTTATCTCGGTGTCGCAAGCCGCAGAAAGCCCACAGTCTACTTAATTCGCCATGGCGAGAAGCCCAAGGTCGGAAATGGGTTGAACGCCGACGGCAAGGAGCGCGCGCAATGCCTGCGAGAAGTATTCGGCCACAAGTCGCATTACAAAATTGACTACATACTATCGCCATCATATTCTCATGGTATGTTTACCTCCCGACTGCAACCCACGGCGGCTCTAATCAGGTCACCCAGGCGGAAAGAGAAAGAGAGCGTACGACACGGTCGTGCCTCTCGCCAAGGATCTCGGCATCCATATAGACACCTCCTGTACCCGGGAAGATCACAAATGCGTGGCCAAGAAAATTAAGAAGCACAGGGGCCACGGAAATATCCTGATATCGTATGTGCTCCCGCCGACGGATGCTTTGATCCCACTGACACCTAGATCCAGCTGGCAACATGAAAACATGGCAAAGATTGTCAAGTACCTGGGTGCAAAGCATGTAAAAGAATACCCAGACGACAGGTTCGATATTATATGGACAGTACCACATCCGTACGGAAAAATTACCTCCAAGGACTCGGAGAACTGCCCGAGATTAGATGTTATGACTGAAGATGAGCTCTAGAAATTGCAATCACATACTTTACAATGTTAATACACAAGCACAACAACTAATCCATATCCAAACCAAGTGACCAACGGCCGGAGAGGATAGGTTGACCGCGATATGACCATACTCGTACTAGTTCAAGCGTTTACTCAAGTGGATATGCTCCTATCCTACGTCGATAGCTTGCCGCAACCTCGCCATGTCGTCAAGTCTACATGTGGTATAATTGCTGAGTCGTTGAGTGTTCCGTCAAAAGGATTAAACGGAACGCAAATTATACAGAGTTATGTACGCCAACTTATTCTAATGCATCACGCGGCGAAAGCGTGTGTTATAACTCACAGCGGCCCACATGTTTGCCAATCACCTGGTCCTCTTCAGGACCAGGTTGATGAATCACGAGTCCCGTAGATATCTGGCGCTATCCTTTGGACATCTGCTCACATAATTTTCTTTGACACGCGTAAAGGAATATTTCCACATCATAAAATGACTACAATGGTTGGATCAGAATGGTTTGTTGAACTGTTTTAGGTAGTCGATCAAGGCAGGCGCAGCATGGACTGGTGATCCAAGTCTAGCACATTGAGCCAAGACAAATATCAAACCATTGTAAAGAGATAAAAGTCACTCATGCTGTAGCTTCGTAAAATGCATATTAGGGCAGATGGGGCCTCCCAGAGGAATTGAGTCTCCAAGGCTGTCGCGAAGCTACCATATGTGATGTGTGCAACAAAGCTTCCCAGCGCAACATTTGTATCAGCCCATGGAAAAATTGGTGGGACGAAAGAAAAATACTGAACCAGATTGGGGATAAAACACAAATTGAACACGCGTATGCTGGTAGTAAGTGGTGCACCGTGAAAGGGTGCTCTGTGACGTATCTCAGGGGCTAGACCAAGTGTGAAGTGGCTGGGGCTAGTATTGACAAGGCAACAACTCCTCACAAAGCTAAGACAAAGCCAAGCTAAGATGAGTACGTCAACGAGGAGGGATTCTGCGGCCCGGAGTTTACGGAGGAACCGCTATGAGGGATGCGAGGGTTTGAGTTTGCTGCCTCTGTTGCGGTCACCTTTGTCACGTCACGTCTTTCCAACACAAAGATTTCTGGACGGAATAATAATAGCGCAAATATACTCATTGGCATGGAAGCAATTCGTCCTAGCCCAAGCCTCCATTTGTGCGGCTGGCAGCATGGTTCGCACAACTGTAAATGTTTCATTGTGGGATCCAGCCGCCCAATAAAACGCAATTGCGCAGATGCGCAGGATGCCAAACCTCCATTGATTTTCGACCAAGGTCTGCACGCGAATGCGCAAACGGTCATCATTGGCTGAGCACGAGGAAGCATTTTGGTCAGTGACCAATTGGATTCGCCAGATTCCTGAAGTGTGGGTCGGATCCAGATTGTCTGCCTCCTTTCAAGCTCAAGATGCAAATGCAATTACAACCTTTTCACCCGAAACGGGGTCAGAAATGAGACCTGAATCGTTTTGATTGGTCTGATGCTCTATTCGAATGCGCACCACAATTGTGCAAATAAGGACGATATCCCTCACGGCACCAAAGTGTACAAATTCGACATTCTTTCTATAAGGCTCTCTCATACCGCGAGGCTCTCTCCACCGAAACACCTCAGATGCGTCAATATCTCCGACACGCTTGCTTCATAACACACTCGACACATGTGCCATATGCCAATATCGTCTTCTGAACCACCGTTCTCCATTAGCCCACCTCGCCTGGTCACTCGATCCGAACTGTTTACACTGCTGTCGCCAAACTAAGCCGAGTTGCCTGGCGTATCGACAATATTCTTCTCTCGGTTATCTTTCCCGATGATCATAGGGGGTCATGGCTCACAAGCGTGAAGCTATACCTTGCTGGTGATGATACCCGGATCCTTCAATACCTTGGGCTGTTGAGCATCAGAAACGACGCAAACGACCATCTTGCCCATGGCTTCGTCGACCGCTTGAATGGCCTCCGAGGCGCGCATTATATCATCTTGGGGTGGCTTGATGGGCAGTCCCAGAGCTAGGCGCTCCTGGAATCTCGACTGCCCCTCGCCGTTGAGGTAACGACCCAGTAATATTTGGTTCGATTCCTGAGCCTCTGGTCTGAGTACAGATGTTCCGCTCGTCCTGGTATTCAATGTGAGCATGACAAGCGGTATTGCCTCATTTATTGTCAACTCACATGCTGGCTTTAGGTTAGTGAATCCCTCGAACTGTTGGTCGTTGCCGCCCACTTGCTACAACCCCTCTTATTCTTTTCTTTCTTTGCTATGTATACTTCAAATTGGCTATCGCGCCTGTCTAGTGGACAGACTGCAACGGAACAGCAATTGAACAACCGAAGGGGGTGGGTGTATGAAATGCGGTGGGCAACCAAACGCGACGAGGTTTCTATACAATATGGCGGGAAATGCCAGAGGTGCGCGACTCGAACTTCCTATTACCCAAAAAGATGGAGATGGTGGGACGAAAGGAAGACCAAGAAGGCAACCGCGGGGAGCATGGAATTAATGGTGGGATGTGCTGGGATGTGATTGGGTGGTGCGGCCAACTATCGAGTTCGTAACTATCGATATCGACAGTATCAAAGTTGATACCGTCGAATTCGACACTTCGGCTCAAGTCGGTGTGGGCCACAACGCTGGACGGCACATGCTCGGTGAACCAATCGGTTGCGAGAATGCATAAATTCCATGGCAACGCCCCACGAATACTCCGAGAGCGGAATCAAAGATTGGATCGTGGTTGTGGAAGAAAAGACCCGAGAAAAAATGAGAAAAATGGAGGAAAAAATCCAGAACAAGTACACGAGCAGCGCGGCCACCAAAAATAAACGAGGTGATTTTTTCTAGCCTTGTGGATGAGAAACACCATGGGGATAGCATTTTGAGGTGATAGTGGGCAAGAAGCGCTAAAAGTTTAGCGGCTCAACACCCCTGTAGGAGGCTCTGTCAAGCACCATCGATCTCGACAGATGGATCCCCGCATCCTCCGCTCCCCAGTTTAAACCGCCCTAGCTTGATCCCTGGACCAGGAACGATACCAGCCAAGATACGAAAAAAGGAATCATGAGACAGCTTCCCAGACCGAAGCCGCGGAGCAAGAGAGCTATCACCATGGCTCCGTCTCGAATTTCTCGCCCTCGCCCCCGCAGCAGCAGCAGCAACAACGCCGCAAGCAATGCCACCAGCTTCAACCTTCTCAGCTGCCCCGTGAGGGCTGCTCGATGCGATGCACCTCCGGAACACTTCGCGAGGAGCTGCTTCACGCCCAAGACGAGCATGCGCGCACTCAAGTGGGTATCATCTGGCCATGTGCCGCCACGATCTGAGCAGGAGATCCTGACGAAGCGTAACTTGTGCAGGGAGCACGTCAAGACGATCCACCCATGCGACTGTTCCAAGGACGATGAGGAGGGCTGCCGAAACCCAGCCCATCTGACCTCCAAGCAGCTCGACGAAATCGCAAAGACGACGCTTCGCGGCTTCAGCTCCCCCGGCGAACAGTGGATTGCTCTGGCCCGCATCGTTGACCTAACCGCCCAGCTTCCGCCATCGTACCAACCAACAACACGTCAGCTCGTAGACCTTTCGCAGCGCCCCCCGAAGGCCTTCTCGGATAGTCTCCAGCGACGCTTCAACAAGGAGGCTGCAGGTTCGGTAAGCAACTTTTATGCCCAGTTGCTCATCTATGTCGAGGAAGTATCCATGACGGGAGCCACGCCCGTCAAAGACTCCTTCTCCGAGCATGAGAGCAATGCGACAGGTGCTGTTTCCCCCCGCAATTCCTTGCCTAGCCCTGATACTATGAATGGGGGTGGAGAGGAGGACGTCATGGAAACCATCGTTGTCTCGGCTGAGGCCGTTGCCGCCGCCGCCGCGCCAAAGCCGGTTCCTCCCGCCTCCGGCGCCGCCAATGAGCCTGGCATCGATGCGCAAAACCAACAAGCACCAGGCGCCGCCAATGCTTCAGCTGATCCTAGCGAGCCTCAGCCCTCGGAAGCGTTCACCCTGCCCATGCCGGCACCCGAGCATGCACTGGACGATGTTGACGACCATCAGATTTGGTTGCTGATTGACAAAGCTTACGACGGGAAACAGTCCCCAGACCAACCTTCTCAGCGTATATAATTATGTAGCTGGTCAGCAAAATGAATTTTTATTTCTCATCTTTTTCTCCCTTCAGTTATCTTCTTTAATCCGCGATTGGATGCTGCCTAGTTCCACTATCAGTCACTTTCCTCCCAAGGTAACATGAGGAAGACACCTTCATGTGGGGCACCCTATACAAAGGTCGCGCTGCACCAAGAAGATGATTGTTAATTCCTTGTGTACGCATGTCGCCCACAAAGCTGAGAAAAATACCCTCTTCGATTGGTTAATTGTGAGGCTACACGCGACAGTCCCCATTGCACAGACAAACCCACCTTCCAGGCTTCATACCTGACCTGTCTGCGTTGACACAACAGCCTCGTCAGCCGGGGTCAGCCTTGTCCACATGCTGACCAATTAGGTCGTCGTCGCCCACCAATGCCTCAAGTCGCCCAGAGGTGCCGCTGCTCAATCCCGACACTCCTTTCTTCACCATCACCAGTGAGCGGAGTAGCCAACAATCACGCCCTACTGGGGCGCGACCCTGCAGATTTGAATCCCCCGTGCCGCTCCCGCCTCGAGGCTCCGAACGCGACACTCCTCCGTGGAGATGCCTATCGCCGTGCGTTCAATGCACCACCCCTGGCCCCCAACATCGGATGGCCTGCGATCGAGACGAGATATACCAAGTGGGCCGGTAACAACTCCGCTGGGCAGAGCCGCAGCAGACGCTTGCGCATGTCGGGATAAGGCACTGCACGCTTTGTCCACACGCGCCAGGCAAAAGTCCGCGGCGAACCCCGCAGGGAGCTGGACCCACGACAAAGAGCCACAACCCACACGTCCGAGCGCCGCAAAGTGTCGTCGAGACCCGAAGAGACTCGTCTCGGGCGATTCCACCCTCTGTAGACATTCTATGGCCATGAGAAGCGCCATTCCGCCGGGAACAAGTCGCTCTCCTGCTCCAAGCCCGCGCTCCCGTGCTCGCTCGCGACCCTTTGCCTCTTCTGGATCCTCACGCGCCGCCCTGACTACGATACCCCGCCGCATCAGCCGGCCGGTGTCACCATCATATATACTCGATGCGGAGCATGGCGGGGCGTGGATGGGGGCAGTTGAAGATGGGAACTCGGCGGGCCAGGGAGAGAACCAACCTCGGGGTTCGGCGCGAGAAAAGGACGCCGAGGTTGTTGATTCCAAGCCAAACAACACAAAGAGACAGCTGCACTTGACCGCCAATCACGGCGAGAATGGTGAGGATGACTTTGACGACGGGCGCGGGAATCGCAACGAGCTAAAACGGGTCAAGACGTCCAACGACGGAAGCCCCATGCTTGCCTGTCCATTTTACAAGCATGACCCAGCCAAATATGGAGTATCAAGAGTGTGTGCCGGTCCCGGGTGGGCCACTACCCACCGAGTCAAGTGAGTCTGGCCTGAACAATTTGCTATTCATCCTTCAGGGTATTGATCGTTTCTGCAAAAATGCAGAGAACATGTCTTTCGTCGTCATAGACAATTGGGCCCCCAGTGTGATCGGTGCTTCAAGCGTTTCCAGACCGAATCTGACCTGCAATCTCACCTCGTTCCAATATCATGTGCAAAGCGAGATGAGCCACCGGAGCCCGAGGACGTGAATGTGCGCCAGGAGAAGGAGCTGAGGAAGCGCAAACAGCGGGGGCTGAAGCAGAGCGAGAAAGACCGGTGGGATGAAATGTATTCCATCCTGTTTCCTGATGAAAAGATTCCAAGTTGTTGTAAGCATACACAAAAAAAAAAGCCTGTCTTTTGCTGATTTTCGTGAGCTGACCCACGCTTAGATTACCAAGATGACCAGCCTGGTGCCAGAAATGATGGTCTGGAGCAGTATGTCATGGCCACAGTGCCAAACGAGGTTATGGCAAAACTAGGTGACATGATACCGAGCGCGGGTATGGAACATGCCATTCGCAACGCCGTGAAATCGAGCCTGGAGGCGGCTTTCCGTGACTTCCGGGAACAGCCGACAGAACCCTTTGAGGAAATGCAACCTCTTGCTGCTTTTGATCCGCTCGACCCAAGTCACTTGCTGGCACAATCAGAATTTGACCATGATGCAATATTTGATAATATGGGTGGTGTTTTTGAGGACTCGCACTCGTGGCTTGATCCGTCCCTGTTCAGGGACCCGCCACCGACGGAGGATTTCATTACTTGGGCCGCACCAGATGTCGCGCCAGACCCCCACAGCGACGATGAGAAAGTTGCAAAACTAGAAGAAGCAGTGCAGATGGACGAATTAAAGCCGGGACCGAGTCAAAAAGACCCAACATGATGCTTATTCTCGTGCGCAGACAAGGATGCTTGATCAGCGCAGCAACCCATCTACAATACATACACGTCTCTGCAGGTTCGGCAGTGAGCGAGAGGTTAAAATCCATACATTAGCATTGCATTGATAGACTATTTAGCCACTATTTTCTTTTCTGCAGGAAAACTTTCAAATGACTTCGATCGTTGTTTGCCATCAGCACAACTGTGAGGATGTACTCACCATAGCTACCCTGTATCTCATCGCATTACGAGTACGGCTTGGAAAATAAAATTCGGTTTGTTCACTACGTGAGGTGCCATGGTCTGATCATCAACTCCATAATCATTTTCGGATGCCCACTACATCTTGGCCCCGTACGAGAATTGACAACACGGTTGGGCTATCCCTTTAGGTGCCGGATAGCTGCATTCACGTACCTCCCAATATTTACTTGCGCAAAAGACGTTGCCAACAATCGCGATACAGCCCCAAATTAATTAATCAATTATTAACGCCAATCTTATTATATAACTCAATTTAAAAATACTTCAAATCAAATTTTACGTTGTGTGGTTGGTGCGATATTTTGCTTGGTACCTAAATGCAGCTATCCGGCACCTAAAGGGATAGAAGTTGCAAAAAGTACATTGAAATGAGTCCGTACCCCGCCTCAAGAATAAAATGACCTTTATAGACCTTTCAACCATCGAGATCTATGAAAACGACGAGGAGGAACTGATTGGCATGGCAATGGCTCATTTCGGCGGCCCTATTTTCCCCGCATCTTTGGTTGCAGCGCTTGGGGTTGTGTGATGTGCACATTTGGTTTTGGGGGCTGTAGATGGTGTAGATGGTGCGCCTTGTTCTGGCGACCCAGTCAACCCCGCCCTACATTTCTACCATTTGTTCCCATCCTGCACAGCCTCCACCGCCTCGAATGAGCCTTTATATAGGCTGTGGTCTCACCTTAATTGACATTTGAATTTCTGCCTGAGACATTCACCGAAGTCTTTGGCGAGTAGCCTTGTTCTATTTACCACCGTCATGGATGCTCACGAGTCGCACAGCAATGAAGACTCACCCGCCAACCCTGCCATTGGTCCGGGCCGCTCAAGCAATGAGCCCGCGGTGTATTCTAGATCACACCCCCCGATACGTCCTCCATTAATACGGAGGAACGCTGAACAACACATCGGCATCCTTCCGCCATCCGCCAAGACAGATACTCTCGAACTGTTCAAGAAGTTTCTTTCCCAGCCGAGGGGAAACGAAAACGAGATTAGCGACACGGAGGCGTTAGAAACGATGGCAGCGCTGGAAAAGTTCACCAAAAATGTCAAATATTCCAAACCAAAATCCACAGAACTGGATCATAAGACAACCCCTCAACTCAAACTATGGTCTGACATTGTGCGCAATGCCCCCCTGCAACCTAAAGAATTGAGCGCGATTGGCTCTAGTGGTAACGAGCCGTCGACAAGCCTGTATTCCTCATCCTTCAGTGGTTTGACGGCAAGCACTAAGGAGACGCATGCGACCGCACCAACTACTGTATCTGGTCATTCCAATGCCGTGCGTTCCGGAAAGAACCACAACCCAGTTGTGGGTGCAATGGAAGATATTGGAGAAGTTCCCGAGAACCACTCTGTCGAGGCCTCTCAGAAATTAGTGTCTGTATCAGGAGAGACGGCCCAAGATTTTGACCAAGCGTCACTGGTCTCACAAGCATCGACAACTTACACTTCGGAACAGAGGAATGATGTCATTATGAGGTTCTCACGAGCCATGTTGAAGCGTTTGCCGCCCAAGTTCAACTATGGAGCGGTTAGCAACTCTTCACGACAACATGCCCTTCCTCACCTTCAATCCGCCATTAAGGAATTTGTCGAGGCTGTCGAAGCTGATGTGGTGGGCAGAACAGAAGCAAAGGCGAGAAAAATGGTTCGGCGGTTAAGACCTGAGATAGCTCGTGAGCTCCAAGATCAGGTACTAAAAGTAGACCAAACAGCAGAAAGCACACGAGCGCCGATTGATCTCATGGGAACGGAACAGATGGATCCTTTTGAAAAGGTTGATCGCTGGGGTGCAATAGCATCATATTTAGCTCCACAGGCCCGCGGGTCCTTGGAGCAGAAGTCAGCGCAGGGTTCCAGTTTTCCTTCAAGGTCCGAGAGCACGAGTTCGAGCGATTCAGAAACTCTAAGCCATAATATGGATGGCTTGTACGGAAAATACATCGACCCGGCCGAAGTATTGACATATTTCACCGAACAGCCCGCATTTGGGAGTCTTATTGAAGCTACCGAGAGGCTCTTTAAGCGGTATCACACCCAAAAGATGGACTTGATACGCTATAGGACATCTCTTTCTCTTCGTCGTGTCTTGGACAAACAGGACAGAGTTAATGATTCTCTTTGTGCTGTATTCAACGTCGATTGGGATCTGGAAGCCTTTCTAAACAGCAATTACGAAAATGGCATTCACCAGAAACTGGATGAAATCATTTCTGTTACGGGTGATATGGAAAATGCACAGCTATGCTCAGTAGCCGGATATTTTGGATGGTGCTGGCCGCGTTATAGATATCCACTGCTCAAAGCACTACAGAAAGCATTAAGTGCTAGGGGTAATCAATCACGGAACTTGCAGCGTAAGCGAATAAATCTTTCGATTGATTTTGACTCAAGCTAACCTTCTACGCTAGATAGCCGACGCCAACAATCTACGGGAGGTCGTGTGACTGTAGATTCAACGCTCCAGACGGTAACGGCACAAGGAACCGAAGAATTCATCATCTCGATTGCGCAGCAAATCTCATGGCTTGGGGCAGTCTGTCAAGTGAAACAAGATCAGCTCTCTCATGCTTATGTGAGCTTCTTGGAGACAAAAAGTGATCATCCATCAGTCGTCCCTACATTTGATATCGACGTGAAACTCGAGATTCCTCCTTCACAGGATGAAGGAAGCTGCTGGAACGCAATGGTCGGACCCGCGCTTCTGGTCATAGGATTTCCTATTCCTCAGCGAAATAATAAGGAGAGAGGACTCGAAATCTCTATTCCGGCCATGGCGGCACTCTCTGAGACGCCTCAGGCGGTGACATTCGGAGGTGGATTCGTTTTCAAGTCCAGATACCATGCTCTTGTGCCGACTGAGGAGCTGGGATCGTCTATTCAGTGGCATTTGATCGACACATACCCCGAAAAGCTCAAGTGGGATCATATCAGCAAAGCATGCCCTAAGAGACTTCGCGGACGGACAAAGGAACGTGATTTCTGGAAGCGACGATCGTTCCTCGGGTGGTGTCCACAAGTACTTGAACTTCTTGGTACGTTTCATGGTGGCTTGACATGGTCATCCTTTCTATTACTAATTTATTTAAAGCTACCCCGGAGTTTGATTACTCATCGATTCAGTATTCCAAAACCAACAAGCCGTCTCGATGGGCTCAGGTCGAAAAGTTAACATTTGGGTTTAGCCAATGGGCGACGGCCACTGCTGAGATCTCGCTTGGAAAAAAGGATGGCTTTCGAAGCATACGGCCCGACGACTACGAAACGGTTCTCGAAGACGCCAGAAGCACTCATGTTATCTTGCACGACACAATCCATCAGCGTGCTTTTCAGACCAACGCGGAAGATTTGATACTGCACATTCTTTTACACCGAAGGAGGTTGGGCCCACCCGACGCAGCTCTAACCACGTGCAAGAACGGAATAGACGATCTCGAGTTCGCAAACCCAGACAGACGGGTGACATCAACCCGCGCTGTCATGCTCAGAAACGCCGAAAGGGTCTACTCAGTCCGCATACCGCTGTCAAATTCCAAGAAAAAAAGGAACCTCTTCAAGCATGAGGTCAAACTGCTCTACTCGACGATTGATGGACTTTGGGCGCAGTCATATGAGGGAGACGGCAAACTGGCAAAGCTAAGTTTTGAATTTGGACAAGCTGTCACTGGATGGGAATACATGGACACGGTCAAGAACCTCAGAAACATGGATGCAAAGTCGGCTGATCTGAAAAGGTCTTCCGGGCGATGGAGCGAGTACGCCAAGGATATCCAGGCTGTGGTCCTTTTCGGAGGCGACTTTGGGGATATCCTCAAACCGGTGGCACCCGCCACGTGTTCGAACCTGATGTCTCTTCCGAAAGACGAGTGCTACCTGGCTGTTCGGGTAGATACCCTGCAGTGTCTTTTCGACCGACAAGGGTCCTCAAAAGACCAAAAGAAACTCACCGACTCCGGGCTCACCCTGCAAGGATCCCGAAACCTATTCAGACCTTGCGCTGCGGGAAGACATACCGGGGCTCATAGATGCAACTCCCAATACGTGGTGCGTCTTGTGAAGAGTTCGGTGCTGAGGAGAAACCACTGTCCATTGCCTCTGGAGAAGGGCGGTGCCATCATCATTGGCGAGAGCAGGGATGGCCAGTTCTCAAGGGCTCCTCGCAAAGAGCAACAAGCGGAGAAGAAGCTCCCGATGTCCCGACGACAGGAACGCCAAGCTGCGTACCGGGCACATGGTAAGACTGCGTCGATAGAACACACCGGGGAAGTACAAAGCCCGGCACCGTGGCCACCGCACGGTGATAAAAGTTCCCAGTTGATAAGCCCCTCTAACGCTCCCGCAGCAAAGCCGGCGCCCCTGCCTCTACAAAATTCCAAATATGGCAGCTCACTGTCGTCAGCTGCCAGTAGTGGGCAGTGGAGTGGCGTTTCTTCTGTGAATGGGGCACCAAGCTCTTCATCAGCTTCGTCAGCTCCGCTAGCGAGAAGCTGGAGCAGTGTGGTTGCGTCTAACGCATTGTCAGGTGGAGGCCAATATGGAAGCTTAGATTTGAGGGCAAAACAGTCCATCGACACGTCTACATGGTGCAAGGGGAAGCCAGAGGTGCAATAAATGCGGTTAGGAGTTACGTTACCAGTATCCTTTGGTCACTGAAAGGAAAAGAAAAAGTATGCGCACGTGCACATGCTATAACTGGTAGGATAATAGTTGGTTGGAGTGCGGAACGTGAGTTACACTATCTTGGACTGGCTGGATAAAAAGCAGAATGTTGATTGATTTGCGGACACCAATCTCTGCTCAGTTGCAGAACCCAAGCACAGACTACGAACCAGAGATTCTTTCTGCTCTCTTTTTTTTTTTTTTTAGCGGTGGGAGAGGGGCAGATGAAATGACTGATACGATGGTCCCCTCTAATTTATTGAATTTCTCTTTTCGCAGATCGCAATTCGTCGCCTGGTGTTGGTTCTCATGTGTGGCTTCGCTAGTTTCATGCGTGTGACCAGATCCGTTTTCCTCTTCATGCTCAGCGCTAACTCCCACAGCGCAATTGGACCTTTCACATCAGCCACCAGCAGGCTTCTAACGCCATAACTGCAGCTTGGCGGCCTCAATCTCCCATCCCATGAGTAATGGAACTAGGCGACAGGGTGCCTTGCCGTGCGATTCGCCTAGCTTTCTGCCTTGTCATGAGCAAATGCACATAGCGATACTTTGGCCGCCTAGCAAGGCGATGCAGCATTGATACACTTTGAGATCCTAATTGAGGTTAGGTGCGATATTATGTTCTTTTTGTGTTGCATCCCGTCAGTGCCACCCACAATATACCGACGAGTACTGTTCACCCTTAGCCCATTTTTGCGAACAAAGAATTGTCTCGTTAATAGGTCAATGGCACCCTATATTAAGGGTCACTCATGTGGCCGCCACAATGCTTGGCTCTTGTAGTAGGCGTCGGCCTGCGGGCTGACCACATGCTCCTGCACCCCAATCACGCCTCTATCCGCTGCCGCTGTGGTTGCGCTCTTGAAAAAACGTGTGGACCACTGTCTGCCTCGTCACGTAATAAATAATAAACGGCCCACCCCCTCTCCCGCGTCCACCCCTACAATCTCCATTATCTGTGCCTCTCTGAATCATGGTGTCTTACTCCGAACACAGGCAAAGACCTGTCGATCTAAACACATCCGACGATGACTTCCGCCAAGAGGTTGACACCTCTAAGGTGGTTGTCGATGACCCGACAAATTTTCGCAACCTCCCCGAAAACTGTGACAAATTCCGCATTCTGATTATCGGCAAGGCTGGAGTGGGCAAGTCGACTATCTGCTCGACAGTGTTTGGTGTCCCTCCCGAGGCGGTAAGCCCATCTCTCTTCCGTGGACCTTTAAAATCACGACTGACAGCCACGGACAGACCGGCGTTAGCCACCGCACCGTAGGAACCCAGAGGGAGAGGGTTTGGTATCCGATCACATTTCCCGGCGCGAACGAGAACCTCATATTGCATGATTCGGGTGGATTCGAAGCTGGAGATCTCAAATGCGTTGATGAGATTTCCAACTTCATCAAGGACCGCAGGCAGCAGCCCAAGCTCGCTGATCAGCTCCACTGCATTTGGTAAGTGGATTTGACTTTTCATCGCGGAAACATCTTCTCAAGTGCTGTTGTAGGTACTGTATTAGCTGTCGGTCAAACCGGCCGATCGAGAGCGCAGAGAAAGAGTTCTTCTTCAACGCTGATGTTGGCGACATTCCTGTCGTCGTCGTCTTTACCCAATTCGACATGCTGGTGAATGAACACCTCGGTCCGGAAATTAATCGTCAGATGGCGCGAGGTGGTCCGCTGGATTTGGTGCAAATGAAGAAGGATGCGACCAACGCTGCTATTGCTGATTACGATAAGAACTACCGGGGCCAATTTGAAAGAGTCTTTGGACGTCGGTTGCGAGTGACCATTGTGAGATTAGAAATCCCACCCTCTGATCCTGGTATGTCTACTATGGCGCAGTGCGATTGATGTAAAGGTCTCACAATTATTTCAGGTTCAATGATGCAAGCTCCAGGTGTGGACACACTAGTAGAGCAGACCAGAGAAATGTTACTGGAAGATGGCTTGCGTCAGTTATGGACAGCTGCGCAATGTCATTCTGCAGACATGAAATTACGAGGTATGTATGCGCACTTTTTAAATTTTCATAATCTGACAGTTTAAATAGAGTCTATTCATAAAGGCATGTCCGTATTTTGGAAAGCCGTCAGTGCCTCGTCGATCCCGTTTGTTCCGTTTGTAGGAGCAACTGCTGTATACAAGGCCTTTGTCAAGGTCTTGGAGAAGATCACTAATGCGTGGGGCATTCGGGGATGCCGTGCGCTCATCAGGGACTCTAGGGTCCGTAACATGTTTCTCCAAGGGTGCTTCAACGTGAGCACCATGGAAATACTCGGGGCCAAGTTTATGATGTCGCTGAACTTTTTCGGTCCGCTAACGGCTGTTCAAACTTCCCTAATGATACTCAAGATGATTGCGGGAATCTCGCTCATTTATGAAATGTTATTTTGGGATGTAAAGGAGCATCCGGAGAGGGAGGTGTCTGAAGCTACCATTGACCGTCTGGTATGCGGGTTCAGACTTAGCCGTGGACATAGGAAGATGTCGGCTCTTTTGGCACATGGCATCACAGTGGGAAATTGCTACAGCAAGAGTGATTGCATGGAGCAACTGGAGAATGCTATTGAAGAAAGCCGGTTGAGACGCGGGAAGGAAGGTCTGCGTAAGAAAACCGTGGTTGGATAGCAGGCTACTAGCGCACCATTGACTGCTCAAAGAGGGGCTCTCAGCTGAGGGCTTCGAGGGCTAACAGCTGCGGCTGTTAACAGGTATTTGTAGCACATAACATTTTAGCCATAACTGCAAAATAATGTCGAAGAAAGCGTATATCAAACGATTCTTGTATTGTATTATTCTTATTGAGTTTCTGGGACTAATCTAAGCTTGTATTTAGTGAATCCTGGAGATCCAAAGCGGCCCTGGTGGGTCATGCAGACGTGCTTTGTCCTATGATTGACCACCAGTTAAATCCTACGCAGGAGCTAAACCAGCTATAGCTACAGCCAACTATCGGGTGCCGCAGGCGCGTGATGGGGCCTAACGTCTTGCTGTACTGACTGAAAGGGCGAAAAATAGTCGTGTGCCTAGACTTCATCACATCGGTATGAGTCTTGAATGCTGGTGCTTTTCACCTCGAAGGAGCTGGGCAGCTTAGTTCTAATTCACAATTCGCGGCAGATAAAATCATTTAGTATTTATGCTTTTCCGATAGAAACTCATGAACGGTGGGAGCATGTCTCCTCTTCGATGGTAAACAGCGTCGTGGCGTCTTGGATCTTTTGTGGTAACGAGAATGTATAGGCGTGTGATTGGATGGGCAACGAAGGATTGATGCAATGCTTTCACTCAAAGCTTTCAGTATGGAGTAATTGATATAAAGAATTGTTTTGGTGTTTTGATCAAAGCAATGTTCTAAAGGCGTTCTGCTTATTATTGAACACTGAGTTGAAGAAGCAGTAGACTGAGCATTGGATTTGATTCCCCTGTGGCTCGTTCGATCTTTTCGATTTTCACCTCCAGCTTACCTTCTAGCTCGATAAGAAAGTCCTTGATGTGAGCCATGGTTCCTGAATTCTCAAAACAGCTGAGCATATATTTCTTGTGCTCGTAAGGCAGAGTGCCAGATTGTTCCCTGTTCTGCTTAGATCGAAGGAGGCCAAGGATCTGGTCTTGCTGCTCTGGATTCGTCTCGACGAAATGGACGATCGGATACGAGATTTTGCCTTCGTCCAAGTCTTCGCAAAATCCTTTCTGACTTGTATACTTGGCCAAGTTAGTACGAACGTTCATCGGTTTTCACGTTGCAAACACCCACCTACCTCATCAGATTGAAGATTCATATAATCATCTCGAATCTGGAAGAATCGGCCAAAAAGGGAACAGAAGTGGCTGAAATCAACCGAAACGAGCCTGCCGGAGTTAGCTGGCACACATAGGAGTTTAAGACTTTGCCCAACACGTACGTCGTATTCGGACTCTCGGCTTGCATCATCCTCAGCAGCAATTGGAACAATGAGCCTGTTTCTGTATAGCGGATTTGGTCAAAAGGTGTTCTCAGATTAATTCGAAAGCCATAATTACTTTTGTCAATCATTTCCAAGTATGCATCAATGGACGGTACTTTGAAGTTGTTCCTCCAGTAGAGATCCAAGCCTTGACCTTCAAACATTGACTCAAGCTCCTCTACACAAGACAGTTAGCCTATAAAATGGGAACAAGAAGGGACCACGCCATAAATACCCAAAATGACTGAGATAAGTCCCGGACTGCCTACTTCGTGTGCCGCCTTTAATGCCCGCACGTACATAAAGGTCGCGCTATTGATTGCCTGTGCTTGTCCAAATATAGTATGGGTGGAAGGTTTGCCTCGCCTGAGAGGGGACCCATCTTCAATGTCATCCAAACTAGGTAATGCCGTTAATGAGCGATTCAAAAATTGATGAAAGGACGCGAGAATGCATGTCAAAAGACCAAAGAGATCAGAAAATTACGTACATGAGAGACGAATTGTGTAAGCAACTCGTAATGTTGCTAATCAAATTGATGGAGGTTTCAGGGGCCTGAACCCATGTGTTTAGCGCCTCAATCAATGTTGCACGAACGCCCTTGGATGGCAATGCATTGATGTATGCTATGGGAGCATTCAGGACCTAAGTCACGTATTACGACCGTCAGCATAAGTGCATGAAGAAGGTGAGTGCTGGGCTGGAACATCTAACCTTAGATCCAAGGATGGAGGTTTGGGACCTTGGAGTTTGCTGAGGGGTATTCAGGGCCCTGGGTTTGGGTTCGATGCTATTGTTATCTTTGCGAGCAAGCGTTCGATTCAAAGCGGCCATCAAAGCTGAGCTTTCTGTCGCAGGGTTGTGAGAAGAATGTGTAGGCTGTGAAGCAGCAGTGGAGTTTGACGGTGTTAGATCGTCACTGAGCTGCTCTTTTGGTGAACCGGCATTCTTGGTCTGTCGGCGCAGAATGGCCTGAACCCTGTTTGAAGCTTCTAGACGCTGAGGGGCAACATGTGCCAAGTTACCTTCTTGAGATTGACCAGGAGCTTCGTCTGAGAGCTTTCTTGGCTTTTGGTTCAGAGTCTTGTTGTCCGAATCATCCTTCCAGGCAGTGAATTTCAAGGCCCTCGTACACCAGTAGCTATACCCTCCGGCAGTAGCGGTTACCACTTCGATGTATTTTCGGAGCTTGAATGACATTTCTGGATGGGCCTTGTACATTTCTTCGCGCGCAACCATGTACTCACCTTCAAGCTCTATGATAAGCTGCTTGATGATTTCTTTGGCCTCGTCAGCCGATACCTTTTGACCATTCATGATGAGGGTAACGGCATTGACAAGACGATGTGCTCCTACTGATTGAGAAGTATGAAGCTCTTTGTCCCAGCTCCAATAGTCATTGGTAAAAAGCATTATGGTCTCAATAATGCCGACAAGTGATTGGGCTAATTTCAGCTCATCCTTCGATAGATCAATAGCCATCCCATAACGAACCATAGGCCAGAATGCTCTACGTTCACCGGTTAGATTTCATAGAAATGGTGAGTATGATGCAGGCAAAAAAGAAAGTAAAAAAAAAAACCCGTAACTTGCCCTGTACCGGCATTCTTGCGTCGGAATTCAAGGTATTCCTCAAGCCCATTGATATCTTTAGTATTAGGGTGCTCCATAACATCAAGCCAGGTAGATCGATACGTATCCAGAATCTCCTGTCCAATGACCCTGTCTGTCTGGGATAATTCAAGGAGTGCTTGAGCTAGAAGTCGTTTCATCGCCATAGCTTTAGGTCTTTGGGAAAGGCCTGTCGTCCTTTTAAAGTCCACGCCAACACTAAAATCACCATGTGCTTCGATGGCCTAAGTCCCTTGTCAGCGTAGTACACATGCTGGCATTCGGGTGTTTCTTACCTCTTCTACACTGAGCTCTTCGGTGGCATCTGATTCAACGACCGTTGTTAAAACTCTATTAATCTTTCAACATGAATGGAGGTTTAAACTCACCATCGTGAATATATCCAATGTCACTGAGACGCACAAGCGTGCCAAGTCTGTCGGGCAATGCTTCAAGATAGAAGAAGGACGCAAGGTTTCCATCTGGGCTGAAGCTGGGGCACGATTTACGCCCCCATCCATCGCCGATATACTTTTCCCAATCCTCCTTCACTTGGTGACTAACCTTGTCAGCCAAATCATTCCATTTATGGATGCGAATTGGCAGGGTGGTGAAGCAGCCGATCTTCTCCGCAGCTGAGCGCGGAATCGGGCGAGAAAACTGAAAGACCTCTGCTTCATTTTCCAATATTGATTGTACCATGGTCGATGTGGTGATTGGGAATTTGGGGAAAGGATTTATCTTGCAGGGTTCAACGTTCGGACATGACACATCCCGTGGTGTTGAGGAGATGGTCACTTCCTTATAAGTTTATGAGATGACCAACAGGGTCCCAACTAATGCTGTAACAAGATCAATGTCGTAAAGCGTATGGCATATAATCAAATCCATATAAAACGCTAGTATCCACACAAAAGCAAAAGTAGCAAAATTAATCCATTCTCCGCCATGCGCCAGAACTGCCAATTGACCGCAATACATGATGCATATTGGAAAGTCGGTGAGGGGTTTTGAGATTTGAAAACTTGACAGCGCTAAGTGTATTTGATGGTGTGTCATATCGACCGTGAATAGATGCCGTCATTTTTCTTCACTAACCTCCCCAACACATAATTGCGGATCGGCAGATGTATCCAAGCGAGCTACAAGATGTGCCGTGCCCACATTGTGGATTTTTACATAGCTAAATTTTGCAACTATTCCTTAGCTCCAGAGCTATGCAGAACTAATCGTTTTTATCCTTCTTTAATTCGTCGGCCATGTGCCGTGTCTTAGATTTCGTGCGCTACACACATGCCTCATTGTCCACGGGACCAGGTTCAACCAAGGCTCGACTGCAACCCAAGTGTTGATACCACCCTAATCTAGTTTCATTCCCTAGTCCTTAGCCTCTCAAGTCCTAAAGGGTGACGTGGCACGATACATTACAAGGATTGGGTGATGTTGCCATGCCCCATCGCTCAGTCCAAGATGAGCTGCCCACAACGTCAGAATGACTAGACGACTGGAGAACCTGAGGCCGGCCTGGAATAACAGGAAAACTCAGAACATACAGAAGACTTCACTGAGTGATTGCCTCACCTCAAAAGAATTTGATCGCTTACCCTACAGCTAAGCTAGGTCAACAATGGCTTGATTCCAGATTCGGCAAATGATAAACCGTTGTGTGAAGTCATTGGGGGTACATCCCTTTGTACCAGGCGCCCAATAAAGAAGAACGACAAGCGAGAATGCATATGGGCGAAGGAACTAGTTGACTTGAAACTTCCGCGACTCGTATCTCGGCTTCAGAAAACTTGCTAAGCGTCGATTTCTCATAAGCTTTAGTAAATATGCTTCTATTCCATATTTTATATGGAGGGCATCTTTAATATACGAAAGCAGTATCAATCTTACTTCATATAACTTTGCCGACTTCAATTTAAAACCTTGGCCATTGGTCAAGACAAAACTCTCCCCAGTTCCGATTCATTCGTCCAAATGAATTATATTTTATGACTCTAATGACATTTATTTTTATAAATAATTTGATACACATGATGCGGATGCAGCTGGACCTCAGAAGAAGTCAGAACCTGCATTGATTATTACATACAATGACCCTGGGTCAACGACATTATCCAAATGAACAAGAAAGGTGGAGACTCTCATGCAGCAACAAGCCAAATCTAGCATTCCAATACCATTAAAAGGCGTAATTGAGATGATCGGGTTTATCGGAGACTTGTGTGCAGAGGCTCACGGTGGTGACCTGTCGGTGGCTGACAAAATGTGTGGCAGATTTGTACTCCTTCGCGGAAATGCACGTTGGTCTCGGATTTCGGAGTTTGGCGTGTCGCTTAGACGCTACCGAAAAAAGGCCAACTGTGGTTGGCTATCGACCTGCGGTTGACTCAATAGGGTAAGGCGCAACTTTACGTTTGTTAACTCCGGGATTTCGTGAGACCAAGATAAAGAGCAAGCCAATTGCTTGTTCACTGGCCATATTTTTTTCCAACATATGTACAAAGCTGGCAACTTGAATCATGCCACAGCTAATTTGGCTCATCACAGCTACGACCTCTGGACTTGGGGCTGCCCTTGTTGAACATCTCACCACTAGAGGAGACAAGGTGATTGCCACTGGCCGTGACGCAGAGACACGACTCGGCCACTTGAAGTCGAAAAATGTGGCCGTTATGGACCTCGATGTCACGGCGCCTCGATGCGAAATCGATGCTCGAGTAAAACAGGCTTGGGAAACTTGGGGGCGGATTGATGTTCTCATGAACAATGCAGGAGTTTCGGCACCCAAGAGCATTGAAGAAGCCGAGTACGTGCAATTCCCAACAATGGTTCTTTTTAATCCAATCTGACCAAAGTTTCCTGCTAGTGACAGTTTTGTGGCCAACATTTTCAACGTCAATGTATTTGGCACCCTGCACGTTACGCAAGCGATTCTGCCATACTTTCGAGCCCAGAAGGCCGGCACTATTGCATTCACCGGCGCCGGTGTAGGGTGGGGGCCACTGCCTTTCCTCTCACATTATGCTGCCTCGAAAGCTGCGCTTGACGTTTTTGTCGAAGCGCTTGCAAAGGAGACGCAGCCGTTCAACGTCCGCTGCGTCATCTTTGAGCCTGGCGGATTTGTGTCGCAGCTTGGGGTGCCCCGCGAAGGGTCAGACGATGGGTTTGGAAAATATCAACCGACAATCGCGGACTACTCAGGTCTGTTTGACGATGTGATGAAGGTCTTTGCGACGGAAATCATGCCGAGCATACCTGGAGATGTCAACCGATTGGCGCAGCGAATTATAAATTGCATTCATCGTGATGGGTTGTTTGATGGACAGCCGTGGGTACTGCGAGTGATTCTTGGCAGCGATGCATTAGGGTTGATACGGCAAAAGTGCACGGAACAGTTGAAACTGGCAAGTGATGGGGAAGCTGTAAGTCTTAGTACAGACCGTGACGGACATGACCATGAAGTCAGCCAGGGGATGCTGAGATTAACATCGATCCTGAAAACTGGCAAGTAATCGGTGCAAGTGGCTAGATGAATAAGAACATATTCGTGGGAGGGTATCGCTTTGGAGATACTGAAGCGGGGACATGATGAAACAAAAAGGTTTATTGAGAAGAGCTTGCGCGAAAGTAGTCTCTAAAATTAAAGAGAAAACCACGAAACTAAAGTCTCTACTGTGGCTATATCTGGCGGTGCATTTTGCATTAAAAGTATGCGCTTGTTTGGCCGAGGCTAATTCACTTGCCACTCCATAGCACGCAAGGCCCGAGGCGGGTGGGCATGAGGGTGCATTTTCAATTTTCTGGCTAGGATCTGCCATTGGAATTGAGACAGCTGGCGCAAACGTCTTGTTTGGAACTTGATTGATGCGTTGTGCACCGACGAGCCTAAGAGCCTCCAGCTATGCGGTCGGGCAGGGTGGGTTTTGCGCATTAACAAATGCCCATGTCTTACCGGTCGATCCTTTGCCTAGCCATTACCATTATGAGAAAGGACGGCTCAGGGAGCCACCGACCTACCGATGCGTGGTTTACACTATATTGTCGAGAAACTATGTATGCATCGACGGATGGGCTGAGGAAAGAGAATTGGGTATTCTCCGGTACTTTTTGCACCAACTTAACAAGGCGACCATAGATAAGTGATCGTTTGGATACTATCGTACACTTGTTCTGCACACCTAGGCATCTTTCTTGCTTCGCAGGGCCTACCAAGTGTTTGGCTTCACTCAACTGTGCTTTTGGTTGGCTTGGTCGTTGCGTCAGTGTTTAAGAGAGAGCAGTACAAACAAATACTTAGTCGAACGAGACAGCGCCGATATATCGTCAGCCACTTATCAAGCTCTCTTGGCGCACTTAGCTGTCATTTGGTCCTGTTGACGTGTCTTGGAACAACTGGGGGTGGAAATGATCGACAGGATCTACGCAGGCACCAGGCGCTAATTGTGAGACCCAACTCAACCGAGTGCGGCCGAGAGACAAAAGAGGCGACGGTTTTGTATCACAAAGCGAGACAATTCCAACCCTAAAAACTCGCTGAGAGTGTACATTCTCTATGGAGATTCCTCTGTCACTTTCCCACTCAATTGTGATTGTCCATCGCATCAGCTTTCCCCTGCCAGCCAATCAAGAAACACCCGCATGGTTATGTGAGACCCAACACGGCGCTAATCCAATTAAATGGTCCCATCACCCTTCCTAATGCTCTTTTCTAAGATAAAAATGGCTCTTCAAACTGGCGTATCTGCTGCCGTTTCTGCGGCGGCCAAGGGAATATCAATGACAGATTTGTAAGTTGGAGGACAGAGACATGATCTGGCGGCTACTGATAAATAGTTTGACGTGCAATTGTTTTTATCTTCAAAGTTTAGAAGGGCCATGATGGTGAGAATGGTTTATTTTGTTGAAGTGAAATGTGGAAATGGGTTGGATGCTAGTTGATACACCAAAGAAAAGTGCAACATGGAACTCGGGGATAAGCCAAGGTATACCCACAGCTGATGCAGGAAGGAGACTCAAAATATCTGATTTTGAAGTGACGAAAATCGTTTAATATTCAACATTAAAGACATGAATGGAATATCATTATTGGTAGCCTTGCGGTCTAGGATGGCCCAAGTCAGCACAATAAGCTCCAGAGTCCACTTAAAATCTAGGCTACAACACAAGGAATCTAGAGCATGAAGGAACTTTGTTTGTCTTGGTTTACTGGGAATTTAATCTTTGCTTCCTGTAAAAAGAAAAAAAAGGAGGAAAAAAGACGGACGACGGGCTAAACTAGCCAATGGAGGAATGAGGCCAAGACGGCGATCTATCATTTGTACGCATTAGGTTAAGCATACGGATGTTTTCGCCCTGACCGTGAGTACGACGAATTTAATCCTCTAGCCAAATGGACTTTCCACTTGTCCATTGGAGACGGAGTTGATCAGTTATTACTTGAGATGACTTCCAACGCCTGAGCCCAGACGATTCTATGTGAATTCGATGCTCTCGAAGATCCACCTTCCAGACCTCAATGCAAATCAACAAATACGACTGACCAACTTTCTTATACATTGCCATTATCATTGCAGTGAAATAGAGTTGACGAGGGGATCGCAAACGCGGTGAGACGAAGTCAATGAGAAACAAAAGAAGAAAAAAAGAGATCAATTTATCTGAGCTGTGTGTTTATTTCGGCCTGTGGGAGCAATCCCCATCGCACGTACCGGCTGCACAACATCGGCCTTCGTGCTTGGTCCTCTTTCCGCAGCAAATATCGTTAAAAATCCCAGAATGACACTGTTCACGATTCACAGCGCAGCCCTCTCCAACACCCGTTGCACAGTAACAGTTGCCGTCATGGCCAATCACGCCGCTGCCGCAGCATACCCGACCTTTGGGCGCTTCACCGCAAGGGGCGCATGGTGCTGCTTTGCACGCGCCCGCCACGCAGGACATGTCTCTTGAGGTCCCACTTGCCTTGAAGTAACAACCTGTGAAGCAATCGCATTTTATTCCCTCTTGATGGGCCTCAGCCCGGCAGTATCCATCAATGCACCTCGCCGGAGCTGGAAGGAAGGTTTGCCCCTCAGGCACAGTGCAGTCTGACTTCTTGGGAAAGGGGCAATCCCTGTCATTGGTACAAGGAGTTCCAACCATGGCGGTGTACGCTAGTGTGTCACTCCCAGCTTTTACCGTGTAGTAGACGGAACAGTGGGGGTTGCTCTCCAACTGACCATTGCATCCCTCAGGAAAGGCGGGTGGTGTTGCGTGTTTCTGGCATTGGGAGAGGCCAAAAAAGGCGGCGAGAGCAATGAGGTAGTGCTTGTGCATCATTTTGTTTGCAGAAGGGCAAAAAGGTAAAGGTGGCTGAGGGCGCAATTGAAGGAGAATGTCTTTTTTTCTCTTTCTTGTTTATATTGTTTGACGCCGGAACAAAGGTAAAGAGGGATTGATTCTACTATCCTACCGAGGAATATGCCATTCCTTATATAGTCAATTTGGCAGCTACACATACAGCGCCGACTAAGCCCCGAGACAAATGGAGGTGAGAAACGTGTCTTGGGCATCTATCTAGTCAGGATGTATCATCCGGGTAAACAACAGGCATGACCTAATTGATGGGGCGAGGGCCGACGAGCCGGTATTAGCTCGTCCCGAGGCGCGACGAGGCGGCGGGACAAGGCGAGTTACTCCTGGTGAGGGATACCGGTGTCTCAGCAGACAAGTTTTCGATTCGCCATGAATATGGTTAGCGAGGACGGCTCGGAAAGCCACCGGCCTGACTAAATTAGCCCATGCTGGGACGGGTGAGGAGATGGCACCTACGAATCGTCAAAATAGCCCCTCAAAGGATGCAGCTTCCCTGTTGGCGGGATCAGGTATTTCTTTTTCTATTCCGTCTGTCCTTCTCCCCTTGTAGCATATTTCTTGTATCTACACGAGGATACCTAGTGGTTGGGGTTGTGGCCAAATCTAAACTAGGACGGGTGACAGGACAGGACGACTGTTTTAGCGCACCCACCCGTGGAGAAGGATCGACAGACTCCACATGTGCACCAGTCGCTTATTTTCAGCTTTGTCTTATTTTTCTCTATAATAGGACCATTTGGGCAGTGTTCAGGCCTCAGTTCATGGGTAAAGTGCTGCGCCAGTCAGATTGCAGCACACCCACACTACTGGTTTGGCGCCAATTGTGCTACTTCTGGCGGGTGCACTAAATTCACGCACAAGCCGGGCCGACAAATGTCCATCGCAGACTAGGACAATTCCCATGCTGAAAGCCCATGGACACTCTGCATTCTCTATGGGATTGCCTCAGTGTCCGCCCAATTTCCCCTCAATTGTCCTTGTGCATCGTTTCAGCCTCGCCCCACCCAGCCAATCAAGCTTCTCGTAGATGGTTATGTAAGACCTGGCGCTAACCGAACTGAATGGTTCCATCGGCTTTGTCAACACTTCACCAGACAGACACAAATGGCTTCAATTCTCAATCTTCCGTACGAGATACTCGACACCGTGCTGGGGCTGCTTCCACGTGCGTCTCTCGTCTCATTATGTCGCACGCACAGGGTCCTACGGCCTCACGCAGAGCCCCGTTTGTACTCGGCCTTGGAGTGGACATGGGAGGACAACAAAGCTCCCCCCATCACCCCACTCCTGTACACCTTGCTGCAGAGGCCTGAATTGGCCCAATACATCCGAAAGTTCATCATTAGTGGAGCATGTCTTGCTGGTAGCGAGAGTCCTCCTCCGAAGATGCCCATTGCCTCCCTTGACATGGACAAGCTGGTTGAATACATCAAATCTACCTCAGTACCATTTTCCACTCTATGGATTGAAGAAGCCTCTGCCGGCACAATCGATGCACTAATAACGACCTTGATATCCAAACTTTCTAACCTGCAATGTCTTTATCTTGGCCCCAATATTACCGAGGAGAGCAACCTCTTCGGCATGATGATTAGATCGGCCATCTTTACCCCGAATCGTTATAAACTGCCCAGCTTTCAAAAGCTTACCGAAGTGGAATACCACCGCCGCATCGACGACCCATTTAGTAGGAACATTGTGGATCCCGCGGATGCTCTCTCACTGTTTTACTTGCCGAAGGTGGAGCACATTTTGGCCTTTGTCAAGAATCCTGCCCTTTTTGCTTGGCCTGCCGAGACGCCAGATGCATCCAACATTACATCGTTAGACATAAAGGGCCTCCGAGAAGCGCACCTCGGAAATTTGCTATCAGTGACAAAGTCGCTTCAAAAGCTGTGTTGGCAGTGGCACCACGAGCCATTGTTGAGACACAAAGACCGATTCGATACGTCCACGATCAACCTTGACCAGATTGTTGATGCGTTATCTCTTGTTAGCGAAACGCTGACGGACCTGACCCTCATTGCAAGTTGCAACGAAGACGGTCCGGATTACCCAAGCCTAGACATGACTGGTTCATTCAAAGGTGCTGTTGGGCTCAGCAAACTAAAGAGACTGCAAGTGCCACTGGCCTTCCTCGTAGGCCTCTCATATGAGATGGATATACGGATGGAGCCTGCGATCCCACCCAATGTCGAATGTCTCGTCATTACCGACAACCTGTTTCCCAACAGTGCCTATGAATGGGAGGAAGACAGTCTGTTCGACATGTTCAAAATGTACATGGAGACAGGGAGAGAATCAACACCTCATCTTCGTGAGATTACAATGCGTGTCAGTGAAATGGTTGAGGATTGGTACATTACTGGATGGTATCCAGACGTGTTTAAGAAATTCACAGACTTTTCTGCGCCCTGTGGGTTGAAGGTGCGCGTGGAGGCAGACTGACTGTTCTTCTTGGAAGGCTGCAGACACAACATAACCTTCAACGACTACATTTTACTAATAGAAATCATTTCTACAAAACATTAATAACTTTGGAATTTTGTAGGGGAAAATTGTTAAAGGATGATGGTTATTTACTTTTCGCATATCGAAGCTAGTATACCCTATAAATTTTGGACATGGGTCATTTTAAACTGCAACGCCCTTGTTATTATAATGAAGACGGTGGAAATTACACACCTGGAGTTCTTTAGCCGAGACGAATGGGTGCTGGCTGGGGATTGGTTGACTAGTCGGACGGACACGTTTGGCGGTTGACAGGTCTAGACTGCTAACCTGTACTTGTTGCTGCAGCCTAGTCCTGGTGCCCCACTCCCGGTTTGTCGGTGTGCGATGACCATGGCAAGATGGGCAAACTCCGCTCTTTCACAAGCAACATTGGAGGTTTGGTCTCACATTTAATCGCGTTTGTTTTCCGAGATTTAACCATCATGTCGGCCGTAAATAGCCTTGATCATCTCCCCAGTGAACTCTTATCCAACGTGTTCCACTATCTGGCCCCACACGATCTGGCTCCATTGCAATCGACATGCAGACGCATCGGGGCCGTCGCAGAGCCTTTCCTCTGGTCAGAGATTGAATTCCATCAGGCGGGATACCATGAGTCGCCCGAGGAATTGAATGACCCCGCTCCGTTCATCTCGCCCGCCCGGCGATCCCACCACGAGACTGGCAAAGTTGGGCTGAAAGCAGAGGCCTTCTTCACCATGCTGCAATACTATCAAGCGCGTGACGAGAACCGACTGAGAGAACTTGCTAGTCGGGTCCGGAGTATTTGCACCGTCGTTGATCCCACATGGAGACCTCTTGACTACCTTGGAGAAGAAGCTCTGCGACACCCACAGATATGGACCCTGTTACCGTACTTTGCACGCCTCGAGGCGCTGGAGCTGCACGCATTATCATCGCGCTTTTCCCGTTATGAGCAGGCAGGTCCGAAAAGACTCGAGCCTGCGATCGACAACCTTCGCTTTGCAAAATTATCCGGCTACGTGCCCCGCAGCGTGGCCGCCTGGGTGCTTCGCTCCGGCCCGACCCTCGAGCGCCTTGAGCTCTGCATGCTGGATCATCCGATTCCCAGCTCATCCTTCCGTAGCCACATGCGGTTTGAGAGTCTCCAAGAAATCAGAGGTCCCCTGTCGGACGAGGAACTAGACCCGGAAGGTCTGGATGGCGCCGCCGCCGTGATGCCGAGACCGCTCGGTGGATTTCTGGACAAGGATGCTGAACTTTTCCTCCCCAAACTGCGGCACCTGTACCTGTGCCAGCCGTCAAAGGGGCGTTATCGCTCTGAGATTCGCCGCTATTCCTGGTCGTTTCGGGCCGAGGAGGAAAGCCTCGAGGATTGGCGCAAGATTCTCATGGCCTCGGGCAAGACGCTCGAGGTGTTGGTGGTGGAGCACCGGGTGTGCACCCCAAGCGCGAGAGACGGATCAGATGAGGCAGAATATATCCTTCTTCATGTGCCAGGAAGGAGCAGCAAGAACCTGATGGGCAGCCTTCAACTCCTGTTTAAGGAAGACCACCTGCCAGCGTTGAAGCGCGTGTATCTAAATTCCATTGCGGTTGGGGGCGGCGAAGGGGATCTTGCACCCGGCAGTCGTTTTATGCTGCTCTTGCAGAGCCGGAACGTCAACTGTGAAGCTAGAATTGGGCGGTCTTGTTGTTTCAATCCCACGGTCGGAGTGGCTGTTTGGGCTAAGTGGGCTGGGCATAGCGAAGATGTCCAATCAGGTGAGGATGATGGGAGATGTGTCATGAATTGGGAGACTGTATTGGAGAGTGTCTGAAATCTTGATTTCACCTCTAATGAATGATTTAGAGGCTAATTGCCGCGTGTCATGAAAACTAACGAAATGAAGAGGTTGGGAAGGGATGAATCTCATAGGGCAGCGTGATCAAGCATGCAAATTCGAGATAATAGTCACTAATTGACTTAACGATGTATTTGATCTAACTATGAATGATGAATCGCCGTTTTGATGTTGGTATTGGTCTGCTACTTGTCCCGTTGAATTGACCTTTCCTTTGAGACTAGAGGTTAACGTTTACTCGTTCTTAAAACTCCGATTTTGTCTTTTTCCGAAATGTCTGCACTCGCCCATTTCGACCTTGCTGCAATGGGGATCAGTCCGAGACAATTGACCTCTCTTGTATCACCTGTTCTAAATTTGCAGCCTGCATGCAAGGTTGACTGCTGAAGCAGCATCATCCCCAACCTAAGTATGCTTGTAACTGCGAAGGATCTCCGAGAGCTGGAAATGCCAGTTTCCTGCTGCGATTTCCGCGGCTTCATCGCACCTAAGCTTCACTGTGTTTGGTTCCTTATCATGGACTAATAGGAAGTTCACAATGTCAATGTTTCCCACCATGGCGGCCAGATGAAGCGCGGTTTTCTGATCTGGCAGAGAAGCATTTAAATCGACGCCTTTCCTCGACAGTATCTTCAAAATATCAATATTTTCGCTGCGAATTGCAGCTTGAATTGCCTCGCCATTATGTTCATCTCCAGGTTGCTGTGCCTGGGCACTGATATTGTGGTCGAACAAGAAATTCGTTAGAGCGAGGTCCTCGGGGTCAGCGGTTTGTTTCTGGTGGGGAATGCGCTGCTCTCTATCAATGAGCCGTGAGAGGCTAGAGATTGAAGGACGCTGGTGTTGGTTGTAAGCTACCTGTGATGGGCGAGGTGGTTAGATGCGACCTTAGAGTATTCCTCAATGTAATTGTAATCATTCAGGGAATGATAGTGCAGGAATTGAGGGGCATATCGGGTGTTACAAAGGAGCGTAGGCTTGGGCTGATGGTTGCCAATTCAGGTTAGGGGTTGAGGGTTAGGGTTGAGGCTAGACATATACTCAGACTGAAAGGACGCCCTAGACAGGCAAAGATAGCTGTTCGTGGAAGGAAGCGACGAATGGATGAGCAGGAGTGAGAGCACAACAAGAAGTCGGACTGAAGTACAGGCTAGGGTTCATGTTGTGGTTGTAAGAGAAATAGCATTTTGGGTGATAGTGACAGTTCTGCGAAAACGATATTCCGACGCAAGGAAATGGCTTTCTTACACTATTCTCATCCGCGGACCCCAGGCCCTTTATGATAGAGGTGTTTTCAACGGACGAGTCATGAATGTAATCGACTCCGGCACTGTGTTCTTGTTTTTGTTGTTGCAGCATAAAACCTCGAGAGGTAGCTTTGAATATTTTCTTCAGTATTTCACGGGTTGAAGGGTTCTCCTGCCGTGGTTGGGATAAACCCTTAGGAGGATTCTTGCCAAGGTCAGGGAGGTCAAGTGAGGAGTAGCGAGCTCTGCGGAAGAGGTCATCTCGGCTCGGATCACCCCGTTCCTCTCCCCCCGAGTCAGTAGCATCAACTCCTTGGTTTCTGCCTTTCACGTCTTTTGCTAACCTTTCCTCCTCCTTTACCGTGAGACCATCGACGGTCAGCGGTAGAGCGGAAAAAGCAAGCTGTTGGAGGTGTTTGGCAAGATGTCTGCAAAACTCCTTGGAGTTTGAATTTGTACTGGGTTCAGGATTCCACAAGTCACATAGTGGGCAGGAACCAGCTACAAAGTGCTGGATAGGACGATCGGACATGTTAAGCAGAGGCTCAATTTGAGATTTGCCAAAATCCATTGAATGCTTCGTCTCGAAGTGATTGCGGAGTTTGGTCTGGGAATCAAGTTTGATTTGACATTTTGGGCAATGCCACTCTCTCCGATGTACATCCATTTCGTGTAAAAACCACTCGTGGCGCGTCTTGAAAAGGCCCGATGAGCAGTTTTCGAACGTGCAAACGTATGGCTGCAGATCATCGAATACATGCCGCCTGATACCTGATAATTACTAGATTGTACCCACGTGAATGCATGGAGACTTACCGCCAGTCGGTAGATGTATGGAACCTTTGGATTGTTCGACAAAAAGGACATTCAAAGTGCTCCCCATACTTCAGTGGAATGGTTCGAAATATCAGACACTCAAGGTCAAAAACTCCTAGTTCATCAGTACCCTCACCATTGATGGCGGTTAAAAGCGAGGTTGCGTTTGTTCGGTTGCTGCGACCCGAAATAGAGTCAAGGTCTTTGGGAAGCGTCACGCTCTCACTGCCTTCTTTGTACGTAGTTGCTTTTGTTGAGGCTGTATCGGGCCCTGGGGTATTGCTAGCAAGCTCTAACTTTGGCTGTAGCTTTACTTGATGTCTTTGACGGAATCTTATATACTCTCTCCGTTGTGCGATAGCATTGCCTATTCGTTTCGCAAGCCATGGGTAATCTCTTGTTTTTGGGAACATGTCCATCGTATGCCTGATGTCTAGAGAAGGATCTGGAGCTTGAGAAGCGGTCCAGGTCGGTCCTTCTCTGCCGCGTGGCCGATGCCTTCGAAGGAACATCGAATACCGGAACAAATCTGTTATTGAAGATCGAACGTCGAGAACCAACTCATCCAGCTCTGTGGTAGTATCAAGCGAGATGTCTGCATCCGCTGACAAGATAGGCCCACTCCTATTGGGGGCATCTCCTTTTATAATCTCTAGGACCTTCTCCAAGGACTCTAGCATTCCTTCTAAAACGTCAGAAATGGCCTTCCACACCTTGGGCGCATCATGAAGCCGTGAATCGAGGGAACTCTTAGACACCGGCTCTTGTAGAGCCCCGATATTCTTTGCCCATACTCTAAATCGCTCGTGCTCCCGCGCGAGGTTGTCTTGTTGACTTTCTGTGCTTGATCTAGATCCTTTAATGGTTTGGATGACGCTGAATGTCTCATCACAGCTATGACTAACTTGGCAGATTGTCATCGCGGTTGAGAGGATCTGAGAATGATTGAATGGGGCTGTTAACTAGGGCTCAACAAGGAGTTTAATGTCCCTACACTCCACTAAATAGTGGTTTATTTGGAATGGGGAACTAGATGAATGCTGACTTGCCTTGTGATGAGAAGCGGGGTAGATCTCAAGACAGGGCGCGAGGCTGAGTGCAGCCTCGTAATATACTGCGCTGTGCTGTAAGCGCCTTGGTATGTCAGACCCCGCATTAATTGCGGCAATTAATACCTCACCTGATCCATCGCATAAATCTTAGATCTGGTGAGCCTACCAAACACAACCAAGCCGCGACGTAACGCATCTTGACTCAAGTGACGCATCTTATCTTCAGGCCCAAAAGGGATACATTCTTATCTCTATGTCGGGATTTGAGATTGTTGGGGTCATTTTGGGTGGACTCCCACTGGTGATCGAAGCAGCGAAATGTCTAGAATCCCGCCTGGAAGGAATCAAAGCAGTATGGTTGTTTCGAAGACATTTTAAGGAATTCATTCGCGCAATAGCATTGGAGGAAGTATTCTTCATCCAGAATCTCGATCTACTCCTCACGCCACTTGATCTCTCAGATAGGGAGCGCGAGTCGCTGAAAGGTTCACAAACTTCGAATTTCTGGCATCACCCAGATATCGTGGACAAAATTAGACAACACCACAAAGATTCGGTCCCAGTCTGCATGTGGTTCCTCAGAGAGCTAAATGACTCGCTAACCGAACTTTACAAGGTTCTTCCCATTAAAAATGGAACTGTGGGTAACTTTCTTCGTTTCATCTCATCTCAAGCTGATTAGCTGGACGTTAGGTGACTTTACCGCTGCCGGGCACCATCGAGTCTGAAATTCTCAGGTTATCTTTCAGTTTCTCCCAAAGCAAGAAGGTAATTCTGAAAAGAATTAGTAAAGCAAACCAAGACCTAGAGAGAGTTCTGAAAAACACCAATGATATCGCATTAATGTCACGGTCCAGCTCAACTTCATCGAAATTGGTGGATGTGAGCCCCTTCTTGCGACTTCAAAAAAGATCCCAGACATTACTTCAGGCATTAAAGTCCACAATGTGTTGCGTGTGCGAAAATCAACACCGGTGCGGCATCTCAACGCAATGGCAAGCGTCTAAGCTTTTCACATCAGGACCCACCATGAACTTGCTAATTGACGACCCTCAGGGACGCAAGCAGGTCACATGGGATGTAGAAGCGGCATATAGAAGGACAGTTGCAGTGAAAAAGGACACACACCACAATATAAACACCATTCATGACTTGGAGCGCCAAGTCAATTTTCAAGAACACCAGCAAGACTTCCTCAAAGCAAGACAAGACAACAGCCCCGCACTCCTTGCACTCTCAGCCATCACGACAGCAGTGAATCCAAAACAAACAGGCCTAGAAACCATATGGACAACAGGCGGAAGGAAGCTCAAGAATCCGGCCATAGCTATAAAATCAGCTCTTAAAAGCCCAGGTTTTAATTCGTCGACCCAAGTACAAACAATTGAGACCCAGATGGATCAGATACAACTCAACCAAACAATGCAACCTCGCAAACAAGTTCACATGGCCGTAGCCCCTACTTTATCGGAAACGGGTTCTCGTATCACCGACATCTGCCAATTCCTCCAGGCCACTCCGCAGTACGACAAATTTCTAGGCACCATAGAGGCGGAGCACCATGACATTGGAATCTATCTTGAGCCACGGTCACAGAGGCGACTACTATGGGCCCGTGACGAGCCGTTGGAGGTGTTTTGGAACTCAAACAAGGATGCCTCTACTCGCCTGGTAGCTGGTCTTACAATTGCTATTACACTTCTCAGCCTTGGGACATCATCCTGGATCCCGCCAGACTGGACTCGGAAGGATATATTTCTAATGCAATGCGGCCCTGATAAGAGCAGCAGAGGGCCGATCTACGGCCCCTATTTCAATCACGTATCCCTTTTAAACACACTACAACGTGACCCAAACAGTCCTAGATCCCACGCAGAAACGTCCCTCTTCGCACTTGGGGTATTGCTGCTGGAGTTGCACTACCGGGAAACCTTAGAGAAGTCTCCGTACTGGGAGTTGCATTGTCCAGACGGTCGGCAAAGTGAATACACCCCTAGAGCAGCTGCTTATGATTGGTGCGAAGAGCTTGCGATGGATCCAGCATTAGAAGAAGGTCTAGCCGAGCCTATAAGACGATGTATCGGGATCAAATTTTCAACCGCAGCGGATTTGGGAAATACAGAGTTTTTGAGGGATGTTGTCGAGACTGTAGTGCAACCACTGGAAAGATATATCCACAATCTCAGCGCAGAAGCTTGATATAGATGATGTGACTAAAATCGGGGTCTTCATGTATTTATTTAAAAGAGTAGCAGGCAATACACTCGCGCCGAGGATGTGAAATGAGGAGCAAATCAAAGTCATCAAGTGCTATTGGCTAAACGAAATGAGAAACCCGCAACCAGATCCGGTTTATTGAATAAAACCACGCTCTGAGCAGTAGAGACGTGCCCACCTGCCAATGGTTTCAGATGATAGATATTTTGAGCATCATAAAATATTATGTTGAAGATTTGAAAACTAGAGAAAGGACAACTCGCCGGGCTGGTATGGGGAATGGTAAGCCATATCTCTCTGAATGGAAAGCACCAAGTTCGAAAATAAGAAACAACAGCTGCAATGCTTGCGGCCTCACAAAACAATACATGGTCACGGAGCTTTCTCATCAAGCGACTCTTCGAGGGAGAAGCCTTAAAGGTGAGTTAGAAAATGTGAATTGAGACGGAATCTCGGTTGTCTTCCTTGTCTTGCTGCTACATTAATTGTGATCTCCGTTGACCGGTCACTGGGCTGCTGTCACGGAGGTCGGCTCAGGCGATGGGAATGAAAGAGTTCCTACCCTAGTCCCGTGCTTTGAAGAGTTCCCTGTCAATTGCAGCTGGTAGAGGTGTGTAGCCGCGGTCGGTATTGAAGGCATTGACGGAGAGATTCAGGTTACAGTAAGGTCAATGGTATTTGTTTGTGGAATGGGCTAGGACCCGATTACCCTTTTACTACGACGATTGTTGTGTTAAGCCTGGGAAGCTATGACTATCAGAGTGCATTGCATCATACCTGATATATACGCAGGCATTACTGTCTTCACGTCTAGGACGCGCCCGTCTTCGAATGCTTTCACATGAATGGATATCCAATGTTGAACAAAGCTAAATTATACAAAGATACGATTTGTATCATTCGGTAACTGAGGAGCTACAAAAGCTAATACGGCTCAACATGCCAAGAACGGTATTACCCAATTCAATTCAACATAATCCAAAGTGGAATTCTAGCGCCGTTTAGGAAATACCTGGCGGCGACAGGTCGCCGCTGTCCCAAATCAGACACTGGGACAGGGTCGCCGAATTGCATGTAGCTTACCGGTTTGTACTACGCCACAATCTCAGAACCATGCAAATATGCTTACACGTGGGATTAATAATTAAGGCGATCATCATTCGATTGTTGTGATGGATGTTCAAAGGATTAACCGTCGTCTACTCCAATTGGTCGGCTAGTGGGGCGGTTAAAGCAAACGTCTGCACTTCTGCAAGGCTCAAATGCGCACCAATAGTATTGAGGCAGGAGTCACGAGGCTTGACGGCCAAGTTCATCTTCACAATGCGAGAAGACTGAATATTCAGCTGGGCTTGTATCCTCTTAAAGTATATAAATAGCGTTATATTCCATTTCAAAACGAGCCGAGCATCAACATTCCTCTTCATAAGTCAACTACCTTTCCATTATATTCAATCTGTGATTATGCTACACCGCGAACGTATTCAATACCTCTTTGGGGTACTTTTGGTTCAACTAGCCCGTCCAAGTCATGGGACTACCTTGACCATCTCCCAAGAAGCAGGCAATGCAACCTCGTCCACCATGTGGGGCATCATGTTTGAGGTATCATGCTGCAGACCTTTCCAATTTTATGGACTGAGGCTAACGACTCGGCGCAGGATATCAACTACTCCGGTGATGGTGGAATCCATGGTCAACTCCTTCGAAACAACGGCTTTCAGGGAGACAATCCTGCACTGAATGCCTATTTTTCAGTTGGGGGGACGGAACTTACCATTGATACGTCCTTTCCATTGTCTGATGCTCTTCCTCGCACGCTCCAGGTGAAGGTCAACACTGATCCCACTGGACAGGTAGGCTTCGGCAACGAGGGCTACTAGAGAATTCCCGTTGATGGCAGCGTGTATTCGCATTATGTCTTCATTCGCGGAGATTACCAGGGATCTGTGACGTGGACCCTGTCGAGTAACTCTACTGGCGAGGTCTTTGCTGAGAACACATTCAATGTAGACAGCTCCACCAACGAGTTCACTGAGTATAACAGCTCATCCCAATCGACACGCACTTCTCTGACAGATGCGGTCTACCAACTGACATTTGACGCATCGAAAGCCTCTGGATCGTCACTCTGGTTTGGACTTCCTAGACTTTATCCAACGACATTCCACGATCGGTAAGGTTGACTTCTCTGTGGTATCTTTGAAAGTCAACTGACATGGCTGTTTGTAGTGATAATGGGTTGAAGCCCTCTCTTGCAGAAGCAGTCGATAACATCGGTGGCACATTTCTTCGATTTCCTGGTGGGAACAATTTGTAACATGACCAATGTCCTTTTATTGCATTGTCAGCTTCTAACTCTCCCTAGGGAAGGCCCAAATGTTGACAACAGGTGGAAGTGGAATGAAACCGTTGGCCCGCTAGTCTCTCGTCCCGGTCACCAAGGTGTGGATCCCAGAGGCCCCATAGATCCCAGTGCTAACATGTTGCAGGTGCTTGGGGATATCCAAATACAGACGCGCTTGGTATGCTCAAAATTGGAACCGCCATACAATCGTTTCTTACTCTAATTCACGTTAGGCCTGCACGAATATTTCGGATGGTGTGAGGATATGGGCCTCGAGCCATTTCTTGATGTTTACTCAGGATACTCTCTCGACGGAACATCTATCGGTGGTTCTGAGTTAGAACCGTTTATCCAGGAAGTGCTGGATGAGTTGGAAGTATGTGTCAGATTCGATTGACTTTGAACGGCACCACTCTAATCATTCACAGTACATTTTGGGTGACACCTCTACGGCCATGGGCGCCTGGCGAGCTCAGAATGGTCGACAAGATCCCTGGCCCTTGACGTGGGTTGAGATTGGCAATGAGGATGACTTTGGTTGCAGCACATATCCGGAACGATTTACCGCATTTTACGATGCCATCCACTCAAAGTACCCAGAATTGCAGCTCATATCTTCTGCGGCTGGGCTCCAATGTCTTCCGAACCCGTTCCCGGAAGACCTTTGGATTGATTATCACCAGTACAACATCCCAGAGAACTATGTTCTCAACTTCGCCCAGTGGGACAACGTTTCGCGCAGGAACAAATATGTTGTTGGCGAAATGACTCGCTGGGGAGTCCGCTGGTCTGATATGCAAGGCGCCGTATCAGAGGCAATTTTTATGCTGGGGTTGGAGCGCAACAGTGATCTCATTCGGGGAGTAGCCTTTGCTCCATTGATTTCCCTCATCGACCATGAGCAGTGGACCATGAGTGTTCTCTGACCACAACTTGGTCGCTCAGACACTAACCAAATTATCCTTAGCCAAACTTGATTCCATTCCGCCAAAGCCCCGATGGCATTGTTTATACATCGAGCTACTGGGCCCAGCAGCTGTTCGCCAAGAATGCAGGGGATATGACAAGGAGTGCGACATCTGACAGCGCCTTTAGGCCGCTGTATTGGAGTGCTGTCAGCAGTGGGGACACCTATATCATCAAGGTTGCAAACAACGGATCCGAAGCGCAACCTCTCACGGTCAATGCGGCCGGGAAGACATCTGCTGTACTCACTGTCTTGAGCAACGATGACCCTGGAGCAGCGAACACCGATACTGAAACCCCCGTTTCTCCACCAGTTGTTTCCGATGTTGAAGGAGTAGATGGGTCGTTCTCGTTCACCTTGTCTCCTTGGTCTATTGCTGTACTGAGAGCAGACTGAAGAGCACTTTAGTGCTGGTCTGATGCAATATTTCACTTCGAGTACTCATGATCCTTGGGATTCAGCAAAGTGCATAACATTATTTCCTCTCAAATTTGGTATTAAAGGTCTGCTTGTCCGGGGCTATCTACAAATCATATCCACCAAGCAGAAAGTGGTAAATATATGGCTATAAATACATATTTCGACAGCGCCTGCCACTTATCTATGCATCCTCCCGCGCAGTTTCTACAGTATACAAGCTCCACTGAAGTCCAGGCCCATTGCCCAATACAGCATATATGTCATCGTAATCAATAGACCAACCAACAGTGCCGTAGCAGGGCTTGTCAGGCGTGCAAACGGTGGGGCCAGATTTGAATAGCTCGCATTTCAATACTGGACGCATCTGAAAGCCGATGCACTCTTCGTTCTTAGCACACAAATTGCAACACTCAAAGACATCATTGACGTCCGTAGTTGTACTTTGGAACAAAGGCTGCCAAGAGGAATCTGCTGGGTTGTAGGTGGAGGTCGTGCCCAAAAAGCTGCCCCTCCACGACCTGGTGTTGGCCAAGTTTCTTTTGGTGCACATGTCATAGACGGTAGGACCCGGGACTATGACTGTGCCTGTGGGTATGATCAGAGTTGTAGTGGTGCTAGTGGTTTTGGCCGTGGCCGTAGAGGAGATGGTCGATGTGATTGATGACACCACCATGATGGTTGCATACTCAGGGACCATAGTCTTGGTGCTCGTTATTGTTTGTGTCTTGGTAATGGTCTTGGCTGGAGCATTGGCGGTAATTGTGATGGCCTTCTTCTCCTTTGTTGTAGTGATGGTCTTGGGGATGAAGGTGGTGACATCGCACTGGACTCTCTGGGGATGCATGTGCTTCGCTTTCGTGGTAGGCTGTTTTTGGCCACGCCTCCGACGATCCCTGGGATTATCAACGGGAGGGATGACATTATCGCGCTTACCCCCCGAGGCCAGTGGCGAATCGACGAACATGGCATTGTAGAGTGTATCTTGGATAGGACGAAAGCCAGAAGGCGTCGGAATTGTGTGGGTAGACGAAATTGTCGTATCAGTAGTGATCGTCGTCGTTGACGTGCGGGTAATAGTCGGAGTGACCTTGACAGTGGTATATTTGGTGCTCACGACATCGATTGAGTGTGTTAGAGGCCGAACCGATGTGCCTACCGTAATAACTACGGTCTTCTTGGCAGTGTGCACGACAGTCTTTGGTGTGACGGTAACGACATTTTGATGGTACTTGGTCTTGTGGACGGTGTACGTCTGCTTGTGGGCGCTGGTAACGGTCGGAACTGCTTTCAAGGACTTGGTGCCCTGGGCGGTAAAGCAAGTCTGCTCCTTGTATGTCTCGCCGACCTTGGCGCTAGCAGCGAGGCCCGCAATAGAGGCCACAAGCCAAGTCTTCAATTGCATAGTGACGGGCGAAAGAAAATGGCGGGGTCACAAGTTAACCTGCGGTGGGAATTCCAGGAACGAGAGCGGTCGGGTTTGTTAAATAAATAATAGCCGTCTGTCTATACGGCACAGGATCCTGTGGCATTGATCATTTCCACCTGCCAGACTATGGACGCAGCCACACCTTTGCGACTGGCTCGCCATCAGCCGGCGCCCGGTCTAGATTTTAGTAAGCCTGGCTGGCGGAAGAGCTGAGACGCCACATGCATGCATCGCAAGATGGGCAGTGCGAAGGTCATTCTTGTCTTCAAACCTGGGCATAACGCATTACTCCCCGCCAAGACAGAAAGACCATGCGAAACAAGAGAGCCCAAACCAGGCCCGATTGACAGTTACATTTACGGTTATGCACCCCACTGCACTGGAAGTCTCGCGCCGACAAATGCTTTATTTCAGCCACATAGCCTAAAATATTCAGCCGACCCCTTTTTTCATAAATTTGTTGGTATGCCAGCCAATTACGACAATTGGATTGTGCGCCAGCTTTAAAGTGGCGTAGTGGCGGCGTCACACCACTTGCTTCACCTCGAGGCAGATTCTCGAATTGGTTGACCATGCAATAATTCATTGGGACTGAAATACAGTGCTTCAACGTAATTAAAACTTATAGGTCGGTTTTTGGTCGGTTAAAACGCTTCATTGTGGTTGCACTAAATCTTTTTGTTCTCATGCAGGTTTGCATTCCTTGCTTTCGTAGGAAAACTAGGACAGTAAAAACTGGTCACAGAATATTGTCGTGGCTCACATACTGAACAAGATGTAATTTAAGAGACACGCCGTCTCAGCGTAATTTCGATTTACATCTTCGACTGCTCCTTCACACTGCGCTGTGGCTGCCACACCTACGCTATAAACTCCTCCAGGTCTCTCAGCAAAACATCCGGGTGCTCAATCGCCGCAAAGTGCCCGCTACGGCAGACCATAGCTCAAGTTCAGTCAAAACCCAAACTAACCCACATTTCCTAACTATGTATACCCTAGCATACATAATTAGAATTATGATCTGGCTCTATATATATAGTAAAGAAATATTACTCTATATAGATATAGGGGTTAGAATAGATTAGGGGAAAGCCAAAGTAAGATTAAATAGTAGTGTATGATCTTATAGTAATCCCTTTTGCTTTGTATGGTACTATATATAGTTCCTACTTTAAAGTATTACAATAATAGAGTCTAATATCTCTTGTATAGCTAAGTATTATATAATAGGATAATCTACTTATACTATTATTTATTTAGCTTTTCCTAATTAAATAAACTATTATTTTTATAATAAATTATTCTTTATAGATAATAATAATCTTATAAAGACTATTAATCTTATTTTAGATATATCTTTATATTAATCTATAAACTATAATATATATATATAGTTATTTTTAATAATAATTCTTATTATATATATATAATTAATTTTAATGGTCTATAAATAGATAATATAAATAGTTATATAAGAAAAGTATAATAAAATAAAATAACCTTAAATAATTAAGCTTTAAGCTATATTCTAAACTATAGCTAAGTATATTAATATATTTAATAAAAATATTATATATAATATATATATTTTTAGGCTAAAGTAAAGTATTAAGAGTATAGGGAATATTTATATTATATTTAATACTATATTTTTATTATATTATAATATAATTTAATATATTATTAAAATCTATAATCTAAAGTTTAAAAATAAAAATTAGATTATTATATACTTAGTTTAATTAATTAGGCCTATATAAGGACTATTATTTCTTTATTATAAGGTATATAATACTATTATAATTGTGGATTTATTTGAATATACTAATATATTTATTTTAAAGGAAAAGGATAGAGTATAATTAAACTTTTAGATATTTTATAAAAGAGAATGGCTAAGTAATAATATACTATAGAAGCTTTTGCTAAGAAAATAGTCTTAGTAAGATCTATATATTAATTTTGATATTAAATTAGCTACCCTATTGCTAATTAAGTATAAAGCTATCTAGGTTAAAGAAAAGCCTTTTTTAAAGTCAAAATTAGTTATTAATAAGAATATAATAAAGAATAAGTCTATAAAATTATATTTAAGTAAACTTAGTAATTATAAATAAAAGCTAATAAAATAGTAAAAGGGAAAGGGAAAGGGAAAGGTAAAGGTAATAATTATAGCTATAGATAAGATTAATGGGGATTGTATGGACTTAATTAATAAATTAGATCTTTTTAGTAATTCTAATATTTTAAAGGATAAGATTTACACTAAGAAACCAATACTAATATAAATATATAGTATAGTAAAAGAATTATCTATAAAATTATTTATAATGTATATAAGATTAATTAGACTAGATAATTAATATAGAATAGTTTTCTATATAGTACTTTCTTTAAATATTATCTTACTCCTTATTAAGTTCCTTTTTAAGCTTATTTAGCTCTATAATATTAATATTATATTCCTTTAAATATATAAATATATAATTTAATTCTTTAGTTGGTGTCTATAATAAGCTAATCTTTAGTTATTAATTAGAGGTAATATATATATTTAATTGCTCTTATAAGTAAAGGTATATTAATAATTATAGATAATTAGGGGAGTTAGTAGGTATAGTATTTTGATTTTATATAATATGGCTATAAATAGCTATTATATTCTTTGGGAGGTATATATTAAGATTAATATAATCCTTTGCAAATATATTATAAAGTATAGTAAATTGTTCTTAAGGAATAATATTTATATAGTTTTGTATATTATTTGCCTTTAGCTAAAAATAAAAAACCTAGGATTAATTATATATAATATATGGCCTATTGTATTATTTTCTTATATAGTATGTATTCTATATTAGTATAAATTTAAAAAACTTAGTATAAATCTATGGTATATATAAATAAAGTATAGTAATTTTATTTGTAAATATATTTACTGAAAAATGGCTAGTGGCTATAAGATATAAAAAATATTTCTAGATAGTTTTACTATTAATTATATATAATTAAATAATATAAAGTATATACCTACTAAGTATTTGATTTTGCTTAAGAGAATTAAGACTACTAACTCTTTATTTTTTTATTATATATACTTTTCCTATATATTTAATAATCTTGAAATTTAATGTTTTATTGTATATAATCTTCTATGATTATGTAAGGTTATGATAGAAAGAAATGTGTGCTTGCTATAAGTAAGGTCTTTTGTCCTTGGTTAGAATGAATAATATATAGTATTTTTTTTTGCTTATTTAATATCTTAAGATATTATATAAGTATATTGTGGGATATATTAGCTGATATTTTTATATAAAACTATATAATATATTGTGAGTATGTATTAATTAATGTATATACTTTAAATCTCTATACCTTTAATTTATTGTATATATTAATAGACTAAATAAAGTTAGGCCTTAGTATTATTTATTTTGTTTGGTGGTATTTTATTGTATTTTATTGTTTGGTAATAGTACTAGGGTAAAATTTGTGTAGGTATTTATAGATAGCTATATGACTTAGGATATATTATTATTAATAAATATATGTATAGAGGTATATTTATTTATATGTAAGAAAGATATTATTTTGTTTGAGTTTATATGAGAAGAAATGATGTAGTTTATTTATATTTTGTTTAATTTGCTTTTTTATTTAGTAGTAAATTAAATTTAGTTTTTTTTATATATAAATAAGATTGTATATAGTAATAATGAAATTTTTTAATTATAATTAGAGTAATAAAAAGTGATTGTTGAGTATTGTAAAGAAAAATAACTTATAAATATAATTCTATAGCTTATATAAATCTTTTATATTTTTTTACTATAAATCCTAAGCTTTAATATTTTGGGATAAGGTTAAATAGCTTAGTTGGAGGCTATACTTAGATATAAGATTATCTAAGATAAATTAAGTAGATTTTCTTTCTTATTTTTATTTTTATATTTAGTATTAATAAATTAAAAGATTAATAAATAGGTATAGTATTTTTTTTTGGCTTTATATAATATTATACTAGCTTATATAATAAATTAAGTAGGTTTAAGTTTTAAAATGATTTTTTTTTTCTTTTAATACCTACTTAAAAATTACTAATTAATATATTATATAAATTTGTATAAAAGAAAATAAAACTTTATATAAAATATAATTATCTATATATACTTAATTATAATAAATTATTTAAATTTATTATAAAATGGGTATTTCTTTGTAATTAGTATTATGCTATTATTGATATGCCTATCCTATATATAATGAAAAAAACTAAACCATCTAAATATAGTAAGTATATAATTATAAAAGGCTAATATAATATTATATAAGTAAGAATATACTTATTATAATTTATTACTATTCTCTTATATTTTTTTGGCTATATACTTAAGTAGGCTAATAATATAAAGAACTTTATTAGGGGTAATAGAGTCTTTTTTAATTAAATTAGCTACTTTATTATTATTATTACTAATAGAGATAAAAGTAATGGACTTTTATTTAATAGCCTTATAAATTAGAAAGAATTAATATATAAGAAAAAGTATTCTATATAAGACCATATAAGGAAGTAGACTTACTAGAGTTAGCTAATAAATATAAACTAGAATGGTTTTAGTTATAGTTAGTATAAGAAGGACTAAATTTTTTGTATATATAGTAGCTTATAAGGCTACTATTCTTATCTATATACTTACTATACTTCTTTATTTTAGATTATTTTTTTTTATATATATACTTTATAATTATATTAGTATTTTAGGAAGTTTGAATAGTATATATATATAGGGTATTAGTAAGTATAGTAAAGTCTAATTTAAAGTATAAAATAAGCTTATTAATAAACTAAAATAGATTAATAATTAAAATAATAAAGAAAAATAAATATATATATATCTTATTAGTTTAAATAATAAAAATAATCTTAGTTAAGTAAAACTTAATAATATTTATTAAAGCCTAAATAAATAAATCTAGGTTTATAATAGGCTATTTAGCTTTATAATTAAATATAATAATATTTATATTAAATAAAATAATAAAAAGAAGTTATTAATAGCCAATAAGAAAAGAATATTTTTTTATACTAATATATATATTATTATTATTATTAGATTCTTCTTTTTTACTAGACTTATTACTATCCTTGCCCCCCTTACTGCCTTTATTACCTTTATTATTATCCTTTATAATCTTATTTTAGTCTTTTTTAGCTTATTTAATAATTTCCTTAGTAGTTTTCTTTATAGTAATAGCCTTCTTATATTATTTAGTAGTATACTTTTTTATCTTAGCAAAGGTAAGTATAATAATAATATAGGGCATTATATAGATAAGTAAGTAGTAGATTAGAATTAGAAAATCTATTTAAAGGTATATTAATTAGCTATATAATTAGTAAAAAATAATTAAATATATATAGCTATAGGGGGGATAAGTAGGGTTATAGGGGGCTAAAATGGGTATTAAAATGATAAGTATGACTATATAAAATTATATACAATAGCTTTTTAGTAATATAATAGTTATATAAGGCTTAGGAGAAGGGCAAAAAATATAAGGCTTATCTATAGTAGTGGCGGTAGTATATAAGGAAAAAAAATAAAGAAAATAATAATTACCTAATAATTTATTTATTGTTAAAAAGTAGGATTATATAACCTTATTTTTATAAGTATATAATTATGTATATATATAGACCCTATTAATTAAAATTTTTTTGCAAATATATATACCTATATTGTAGATGTACGTAGTGGGGCGCTAGTCTATATATCGGTAATTACGAATGCTCACACCCTAGCATCCGCATAGGAAAAAAATGGTCAGTTTGGGTTTTGACCGAACTTAAGCTATGGTCTGCCGTACCCGCCATGTTCATATTGACGGAAGAAGACCAAGTCACCTATCGTAGCAGTCCACGCCTTTGGCACGGGTGCAATCTCTTTGGGGAACCATGACATACCCAGCGGCTTATGGAGATGCCAGTCGGGATTTTCATGAGCCCCAATATTCCCGGGTGTAAAGAGTTGGCGATATGGCCAGATGGACGTTGAAAAGCAGTTGCTCAGCCAATATAGCGTCACTGACTCCAAAATAGTTTCGAGTGGAGGATCTTCGTCCGTCCAGTCAAGGAATTTCTCGCCAATCCAAGCAAGCAAGGCGATGGGGCTCGACGACAGGACCAGGCCAATCGTGGCAGGCTTGGTGGCATGTTCAAGAGCATACGCGCTGCCCAGCTTCTCAAACCATTTGTATCGCTCCAAGCCCTTCTTCTCGACTTCATTGTATGTCGAATCGGCAATGTTTCCTGGGTCTTTCATAATGCTAAAGTTGATGTGAACAGCTTTCGCACCTGAATAGGTAGCACCAATGACACGAGAAATCTTGCTACCGAGGTCTCCTCCCTGGCAGACGTATCCATTACCGAAACCTAACCCAGTCATAAGTTTGTCAAAGATTCGAGCAGCGTCTTGAAGTTTGAAATCCCTGTCCATGGGTGGAGGTGAGGAAAACGCGTAGCCAGGGAGAGATGGGACGATGATGTGGTAGGGGAGGGTGGCTGGAGTATGTCTGGACATGAGAAGCCTCATTATGGGTAGAAACTCGATGAAACTGCCGGGCCAGCCATGAAGCATCAAAACTGGAATCGCATCGCGACGTTCAGAAAATAGGGCAACAAAGTGAATGTCAAAGCTGTTGTTGGAGTCATCAATGTGAGCAATAAAATTTGGAAATGAATTAATCTGCTCCTCAACCTTGCGCCTGATGCCTAGCATTAGCCCTTCGCCGTCAGTTCGCCACAGGTGGAGATGTTACCAATCGAACTTGATCCACTCTTCTTTTGCGTTTCGGAGCCACTCAGCTGTGATACCGTACTGCCTGTCCTCGCGAGTGTTCTCATATGTCTGAGGCCCGATATTTGAATATTGAATGAGGGCCCGCATCTCCTTTAGCTGCTCCTCTGGGAAGGATACATTGAAAGGCTTTGGGGTGGAACTGCCCGTGGAGGGAACCTTGTCAAATGACGACATTGTGATGACTGAATAATTTCTGAAAATGATGAAGATGGTGAGGATAACTAAGGCTTGGCATTTCTATTGGCATTTACCCCAGGAAGAGATCTTTATATAGCTGAGGAAAAAAGGTTTGGATGGCCCCATTGTCGCCATGGCATTTTCCCTCTCAGCGTCTTTCAAGGGCAAACGTAAGTTCACATATGTATGCATGTGAGATTTTAAGCTGTTCTGTTGGAGCGAGTCCACGAGTTACTCATTAAAACATGACCTCACGATGAAGAAACCGGTTGATAGATACTACTGGGGTGGTGTCAGCTGACGCAACACAATGTGACTGTGGCTGATAAGAGGGCAAATATTGGTTACAATGCAGTCGACGCGTATCAAGCCGAACCTTTCTCGGGTCCTCCGATGACATTCTCAGCGATATCCATTCGCACATCCAGCCCCCAAACTGCGATACAGTAGGAACTGGCGAATCGGACCAATTTCGTCGGTAGCGCGATAGCATTTCGTTACAATTGAATTCTTTCCCCGCAAGGGAAGAAAATGATTCGGGAAATATCTACAATAGGTATACTAATCAGCTCAAGGTGTGAAACTATGTCTAGCATCCTAATGATGCTCAAGTATGCCCTGCTCCAGCTCAGGCAATGCCCACTTGACCATCCATTCTGATCTAAGGACATCATCCACCGTCAAACGCTGCTCGGGTCGAAACCTAAGCATCTGTCGCATCAAACTCAAAAACGCCTGACTTTCCTCCACCTCAAATTCACCCGTTGCCTGGCGCTTTCTCCTGTACTTTTGGACAAATTCCTCGAATGCTTGCTCGAGTGGAGGCCACACGTCGCGGTCTCCGGTTGGCTTCAGCCGCTTAGGGCTCACCCCATGACAATCTTCAGTCGAAAAGTTCTCGCGACGGTCCTTCCATTTTTCCAACCAGGTGGAAGGAAAGCCCTCGGAACCAAGAACATCAATTTGCTGAGCAGCGGTCATTTCCTCCGTCTCAAACTCTCCGAACATGAATTTCATGCCTACGATATCCCAGATGGCAGTCGCCAAACTCCACACATCCGAAGGATATGACAGCGGTAATTCGGGCTCGAAAAGAGCCTCCGGTGCCTTCATCGGGATGGGCGTACAGGAATCCTTTCCGAGAGGCGGATTTTCGCTTGGCGCAAATGCCGCTCCGAAGTCGCAAAGCAACAAACCTGAAACATCTGCCGACGTAAGTTCCTGTGCTTCTTTACCCATGTAGAGAGGAATAACTGCTTCGTGGGGGATGTTCGGTGGGAGCGGCTTGCCATCACCTCGAGTGATTTTCTGTGTCTCGGGTTCTCCAAACTTCCTTCTAAATTGCTCCGATGACAGCCTATTTATATCAGATGTATCTTTGGTCAAGATATTACGCAGACGAACATCTAATGAAGAGGCGTCAGTAGTTTAATCATCTCGATCATATATCAACAGATTTCCTTTCTTCAGGCCGTTCAGCGTATTACACGTACCTCCGTGGACATAACCGTGAGCATGCAGATGAAAGAGAGCAAGAGTGAGTCCGGCTGATAATGCACGCCCTACATGCATAGGAAATAATCGACTGTATGAAGCTGTGTTGAGATCACCTTGGGCCAGGATCATTGTATGGCAAGGGTGTGTTCCGTTTGGTCCGACAAGCTCAAACTCGTCCAAGACAAAACAGGGATAGAATTGCATGCAAAGGATCCTACATGAACTCGCGATACAGAGAGTGGGGCAAGGGTTTTTGCAGCGCTTGATGATGAAGACGGCGCTAGCCGTGACGAAAGGGATCGCAAAATACTCGTCTCACGCCTTCTAAAAGAAGAGCTAGAGATTCCAACCTTGACAGCGACCAAAGATTTCGTTTGAAGGTCTCGAGCGACCCACACGGTCGAGTAGCCCCCAAATCCCAACTTGTCAACTACCTGATATCGACCATGTAAAATATCGTCAATCATGATTGGATGGTAACCACCCGGTTCATAGAGCTCAAGTCGTGCTATTTGCACAACCCTGTTTTGCTAAACGTACAACCTGCCCTACATAACGCCAATTTCTTCGCCCAGCATTCCTAACTTTCCCTTTTACACACCCAATTTCCTAGAGACTAAAAGCAGACCCTGAACGCTAAAATAATTACTTAATATTCCTTCTTGGCTGTGATTATAATTTCCTTTTGTAAAGGTGATGGCGTTGGCTGACTTAATTTATTATCGGAAGGCTGCCATAACTGCCCAAGGATTGCTGTGCCTTGCCTTTGCTGCCTTTATTAGCCCTTTATTCCTCTTGCCCTATTATTTATTGTTATTTTAGATTATTTTGATAATAGTATTGAAGGTAAGGCTATGGCCTTATTCTCTTTAAGTTTGGTCTTTATTATTGAATAGTAAAGACTTGGTTTTATTGGTCTTATATTATATAGGCTTTGGCTTTGTGCTAGTAATATAAATAATTATAATAATTATGGTATTAAATATGCTAATATATTATAAGGTATAAAAGACTTTAATTTTATTAATATTTCTTCCTTTTTATTTATTGCCTTTTAAAGGTAATTATAGAGGCTTTAAATAATATTAGGGTTTTAGATATATAGGAAAGGCTTATTATAGTTCTAGGGAATAGAAATTAGTAAAGATTTATATTTAAAATTATAAGTTCCTTATTAATGGCTTTTCTAACTATTAATAAAAATATATTTTATCCTTTTAAATACTTTTATTAGCTATAAGGCACTCTAGAATATAATAAAAATATAAAAGTATATACTAAGCTATAAAGTTGCCTATATAAAGCTAAAGAGGTAATAAATTAGGACTATAAAGATCTCTAAATATCTTTAGGGCAATATAAGCCTATATAATAAGTAAATTTATTATTTTATAGATAATTTATATATTAATATTCTAGAGTTATTTTTTATTAAAATATTTATATTATATTTATATATTTATTTTTATTATTTTATAAATATAATTATATTTTTTTTTCTTAAGTATTATTTTAATTATATTATAAAGATAAAGTAGATTACTTATTTTAATAATAAGAAAAAATTTAAGGTTTTTATATATAGTTTTTATTAGGCTATTAATCTTTATACTAAAGTTATAATATCTTTTAATAAAATACTAGGCTTATTATTAATATTAAGGTATATATTTATTGGAGATATATTAGAGGGTATATTATTAAAGTAAATATATATTATTTAGCCTTATTTAGGTAATATTAAAATTAAGCTTAGTTAGGATATATACTATATATTTTTATATTTTAAGTATTTTTTTTTTATTATAGGTTATTTTTTAAGGATTATTTAAGTATAAAATTAGGCCTAAATATAATTATATTTATTGCTAAATATCTTATAAGGGGATAGGTATAGTAGAAATTTAGCTTAAGGTATAATTTATATAATTTAAGAAAAGTAAATTTAAGGTAATTAATAGTATTATATTAGCTTTTTAAGGATTATATTTAGCTTTACTATTATTAGTATTAATATTATTATTATTAGTATTTTATTTAGTATTAATTTTAGTCTTTATATTAACTTAGATATACTAAATATAAAGTTATTACTAGGTAAAGGGGAAAATAAAGGTAAAGGTATTTTTAAGGGTAGCTTTTTTATCTATAATAACTATTAAAAGCTAAAAAATTTAAAGCTTAATATAGTAATTATTAAGTTAATAATAAAGCTAAATATATAATTTTTCCTTTTTATTATTAATAAGGCTAAAGCTAAAATTAATTATAGACTATTAATTTAATAATCTAGTAATCTAAAATAATAATATTTAAAAGTAATTTATTTTATATATATTATTAAGCCTTAGGATCTTAAAAAAGTATTTTTATTAAATCTTATACTAAGGATAAATCTAAAATAATACCTTAATATAATATTTATTATTATTAATATATTTAATAAAATACTATAGATTATATAATTATAGAATTATAATCTATAACTAAGTAATACTTAATCTATTAAGGGCTTTATATTATATTTATTAATAATTATTATAAATATTTTTTAATTAAAAAAAAGATTTTTTTGGTATTAAAATATAAAGTATATTATTTATTTTATAAGTAAAAAGATTTTTTAAATTAAAAAAAGATTTTTTAAGGTTTTTCTATATTTATATTTATTACCAATAGATTAAGTAAGCTAATAAAAATAATAATAACTTATAATTATATAATCTAATTACTATATATATCTAAAAGCCATTTATAATTCTATTATACTTAGTAATAATTATAAATTTATAATTAATCTTCCTAGTAAAAGGATTTTAAAGCCTATAAAATATAAAAAATTATAATTAATTTTAATTATAAATAAAAATAATATAAATTAATTAAAGAACTCTATTAAGCTTTTTTTTCTTTATAAATAATTTCTTAATAAGGATAGTATTATTATTATAATAAAATTATTAAAGAAATTAAAAGAGGTTATTAAATAAATTGAAATATAATAATAATAGTAAGTATAGGATTTCCTTTGCCTCCCTTTATTACCTATCAAAGGAATCACCTACTAGGTCTAAATTAAGCTCTAAAACCATTAAAAAATCAAAAATTAATAAAAAATTATTATTATTAATAAATATTAGGTTAAAATAGTAGCTTATAATCTTTAATTTGGAGGTATAATATTATTTTAGGTTATGTTGAAGGCGAAAGTGGGTGGTTGAGATTTGCTAAGTGGAAGAGGGAAGTTTGAGAAGGCTGGGCAGCAAAAATCGCATCACATGATGAAAGGTTGTACGTTTAGCAAAACAGGGTTGTGCAAATAGCACGACTTTAGAGCTCTAGTGGCTCCACACCGTCGATTCAGTTATAACCTGTACTTGACGGGTTTGTTTCGCCGCGTGAGCCCGTGGACATGAGCCGGTGCAGATGTGTGCATTTTGGCGCTTAGGACGTAATTCGTGATGAGGTCCATCTTTTCGCACTGTGCTGCAAGAGACGTCGCGATAGCATTTGTAGGTTTGTTGTGTCAAATTTCACTGCCAGGCGAGGAATAGTTAGCGAGGTGGTCTAGCCCGAAAACGGTCTTAGAATCGAGAATCTCAACCTGGCATGTGGATTTCGCGATCTGGAGAAAGACGCGTTCAAGTGGGGACCCACCCTATAGGCTCAACACAAGATATCGGGATTTGAGTTGGAACACATCGAGAATGACAGAGTATTCACGCGTATGAAAACTTGTCCACGAATTACAGATTTAAATTTACTGTACAGAAAGGGATCTAAATGGTACAAGTCGATCCAGAGTCCTCCATCCCTGTGGGATATTTTAGGTTACAAATTACGACATTCTTTGTAAAATTTTCCGTGATAAATATCGAACACGAAAATGCCCGATAACTTCAATAAACTAAGTACAGCAACAGCAAATATATTAAATAATTCCTATGAGATGAAATGATTTTCCATTGCTGCTTATTTACTATCAAAATGAGTGCAGTGCCAGTGACGTCATTCTGCAAGCCACGCTGATTATGCCGACGAATGAGCGCTCAAAGCGATCATGCGCCGTGAGATCAGCCCCGACGCGTCAGGCAGCATCATTTCGATCTTCAACGCTCTTCATCACCACGAAGGATATGCCATGACAGGGGGCCGTCGCGATCGCTTCCTTTCTTCTCGTTAGGCCATTCCACAGCCATTTCTGCAGCTGAGCCAGCACCCCTGCGTCGTCAAATACACACCCCACGGGCTGATCTGAGCTTTGATTGAGGCCAATATGCCCAATCAAGTGCAAACCCTCAACGCTCATGACAATGCGAGAGTGCATGTTGGAGATAATCACGTCACCAATAACTATCAAGGCACGGAAAGTTCAGAGCAAGATGCCATTGATGAGTGCCTGAGAAATCTACGAGTGACTGATCCTCGCGAGGATAAAATACGCATTCAGCAGGCAAAAGGCAAGCTTTTAGAGGGTTCCTATCGCTGGGCTCTCGAAACCGACGAGTTCAAGAAATGGCGCAAAGATACTGAGTGCCGTATCTTCTGGGTCAAGGGGAATCCCGGCAAGGGCAAGACGATGCTGCTCTGCGGCATGGTTGATGAGCTTCAAGCTTCGTCAAAACTGAATGACCAAGGGAGTAAAGCACTTTTGTCCTACTTCTTCTGCCAGGCAACAAATTCAGGCCTCAATAGTGCCACAGCTGTGCTGCGCGGCCTTGTCTATCTCCTCGCTGTCCAAAATCCATCCATTACTGCCCAAATTCGGGAAAGGTACCATGGATCAAGCATGGCAGGTGCGGAACATTGGAACTCGAGGGTCAGCATGGAAAATATCTTGTCCAAGATACTAGAGGACCCTGCAATGCAAGGCTCATTTCTTCTCATCGATGCCTTGGATGAGTGTGAAACAGAGTTGGACGCCCTGTTGACTTTCATCACGTCTCATGCATCTAAAGCTAAATGGATAATTTCCAGTCGCAACCGGCCTGATATTGAACAGGCCTTATTCTCTGAACAAATGAAAGTTCCGTTATCATTGGAGCTAAACGAAAAGTCGGTCGTACAGGCTATTCACTTCTACATTCGGTACCAAGTAGAGAAGCTGGCTCAAAAAAGGCAATGCAAGATAGAAGTCCTCACGATAATACGAGAATACCTGATGAAAAATGCGCACGGTACCTTTCTGTGGGTTTCCTTGGTTTGTCAAGAGCTGGGCCGTTGTCAAAGCTGGGAACTTGAAGAACGGGTCATGGATTTCCCTCCTGGTCTTGACATGCTATACGAAAGGATGATGCATCAGATGAAAACCCTCCGCAGCTTTGATCTCTGCAAGAAGATTCTTGCCACTGTTTTGATCGCGTACCGGCCTTTGAATGTCAGGGAGCTGGCACATCTCGAAGATCTTCCGGGTGACGAAGACGACGTTCCAGAGATGGTGAAGAATTGCGGTTCATTCCTGATGACTCAAAATGATGTCGTGGTATTAGTCCATCAATCCGCCAAGGACTTTTTGCTTCAATCATGGAAGACAGAGCTGTTCCCAGCCGGAATTGAAATGAAGCACTACGCCATGCACAAAGCCAGCCTTAGGCTCATGCGTGGGCTCAAAAAGGACATTTGTAATTTCAAGCACCCAGGAACCCACATAGACCGAACCACCTCTCCTCAACCAAAGGTCGACTCGCTTGCCTATCTAGCGTACTCGTGCCTGTACTGGGTTGATCATCTCCGGGATGCAGAAGGAGCAGTAGAACCCATCTTGTTTCAAAAAGGTGGACTATTAAACCAATTTCTATCTCAAAGGTCCCTTTTTTGGATAGAAGCTCTGGTCCACCTTCGTTCATTATCAAAAGGAATATCACTTTTGAAATCACTACAGACATTATTGGTGGTATGTTTATCACTGCCCTTAGGCATTTGCTAATGCGCTGACAATTTGTCCATGATAGTCATCTGATCAGCAAGAGGATTTCAAAGAGAATATTGAGCTTGTTCGCGATGCGGAACAGTTTATTCTTTATTTTAGGGCCGGGATAGAGGAACACCCACTTCAGATATATGCGTCGGGGCTTCTATTCAGCCCTCACAGAAGCCTCTTGAGGCATTACTTTGCAAACGAGATGGCTAGAGGCATCACTGGGAACCCGAAACTCAACGAACATTGGAACATGCGCCTGAGAACTCTCGAATGCAGTCGGCATGTTTGGCGTCTCAGTTTCTCCCCAACGGGAGACAAATTGGCGGCATTAATCAAATTCCACGATGCAGATTGGCTACGAATATGGCAAGTAGATGATGGCACTGAGCAAATGATCAAGATGCCTGGGAACGAGGAGGGACGCGTGGCTTTGTCAACGGATTGGCGCTGGTACGCTGTCATTTCGCACGATATCGCGGTATCTGTGTGGCATTTCGATGCAATGAATTCTGCACCATTGAGTTGCAAATGGAGCAAGCCAAATTTTCACTTTGACTCAATCTTTGCTGTGAGCTTCTCGCCTGATGGCAAGTGGTTGGCGGGATTATCCGAAGGAGACTTGTTTGTCTGGGCGGTAGAAGCGGCCATTGAATGGCGGTCCCCATTGGACAACTCATTACTCAAAATCTCCCATTTGATGGCATTTGCCTCCGGGATGGCATTCTCTTCTGATAGCAAACTACTTGCAGTCTACGGTAGGGGAGCTGTTACCGTATTCGATACACGGTCAGGGGAGGAACTAGGCACTCGCGACTTATGGGCAATCGCGTCTATTAACCCAACATTTATTCCCAAGACCCACAGTCTCGTTATGGGGCAAGAATTGGGATTATTGATCTGGGATATTGATAAAGAAACAAAAGATCACTGGATCACAAATCCTGTCGATGAAAGTCAACGGATCGTGTATTTAACAGATGGTCATTGGGCTTGGGAAAATGGGAGGAGGGGAGTTACAGAGACATTCTGGGAACCAAAAACTTTGATATCCGTACACCAGTTCCAGTTGGAAGATGGTTTAGGCCGTGTTCCCACCGCGGCGTCGCCTGATGGGCAGTGGTTGGCGGGTAAAGATCGTGATGTGGTGTGGCTATGGCACGCGGTTGGAAAGCCAATCGAAATGCTATCGCCACACGAAGGAAAACGGAAAGAGAAAGAGATTATGGACAATGGCTTCTTCAAAAAGGTCGTTAACAGGCTATACAAGCACTTTGGTTGGGAAAATGATCATGTTAAATCCTTGCACACCTTGCCTGGGGCTAAGGGTGCCCGACGCGTCCCTGTCCGTGGGCTCCGTCGCTCAGATGATGGGAGGCTGTTGGCGAGACACTTTATGGACGGAGAATTGAAGATTTGGGACACAAAAGCAAGCAAGCTCGTTGCGATCCTGGCTGAAGACACAAATGAAGTTGGTAACTTTTCGCCAGATGGCCAACTGCTTGTAGCCGAATTGATGGAGGGGGGGATGAGAAATGCCGTTGGGATTTTCAATGTGGCAACAGGCATGTTGCGACGCAAAATCCAGGTTGATTCCAATATATTCTGCACTGCAGTTTCTTGCAGTTACGACCGGACTGACCAGTACCTGGTGGCCGTGGGCTGCGAAACTGAGTTGTTCATCTTCAATGCGCACACAGGCGCATTGCAGGCTAAAATGAATATTGAACGTTTGTTTGACAGAGCAAGCGATAATTTGTCTGATATGTCTGTTGCCTTTAGCACTATCGAAAGTATGATCGCTATTGCTTTAGAGGCAGATGACACCGTCCATATTAGCCTCTGGAACATTGCCACTGGTGCCATAGAGGCTTTGACGGGGCAACGAGGGGAAAAGACATCGGGCAGGTCACTTCAAAAAATAGCATTCTCGCCAAGCGGAAAGCGGCTTGCGACGCTCTCGGTTTTCCTTATCACTGATTCTGTGAACGAAATATGTGTGTGGGAAGTACAACCACGCCGCCTCTGTGCCCGATACTATGCCGCCACATATGACCTGCTCTTCGTGGATGAGGCCTCCATTTACACAAACAAAGGTATACTGAATTTTAATTCCACAGATCGTTTGGGGGTGGTGCATCGTTACGCAAGCGGAGAAGCCGCTATCTGCAGAATATTCGATGAAGCCGGCGTCAGCAATGATTATTCGTGGATTACGTGGGAGGGCCAAGCCATTCTCTGGCTACCAAATGAACATCGCCCCAAGGACCCACAGGCAAAATCGGTGCATCATAATGTGGTTATCTGTTACGAGTCTGGAAGTGTCTTTAGCATTCGGCTTGATGGAAGCTTGTTAGAAACTTGATCAAACTAGTGTAATCATGAGGGGGCATTTATATGACACTTCTTTTGCAAGATGGAAGCAGAAATCACTGGAAGATTCGATGTCGAACAGGGTTTCAGTCACTTATTTCGTGATATGCAATACGTCATAGTTATGACTGAGCGGCTCCATCTTGGCCATTTTATCACCACAGTTCCAGACATTGCATAGGCATTTTAGAGATGGCGCCTCTAATGTTGTCTGTTTCCAATTCATCCAAACAAATCCGATGTAACATACTACTCTTAATTTTCTGGACCTTGCAAATGGCACGTTTGCGGTGGGAAACAGTCCGAGCGGGGTGATTGAGGCACAGGAGCTAATTTCGGGACGCGGGCTAAATGAGCCCGAGATGAGTCTTGTTGACAAATTAACCCAGCCTTCGCAATTGGAAAAATGCGACATGTACGCAACACCAATATCCGATATGCGAGGGCAGAGTGGTTTGCGATGATGGAGAACCGCCCATACAGCCAAAATAGAGAGTCATGTGGGGAGAATATCTTGACCGAGATGAAACTGAACTAAACCCCATCAAGCACACCTTATACAGTGCATATTCAACAATTAGCCTATAGTTACTCTTTTGATATTTTCTTTTTCTATCCTGGCCACGAAACCCCTGTCAGTTCGCGGAAATTCTTACCATCTTCGACCCAGCATCCACTGTCCCTGTCTAGTGAGTGATTGTTAAATGTCTCCTCTTCGAGTGAGCGAGAGCTCTATGGTTCTATCAAATTGTCCGGGTACATCTCTAATTTTTCCTCGAACCGGAGTTGGGCTTCAAACTTTCTCCGCGAACGCCAGGAGATGGCAGCACAACACCTAGAAGGCGAAATCAATGGGTACACCTTGCCGATCATGTCTTGAAATCATATCTTCAACGCACTTAAGTCAGACTTCGATCAAGTATCGGTATCATCCAATAACCGTTCCAAACCTTGCTTAACCTACTTAAGAGGTTGCTGGTCCCCAACCCCGTCCGCCCTTTCCTGTCACTTGGACAGATGCAACTCTCGACCTGCGCAACCAACAAACATCCAAACAAACAGACTCGGCTGACCTATTCTTTACCATGTCTACAAAGCTTCTTCACCTTTTGGGCCTCGCCAGCCTCACCGCTGCAGCTCCTAGCTCCAAGTTCGCTAGAGACAGCATTGCCCTCTCCATCCCAGACAAACCCGCGAATGACCGCCAGTGTATCGACCCAGGCTACCAGGCTTTCTCGATCGAGTTTGCTCACTTCCATGACTACACGGGGAATTCTACGTAAGTTTTGTTTGCAACCTGGCTTTTCTGTACGGCCAACTATGACTATTATTCGGTTGACGACAAATTTAGGTACAAAAATAAACTGAACATCAACCTTACCAAAACCCTGCGACAAATCGGGGGCACCCCCCTGTATATGCGCATTGGCGGCTCTTCCCAAAACGTGGCGGCTTGGAATGCAACTCAAGATATTGGCCTCTGGTACGAGGTCAAATCGGGTTCCGACAAGCCGTCGCGATCCTGGGTTGGACCCAAGATCGTTGAAGGCTTCAACACGTGGCCTAACGATACCAAGTACACCTTTGGACTGCCCTTCAACTTTACCAATTATGCAAACCTGGAGAATACGGATCTCAACGTCGCTCCCTTAGTTGTTGACTACCTTGGTAGCCAGTTGGAGGCGTTGGAGGTTGGTAACGAGTTTGGCCGTTAGTCCCATCGCCACACCTAATAGTCTCAGAGACAAGCTAAATAAGAGTCTAGACGACTTCAAGAAAGGCCCCCAAGGATATGTCGATCTTTGGCTGGGATATGCCCGCAACATCAGCCAGGCATGCTGGGGAGTCCTTGACCACCCACAGTTCTGGGTTGGCGCCTTCCAGGAGCCCGAGTGCAAATGGTCAGAAGACTCTACCTGCTATGATGTTGAGGGAATTCTGAAGTTGGGCATCCAAGAGAGTGGCTTGGCTAAGGCTGCAAATACCCACATGGCAAGTCCACACCCAATCTTGTTCCCTTTACGACCTTTTCTCCCCAACACCACTGGCCTACTTGAACCATATGGCAAGATCTCCCTTTTCTAATTGCAATTTACAGTATATGGGATCGGCAGGAGAGTCCTGGACCGCCAATCCTCAATTTCTCATGAACCACAACAACACAGCTGGAAAGGTTGACATTCACAGTGATCTCGCTGATTACGCAACCAGCGTTGGCCTGCCATACTACCTTGGCGAATCAAACTCACTCTCTGTAAGATGGCCCGTATAGGTCGACACGTGGAATTGACCTCGACTAATGACTTTTGGGACACCTAGGGCCATGGAAGAGCTGGCGTTTCAGACGCATTCGCTTCCGCCTTGTGGACTATCGACTACATTCTCTATGCCGCTCAGACCAAGATATCTCGGGTGTACCTCCACCAGGGTAATGGCTGGAGGTACTCTGCCTGGAACCCGTATGACCTGTATGGCGTCTCCGGTGGCGTAAAAGGTTCCTATTACTCCTTCCTCTTCACAGCCACCGCCCTAGCTGGGGGTGACAAGCAGGTCGAGATGCTCTACAGCAAGGATACATTCGTCGCATACGGAATCTATGCCGATGGATGTTCGAGTGACGGCGAGGTCAAACTGGACTCCATTGTCGCTGTGAACCTCCAAGCGTGGGACTCTGCCAGCCAGGAGGATAGGCCCTCTCAAACAATCACCATTCCTGGACTCGATGATCAGACCAAAGCGGCAAAGGTTCTTCGCCTCACGGCTGAAGGTGCTGATTCTATGACTGGAATCACATTTGCTGGTCAGAATGTGGACTCTGAAGGCAACATCAACGGTACCAAGAAGGTTGAGAAGTCTCATAATGGGGGTGTCTCGATCGCTGCTAGTGAAGCTGTTCTTATCCAGCTTGAATGAAGGGCTGCAAATGGATGGTTGAGAAACCGAGACGGACACAAAAGGGTAGTTAGTTTACGATTTTCATTCTTTGACGAAAAGGTATTAGCACATCTACATGTCCTCTAGGGCGGACCTTCGGAAGGGGCGGAGGAAATTTCTTGCTACTATATACTCGCCCCTCCGGTGGATCTCAGAACAGCCTTGCTTAGATGTCGCCATTATATTTGGTTCATTTAGTCCCAACAAATACATATTATTATACGAGATCTTGCGTGTCTGACATTTCAGTTTGACTTTCCTCGGCTTGAATTCGAAATATTTTCTGGTATTCTCAGTAACACGAAAGTCTTAAATGACTAGCCCACAAGTCACCTTGCAGGCCACGTACCTTGTTCTTTCTCAGCTCTCCTCCCGATGCCAGTGTTGGTTATGTTCTCTCGACCATTGAAATCTCCAAGGTCATCCCGCTGAGAAGTTGGGGCAATTCAGGCGACAGCGAACAGTCACAAGCTTTATTGGATGGTGAAACATTCTGTCATCCCCTCTGCCCGGTCGAGTTTGTCCATGGAAACAAGTCGCCGGACCCTCGGCCGAGGTACCGCCTTACCACGTCACCGTCGCCTAGGTCTAACATCTTAGCCACAGGTTTCACCACTTTCTCCAAGTTACTGGCCCACAAACCTTGCAGAGTCAATCCGGTGGCAGGCAAAATAACCCTGCAATGCGACGGAGCGGGATTCGGTACTTTTTCGCCGCTTATCGAATCAATTATTCCGCTAGCGCATTTTCCTCGTTTTTCCCCGGTGGATCTTATTTCTCCGAAAGGCCTGTCTGGGGTTGTCCCCAAGACTGGCAGGGCTGGACCACATGGCGATGCTTATTTTCACGGCATTCGCACTTGTTTCTACGGCATTCGCACTTAGTTTTACGGCATTCGCGCTTTGGAGACGCCTTGCGACTGTTGACTTTTTCCGGACTTCAAGATGCTACTACATTTTTCAGCAGTACGGTCCGGTTGATCTGCAAACTGGATTACGGCTCAAGTACCCCAGCTCATTTCCACGATTCACGAGTTTAGCCTGGCATACCCTGTAGACGGAAATATTGCTCGTGATGATCTTACCATCCGGAACTATTTGCTGTTGGATTTCAGATGCCGAGTCCTTTCTTAGAGGAAGCCTTACAGGCTGAAATTGTAATAATAACTAGAGAGGGGGCCTCTTGGCGTTGGGAATCATTTCATCCGATGACCCCATTGTAAAATCACCGCCTAAATTCGAGTGGCCATGAATGTGCCGAGACCGTGGCAAATAGAGCGAGCCAAAAATGTATAAATTTTTAATAGAACTGATTGCGATGAGTTTTACAACTAGTTTGAGTCAATCATATAATAATCTGATTTCTGTGAAGGTTGAATATCATGGGGCTCCATCGGTTCCTTTTGGTTGTTTCTGCCGTTTTTGGGCTCTGCTCTGGCGCCTCTAGTCGAAATGTGCCTCGTTCTACCTTCAACTTCAATTCCGACTGGCGTCTTTACAAAGGCAATATTTCTGACGCTTACTTGAAGGACTTTGATGATGGAAATTGGGAAAACGTTACACTGCCGCACGCCTGGAATGAAGACGATGCTTTCAAACTTGATGTTGGCAGCTTGTCGACAGGCATAGCGTGGTACCGCAAAGAGTTTACTCTCCCCGCAGACTCCGAGGACATGAAGGTCTTCCTGGAGTTTGAAGGTATTCGACATGGCGGAGAGTTTTACCTGAACGAGAATTGGATTGGGCGCAGTGAGAATGGAGTCATGGCATTTGGCTTTGATGTCTCCGATCTTGTTCGGCACAATGAGAGCAATGTTATTGCAGCAATGATCGACAACAGCTATGACTACCGCGAGAAATCGACAAACACCAAGTATGAGTGGAACAGTAACCGGTTTTATGCCAACTATGGCGGTATCAACAAAAACGTCTATTTGCACCTGACAAACCCGTTGCACCAAACTCTACCGCTGTATTCCAACCTCAACACCACAGGTGTTTACGTGTATGCGGATGACATTGACATCAGCAAAAAGACAGCCACTATCCACACAGAATCAGAGATCAAGAACGCCAATAACCACTCTGTAACATTCCAGTACCATGTGTCCATCAAGAACCCGGAAGGAAAAGTAGTATCTAACTTCTCCGGTGGTCAGTATACGCTGGAAGCCAATGAAACCAGCGTCGTGAACGCATCCAAGACGGTTTCCAACCTTAACTTTTGGAGCTGGGGCTATGGCTATTTATACACGGTCCAAACATCCCTCTTGGTCAACGGAAAAAAGGTGGACAGCGTCTCTACTAAAACTGGGTTTCGCAAGACGGACTTTTCCGACGGAATGATCAAACTCAATGACCGGACCTTGCAAGTCAAGGGTTACGCTCAGCGCACCACAAACGAGTGGCCGGCGCTGGGCAACGCTGTTCCTGCTTGGGTATCCGACTTGTCAAACAAGCTCGCGCTCGACAGCAACGCGAACCTCATCCGGTGGATGCACGTTGCGCCCTGGAGACAAGATGTCGAATCGTGCGACCGCATCGGTCTGCTCCATGCTGTTCCTGCTGGAGACCAAGAGAAGGATGCCACGGATAGACAGTGGCAGCAAAGAGTCGAGCTCATGCGGGATGTTGTCATTTACTACCGCAACAACCCTAGCGTCATTTTCTACGAGTCGGGCAACAAAAGGATTACGGAAGCTCACATGTCGGAAATGAAAGCCATCCGGGACCAGTACGATCCTAAAGGCGGACGTGCAGCTGGTTGTCGCGAGATGCTCAACAGCACCGTCGCCGAATACGGGGGCGAGATGCTCTACATTAACAAGGGCCACGACTTCCCTTTCTGGTCCATGGAGTACTCCCGGGACGAGAATCTACGCAAGTACTGGGATGACCATTCGCCTCCGTACCACATGGACGGCGATGGGCCTCTGCATGATGGCGACGATGCCAGCGCGTACAACCGCAATCAGGACACAATGGCCATCGAGAACGTTCGGCGCTGGGTCGACTACTACAATAATCGCCCCGGCACGGGCAAGCGAGTCAACTCTGGAGGAGTCAACATTGTGTTTTCTGACAGCAATACCCACCACCGCGGCGCAGAGAACTACCGCCGGTCCGGGGAGGTTGATGCGATGCGACTGCCCAAGGATGCCTACCACTCGCATCGGGTCATGTGGAACAACTGGGTGGATCTCGAGACTACTGACATTCACATTGTGGGCCACTGGAACTACAACGAGACGACGGTCAAAAATATCACAGTTGTCTCAAGTGCGTCCAAGGTAGAGCTCTTCCTCAACGGAAATAGTCTGGGCTTTGGGGAACAGAGTGATGTTTTTCTCTTCACGTTTGCCGATGTTCAATTCAAGTCTGGTGAGCTGGTGGCTGTCGGTTATGATAAGAACGGCAAAAAGGCAGCGTCGGATGCTCGAGAGACCAGCGGTGAAGCAGTGGCCATTAAGCTTAGCTCTCATGTTTCGCCATCTGGCTTTCTAGCAGATGGAGCAGATATCGCGTTGATCGATGTCGAGGTGGTCGACTCGGCTGGAAGAAGATGCCCCACCGCGCTGAACGTCATTGAATTCAGCCTTGATGGAGAGGCAACGTGGCGTGGTGGCATCGCCCAGGGCACAGACAATTATATTCTTTCAGAAAGCCTTCCTGTCGAAAACGGAGTCAACAGAGTCATCATCAGGTCTACTACAGAGGCCGGGGCGATTAGGTTGAAAGCAGCTTCCGATGGGCTCAAGTCAGCTCAGATCCAACTGAAGACCAAGCAGGTCAAAATTGATGGAGGCCTCAGCTCGACAATCCCCGGCACTGATCTTGATGCCAACCTAGCCAGGGGACCAACACCAGAGGGTGACTCTTTTACGACAAAGCGCATCACCCTGGAGATTTCCTCTGCTGAGGCGGGTTCATCCGTCAATTCTGGTGCGGAGGCATCGTACGACAGTGACGAACTGACCAAATGGAAGAGTGGCAGTGATGAGGATGATGCTTGGATCAAATATACTCTCTCCGAGGAATCCGAAATCTACCAGGTTGTGCTCAAACTGGCAGATTTCTCTAGCGCCACGTACAACTTGACCATTAAAGTTGATGACGCGGAGGTTTGGACGGGGAAGACGGCAAAATCTTTGGGCTACACGATTATCGAGTTTGAGCCGACGCTTGGCTCAGCTGTAACGATCAGCAGCAACAAAGGGAGTTTTGGAATCATCGAGGCAGAGATTTATGCACCTGTTAACTGAGACTAGCTTCAAATCGTGAGCTCCTTCGTTAATCTTGGAGCTTTTACGTTTGATGACAGTGGGAGAGTAGTAGCTTTCAATCGCGGGGTTGTGCTTGCCACCACGCGCCAGAAAGGGTGGCATGTTTTGTTACATTCCATAGCTTGTGCTAACGCATATTTTTCAACAATCCTATCTTTCTTTGGCATTTTACTCTCAAGTTTGCTGCATATCTTTTTTTTTCTTATTCACAGATGTCCGTTTGCGTGATGATTACGGAGTCGGCCGCCGCCGAGGGTCACAGGTGGCGCCAACTTTTTGCGAGTAGATGGATGCCCAATGTAAACGTATCAAGGCGCACTCATAGCCACTTCTCGAGACGCCTCCTGTAGGGACCGCGCCCCAGACAGGTGATATTTTCTGACACAGCCGCCCTCATCACGCGCATGCAACAACACATTTGTGGTGCCGCTACGCTGCGAACCATGGGCAATCCAGCTGAGCTGACACGTGTTAACCCCTAATAGCGCCTTGCTCGCTGCCTTTGTCGATCTGAAACCGCCTCGACCAATTGCAGACCCTGTGTGTCACCCAACCGCAGTAGTGTGGCTTATTTGCACAATTGTGGCCCGACCACCGCAAGGCAACTTGCTTCTATTGGGCCAGCCTTCCCCGCACAGCAAGCGCGCAGTCTGCCTTTTTTTGCCTTTTTTTTCATGCCACCATCACATCCTCTGCATATAAAGGCGACTTGGTTTTCCCGCCGGAATGTGAACTTTTTCTCCCCATCAATCGCACCATCAAGCAACCCTCTTCACTTCTACTACACTTCTTGTCTTATCCCTACGATGATCCCGCTCACAGCATTTCCCATCTACGTTCTTTATTAGATTTTTGCGACTGCAGTTACTGTCGAGGGCTGTATAGTACTTGGTTCACGGTCATGTGTTGCCACGGTGCAATGCATGAATTCTGTTCTTGAGAATAACGTACCTGCCGCGAAGGAAATAACGATCGATAAGGGCTGTCAGGAGGGTCAAGTAAGGCTAAAACGGGAGTTCCCTCGGGATTTTAACAGTGACTTAGGATTGTGTTGTACAATGATTGATAGGTCGCAGTATGGTACCGACCTTGTCGAACCAAATGTACGATAAGTAACGCTTTTAGCTATATACTAAGCTTAATCTTACAGTAGGGTCCGTAGATGAAAATAAAACAGTAATTTACGTAGCTATGTAGAGGTTAATTAGGTAATGGGCGAGGGTCTGAATGGGGAAGGGCGTGGGAGGGTGATTGCTGGGTGTGGGGTCGAAATCAAGCGTGATGGAGAAGGATGGAGGCTCTGCGGTGTGCTTTTGCGAGAGGATGAAATGGGGGAGGCGCTAAGGGGGGAGGCGCTAAGGGGGGTGGGTGCGTTAACGGAAATGGCCAGGTTTGTGGGGATATGGGGGTCACTCCATAAGAGAATCCATCACGCAATGATCTAAAGTATTTCTTTGCCTTCATCGGTAGTCTCAGTCAACATACCCAGCCCCGATACTCGTAAATGGAGAAGAATGACTTAACCACCTGTATCTACTGGTCTTTGCACATGGTCTAGTGTAGAAAGGCTGTTTAAGATCAAAGTTACAACGTTCTCTGGGTCGTCCATGGCCCAAAGGAATCATGAGAATACCGTAACTCAATCTGCATTGTGGTAGCAGAGAGATCGACTAAATCCCTGCGACAAACGCAGAAGTTAGAAACGCACTGTTACCGTGTGGATTAGTAATCTTCCACTCTCTACCATGGCTGAAAGAAAGCAATGCGGCTTAAACTTGATATCCGCGTCAAGAAGGGATTTCTAATGGATTCTAGATTTTATGATCCAGGTATCTGTATGTTTAGACCCCTATGGGCCATTAAGGAATTTAGAAATGCCTTTTTTCTTTCAAGCTAGCTCAAAATATCTCTTCCGTCAGTGTCCAGGACCAGTGTACTTTGTCATCCCAGCCAGCTCGGGTCAAATCAGGGCCATTCAATGCGACAGAATGACGTTTTCATGCGGTTATTCTTACGGCAAGTTATTCTTTTCCGACTCTCTTTATCTGTGGAGATAATGACTGGGTCCTTGTTACGGGTTGGTCCACCTGCAGGGCTCGTAGTTGCTACTTCTTGGCGCGAGAATCGTCGCGATGGCCACTATTGACAAATTTTATGGCACACGGCACGGGGGTCTGGAACAATTATCGCACCTCGTGCTACTCCAATCTGATTGTGTGATCAATCCGCCGTATATTCTATTCCTCAGAAAGCCGATGGGATAAGACGCCCATTTCCATCTGTTCTTACGCAATCTGCCAAGGGACTTGTGTGATGGGGATACGATAAACGAATATTCTTCAATTAGGCTCTCCCCTTTTGCGCGGTCCTTCCCTTCCAGGGGGCAATCTAACTTTGCGGCTTGTGGTAAAGAACAACGGAGCCGGAGAAATACCCGAATTGGCAGGCCCTCTGAGATGGACGTATTTGGTGATTAGAAAACAACGGAGATCGTGGCTCCATAAAAGTAACATGAGAACGGAAGGTGCTTCTGTCAGGAAGCGAATATTTAAAGCGTGCGCTCATCCTTAATTCAATGTCCAAGAGACTCGATTCCATTCATCCATTTGCCCTGTCAGATCATCCCCGTGTTCAATGCATTTCATCAAATCTCTCGCCGCTACGGCTGCATTTTCTGCTGCTGGCGCGCTTGCTGCTGTCACTCCCCGGGCTGTGCCAAGCCTCCTGATCTTCACCAAGACTGCGGGTTATCGTCATTTGAGGCAAGTCATCCGAAAGCGTTTTCCAAGCCATCTTTGCGTACAATCTTTTTCAACTAGCTAACATGAGATGCTACAGCATTCCTCATGGCATAGACTTGGTAACTTCCATTGCCAGCGAGCGGGGATGGTCTGTTGTCGCGTCTGAGGACTCTTCTATTTTCACAGAAGAAGGACTAAAGCCTTACACCACTCTGGTGTTTATCTCCACGACTGGTAACTTTTTATCAGCCAACGAATCTGATGAGTTGAACAACTTCTTGCTGAACGGTGGTTCTTGGCTTGGAATCCATGCAGGTTCGTTGTTCTCCCACTGCCAGGCCGATGTACACGAGATTGACTATTTTTTTTGAACTGGTGCAGCCGCCGACTTCGGCGATGATATGCCTACGTGGTTTAGTAAACTCGTTGGTGGACAGGTAAGTGACATTTCTAGGGAGAGAATTTTCCAGAAGCGTGCAGCAGAAAACACTAACAGGCTTTCGCATTCAGTTTCGTTCTCACCCTTGCGAAACCAAGGAAAACTGTGACGACGCCAACAAAGCAAAGTACCCGCCAGGTAAGTTGGTTGATAATTGAGAGATGCGCCGAGTTCAAAGTTCTGACAGAGTCTGTGCGCAGGCGGCAATATTCGACCCGACACGCTCCAAATCCAAACCCATGAGCATCCCTCCACTATCGATCTACCCACAACCCACAACCGAACAGACGAGTGGTATGCCTACAAGGCCAACGTGGCCGACTTCCCAGCCAACTACACTGTTCTCACCACGCTTGCTGAGAGTTACATTGACGACATTACTCTCAGTCCTGAGCTTGAGCACATGGACCCCCACCCCATCTCGTGGTACTCAACGTACGAAGGCAAAGCTAGAGCCTTTTACACTGGCCAGGGGCACACGAATGAGTCATACTCTGAGCCCTACTTTATTAAGCATATCACTGGCGGCTTGGAGTGGGTTACTGGTGTTTCCAATTAAGGTTGAAGTCCCGTGTGGTGGAGACTGTGTCAACAGGGTCGGACAATTATCAGGAATCGAGATGCACTCGGCCATCCCTTGAAACCATTCATTTCCCCTTGCAAAAGTATCTCCAAGCAATAAATTAGGAATTATCCCTGCCAGCTTAAAATAACAGAAAAGATGGTCTGAAACTGACCACCCAATAAACCAATCCTTACCCACTCTTTCGTCATTGACATGCTTTCCCGATTGCCCCTTATCCCTGCAAAGCTGTCCCTGTCTTCGGCCTGAATCAAGCCTATCCCGCTTTAGTTTAGATTGCGGCTCAGTCCGTTCTGCGGGAAGTTTATTTTGATCAGCACCAGTCAGTTGCTAACGCATGATCAATTCGATCCTCCGCAGTACAGCCCTTGAATAATGGTCAGTCCGACCCTTTGCTGCACGGGGCCTTTGCAAAAGATAACGGGTCTTGGCATCTTTTTGCTGAAGTACATAAAAAGAATGCATACATAAGTACAATCTCCAAAATTATCTCAGGCTTTTGTTCTTCAGATTATTTAGTTTAGAAAATGGAATTGTTTTGACTAGACTAGCTTGTAGAATAGGCGTGGCGGGAATGTACCTCCCTTGCGATCAGTCAGCGGTTGGATTATAACCTTGTGTCAGTATGTCTCATGTCGTGTCGGTGCTTCCATGTTGATACTTGACAGCTCGGCACGGAGCCGAAAATTACTGCAAATGGACCTGATCGCCGCCGTTCGCATTCAAAGCGAGAGCGATTTCGGTGGGGCTGCGTAGGAGGTACCCTGTCGCAGATGTGAGATGGCTCATTGGAGGTTTTATTCCTCCGACCTTCCCAACACGACAATGCTCCGCGTACGGATATTTTTCTCAAACCCGTACCATTCATTCGAATATCCTGCCGTGACATGTGATCAGGATGGCTCAGAGGCATTGTAGTAGCGATCACCATGACAAGGGCCCTGCTGGTGGCTATACCCGTTAGTCGAACAACAGACACAGAATTGATCGCTATTGTGACATTTATCATCAAATTTCGGGATCCTTTGCTTGAATTCAGTGTCATTACACAAACATCCCGATACTCTGTCTCTCGTGGTGATACGGTAAGAATGCGTCCCCAACATAAGCGCAAGTCAATTTTCGTCACCATCTCCTTCAACAGCCTGAGTTGTCACGTTGACCAGAGGATATCTCAATCTCTTCATGCAAAAAAAAAAAAAAAAAGGCCTGTGCACCCCAGCAGCCGTCGTTGGCATAATCGCTGCTGCTACGGCCGAAACTCCGCGGCATCCAACCCGATCCCTGGCAGGCCCCGCCTATAACCTTGGCCAGGGTATGGTTGCTGTCCGAGCCAATAATACCGATGTTCTGGTAACATGGCGGCTGCTCCGACTGGATCCTACCGACATCGGTTTCAATATTTACCGTAGCACTGGGAGCGGCAGCGCAATCAAGCTCAACAGCAAGGTTCTTACCAAAGGAACCAACTACGCCGACTCTAGCGCGTACCGGGCCACGACCAATACCTACCATGTCCGCCTCATGGTAGATGACAAGGAGCAGACTGCCAGTGGCAAGTTCACTCCGCCGGCTGATAACGTTATTGAGCCGCAATTCCCGTCCCGATCAAGGACAGCGGTCCACTGAAGTTTGTCTGGGTTGCGAGTCTTGACGGCGATGGCAAATATGACGACATCGTCGGCCGCCAAAATGAGCCCTAGTCGACCGAGGTATACCTTGACGAAGGCATGTTTCTTTGGAAGGCCGATTTCGGTTCCAATTGTGAGAACTAGAATCATATCTTGCAGAGATTGGTGATTATTGATGTGGGCCACTGGGATGGTGTTACGGTTCACGATCTGGATGGGGATGGAAAGCCGAAGTCTTTATTAAAGTCGCAAGCTGTGTGAAGTTGGGCCAAGGTGACAGTAATGATTATCAGTTCTTTGCTGTGCTCAATGGCCGAACTGGCGCCCTGCGCGATTACACCCAGATGCCGAATGACTGCCCCGAAGATGGCCCTCTTGCCGCCAGTGTTGGCTTGGGGTTCCTGGACGATGAGAGACTGCATGTTGTTGCATACATGAAAAGTCGACGAGCCGATGGTGAATTTAATTTGATCCTCACTGCCTGGGCTTTCTACGGCAAGAGTATCACCAAAGAGTAACAGTGAACCGTAGTGATCAGAATTTCCCAAACAGACCTCACACACGCATCATTGTCATTGATGGCGACGGTATGGATGAGTCGAAATCGGATTTGTAATGGAAATGGCATTCTAAAATATAGCCTAGCCGAGGATGGCATCCGACACGGTGATCGGTTCCACATCACAAATATTGATCCCGACCGCAAAGGGCTTTAGGGTTGTGGAGTACAGCAAAATCACACTGAGAAGCTCTAGGACGATCATTACGACACAAGGAACGGGAAGGTGATCCGGCAGCACTTTACCGACAAAGTCACCCACAATGTACGCGCTATGGCCGCTGGCATGGACCCATGATATCCAAGCACGGAAGTGATCTACTTGTATAACGGCTTCTGGGATGCAACCGGCAAAAAGCACATTAGCGATGAGAACCGTCGGCCATGGCCTCACCAGGCCGTCTAGTAGGACGGGACCTTCTTCGAGAACTCATCGACGACAAGGTTTTGGAGAATGGGATTGCGAGAACCCATCCAACTCCACCAAAGTTTCAGGCCTCTTTCACTAGGGCGACTACTGTGCACGAACCCATTGAAGGAGAAGAACCCTGCTTTATGTGCGACAACTTTGGTGACTGATGAGAGGATATTATCGTCACCAACGAGAGCCACCCCGAACTCACCGAACTCATCATCTTCACTATTGATGTTCCGAGCGACTTCCGCATCTACACACTAGCGCATAATCCCTTATACGGCAATGCTCTAAACATGAAGGATTATATAAGCACTCCTCAGGTTGACTATTTCCTCGGTGATGGCATGGATACCCGACTCCCAACATCTACCATGTCGGCTCGTGAATCGCCAATGGGAGACTTGGATTTAGGATGAAGATGGGGAAACAAAAGTCCCAGAGATCACTGATTGATCGACACGTCAGGGTCTCATAATCACAAAGAGTTAATTGAAAAGTGAATGGTTTCAATGCTTTGTCGCCGGTTGGCAAACAAATACCCGAAGCAACTGAGTAGCATATCCTTGGAGCACATTTGACATCCATAAGCGCGTTCGGGTACGTGCCTATGATGTAAATATCTCACTTAAGTCATTTAACATCGAAAGATACCCAGCCGCAGCGCTCTCAAGGTGCCATGGAGACACCAGCGAGTTAACATATTAATTTTCGCATTGACGGTTACAGCAGAATTGATGTGTATACCCCGCTAATACGTAGTGTAATGCTGGCTTACACCCCGTCTGACAGCAATAACTGGCCGAAGTAGGACCATGAGACCGCAAGTGATGAATCTGGACAAGCAGGCTTGACACTGATGCGGGGTTGTGTTGGTGTAGTCCTGACTACATTTTCCTGCCTGTTTCCTGTACAGATCCAGCATGTATCCACTAACACCCTGACCGCTAATAGAAATTCCAAATTCATCAAAATTCAGTTTGTCAAATATGAAGGTTGTTTAATCCAACACTGAGGTTCGAAAAAGGAACGCTGAAAGCCTACCCCCGAGAACAATGGCTCTGATGCTGTTGTGGCTGGCTCTATGGGTTCTCGTTACGTTGCTGATCCCGAAAAGTCACCAGCCGAAATAACCCAAGTTATCAACCCAGATGCCCTAAATGCCTGAATCGTCATCGTTCGAGGCGCTCCCTATAACAAGGTTGTCAACCTCATCAACAAGATCTATGCACATGTTGCCCCAGATAGCAAATTACTTGACCCCAGGTTCGTCATCAAGAATTTCTACTTGCGGCCGCTACCAGGGTATTCACAAACCACGGCTGTCGCGATATCAAACTTGCTCAGGTAGATACTCACCGCAAATTTCCCAAACAACACTTGTTAGCGCAATATCAGCGGGCATCTAAAGTACTTGCCAACTTTTGGTATCTGGGCCATCTGCAATTAACCGGAATGAAGGCAGCCCTTTAGCCTATTTTGTGGCAGCATTTTCCAGATCGACCTCATGAAGTAAGACATCAGGAAGTCGTGCTGGTTGCCAAACCAATACGGTAATTCCTTGTTTGATCTTTTACGCGGATGCGAATAGACCAAGGTTACAGAGGCCGTTGCGATTCGTAAACAAGGCATCATATTCTAATCCATGGTTTCTCCCTTGTGCTGCTACGTGTTCATGTGGCCATTTCTTAGCTCAAACTCAAGGGTTTAGGCTAAAAGGCAGTGAGGGTTGATAGCTTGACAGGTAGCAGGCTAACAGTGCACCTGCAACCAGGCGTAGGGCAGGGGCCCCTGGGGAAAGAGAAGGAAGGAACAGAAAGAGATGTTATATTTAAATCTAATAATATGAATACTTCAATAGATGCTCATCTACAGGCGCCATTTGTCACGGTTCTACGCAAAGTGAATCTGATACTGCGAATGCAGGCGGTTTTCGCAACTTACCCTAGACCGCGACATTGGGATGAATTGGATGTCAGAGGGTGATTATGATTCTTACCCCTTGCTTTTTGCTTGTACCTTTGTGCTTTTATTGCCTTTTCCTGCTCAGCCTTTCTCCTTTTTTTTTTTTTTTTTTTTTTTTTTTTATAAATTCCTAGTTA